>CM062245.1:20089994-21289994 GCA_031216285.1 Syzygium syzygioides | reverse complement strand
CCAGACCAGATTCTATCAACCACATTTTCTTTGAATGCACTTCTATCAGTAGGTTGGCTTCTATGTGAGCAACAAAATGCAGCTTACCTTGGTGTAACCGACCCTGGCAAGAACATATTAAGTGGGCGATGAAAGTTTGCGGTGGAGTTTCGTTTGCTCACCGCATCTCTAGATTTTCCTTTGGTGTATTATGTCATATCATTTGGATTGAAAGGAACAACGCCATCTTCAGAAGCAAGAGCGTCTACATCCCGGACATGCGCAAGCATCTTATCAAAGTTGTGAAGGACAAAGCTATTTTCATGGGAGGAGCTGAGGATACATATAGAAACCGATTATTACAAAGAAAATGGGATCTTTCGTCTACAATCTTTGAAGTGAACAGGATGGGCCCTTAAGTCATTCCTTTGGTTCTTGTTGTGGTTTTGTTCACCAAACCGTCTTTTGCTGATTCCGGCTGTGTTCGGTGACTCTTGGTGCTGATTTTTGGAGACAAGGCCTTTCAACTCCAATCTTTGGAATGGTTTAGTTGTCCTTGTTTGTCGGTCTCTTTCTTCTACTTGTATTTAGCCGGCCTTTTGGCTTGTTGTATAGTTCCTGCTGAACCTTTCTTGACATTGTTTGGACATTTCTATGTCCTAATAGGGTCAGGAGTTGGTCTAGGCTTTAGGTTGTATTTGGTGGTTTGAAAAGTAATATATATTCTTACCTTTACCAAAAAAAAAAAAGACAGAATAGGCATTTACATCACACATTGAATTTGTCCATGATCTTAACTATATGCTCTTTTAAGGTTTAAACGGACTCAAAATGACATTTGCATTATTTTCGAGGCATGCAAGTGTATTTTACCTCCATCTTACCTTAAAAGGACATATAGTTGAAACGGAGGTATTAAAATAATTGATAATCTATGGTGAATAATAATCACTTTCTTTTACATGCTTTAGATCGAAATGGGGAAACTAGACATACAAGTCATTCCTATTTCGAGGAAGGAGCTTTCGGCATAGTGAGTAAATATGACAAAGGACAACAAAGCATACGTAAGAGAAAGGCTCAGGTATTTATTCAAGCTCATCAACTTGGAGTACCAAGTGAGCTTAATCCAAGCATTATCCCATTTCTGAGAAATTACCATCGCCACATTTCAATTAGGCGAACAAGAGATGGTACCTACACTAGAAGAATATAAGGCAACCATTAGAATTGATTTCGAGTCAAGAATTGTTGAGCCCCCAGTTGGATTGAAACCCATAAGTGTTATAGCTGAATTTTTAAACTTGAAGACCCCTCGGTGGAAAAGTTGATCAAGTCAAATACCGGAAGATTTCCTCTATCTTATTTGGTGGACAATTACTACAAATTGCCGAAAGAAACAAGAAACACTTCCGCGAGGGTTTTTATTCTAGCCTTCTTCGGATTCGTCTGATTCCCCGCATCAAGAACGAGATTAAATCCTATCGTTGCGGTAATTGCTAGACAAGCTTACCTAGAATGGGACTTCTCCAACTTGCTCTTAGCGAAGACCATCATTTCATTGAACAAATACCAAAATCAGTAAAAAGGTGTACTTCAAGTTTCGGCGGGTTTACTTTCTGTGTGGTTTTTTTTATCATATTCGATCTTGGAAACGTTATATGCCCATTCGAGAAATCGACTCATCTATCAACCCTATTGAAAAGTATTTGAAACTCCAAGATAAAATGCCAAAATACTTTTTTCATGAGTGGACAAACTTCATTATAGCATTAACTCCCAACCAGTTTCAATGGAGAATTCAATGGCCGAAGATAGCAAAAGCTCAAATTACTACCCAAGATGGCAATTTTGTGCCTTTGCCTGGATTGAGCAACGGAACTGCTTATTGCCTACTAAGAGTCATACGACAATTTGGAATGATTCAACAAATTTCACCTATTTTGGTATCATGATGAGTTCACATTTGAGATACCACAAGAACCTATACCAGAAAAGAAAAGTAAAGAGATGCAAACAAGGATTGATGGGATTATGAATTCCTTGAAGAAATCAACCGAATAGTATAATGGCCTGAAAATTTAGAAGGGGAGATGAAGCTCTTTTTGGCGTCCAATGAGTATATAAGGTGGTTCAAGGCTAAGCGACCAATTGACGTCGAACCCTATGTACCCTTGAGTGTTATTACTCATTTTGATGAGCTGTACATCCCAAAGTATATTTTGCCAAGCACGCTAGGTGTAAAGCCATATGTTCCCATGAAGGTTGTAATCGATGTGGAAGAATGGGAGACACGAACCAAAGAATATGAAGAGGCTGAAGCTACCTTAGTTAGTAAGAAGTCTAGACTTGTTTAAGCTAGTGTTCCCCTATTTTGATAAATAGAATTTGTAATAAAAATTTTCAAAATTGAAACAATTGCTTAATGAACAATTGCTTTACGAAGTTTCAAAGTATGATTTGTACAAAATCACCATGGATTACAATTCTTTGAATTGTATGAGTTCTCGAGAAAGACATTGATGAAGAATTTTATACAAAGCTAAGGCTTGTATGAAATTTCTTGTCTTCATCAATCTCATGAAACCATACGATTAAAAGAATGTGGGGTTTCATGATCATTTTACTATACTAATATCGGGTCTTTTTACAAAACAGGTTATTTAGCAACTGAAGGTAAAAGACCTCGGACTCGATTACAAGTTCGAATGACAAAAGAAGAAACCCGTGCTTGACTAGCTGAAGTCGAGAATCAAATGACCCAAATGATTACAATGATAGTAGAAATGAAAGCTTTTACTCTTGCATCTCAAGGATCTTATTCCACTACTCCAAATATGGAAACTTCAAATACAATCGAAACACCAAGTGAAGATCCAGTTAGAAACAAAGAACTGATTCAAGAAAATCCTCCAAAGACTACGCCTAAGGTGGTAAATTTGGAAGAGAATGATCAAATCAAGAAAACATCCAAAACAAAGGATGTAGAAGATGCCAAGAGCTTAGCCAAAATTGAAGAATGCTTAGCAAGTCAAGGCTATGAGCTTCAAAGGCTTGACAAGTTCTTACCGTACACAAAAGTGGTTGTTCCAGAAAACTATAAGGAACCAGAGTTCGTGAGCAAGTATAATGGCACTGATTGTCCCAAAAGCCATTTGAAGTATTTTCTCTATAAGATGGTAAGATATTCATATAACACGCTATTTTTTATTAGCATATTTTAAGATAGTTTGAAAGGAGCGGCCCTCGCTTGATACACAGCTCTCGATATAAAAGACTTCATTGAATGAGATTATTTGGCGGGATAATTTCTTCGCCAGTACAAGTTTAATGTTGAAGTACTCTCAACTAAAGAGGATCTCATCAGAACCAAGAAACGGAAGAATGAAGGGTTCAGAGTCTATGCTCAAAGATGGAAAGTTGTTGCCTTACAAGTAAAATCCGCCATAAGTGAAGATGAGCTCATTGAGCTCTTTCTAAAATCATTGCCAATTGAGTATTATAACAAGCTTCATGTATTAGGCTACCAAACATTCACCATGTTGGTAAAGATTTGTGAGAGAATTGAATAGGAGTTGAAAAAGAAGGCTCAAGAAATAGCAGCACGGAGGCTGACCCCAGGAAAAAAGACAAATAACCCATCCGAGAAGTAGCAATGGTGTCTAGCCTAAATATTCATCAAGCCTCATTTACAAGGCAATCAAATGTCGTTCGGAAAAACTCAAGACAGTTTGAGCCATATAAAAGACCCATGAAGCAATACATACCGTTGCCCCAACCCCTGTCAAAGCTATTACTAGGGGTGAGCGGTTCCCGGTCCGGTCCGGTCCCACCCAAGAACCGGGAACCGGACCGGTTCCCAATTTTTAGGACCGAGGACCGGACCGACTAATCTTGGAACCGCGGACCGGACCGGACCATCGGTCCGATCTGGTCTGGTCCGGTCCGGTTCCAATGGAACCAATCACTTATTTGAATGAATTGAAACTTTATGTAGTAAAGCTTTCATGGCTAGTATCTAAGGTTCATGGTGGAACTTAGCCTAACAAAACTAGATGCAAGTGAATTAGATACATGACTAGAGGAACGTTGAACGATTATCCCAATTGAAACTCTTCCCAACATGCTTTAAGCATCAGCCCAATCACCATATCACCAATACAAACAATAAAGAAAAGATAGTCATAACTAATCTAGAACAAACTCTTTGAGGAGTAAAAAACGAAATCAAATTTTACATTAAGAGCAAGGGAAAGACGTTCAACATTAAACTACCAAACTCCACAAATCTCACGGAATCACTCACTGTTGTTGTATACCCTTGGAAGAACAGATTCTTTGATTAAGTAAGCAAAATATGATCAAATCCAAAAGCCCAAAAAACCACAACTAAACTTGTTGATAGTCCTGCAATATATTAGATATGATTATTGAACATTAGTTTTGAACTAGAATTATCAATAATCGAACTCAAATAATTAATGGAAAACTCACCACATATATTTCTTCCACTTCAACTTGCAAACTCTATTTACCGGTAAGCTCCGAGTGAACATCGTCCATATCTAACAAAAACAAAATATTAAATAAAGCATTCGCTTGTTAGATATACGAAAGAATTACAAGATAAAAAGATATATTTAGACTTACCCCACTCAAACTTTTCTGCATTCTCGATGCACTCTTCAACATTAATCGGCATGGTAGCCACTCTTAACCAATCTTGAGTGCAAATCAAAGCTTCTACCACTCTAGGAGTCAAGGAACTTCGAAAACCATCAAGCACGCGACCGGATGTACTGAAAGTTGACTCCGAAGCAACGGTTGTCACAGGAATAGACAAAATATCCCGAGCCATCAAAGAGAGGATTTTAAACTTTTGGCCAGCAGTTTTCCACCACATCAAAAGGTCAAGATCACGACCTTCTTCGCATTCGGCTTTAAGATACTTATCAAGCTCAGATAAGTTGCCCGCGGACACTTTTTTCTCCTCGTAAAGAAAGAATTCGTATGCCTTTTCCGAATCAAAATCCGCAACCAAATCAAGCTCATCCTTGTCACCCTCCTCATGAATATCAGGATCCCAACTACTAACAGTATCAATAGAAAGTTGACCACCCAAACTTCCATTGCTAGAACCAAGAAAAGATTTTTCATAAAAATGAAACAAATGTTCCAAGGCAATCCTCACCTTATCGGACATCTCATCAACTTTTGCACTATCATCATAAATTAGTCTAAAACAATACCGCACATAATTCATCTTTTTTCTTGGATCCAATATTACTGCAATCAACACCATCATATTTACTTTTTCGAAACTCCCATAATATTTGTTAAACTTATCCTTCATCTTCGCACCCATAGCTTTCACCCTAGGATCCAAAGCCTTCTCCGCTTGTTTCAAAGTTTTATATAAAGTAGCTATCTCGTTGAAATAATCATTCGAAGTGACATACAAAGTCCCGGACATCTTGTTGGTGGCATTATAAAACTTCTTCAAAAATATGGAAAGAATTTTGGCATTTTCACAATCTTCATATTTAGGAGTTTCATCATCAAGCTCATTTAAGAAAGAAACATCTTCCTCTTTCATCCTTTCAAAAGCTTTTCTGAACTTTAAGGCGGTGTCTAACATGAGGTAAGTGGAGTTCCACCTAGTTGTGACATCAAGACAAACTGAACCCTTGTAAGTGATCCTTGCACTTTCAATGCAATCTTGGAATGTTTTGGCTCTCATGGGAGAACTTCTTACATACCTAACCACGTTTCGAATACGTGCAATAGAATCACGTACCTCGGTCAATCCATCCCTCACAATCAAGTTTAAAATATGAGCCGTGCATCTCATGTGTAAAACATCACCATCTAAGATCAATAGCCTATCTCTTGATAATTTTTCTTTCAAAAAACCAATGGCAACATCATTCGAACTAGCATTATCCACAGTGATTGTGGAAACTTTTTTCTCTATTCCCCACTCGTAGATGCATTTCTCAATCATTTTCCCAATATCCTTCCCCTTATGACTAGGCATAACCACAAAATTGATGATTCTTTTGTGCAATTTCCAATCGTCATCAATAAAATGTGCAGTGAGACATAGATAGTTCAAATTCTGAATGGAACTCCATGTATCGGTTGTGAGTGCAACCCTAGACTTAAGCTTACAAAAGTAAGTCTTCAAACTTGTTTTTTCGCAAAGATACAACTTCATGCAATCTCTAGCCACTGTAAATCGTGAGATGTGATTGAACAGAGGCTGTAACTGATTAATAAAATCACGAAATCCGACACGCTCAACCATCGAAAAAGGTTGTTCATCCATTATGATCATCCGAACAAGCATTTGCCTACAACGATCCTGATTAAATGTCCATGTCGATAAGACATTAGCACTATCGGTACTGGTATGCCCCCTTGTCATTTGAGTCCCGTCTACTCTACGAGCAACAAATAATTTTTGCTTCTTATCTATATTACAAGGATACTTGTTGCACCGTTTCAAGTGCTTCAACATAGTAGAAGTACCATTAGCAACACTGTACGTATAGTGTGCTCCACAATAATTGTAAAACATCTCAGTTTTCCCATTTTCAGTTTTTCCTTTTCGAAAATGAAGCCAGGCTACTGATTTTTGTTTACCAGAAGAACAAGTATTAGATACCTTGTTTGTGTCGAATCCCTCTACGAAGTCTTCTTCACCTTCATCTTCTAGTGAGTCAATTACTGGCTTCATAAAATCATTGGATTTGTCCACTTCCATCGACATTTAAATAGATTTCCTGGATCAAGCAAAACATAATTGGAGCCATGAAACCAGAACACCCACCAAATTCAGTAAGAATTGTACCATTAGATACACAACAATTCCATACATCTTCAAGAAAGAGGCTGAAGAGGCCTTTGTCGTGTTAGAGATAAGGTCGGTTTGCACAATTTTTAGCTGTACTTTTTCATATTTTTAGGTTCAATCCTTAGCTACTTTGCCTTAGAATAGAGAGCGCTATTACATCTATTCCTATGTTTGCGCACAAGGCATGTCCTTAGCAGGGCAATTCCTAAATATGTAAGTAAATCACAGAGTCTATAAATCTTTGCCGTATCTAAGCTTCTTAACTTGGTCTCTAATAGAGGATGGATTGACTTGACTTAACACATCCTAGTTTGCGGATTGGAGTCACATATGTCGATGCAAGGACACGTATTGTTTCTTAATTTCATTTCAAAAGTACCATAAAATTCTTCTTCTTTTTTTGGTAGAACGCATAAGTTCATGTTATACACCATTGCATATTTGAAAACAATTGTTGCGGGGTAGAGCTTTCCATAATAAATGGATACAGTGGGAAAAAAACCAGATTTTTAGTGTATATTCTTGATTGTGTCTTGTTTTTCTATCTTCTTCTATCTCTATATAAGAAAATCTCCTGAACTAGATCTGAGCCATTGATAAGTCATAGAGCACAAGCAAAGCAAACAGAGCAAAAAATCCATGGGACTTCACTTTTCCATATAAAAAATCAAATTCAATCACATTTGTAGAATTTAAATGAGAAAATCTTAAAGAAGAATGCCACGACTTGACCCCAAAAGAAATTATATGCAAACCCTCAATTCAATAGAAAGTCGAGCAAGAAAAACTTACCGATTACAGGAAATCAAGGGCTGTCCATCAGAGACTAAGCGCTGTCGACGTCGAGCGAGGTATCAAGCAAGAGGGAAAGGCGTAGATGTTGAGCGAGGCATGAGTCGAGGCAGCAAGAGGGAAAGCCATCGACGTTGAACGAGGCTTAAGGCAAGAAGGAAAGGCATCAATGTCGAGCGAGGTGTGAGGCGACTAGCGAGGCCGCAAGAGGGAATGGTGTCGAGCGAGGCGTGAGCGAGGTCACGAGAGAGAAAGATGTTCTAGGCTTCAAGCGACGAAGCGAGAGAGGCAAACTGAGTGAGGAATTTGGCAATGCTTCGGAGATAAGGGTGAGAGTAAATTGGGGATAATGGATTAGGGCTTCCAGTTTTAACTCTCAAGACTTCCCAGAAGGGACTTTTAGTCTTTTGCAGTTTTGCCGTAGAGGTAACTGGTGAAAGCCTATATATTTAGGCTTTTTATTTTGTCAAAATTTTTAAAAAGTAAATAAATTTATATTTTTGATAAAAAATAAATATATATTAATTGATCCGGTCCGGTCCGGTTCCCACCCTAGAATCAAGAACCGGACGGCCCGGGAACTGGTTCCACTTTTAGGAACCAGGAACCGGACCGTTACTCCCTAGAACCAGACCAAACCCGCCGGTCCGGTCCGATCCGGTCCGGTCCCGGTCTGGGCGGTCCATTATGCTCACCCCTAACTATTACCAATGTTCCTAGAAAGGCATTTGGTGGCCAAGGAAGTACCGAGAGACAATCCTGCAAGATTTTCTTGGTATAATGAATCAAAAACCTGCACCTATTACATGGGAGGAATGGGACATGATGTAGATAATTGTCCTACTCTAAAGTACAAGGTTCAATAGCTCATTGATGAGAAGATATTGAACTTCCAAGAGCCCGAACCAAATGTAAATTAGAATCCTCTTCCTGAGCACAATACAGTAAACATGATCAAAGATGAAGAAGCAATGATCGAGTCTAACAATGAGGATGAATATGAGGTCAAAATTAAAGCTTCTCGATTAGGAGATGCCCGCTTTCGTCAAGAAGCATTCCTAAAAGGCGAGATCGTTGATAACTTGCGAGAAGACTCCGGAAAACATAACTTTTAAGTGAAATATACCCCACCGCTACGGGTATTCAAAAATGAACTAATTATACCTGTTGACTGGGGTGGTATGGATGACGAAATCAGCTCTGAGGAGAAAACCCTATCTAAGAAGGAAATGCTCCAACATAAAACAGATGTGGATGAAAAAGAAAAAGAAAAAGTCCAATAGGGTGAAAGGCGTTTCACCTAGAAATCATTCAGTGAAGGCGAAACCGTAGACTTACTCGATCAAGACAGCAGTAAATATAATTACCGTGTTAAATATATTCCACCACCATGGGCGTTCAAAAATGAAGACATTATACTGGATAGATGGGGTGGCATGGACGAAGTCCCGATCAGCCAACTAAATCTCAAAGAGAATGAAGATCGGGAAGAGAAAAAGAAGATTAAAGATTCGCCGAGGTGATAAGCGATTTGCTCGTAGACCACGAAAACAAAGTGAAGTTGTCAATTTTCTGGGTCAAGATAGTGGTCGGTATAATTACCGTGTCAAATATACACCCCCTCCGAGGGCATTCAGGAATGAAATAATCACACTTGAAGGCTGGGGTGGAATGGGTGCTAACGAAGCCAATAGAAGCATGGTATCCATGATCACACCATTTTTGATCAAGCCTGATGAGATGGATAAATATAAGGAGGAGGAAGGTCCTGTTAAACCAATCACTATCCAACTTTCCCTTGATTAACTAAAGATTGAAGGAGAAGAAACACAACCTGTGATTATCACTCTCCCTCCAAAAGAAAAGTTTGATATTAAATATGTACCTTGGGATTATTCTTCCAAAGAAGTCGATGACATAACCCAATCAGGGAGATGCAATGTCCTGAAAGAAGGTGAGCACGAAAAGAAAAGAGTAACCGAAAAAGATGTCAAACAACTGCTTTTAGTCATGAAGACGAGCGAATTTGAGGTAATTGCACAGCTAAGAAAGATGTCGACACAAATTTCTCTATTGGATCTCTTCAAGACTTCAAAAAGCCACAAAATGGTGCTTATAAAACTTCTCAATGAGGTACATGTCTCGGAGACAATTAATGATGTACAATTGGGAGACTTTGTTGGTACAATTCTTCTGAAAGATCAAATTGCCTTCTCCAATGAAAATTTTCCAATTGACAGGTATTCCCATAATAAAGCTCTATATATTACCGTCAAATGCCAAGGCAAGGAGGTGTCCCGGGTGCTAATCGATAATGGTTCCGCATTTAATTTGTGTCCGCTAAGCACACTTCATCCCTTGGGGAATAGCGAAGAGCTCATTAAACCATCTAAGGTAAGTGTGCGTTCGTTTGATAGAATGAAGAAAGACGTTATTGGCGATATCGAGCTCGAGGTGAATATAGGCCTTATGCCTTTCCTGATTAACTTTCAAGTAGTGGATATTCCAAGTACTTTCAACTTTTACTCCGAAGACATTGGATTCATATAGCTAGTGCCATTCCTTCAAGTCTCCATCAGAATGTCAGATTTGTCATTAATGGCAAGATGATTACCGTACACGGGGAGACAGATTTCACCACCTACAAAGAGAGTGTAATACCATATGTTGAACCCAAAGTGAAAGAAGAATCAAGTTATCATTCATTTGAAATGATCTCAATGGTGCAAATTCGTGCCAGTTGCATCATAAAATCCCCAAAGTTCTCAATATCATCCATTATGTCTGGAAGGGTGCTGTGCCAGTATGGATTTACTCCCGGTAATGGTCTTGGATCAAAATCCCAAGGAATCAAGGAACCTATCACTCTGCTTGTTACAAGAATGAAACATGGAGTAGGGTATATTCTAGATAGCTCTAAAGATCACCATGGAGGCCAAGGCCGAGGTCGAAAGGACCATGGAGGCTATAGAGGCCGAGGTGATCGCGTCATTAATCCATCCATATAGAATGGCAAAGCTAAAGAGCTTCCCTATCATTATATCCATATCAAGGAAACTTTTCCTGGACCTTCCAAATTACTTAAAGAAGAAAACTTACATGCGGTGAAAGAATCAATTTTGCCTGGTTTATTTGAAGAAAATACTATCAACTTTATCATAACCGAAGCAAAAGATACCTACGCACTGGAATAGGAAGATTCTCTTGAACTTTTGGCATGAGTATTTGCATATCCATAATAAGTTCATACGTGGCCCAAATCTTTCCAAGGAGATCGCTTGTGATATTGAAGAAGATAATGAGGATGAGGAAAGGGTCAGAAAGGAACGGATTCGTCATGAAGAATCAAAGCCACTCACATTAGAGAAAACGATCCTATTAATTTGGGCGATATAGAGAATCGCAAGGAATTTAAGATTGGAAAAAGTTTTCTCTTAGCAAAATTAGAAAGAATCGCAGATTTTCTCATAGAGTATCAAGATATATTCGTATTGTCTTATACTGACATGCCAAGCCTTGATCCAAGCATAGTTGAACATGCTTTACCAATCGAATCCAAGTATTCCACCAAAGAAGATAGAAGAAAAAGTTATGAAATTGCTTAAAATTGATTTCATTGAAATAGTACCATATCTAGAATGGGTTGCCAACATAGTACCGGTAACAAAGAAATATGATCGAGTACGGGTGTGTGTTAATTATCGCTACCTAAATAAAGCGAGCCCTAAGGATGATTTCCCGCTTCCATATATCGATGTATTAGTGAATAGCACTGCTGGGTTCGAAACATTTTCATTCATGGATAGTTTCTCAAGATATAAGCAAATTCTCATGAAGAAAGAGGATAAGGCAAAAACGTCTTTCATAACACCATGGGGCACATTTTGTTACATGGTGATGTCTTTCGGTTTGAAAAATGCTAGTGCCACGTATCAAAGGGCAATGATAACTTTGTTCCATGACATGATGGACAAAGAAATTGAGATATATGTGGATAATGTGATTGCAAAATCCAAACAATGAGAAGATTATGTTAAGGTACTTCGCAAGTTGTTCGAAAGACTTATAAAGTAGAAGTTGCGATTGAACCCCAACAAGTGTGTATTTGGGCAAAATCTAGCAAATTGCTAGGGTTTGTGGTCAATAGCAGGGGCATCGAAATAGATCCCTCTAAGATTAAGACAATATACTATTTACAGACTCCTTCTACGGTAAAAGAAGTGAGAAGCTTGTTGGGACGATTAAATTACATTACCCGTTTCATCTATCATATTTCTGAGACTGTTAAACCATTCTTTAAATTGTTAAAGAAAAATGCCAAAGTGAAGTGGGATGCGGAATGTTAACAAGCCTTTGACAAGATCAAAGAATATCTAGTATGCCCACCAGTGTTGGTACCACCAATTCCTGGGGTTCCGTTGATCTTATATTTGACGATTCACTATGAGTCATTAAGAGCGGTGTTTATACACAGAAGACCAAATGATGGTAAAGAACAAGCCATTTATTACTTAAGCAAGAAATTCACAACATCAGAAAATGAATTACTTGGCAGTCGAGAAGACGTGCGTTGCATTGATTTGGGTATTACACAGATTATGATAGTACACCCTTTATCACCAAATTTTGCTAGTGACTAAGAATGATCTGATTAAGTATCTTCTTGAGAAATCCTCATTGGTCAGGAAATTAGCAAAGTGGCAAGTCTTGTTATCTGAATTCGACATCATAAATTCATTCCAAAAGTCAACTAAAGGACAAGCGATAGCAGACATATTGGCAAAAACTTCATAGAATATTGCCAATCCTGAAGAACAACTTGATGATCATGTATTGACACTGGTCGACGATAAATGGATCATGTATTTTGATGATGCAACCAACTTATCTGGATCAGGAACTGGGACAAGACTGATCTCCCCAGAAGGCCAACGCTATCTAGTATCTGCAAAATTGGTATTTTCATGTACGAATAACGTTGCTGAATACAAGGCATGCATTCTTGGCTTACAATTAACCCTTTTAATGAAGGTAAAAAGGTTGCAAGTATATGGAGATTCTATGCTCATCATATTACAAACAACTGGTGAATGGCAAAACTAGAGATACTAAGCTAATTCCTTATCACAGATACTTAAAAGAGATGATAGAAAGTTTCGAAAAAATAACATTCGATTATCTCCCAAGAGCTTAGAATCATTTTGCAAATGCACTTGCAACTTTGTCATCCTTACTTCAAGTTGAAGATGGTATGGATATAAAACCACTGAGGATTAATATTATTGAACAACTAGCTTATTGGATGATGGTTCAAGCAGAGTTCGACAACGAACCATGATATCATGACATCAAAAGATATCTTCAATCAGGAGAATTTCATGAAGAAAGCCAACCAAGTGACAAAAAATTTATGAGGAAGATAGCCAACAAATTCTTCCTCAGTGGTCGAACCCTCTACAAGAGATCATTTGATTCAACCCTACTAAGATGTATGGATGTTACAGAAGCTGAACAGATTATGAAAGAAATTCATGAGGGTGAATGTGGACCGCACATGAATGGACATCTTCTAACCCAAAAAATTATGAGGTTGGGATACTATTAGATGACAATGGAATCAGATTGCATCCAACATGTGAGATATTGTCATCAATGTCAAGTTTATGGGGACAGGATCAATGCATCGCCAAATGAGCTACATCAAATGTCTGAACCATGGCCATTTTCAATGTGGGGCATTGATATGATTGGTCCAATCAACCCCAAGGCCTCAAATGGGCAACGGTTTATCCTGGTCACTATTGACTATTTCACTAAATGGGTTGAAGCAAACTCCTACACAAATGTTATTGCAAAAAATGTTACAAGATTCAATAGGCGAGACGTCATTGCTAGGTATGGAGTTCCAGAAGCGATAATTACAGACAATGGCTCAAATCTAAACAATAAGATTGTGGATGATTTACTCGAACACTTCCACGTCCAACATTTGAACTCATCTCCATATCGTCCACAAATGAATGAAGTAGTTGAAGCGCCAAATAAGAATATCAAGAAGTTACTGGCCAAGACAGCCGAAAATTATCGTGATTAGCACGAAAGGTTACCGTACGCTCTGATGGCATACCGAACTTCAATTCGAACATCAACCGGAGCAATCCCATTTTCCCTGATTTATGAAATGGAAGCAGTGCTATCTATTGAAGCAGAAATTCCTTCATTAAGGATACTATCCCAATTGAAGCTTTTAGAAGCTGAGTAAATTCAACAAAGAAATGAACAACTCAACATAATCGATGAAAAGAGGTTAAGAGCTATATGTCATGGGCAAGTCTATCAGAGAAGAGTGGCTAAATCCTTTAATCGAAAGGTGAAACAAAGGAATTTCAAAACAGAGGATTTAGTAGCAAGGAAAGTCATCTTCAACAATTTAGATCCTCATGGCAAATTCACTCCGAATTATGAGGGCCCATACAATGTCAAGAAAGTTCTTCCCGGAGGAGCATTGATTCTTGTAGATATGGCAAGAACAGAATTGGCCTATCCTGTAAATGCAAATGCTGTCAAGATTTTCTACTCATGAAATGAAAACAAACATTCAAGATGAGATTTTGGGTCACTTTAGAACATGTGCATATCATGCAAACCATGCGTTTCATGAAGATGTTTATCTGTCACACGCCGAACCCCATCAAGCTCGCGACATACCCCTAAGGTCGAATATCGCTACGTCCCAGGATGTCGACAACCCCACACATCCAGAGATAAAGTACTAGCAGAAATAACAAACACCCAGATAATATTTAGCCAGGAGTAAAAGGGAGAATATATATATATTCATTACCAATTCAAACTTATACAATACACACCATTTACAAAATTCATAATATACACAAATGTCGAACTTCTAAGGTTTACACCACCGATATCAAAAAGAGGTTAGTAGTATGGTTCTACTCTAACTCCAAAAATGGGACACTTCAAAAATATTTACTCTATCCTTAAACTAGCCCCTACACCCTCTAGACGGCGTCCACTCCGAGTCAGACACCCCATAACCCGAGTCTGAATCCCTCTGAGCCACATGCTCCTTTTAGGACTCAGAGTCTGCCTCGATCTCAATCAGGTTGTTCTCATCGTCCGACTCTAACGGAACCTCAATTTGCTCCTCCTCTTCTAGCTCTTCCTCTGGTTCTACCTCTGGATCTTCATCTGGTTCCTCCTCAGGCTCTTTTTCGGGCTCTTCTTCTTCGGGTTCTTCTTCCTCTGATTCTTCTTCAGGTTCTTCCTCTTCTACGGGCTCCTCCTCAGGTAATTCTCCTATATCTACGTCTATCGGGTCATACCCCGCCTGTGACTCCTCTAGCTCTAGATCAGGCTCAGCCATTGTGGGTTCGGGTGTTACAGGTAAATGCTACTGTCCTAACTGTGCGAGGCTAGTGTTCAGACTAGTCATCTCACCATCAGGAGGGGGTATAGCCAACGGATCCTAATCTCCCACTCCGTCAAAAGGGACATCGAAGCCTCGAACAGGACCAAACTCGTCCATGCCATCCCGGAAACACCAAGCGGTATAGGTGTGAGCCTGCTAAAGGGGTTGCCCTATATCTATCCAAACTACTCTAGTATGCTTGATCTAAGCCATATTATCATCTATCGAATACTCTACAATTGCATGGTCAGTATGCATAGGTATACTAAAACGCTGAGGCGATGGTGGTGAAAGATTCATGGTCCAGGCCGGGGTTTTGAAATTATTTGGTTAAATAACCATGAGACACGTCTCAGCAAGTAAACACTCTAAACCCCACCTAGGCTAACACGTACCTCCAGACAAGTCCAAACACAATAACACTCAACAAGCACATAACAGACACACAATGGCACTTACTTAGACTTTTAATGTGTACAATCTGCACGTTAGTCTCAAATATACAAATTTCAACCACATGCACATTCTAAATTAATTTCATGCCCAAAACACAAGTCGAACATATAGCATTACCAATTCCGCATTCCACACACTCGTTCATGCCTCACCACACTATTTTCGTTAAACTTGCCCACGACCCACGTAATTACGCCTCGGGTCCACTTTCAATCCACGATTCACATACAACCGTCTCAAATTCACTACACTTCTTAGGCTGTGTTACAGTACACGTCTCAAGCTATGTCTCTTGCCCGCGTTACAATACACGCTTTAGGCTCAACATCCTCTACCTACGGCATAACCCGCGTTACAGTACACGCCTCAGGTTGGCGATCTTCTAATAATACCGGGCATCGTCCTGCGTTAAAGTACATGCCTCAGGAGGGCTCAATTCCTCGCGTTACAATACACGCCTCAGGAATTTTCGTGACCACACACACGACATATCACATAAATTTTTCACCCATTCACTCGCTTGAACATCATACGAACATGCTCGATTGACACACATCGAACCTCACGCATTTCACATGCTCAGTTGGCACACAAACAAGCCCAATTTCCAGTCAATCCAATTCAGCCTATGCACGCATATACCGGGTCCACATTTCAATCGATCATTTCATAACCCAACGAGCGTACAAGGTCGCCACTAGACCCACATTCACAGCCACTAATATGAAGATAAATTCAATATATTCATGTCTATTTCAAGCCACAACAATCACCATAAACCAGCCACAACACCACACATCAATAAGACATGTTTAATCCTCAAATCGGGCCATATGCTCATCATTTCAAACCATGATTTCCAGCATTCAAATTAGCATCAAATCAGCCCCGAAACCATCACAATTTCACCCACAAATCAGCCAAGATCAGCCCCCAATTCAATTTACCAAAATAGCCCTTAAACAGCCATTAATTAGCCCTAATCAGCCCTTAATTAATCCGAATCAGCCCCTAAGTAATATGTCAATATCTGAGATCCTAAGTAGAGTTTAGGATGCCGCTTACTCGAAGTCCTAGGCTAGCTCAGGCAGAAAGGGGCGGCAAGCCGGTGGCCACACGGTGGGCGGATGGCGACGATGACGGCGGCAGCTGAACGGCGGGCGATGGCCGGACAAGCGGCTAGTCTGTCTTAGCTGGGCTGAACCGAATGAAGGCTGGTGATGGTGTTTCGATGGAGTGAAAACAGGAGAGAGAGGGACGGTAAAGTGATAGTGGTGGCGGTGAGGCTGCGGCACCGTAGACGACCGACCAACGGCAATCCGGTACGGTGGGGAAGTGATGGCGACGGCTGGCCTGGACAGTCAGCCACGGTCACGGTGGGATGAGGAGGAGGCTCGGCTAAGAGGGAGAGGGAGAGAGAGATTACCGAGAGAGTGAGAATGAGAAGGTAAGAGAGAGAAAATGAGAGAAATAAGGCTAAATGGCCAATAATTGGTGTCTAACCCCCATGCCAAATGACCATCCTACCTTCCTCTCCACTTTCCAAATCAATGGCCATGATTAAACCTTATCCTAAGATCGACGACCAAAATCAATCCTTACCCAAAATATCCAAGGGCAAAATTAGAATTTCACAAAGTTTCTAATGGCAAAATTGTTCAAAAATTTTTATCTCTAAAATTGGTGTGAAATGACCAAAATACCCTTCTCACATAACACTTGGCCTTAAAAAAGTCCCGGGGGCAAAACAGTCATTTTTCCATTTCTTGCCAGAATTCGAATTTTCTGAAGAATCTAGACAAATCTAAGACTGACCAAGCTAATAACAATGTCGTCCAATTATCCTGTCGTGACTTTCGAAATTTTCAATGCCCAAACTTGGTCTTTAATTAATAACTAAATTTAAATGACGTAACTCGAGCGTATTTCAAATTAACGGGTGGCTTTTGGAAATTCGCATATTCGATCCGTGGCCAATACTAAATCAAGCCACGTTTAAGTTCACTCGGGTTGTGACAACCTCGGTGGTCACATAATCGCAAGGATTGATCGCTAGTTCCGATGGGTGTGATCGTTTGGTATAGGTTTAGGGTTATTCGTCAATTCATCTCGTGGTCAAGCGGAATTATCCGCGATCTACTCATATGATAGAGGCGAATTGATCCCTAACTATCTTTAGATCGGCCTACATTGGCTCAAAATGGCACCTCGACAATTTTTATGATCAAAAGTCGGTTTACGATTAAGTTTCTTTGGTCGCGTGAATTTAAATCCCTAATTAGCCATTCCTTAACGGTTAGTATCCCAAGAGTGATCAATTTCATGCGAGATCTAATTATAAGCACGTCCATAAAATTATCCATTTCATAAATTCCAAGTGGGTCAAATTTCAGAATGTCACATTATCTGTTTTCCAAGTGGGTCAAATTCCAAGGAGTCCGAACCAGTCAATGGTTTCAAAAATCCCAACGAAGTCATCAGATAATAGAGGGAAGTATCACTTCCGATTCTATTTTCCAATTGATATTCCCTAATGTGCTTTTCTTTTTATAATCCCCAAGGAGACAAAGAAAAGGAAGCAACAAAAGAAAAATCTCCAATGGAATCAAAGAAAACCATGCAAACAAGAGGGATTTTGGTAAATTGATTAAACAGGTATCCCTAAGTCATGAGTGCATGTGTTAAAGAAGTTGCCTTTCTAAGAGAAAATCGAACTTTTTCTTCCACAAGCGGAATGACACTAAAGCTGAACAAAACATAACACATTGTTTTGAAAAGAAAATACCTTAGAAATGTTTTGATAAAAAATTTTGAAATATGCTTTCTTTGAGAATGCATTAAGTATCAAAATTCCTTAAAAATGGATAATTTGACAAAAGGCTTTGAAAAATTTTGAAGAAAAAGTTTGGATCAAATCGAATGGAAAGACCTTCAAATGATGAAAAGCAAGTCATATCCAAACACGTCCCTTGTACACTGAAAGTCATATAGAAGCTCAAGACATCCCAAGAACCCTAAATTGGTGATCATCTTTTCACATTGGAGCATGAGCATATGATCCCCTTTAATAGATAAGAAACAAAAGGGCATGATACAGAGTCCTTAGGAAAAAAATCAAAAGCAAAAGAATCTAGGGCATGAAAGTGTGCTTGGTAAAAGCAAGGCCAAATGCCCAAAGAAAATGAGAAAGAAAAGGAGAGTTCAAAAGAAAGCTCGAAATGACAAAAAAAAAAGTCGTGACAAAGCAAAGTCAAGACCATGAGAGATCATAGATCACAACAAGTGAGAATGAGCAAAAGAGAAGAGATGGTAATGAATGTTTAGGGGACACTGATGTTCATAAAAGAAAGACCCCTAATGAAAAAGAAAGAAAATGGTGGTGATGCCAAGAAGATTACCAATTTCATAAAAACCCTAAATCCAAACAAATGAGCATTTTGAGTCTACCCAATACCAACAATATAACCTCTCTCCAAAGACTCTTCAGATTAGGATGTTGAGAGTAGAAACAAGACTTTATAACAAGAAGTCATTACTCAAAGAAGTGTATACAATAATATCTTATTTTGTTCTCGAGGTTCTTAACTTGAAGACCCGAAGTCAGATATGATGAAATTCTTTTTTTTTGACCTCAAAATGCCTATCCTTTGAATAGCCATTGACCAAGCCAATATTACAACCTTTTAAAGGATCTTATCGAATCAATTGGATTATATACATTGCGAACATCTTCGAACACCTAAGGATTGATTAAGAGAGACAAAATTGAGGGATATCAGCCAATTCCCCTTTCAATCAAATAAAGAAAAGACCAAGCTCATAGATTGAAACTTATCCATTCTAATAAAGGTCTTCCAAACGATCATTTTAAGCATTTTTTGAAAGATTGCAAGCATTTTGTTCAAATAATTCCTTGAAAAGGAAATTTGATTGTCTGAAATGCGTTAATACAAAGAATGCATATTTCAAAACTACTTTTCAAAAGTTTTTGATCAACTTAAAATCAAGTTTTCAAACAGTTTGTGATCAGCCAAGAAAAAACCACGCTTCAAACAGTTTTGATTAATTTCAAAATTACTTTTCAAAATAGTTTTTGATCAACTAAAAAATCATACAAAGGTTAGTAAAATCTCAAAATCACATAACTCACGGTCAAGGCATTCATTGTTTGAAGTCTTCCCAAAGTCCTATTAGTGAGGAACCACTAGGTAAATTCAATTTCTACATGCCATGAGCCCCTAGGCAAATTCAAAGTCTTACTAGTGAGAAACCACTAGGCAAATTCAAAGTCTTACTAGTGAGGAATCATTAGGCAAATTCAAGTCCTATAGGCGAGGAGCCCTTAGGCAAATTCATAGTCCTACTAGAGAGGAATCACTAGGCAAATTCAAGTCTTATAGGCGATGAGCCCTTAAGCAAATTCAAGTCCTACATGCGAGAAAGCCCTAGGCAAATTCAAATCCTACAGGCGAGGAGCTCCTAGGCAAATTTAAAAACCTACAAGCAAGGAGCCCTTAAGCAAATTCAAATCCTACTGGTAAGGAACCAATAGGCAAATTCAAGTTCTACAGGCGATGAGCCCCTAGGTAAATTTAAAGTCTTACAAGCAAGGAGCCTCTAGACAAATTCAAGTCTTATTGGTGAGGAACCACTAGGCAAATTTAAGTCCTACATACGAGGAGCCCCTAGGCAAATTCAAAATCCTATTAGCGATGAGCCCCTAGACAAATTCAAGTTCTACATGTGAGAAGCCAACAGGAAAATTCAAAGTTCTACTGGAGAGGAGCCCCTAGGAAAATTTAAAGTCCTACAGGCGAGGAGCCCCTAAGCAAATCCAAAGTTCTAAAGGCGAGAAGCCCCTAGGCAAAATTCAAGTTCTACAGGCAAGGAGCCTCTAGGCAAATTCAAAATCCTACTGATAAGAAACCACTAGGCAAATCTAAAATCCTACAGGCGAGGAGCCCTTAGGCAAGTTCAAAGTTCTACTGGTGAGGAACCATCAGGCAAATTTCCAAATCCTCATGCGAGAAGCCTCAGGTGTCATGGTTCGTGGTTTTGTCCTTAAATCACGAAATCAAAATAACCATCATAATCATCACCAACATCAATTCATGCCTTGGATAAGCAATAAAGAGACGCTCATAAACAAGTAAGTTTCTCTCCCTCAATCATTAAGAACCTTTCAAAATACGCCTTGAAAAGAAAACTTTTTGATTAGATCACGAATTTCAAAAGCAAGATCCCTAATCAATTATTGTGAAATTTCCATCTTATCTTGTTCATTGAGTCGATTGAAAACTCAGGTGTCACATTGTCTTTGAGATCAACCTCTAACGAGCTCAATCTCAAATAAGGGCAGCTGTTGACACATGATTTTTATCTCATTTTTTAAAAATTTTCAAAAATCTCAAAATTAGGGCTAGGAATCTTGGCAATGCCTAGAAACCTATTTCTAAAACAAAAAATAATTTTTTGGCATTTTTCTACATTTTTCCTTAATTTCTTTTAGTCAAAATAAGTAAGAAAATCAAGAAAAATAGAAAATAGAATCATAAAATTCCATAAAAATAGTCATTGGTCTTATTTTAAATCCAATTTCATTAATACATCATCAATTTTGAAAAATCTCAGTCGAGTATATGTTTTTCCTAAAATTGGGCAAAATTAAACCCGAATTGAACCAAAAATGCAATTAAATCTTTTTTAGTCATTTTTTAAGTCATAGTGTCTTCACAACAGATGATTCTAGGACCTTGAATTATATAATGGCCGATCCAATTGCACAATTTGTCAAAGAAATCAAAAATCCCCAAAATTCAATTGAAAATTAAGAATTTTGAGCCCAAATTGGGAATCGTGCCCAATATGAAATTGTTGAACCATGAGACCATCATTTCTAGGCTTAATCAGATGTGAGTAATTCAATTTTGGCATCAATTTTGCCTAATCAAGTCATTAGGACATCAAATTGAATAAAATCCTATTAACCCTAAATATAAAAATGGGAAAATCTTGGACATAATTATCACAAAAATTGAGAAAAATCACATGTTTCGGTTCAAAATGTGATGAAGAATTCAATTTTGGGGTTTAATTTTGAAAATTGGGTCAAAATTAAGCTTAATTGGCGAATTTAGACCAACCCGGGTCTGCTAGGTCGGTCGGGTCAACCCAACTCGACCCGAGTCGATCACCTTCTTCGCCCGACTCACCAGACTGCATTAAACCCAGAAAATAAGTTTCAAGCTTGCGACTTCACCAATCCTTTCCAGCCAATTTGGCACGTGAAAATCAACTAGGCCAGTTGAAGAATCTCAAGCTGGCACTAGGGAACCGATTTAACTGATCGGAAATCGGTTCCAACGAACTTTGGCCGGGAAAAATCAATGACCAAAAAGCTGGAAAAACT
Source organism: Syzygium syzygioides (assembly GCA_031216285.1). Classification (NCBI taxonomy): domain Eukaryota; kingdom Viridiplantae; phylum Streptophyta; class Magnoliopsida; order Myrtales; family Myrtaceae; genus Syzygium; species Syzygium syzygioides. The sequence continues at coordinate 21,268,070 of CM062245.1, read as the reverse complement.
TAACATTCGAGGGGGAGGTGTTCGGTGAAATGCCAGAGAGAGAGGAGAGAGAAAGAAGGCGAAAACAAAGAAAATTTAGAGAGAGAATAGGGAGTTGAGGTCCACTGATTGAATGTCTAGCGCCAGCGAATCGATCGTTCAAGGAGGACCTCCTTCTTTGTTGATTAGTGAAGAACTGATCGGGAAGCTTTGAAAATCAAGCTTGACTAGCGCATTCAGAGCTCTTCCGGCAAGGCCAAGACCACCAGGTTGAAGTTCAAGTGTCATGAAACAACTTTAGAGGTGCGGATTAGTTGGGCGATTTCTCCTAATCATCGAATGAAGAAGTTAAAGTTGGCTCATAGTCATTTTTTTCAAAATTTTCAAGAATTCAGTTCCAATCCCAATACGAATGTTTATGTGATTTCGTTGATGAATCTTGACATTTTGATGTTCATAACTAGTTTCTAATCATTTTTGGTATTGTTTGATTGCATTTTGGGCTATGAAATCAATGAAACAGAGTCGGTCAACCATTGAAACCTCTTCGTTGGAACTCAGGTACCTTCGCTGGAGCATTGTCGTGGCCATAGGGCCATTCAAGTTAGCTTCTTTGACTTTGTTTAATGTTTTTGTTCTTGATCTAAGCCGAACTAGACGGTTAAGGCGAGTAGAATAGGGATTGTGAGTTTCGATTAGCACGGTTTAGGTTAGTAACAAATTGGCATTTTCTGATGAGATTTTCGCCTATCGATGACTGTCCAATGGCCAATCAGTTGATTCAGTTTGATTTAGTGTGATACAAACCTGATCCAGAACCAAAAAATCAATCGAAAAGGCCATCGAAAAGTTGCCGAAAATCGATCAAACTGGCTGCCTCAAAAACACTAAACTTGAAACTATGAACACCACTTGCTCGATCAAATGCCCTAATGAAAAATGGCCAAAAACGGCGCCGTTTTTTGCTCTGGGCTCGCCAGAGAAGATGACCGGCGATCGGCGCCGACGATGCCCGATTCGGTCAGGCCGAACCGGGTTGAACCAGGCCAGTCCGGTTCATTTCCATGCGGGAAATTTAAAAAAATAATAAATAAATAAAAAAAATCTATAAAAAATAAAAAAAAATTTCATAAAAATAAAAAATTCAGAAAGTTTTTGAAAAAATTAGAAAAATCTAAAATTTTTTTTGGAAAATCGGAAAAATTTTAGAAAAATAGGAAATTCACAGAAAAACAGAAAATAAAAAAAATTCAAAAATTCAAAAATTCAAAAATTTTCAGAAAATTCAGGAAAAGTTCAGAAAAAAATAAAAAAATGTGAAAAATTTAGAAAATCAATAAAAATTGAAAATTGGAAAATTCATAAAAATTTTCAGAAAATCATAAAAATCAATTCTCGGTTAATTAAATTTTCAAAAAAAAAATTCAAAAATTCAGAAATTTCAAAAATTTTAAAAATTTACAGAATGGTCCAAAAATATTGTGGCTAATCTTAGAAAGTGAAATTTGAATTTTTGGAAGTGCCCAAGTGACATTTTTAGAAAATTTCAAATTCAGTGGTTATAACCCCTAAAAAATCCTAAAACCCTAAAAAAATGTAAATTATGAAATGAATAAACTTCTAGAGTTTCATTAGGGTTTGGATGTTTTAAATGATTTTCATTTTTAGAAACCATTTAGGATTGATTGATTTGATTGACATCGATTATGCATTTAATACTTGATTGCTTTTTCCTGCGATTAGAATGGATAGAATTAGTGGGTAAGCCTCGGAAATTTGCATGACATGTTAGATATCGTATAGTTTTTAGGTACCGAAAGGGCGTTAGGGATCTCGATTTGGGATCGTTAGCATAACCAAGTCCCCGTACTCAAAATCTCTGGTTCGTAGAATTGTGGTATTTCTCCCGTACCCCGATTAGGTTTCTAGTCTACCTACCAATAATGACTAGTGGCGACTCGAAAATTGAAAACTTAGACTAAATAGGAAATTACCATCTACTGTCATGTGAGGTATGATCTGGGAGAGACCTTTGGACAGAAATACCTCCCTAGCGCGCAAACCCCGAAAGCCCAAAAAAAGTGCAGCGCGACACTTTGGAACAACTATCGAAGGAAAGCTGGCATAATGTTATCAACTCGTCAAGCACTGCATAGATTATTTCGCGACCAAGGAACCGTCGGCTTGTGATACATGGATGAAGGTTGGATGTCACTACCTGGTCGACCATGCGCTCATTCATGGAGACTGTACGTGCACCATTTGGATACCATAGTGCTCGACCGTGTCAATGTCACCCGATCATTATATGTAATTGTGCATAGTAACGCGTCGCACATTCTTCTCATGCTGCCCAAGACAAACATGCACTTGCCCTTTCCTTCTATATCCACCATACATAATTTTGTGTCGACATGCATGAAGATTATAATGAAAAAAATATAAATATAAATGAGCAACTGTCACTTACATCTTTTCACCATCCGCGCATGAAAATATTTTCTATTATTTATAGAATAAATCAAAAAAGTCCCTTCCATGTGGGGTTGTTGTTAGCTTTTGTATTTCTATAGTTTACACGGTTTGCACACGCTATATGAGATGATGTCATCTATGCCCTTCAATGTAATGAATATGTCTGTCATTAATTCCATAAATGAATTTTCATCTCATTCTAAACTAAACTTGATGTGAAAATGCGATTTATCTTTGGGATATGTTCACTAAAAGTCTTAAAACTCGTCGCAAAAGTGCAATTGAATTCTAAAACTTTCAAAAAGTACAATCAAGTTTTAAAATTTGTCACATTGATTCAATTAATTCCTAAAGTTAACACCGTCAACTTGTCCAACGAAAAATGCTGACTTTGCATTCACTACAAAAAAACGTTTTTTTTCCAACAAAATTACCAATGGAAAATTCTGAAAAATTCGTTGGAAAGGGAATTTCCAACGAATTTTCCAACGAAAAAAATTTCGTTGGTAATTCGTCGTCGGAAAATTTTCCAACGAAAAATTTCAATTTTCGTTGGAAATTTGCAATAATTTTTTTTCCTTGAAAAATTCATTAAAAAATTCGTGACTAAATTCGTTGGAAACGAATTTTTTTTTCCAACGATTTCTTTTCGTTGGAAATTATATTTGTTTTTAGTCGAAAAATCGTGAAATGTTTTTTTCCATCGAAAATATTTTTTTTTTTGGTCTAATTTTTTTTTATCGAAAAATAGCCCTCGCCGGCGAGCTCGAGCTCGCCCAGCTCGCCGCCGGCGAGGGCCGAGCTCGCCGCCGGCGAGGGCGGAGCTCGAGCTCGCCCAGATCTGGGCGAGCTCGGGCTTGCCGGCGAGGGCGGAGCTCGAGCTCGCCCAGATCTGGGCGAGCTCGGGCTCGCCGGCGAGGGCGGAGCTCGAGCTCGCCCAGATCTGGGCGAGCTCGAGCTCGCCGGCCATGGCGAGCTCGGCCCTCGCCATGGCCGGTGACGCTGTTGCGCCAACAAGAAGATGAAGAAGAAGCAGCAGCAGCAGTAGCAGCAGGGGCGGGAGCAGGCTTCGAGGCCGCCGCCCGTCAAGTCCGTCGTCGTCTCGCCAGCGACGAGGCTTGGTGGCGTCGGGGGCGTCGAAGGCTTGGTGTCCATGGCGGCGGAGCCGGTGCCGGAGGAGGAGGGGGGCGGCGGGGGAGTAGGTGGAGGGGGAGACGGAGGGAGAAGTGAAGGCGAAGGAGAGAGAGAGAGAGAGTGAGAGAGAGTGTGGGGAAATTGAGAGTGTGTGTGGAAACTGTGTGTGTGGGGAAATTCTTTATGTTTTTTTCAAATTCGTTGGAAAATTTGTTGGAAATTTCCAACGAATTTTTTTTCGTTGGAAATTTCCAACGAATTTTCAAACGAAAATTGTACATATTAAAATAATATTTCGAAAATTTGAAATTCGTTGGAAAATTCGTTGGAAATTTTCAACGAATTTTTTTCGTTGGAAATTTCCAACGAATTTTCCAGCGAAAATTGTACATATTAAAATAATATTTCGAAAATTTGAAATTCGTTGGAAAATTCGTTGGAAATTTTCAACAAATTTTTCAACAAATATAAAAAATCTCGAATAGTACCGGGTTTTTTTTAAATTCGTTGGAAAATTCGTTGGAAATTTCCAACAAAAAAAAATTCGTTGGAAATTTCCAACCAATTTTCCAACGAAAATTGTACACACTAAAATAATTACCCGGAAAATTTAAATTCGTTGGAAATTTCCAACGAATTTTTTTTCGTTGGAAATTTCCAACAAAAATTGTACACACTAAAATAATTGTCCGGAAAATTGAAATTCGTTGGAATTTTCGTTGGAAATTTCCAACGAAAAAAAATTCGTTGGAAATTTCCAACGAATTTCAAAAAATGCTGAACAATATCGGGTTTTTTTTAATTCGTTGGAAAATTCGTTGGAAATTTCCAACGAATTTTCCAACAAAAATTGTACACCCTAAAATAATTGCCCAAAAATTGAAATTCGTGGGAAAATTCGTTGGAAATTTCCAACGAATTTTTTTTTGTTGGAAATTTCCAACGAATTTTCCAACGAAAAGTTTTTCGTTGGAAATTTTCCCACGAAAATTTTTTCGTTGGAAATTTCCAACGAATTTTCCGACGAAAAATTTTTCGTCGGAAATTTCCAACGAATTTGACTTTTCGTTGGAAAATTTGTCGCAAATTTGCGACGAAAATTTTTCGTTGGAAAATTTTCGTGGCAAAAATCCAGTTTTTTTGTAGTGATTTTTAAATGAATTAATCTCTCCTACATGGCATTTTATTATTTTTATTCAAATCTTAAAAACTAAAAAGGCTAAAAATTAAAAAAAAAGAACTAAAAAAAAAAAGAGAGATGGGTAGCGACCTCTGCTGGCCCCTCTGGTGATGGGCAGCAGCCGCAACTCCCACCTACAAGCCCCAATAGTTTTTTCATTATTTTTACGTAAATTTTAGATTTTTTTAGTTTTTAATTTAATTTAAATAAGATTTGAATAAAAATAGTAAAATGCCACGTAGGAGAGAGAAATTCATTTAAAAATGCCACGTCAGCATTTTCGGTTAGACAAATTGACAATGTTTAGGTCTTAATTGAATTAATTTGACAAGTTTGAGAACTTAATTGTATTTTTTGAAAATTTTAGAATTTAATTGCACTTTCGTTATAAATTTTAGACTTTTTAATGAACATATCCCTTTATCTTTTACATAAGCATGTAACTTTTTGTTACCACCAAGATTGTAGCTCGGCATGATAGGCCCAAATAGTTTCCCTTCAAGTGTTTAGATTTCCGAATTTCTAGGAGTCTAGGAATTAAATTCCATGTCATCCCACATTGAAGGGGCTTAACTCACATGTGCGGTTGGCATACTTCGATGTGGTCCCGGTGATAGCCAGACCCGTCTTAGGAAGACCTCTTCGAAGGTCAGTCCATTGCTCGGTTGCACACGGTTTGGTGGGATGACTCGATGGCCGATTTGGTGGATCCATAACTCGAACATTCTGTGCCGGAGTGTGAAGGTGCTATAATAGCATCCGGCGAGGAAGCTAAGCCGATCGCCCCTTCTCACCGTTTATTTTCTCATAGTAAGGTCTCGATAGTGATTCCGGGCACAAGTGACGCTAGCTTTCTATTTATGGAGAGAGTTGTTAATGTTGGAAAAAGCTTCCACGTGGGCAATCATGACGTGATGGAAGGAAAATGTGAGTAAATTGTTGGTCATGTGGAAGAGTGCTGTGGACCTAGGGTTTATATCCTTTAGCTCACCATATATTTCTCATTTCAGTCCACTTTCTAAGGTCACCATCCGAAGGCGTTTTTCACATTTCATTTCTTTCCCCCTCCTTCAACCGCGGATTGGCTAAAAAGGCAAACATTCCCCTTTTTCTTGGGACATTGCAAGTTTGGAAGAACCAAAGTAGGAGTCAAATAAACCGAGTGCAATGTACCTCCTCAAACGAGAAGGGATTCTTCTTCCCTTATCAAAGATGCGGAAAAGAAGTCGGATAGTTTGATGTCAACTGGTCACGACATGACCAAGTCGGATACTATGACTTTAGAAGAGAAGAACAATCTTGATTATGTGGGTAGGTTGTCCTTGGCAAAAGAAATTATTAAGATGACAAGCATATTGAGGAAGGAGTTTAGTATATGATCAGAAGAAAGAGTCATATCTATCGAAATTTTCAATTGGTATGAGTTGGAATTGTATACCCTAATGGATAAACATCGCTATGGGGTTTGGTACTTTTAGAGGAAATGGAATCTCCATTTCAGCTTCTCAGCTTCCCCCTTTCCATGGTGATGTTTGGCTTGCGCTTTCTGGAAATAAATTAGCCTCCCTGAGTAGGAACTCCTCCTTTGGTGGGAAGGAATGTCAGGCTTGTTCCCATTTTTCTTCTAAATAAGTCCCTAATTTTACATGCACCCCTCTATCTCTCTATCTTAGAGTAGGCATCTCGCCTCAGCACTGATACGATATTGTCTGCTCTGATCACGACTATTACGCAAAGTTTATCTATTAGGACAACAACATATATCAACGCGATAGAAGAAATAGACATATTTGAAACCCGACATCCTCACCCCTAGCTTTGATACTACTATAGGCAACCCCACCTGGACGCTGGCACAATATGTCCGCTTTAGTCAAGGGTCACTCACAAGACTTTAATTAAAAACTCGGCATGTTAGTTTAAAGGTTGCTTGAGACTTATCTAATAGGTCAACATTTCATATCCACGCGATACGAGATAGGAGACATATTTGAAATGCTAGCATCTTCCACCCTAGCTTTGATACTATTGTAGTTAACGTCACTCGGGCGCCATCATAATATGTTCGCTTTGGTCGCAGCTCAGTTATCCTCGCAAGACTTTAATTAAATCACTTCACAGTAGTTTAGAGGTCTTGCGAGACTTATCTACGGGGACACCAACCATATCAAGGCAACATAGGATCAAACACATATTTAACTCTGATACTACTGTAGGTATTAGTATCACTCGGGTGCCAGCTTTGTCGCATTCTTTTACAATAGGTCCACCAATCTTTTACATCAATTAGGATTGTCCGGATATTCGTCGGACGGTGAAGAGTAGACCCGTTCTCTTACCACATATTTGTCGTACTGTGAACATCATATTTGCCCACGATAAAACGTGATGGTCGGCGCACCCAAACCATGATTGGTGAACCAATAAGCTGTCCTTCGGCCATGGGACATCTTATTTCGGTTCTTGGAAGGCCGCTCTTATTCGAGCTGTCTCTTTGAATTTGGTGAGAGAATTGAAAGTTCTGGTCTGTGTTCAGAGTAGGAACTGGGGGAGAGAGGGAAGAGAAGTGCCAAAAGCGGAAACGTTCGAATGAAGAGAGAAGACACGGCATGGTATCATCCACACATTTCAGATGCACTGGGGCGAGAGGATCGCCGTCATCCGCACATTTCAGATGTACTGTAGCTAGAAGATCGCAGCTACGTACCAGACGCGCAGAGTGTTAATACATACGATGAATCACTGAGGATTTGGGTGTTGGGGGCCAGTTTAAGAGAAGCTCCGGATGGAATTCGTGATGAATTGGAGTTCATTGCAAACAGGATTGGTCCTACATAAGTATGTTCCTCCACACTGAGTGAAGACGGCAAAGATGTTATCGAAGCGCATGTCTTGACGGTGGTGTCTCAATGGGAAAATTATCAAAAAAATTATAAATTTATTATAATTATATCAATTCAGTCATAAACTCCATTTTTTATTAATTGAGTCCTAAACCTTTTGTATTTATAATGATCCAATTAATCTGGCCAATTTTGGCCGAAAATCGTCGACATGGACATCGGCTGTCCTATGCAGCGCGACCAGAGCTCACGTAGACACTTTTAAATAATATTTTAATAATTTTTTGAATTATTTATTCTTTTCTTTTTTTTTTCTTTTCTTTTTCCTTTTTTCTTTTCTCTTTTCTTTCTCCTTTTTTTTTCCTTCCCTTCTTCCTCCAACCGATTGCAGAGGCCCGGCAATTGGCCAAAGGCAAGTGCCAACGAGGTCGACCTCTCCAGCCACTAGTAAGGGCAAGCCTCGCCCACCCCTGGCGAGGCTCAACTTCGCCCTTGCCGGCCATAGATTTGTGGTTGCTTGAGGCAAGGCACTTCCATGCCCTTGGTGTCGGGGTTTGACTTAGTAGATTTTTGGCCGCAAGTGAGAGGAGCTAGAAGGTAGTGAGTGAGAGGAGCTGGAGAACCACGAATGAGGAGGGAGGGAGCGGCCATATCCGTGAGCTCAAAACTCAAGTGACTATGGCTTGTAGCTTGAAAATCTAGTAGCCATGGTCAAAGTGAGAAGCTATAACCCATGGCCAACAACTCAAAGCTTTGGTGGCCTTGGTCGAGCTTAGAGTTCAAGCAGCTAGATCAAGCGAGGGCGAGCCTCGCCAAGAAAGGGAAAGAAAATAAAATAACAAATAAATAAATTAAAAAATATTAAAATACTATTTCAAAATGTCTACATCAACGCTAGCTATACCACATAGAATAACCAATGTCCATGTCAGTGATTCCCTGCTAAAATTGGTCGGATGGACAAAATTGACACAAATGCAAAAGATTTAAGACTCAATTGATCAAAAAAAGATTTAGTATTGAATTGTCATAATTACAATAAATTTAAGACTTTTTTAGTAATCCTCCTGTATCTAAAATCTCGTGTCACAAAGTGCCCCCTTTAAGATAAAAATGAAAATTCGTCTAATCAGTCTTAAACCTATTTACGGTTGCTAATTCAATCCTAAACCTTTCAGTCTTGACTATGTAGTCCTAAACTTTTGTGAGTAATTCCAATGTCAGGTAGGACGGCCGGTGATGACTGGACCGCTGCATCAGCGATTTCTAGCGAGTTTCAGTGAAAATTGGTTGGGATGAGTGCATTGGATCTCGCTTAAAGGCATAGGACTAAATTGACAAAATTAGAAAGTTTAAGACTCGAATGGTATCCGCACAATAGGTTTAGGATTGATTGGGTAATTTTTCCAAGATGCAAGTTATATGCTTTGAAGATGTATATTACTAAGTTTAACAATTTCCTTTAGGGCCACAATTCTATCTAAATTGCAGTATTATACCGCTCCATTATAAATAGGTGAATATTATCCGTACGAAGAACAAAAAGAATTACTATAAGATATGGCAGTCCTTGTTTGTACCACAAATTCACAAAAGAAAAAGGAAAGAGAGGAAAAAGATGGTGGCTCTGTCACTTTTCCCCTCTTCGATGTTCGCATTGGTCGCCATCTTCTCAGCGAGCGATGGCTATCGTTTATCTAGCTTAGGAGATCCTCATATTGTGGCGCTTTGAAGCTTAGTTGTTGGAGTGGCTATGGCGTTTTTGTCGTATCGATGAAGACGAAGACGAAAACGAAGACGAAGCCACTGAGTTTTTATGGGAAAGGACAGTTGATGGAGAAAGGGGTTTATGAAAAATCTGAAACACAGGCCTCGCCCAACGTCGACGCGTAACGATTAACGAGTGGAGAAAAATTACGGCTGACGTGGAGGTCCGGGACTATGAGATACTTTGGCCACTTCTTCTCTCTTTGGTTGTTCAAAGCGCCGGCCATGAAAGACCTACTACGTAAGTACACAGTACGTCAGCCTCACTTCACTTCTGATGAATTCCTTACAGCTTCATAATTACTTCCACTCCATTTTCAACATACAGATATGAGCACAGCCCTGAATCGGTCACGTTATTGATCTTGCCTGCACGTTCGGAGACTGTTTCAGGCAATGCCTACTTATTATTCTTTGATATGATGATCTTAATCTATTGTGCTTTTTTCGTGCAAGTTATCGATCTTGCCTGTACGTTCGGAGACTGTTTCAGGCAATGCCTACTTATTATTCTTTGATATGATGATCTTAATCTATTGTGCTTTTTTTCATGGACAAACTCTTTGCTACAAAACATGCATATTTGTAGGTCGAAAATTTACATAACCCCGCCGGCCCCAAAAGCGCGAATAATCTCGAGCGATTTGAACCATGACATTGAAGCAAACGTCGAGCCAAATTTCCCAACACGAGATCTCAAGAATGTCTCTGGCCGACGAACCGATGCAACGGCACTATCCTGGAAAAGAAAAGCAGGATGCTTGCAAAATAATGTCTGCTCTAATTTCATCTCGCTCCCAGTCAAAAATAGGTTGTCCCTAGTCTGGGATTTCCTTGACCTTGCGAAGGGAAATCTTCATTTGATTTCCTCCTTCGCTGTCGATGAATGGTGGCAATTGTTAAGAAAGGTAGATCCCTTCAAGTTCCACTATTTACACTCATGTCCACTGCTTGTGGTGATTATCGGTAATGCATGCTTAGCATCCTCTTGGCCGTTGACTTGAAAGGACACGCGGAGCTGACGAAGCCGTTCACGAGGTGGAGATACGTCTTGAGCTCGTGACACGTGGCCATGTTCCCTTCTCGGAGGTAGGGAGATTCCCTGCTGCTGAGCCGCAGCTCCTGCCCCACGTCAGCGTACACCCAGCGCGCGTCCTGCACGCTCTTCCGGAACCACCGTGGCATACCCGCCACGTGGATCGACCTTTCGTCCGCCGACGTGGTGTCGCCGTCCTCGACGACGAAGCCCGGGAGCCTGGTGACCAGATCGTCGGAGTTGACGATGCGGAGGATCTTGGTCCCGCTTTCCTCCAGGTGGCGCCGGAAGCTCCGGTTCCCCACGCGTGGCCCGCCGAAGGAGACGACGGTCACCATCGGCGCGCCCTCCAGGGTGGAGCTGATGTCGTAGGCAGCCAGCGTGGCGAGGGCCGCGCCGAGGCTGTGCCCCGTGATGGTCAGGCTGAGCGGCTCGTCACCGTAGGTCTCGACGATCCGCGCGATCTCCTCCCTTATCATCTCCCGTAGGCTCGGGAAGTTGGCGGTCCTGGAAGTGTATAGCCTCAAGAACCCGCTCTCCACCATTGGCGCGTCATCCTCGGTCCCGTCGTGATGGTCGTGGAGGCAAGTCAGGGTGGCGCGCAGGTTCTCGATCCACTCGAGGCACGTGCCGGTGCCGCGGAGGGCGATCACCACGTCGCGCCTCCCGAGGCGCTGGATCTCCCTCCGGTCCTGGCAGACGGCCACGTAGCCAATCCAGCTGGACCGGGTGGACATCCAGCCAGGAGCCAGCCTGGCCCAGCGCGGCAGCTGGACACCGCACGTGGCGCGCAGGTTCCTCGTGGGCCGGTACCCGGTCTCGGGGATGCCCGAGCGGGCCAGGAGCGAGCTCCGGGGGTACTTGCAGGTGCCGTAGGTCGGGGATGAGGGGTCGAAGTCGAAGGAGCGGTAGGCGGCCTCCACGAACTCGCCGTAGCGGAGGATCTCGCGGCGGAGGGTGTCGTCGAGCGGGTCGAGGAGGCCCTCCCAGTCGTCGCATCCCTGGTACTCCATCCACCTCTTGCCGATCTTGGCGGGTTGGAGACCGGCCACCCCGGCACAGTATTCGGCCCGGAACCGGGCGGTTCGGGAGGAGCCAGTCTTGCCGATTCGGACGATCGGTTTGCAAGTGAGAGAGCGAAGGCTGCGCAAGTTCTCCGCGCTAGAGGGAGGAGCGAGCGAATTAGGAGTGCGTGCGAGAAGCCTCATGTTGGGATGGAGAAGGGTTCTTGCTGGTTTGAGATGGGGGGAAGAGATCGTCATGGTCTTGGTGGGGGAAGTGAAGTGGAGGTTTTATAGTGGGGGTGATAGTGAGCCGGGCGCTCATGGGCAAGAAGAGTCAGAGCGCAAAAACGAGTAAAAGGAGAAGGCAATAGAGCAACAACAAAAATGTGGTTGGAGAAATTGGGGCGTGTGGACGGCAGGGAGTGAAGTCGAAGGAAGGAATAGAGATAGAGGGAGAGAGAATTGTCACATAAGAAAAATGGACAGAGGGGAAGAGGATTTGGTCTTTGGGTTAATGATTTTCCGGACCCATGTAGTAGAATCTTAGTGTGACTTTACAGTTCAGAGAAAGATCTGAGTGGAAATCTGCAAAACCGGCCCGAATATGGAGCCTCTGGTACTCGATCGTACGGGGGAGTCGACCTTTGTACCGCCCTTCTGATTCGCACGCGAGAGAGCGCGATGGATTATCCTACCCGGCCCGGTGCTCTTCGTGATATCTCAATGGATTTCAACCATTTGACATATGAAAACAAGGCTTTTGACAGAGACGCATCAAGAAAAGCGATCTCTAATATTAGGGGCGTGCAAAACGAATCACTCAAGTCGGGAACTGTCCGAACTGGACTGTACTGGCCAATTTGATCCGGTTTTCAAAAGTATCGGTTTGGTTCCTAGAAGTATCGGTCCGGTTCCCTATTCCTAAAAGTGGAATCGGTATCCGGGCGATCTAGTTCCCGGTTCCAAAGGGAACCGGACCGACTACTTATGCTTCTTTTTTTCAAAAAAATTAGTAAAATGTAAACTAAATCCTAAGTGAAATACGCTTTTTTCTTCGTCTTTTCAATTTGAAAATCATTACTGAAGTTTCATCATTCATGGTTGCAAAATAATCCTTATCTCTCGATGATTGGTGGCTTTAGTTTATTGTTTTCGATCTGCAATTTATAAATCTGCTTTTTAATTTTTGTTTATCTTAGAAGATTTATGACACATAGTTCTGGTCCTTTTACTCATATTTTTTTCTAAAACAGTAGTGAGGAACATGAAGATATTGCATTAAGTAGTAGAAAAAAAAAAAGTGACCGGCTCCATTATATCGGACTGGACCGGTATTAGGACCAACCGGTCCGGTCTCCGGTTCCCAATTGGGATCAAAGATCTACGCCCGATGCGCATATATCCATCTCCTTTCGCAAGACTAACATCACGTGACATGCCGAAGTAGTGTTATAGTGGGATTATATGTTAATGATTTTCATCCATTTGATGCGAGGATGCGTAATTGGATGTGTTTTACCGTGGCGTAGGTCTATCCAAGCTGTGCAAGCGTTGCCCGTTAGGGGATTTGTCGGAGATTGGTGGGGACAGGTAATTTCTTTCTTTCTATTGAACTCTGTTACGGAACAAAATCAAAGGATGTGATGATTAAAAGGAGGGTCCTTCCCACGAAGAACAAAATATAGATAGCGACGGGTTTGTCTTTCCGTCCCCAGGTCAGCAAGTGGTCATGCTCGTGCGCGTTTCCCGTTCTTCCTTCGGTTTTCGTTGACGGCAGTTGGGACCCCGACGGAGTAGCGCTTGCAAAAGTAACTTCAATCGAAAAATTATTGTTTTAGGGTTAGTTCCATGAAAATTCCCAAGCTATTGCACGTGTAATAAATTTACTCTAAATTAATATTTTTTATCACAAAAAATCCTAAATTGATACACCTTTGATAAATTTACCCTTCGTTAGTTTTCGTTTAATTTTACCACCGAATTATTGAGTTAAATGACACGTAACAGTTTTCAGTTCGGGGTTTTACCCTCTGTTTATCACAGGTGTACCCGTTTATGATTTTTCGTGATATTGACCCAATTTAACGGAAACTAACGGAGGATAAATCTATCACAAATATATCAATTTTGAGTATTTGATGATTAAAAAATTAGTTTGGGATAAATTTATCACGGGTGTACCTGTTTGGGATTTTTCGTGATAAAAAAATTAATCTTTGGTAAATTTATCATAGGTGTACTAGTTTAAAGTTTTTCATGGTATTAACCTTTTTTTTTATGAATACTCCGACCCATGCGAACTCATTTCATCTCAGCCATTATATGCTATATAGGTCTCATGTGAGGCTTCGAGGCGATGGTGGCTAGAGGCGGGCAGCAGTCGGCAGGGTTGGTGCAGCCTCAGTTGTAGTTGACAGTGGGAAGAAGAGGACAAAGGAAGGAAAGAGAGAAAGATAAGAACACAAAAAATAGGTTTCCTGTCATTTAAAATCGCTAAGGCTAATGGATCAATCATGTAGATGTGATAAATTTAAATGTGCACCCTAAATGCAAAGATTCACTATTTTAATAGGGAATATTACATAAAAAGCCCTAAACGTTTAATACGAAATGCGATCAAGTCCTAAACGTTTTAGAAAGTACAATCAAGTTTTAAACAATTTGAAATGTATGCAATCGAAATGTTTAAAGCTTAATTATACTTCGTGCAAAATGTTTAGGACTTCTGGTGGAATCCTCCTATTTTGTCAATTCAATCTAGGACAAAGCTATCGATTAACTTATGGATATCAATTCAATCCCAAACTTTTCAATTTAATCAATTTAGTCATAAACATTTCGACAATTTACTAATCCAATCTTTCCAGATAATTTTGATTGAAAATAACTGATATGGACAATGATCATCCTACATGGCGTGGAGAGCGTTGATATCAATGATTTTTTTATTTTATTTTTTCAAATTTTCTGAATTTTTCTTTTGTTTTTCTTTTTTTTTTCCTTCTTCCTCCACCGATCACTGCACAAAGGCTGGCCACTGGTGAGGGCCGACCTTGCCGACCTCTAGCCCAGGGTCGACTGCGTTGCCAGCCACACTGGGCAAGGGTGTTGTAGCCTTCTCTAGAGGTCGGCAAGGTCAACCCTCACTTGAGGGGCTTGCGAGGTCGGCCATCGCCGAGGTCAGGCGACCGGCGGAGGAATAAGGGGAAAAAAAGAAAAAAAAAAGGAAAAAGAAAAAAAATTGCAAAAATTGTCTATATCAGCATCGGCCGTCTTATGTGGAAGGATGGTCGGCATTGACCTGAGCCACCATGTTAGGCATTTTGATTGGAAGGACATCATTGGCAAATTATCCAAAAGTTTATGATTAATTTGGCCAAATTGAAAGGTTTATGGCCGAATTGACATCCATAGAAAAGTTTTAGGACTATTTTGGTGAATTGTCCCCACTTATAAGTGACGATGCCTTCCACTCTTTTTCATACATAATTTTTAATTGGTCATTTTGCCTTAGTGTTTATCTTAAACAAGACAACCCCAGAGAAAGCCCAACCATAATGATCCAGAAAGTGTTTCTGTCATCACATTAGAGGAGGAGGAAGTCTTCATCAACCAGGAATCGAGCGAAATAAGCCCTATTTAAATAGTCATTTATGAATCATTCTTGAATACATCTTTGTAAATAACGGGCAGACATCGAATTGGAAATCTTAGGCTACACGTGCAGAAATGGAAATCGAGCAAAGCTTCACGAATATTTCGCTCCGGATAGAGTTCCGGAGATATATATTTAATTTACTTATTTATGAGCATAACTAGGCTAAGGAATAAGTTCTCCTCATCTCAATAATCATTTAATTATTAAGAGGGTGTGCGCATGAATTGATCCGGTGGCGATCAGCATTGGGCAGTCCCCTTCCTTCACGGACTTTCTGGTCCTGCGAAGTTTCTGAGAACTTATCTTCAAATTATAAAAGAGAAAAAAAATGGAACTTCGTGAATAATAATAATATAAAAAATGAAGCTTTATCAAGAAATAAAATAAAGAACAAAAAGGTAGGCAACTGCGGAATAAAGTGGAAAAGTGACCGTTGTAGAGCCAAGAAAAGAGAACTCTCAGATCCTTAAAACCTTATACCCTGTTCATCTCGGAAAGTATCCCGTGCCGTCCTTTCTCTGATAACCTATATCCCCCTGTAATAGTAACTAGAGATGCCAAAGAATATGCATATAGAGTGGCAGAAAGTAAGAGATATTATCCTTGTGCGCCGGCTAAATTTCAAACAAACACATGAACTTATCTCTACAAGTTGGGGTGAGTATTGGTCCAGGATAGAACCGGAAACCGGCCATAAGATCCGGTTTGGTTTCAAGTTCCCGCGGTTACCGTTACGATTCCTGGTTTCGAGAAAAGTTGAACCGGTACTATGCGATTCGATTCCCAATTCCTAGGTAATAAACAAATTGGGAGTTGAAGAACTGGACTAGGAGCCGATGAACTGCAGCTACGTGTTTTCAACTTTTTGTTGTTTTTTTTATTTGACATTTTAATCTTTTATAAATTGTTGCTATTGACAAATGAGAATTTTTGTTGCTGTGCTCACTTTCATTTTGCTTAACTAAAAACGAAACAAAGAAAAAGGAAGAAAACAAAGAAAAAAAAATTGATCGATTCCTGAGTAAACTCTAGAACCATCCCTAAAACCAATTGACAGGGTATGTTCCAGGTCTTTCTAGAGTACACATGACATATTTCAGGTTTGAAAAACTAGGGAACCAATTTCAACAGATAGGTTCCAAATGGAACTTGGACAAACCCTGAAATCACTCACTTTTACTTGCAAGGCAAATATATCCCCACTTTTAAAATGATCCCCAAAAAAAATATGTCGAACTTTTACTTGGAGGACAAAAATACCCACCTTTGGTGTTTTTTCATCTATGCAGACTCACGAAATTGTTGGAAATCATCGATTTGAAACACTAATTTTCGATTGAGGCTAAAAAGAATTAGTCTAAGCAACCACTTTTTTCAATGATTTTATTAAAGTAAGAGAAAAGGTGAAATAACAAGAGAAGCATTAGTAACCGCAGTCTATAATTTTTTTTCATTCAAATATTTGTTTCATCATGTTTTGTAACACGAGATATCCAAACTTTTCTAATCAGGTATTGCTCGACTAGACGGTGAGTGCAAAATGTGCTATGAATATTGATGTGCATGTAAACTACGTATAGAGTTTGGTGATATGAGATATTCAAATTTCATATTTATGGTTTTTCTTTATGTTCACTATTTGACCTTTCCATGTTATTTTTCAATGGTGTATTTGTACTAACTATTGATTAATATATATCATTGAGATTGTTGGTGCAGTGTTAAATAGGTCACTTGTATTCTACGAGATCAAGAGTTCAGTTCACATCATGAAACGGACCTTTGAACAGTGCATACTACGTTGTCTAACTACAGCATACCTTAGTAAAGAAACTTTCTAGTTGCTAGCATTTGGTGAGACTATGGTATGGTAATGGGCTTGTTAAACCTCAGATTCTCAAGTCGTGGGCGGTGCAGATGGCTCAATCTAAACATTCTGTAACGAGAGTTGCATGCTTATGCTACCCTTGAAGGGGATAACTAGCCAAGTTGTTCTTCCTCGCTCTTGTACTAATAAAATTTTTATTTATTATTATGAAAAAAGAAGAATAAGTAATGATCTTCGAAATAAATATATGTTTCGAATTTTAGGAGATTATCAATTTTACCCTGTCAAATTATGTTTTTTAAGGGAAAATGAGAAATTAATGGTGGTTAACATTCCCAAAATAATAAGAACCGATCCTCCCGCTAAATCTTACTGGTGTAGACGATATATGTGTTTTCCTTTTTCTGAGGTAAGTTTGAATCTTGACTTGCTTATGACAAGAAAGCACTTCGAATGCCAAGATGGAGTCAAAAAATGACTTCCATCAAAGACTAAAGTCACTCAACCACCATTTGATCTAACGTTCGGGTTTCTAAATTCTCATCGGGTCCCCGGCCCGGCTGCGCCAAGGAAAAGAAAAGAATAGCCCTCTTTCTTCTGTTTTTTTTCATAGCGGGGCCCCCAGGACTATGGAACAAAGGGTTATCCCGGTCTATTTATTAGTTCCCATTCGTGGTGCATGTTGAAAATTCGGCCGAGAGTCGCTCCGCCGACTGGAACACTTAGAGGAGCTCTTGTGTCAATCACTTCGAAACCCATTAGAATTAAAGAGGGCCATTCGTTTGATGAGAAATAAAAAGGAATATCGAAAATTCGAGTGGCTGAAGCTGAAGCAGCTACTTTCGAAGTAATAGAAAGAAAAGCGGGTTCGAGTAGGCCTATTCCTAATCTTAAATGGAATGAAACGATTTTGGTCAACCGGCCGTGGAAGCTTTTACGTAGATCGATATCGATTTGGCAAAATTTCTCCAGGGTCGAAGCAAAGAGACGATGATTTCTTTGAAACCTAATAATCCCGACATAAATGACCTATCTTGGACAGAAGTACTCATGGCCTTAACCAGCACTCAAGAATTAACACATGATGGCATCATATCGCAGTATATGAGAAAGTAAAAAAAAAAAAAGAAACAGGAGGTTAAGGAAGCAATATTATTGGTTGATGATCAAACGACAGAACCATGTATTACCTCAAATGGAAAACGCTGCGACGTCAACGATTTTCCGGCACTATATTGGAGTTTCACTTAAAGGTTTAGAATTAAATTAGCAAAAATATTCTAACAGAAAAAACGAATTAGCAAAATTGAAAAGTTTAGGATTGAATTGATATCCATTCAATATGTTTAAAACGGATTAAGTAATTTTCCCTAGCTCAAGTATACAATCTTAGATAAATTACGAGAACTTATAGCATGATTTATGAATTCCAAGGGCCAATATTATCTACATCATTGATTATGTGGGTCTCACTACGGGACCCAAGTATTGATGCTTCAAATGGACTCGATTTATATGATTTATAGATCTTCCAATAATTTTTTTTCACAAATTAAAAATGATAAAGGTTTTTTGACACTCAATTGACCAAAATACAGTCTTTGGGAAAATTACCAAGAAATTCCTAAACCTTTTTGCATATGTGTCAATTTAGTCTTAAACTTTTTAATTTGACCAATTGAGTCATAAACTTTTTGACGATTTGCCAATATAATCCATCTGACTAATTTTATTCTGAAATCGCTAATGTGGGCATCGACCATCCTATGTGGCTGAAGCTGACATAGACAATTTTTAATTTTTCTTTAGAATTTTTTTTCTTTCTTTGCTATTCCCTTTTCTTTTCGCTAGTGGTTGGTCTCTGGCATAGACAATAGACGACAAGGCCGAGCGCCAATGAGAGCCCTCCTTGCCAGATTTGGTAAGGGGGCTCTTACTTGTGCTCGACTCTCCCAAGCCAAGGCGGTCTTGCCCTCTCCTAAGCGAGGCCCAGCAAGGTCGACCCTCTCCCAAGCGAGGCCAGCAACTAGCCACTGGCAAAATGAAAAGAGAATAACAAAGAAAGAAAAAAAAATTCAAAAATTATCCACGTTAATGCTGACTGTACCATATAGAACAGTTGGCATCCACGTCAATGATTTTCAGCCAAAATTGATTGGATGAACTACGTTGGCAAATTATCAAAAGGTTTGAGATTTCAATTGACACAATTGAAAATTTTAAAATTAAATTGGCACAAATATAATAAATTTAGAACTTTCTTGATAATTTCCCCCACTTCTTTACGCAAAGTGTAACAACCAGCTACCAAACATGAGCATTGACGCAATTATCCCTTTTCCTTACACGCTTTTTGATCAGAATCTTTTCAGTATATAAAGAGGAGGATTATCTCAACGATCACACGTCCGATTAATTAGAGATAATATCCAATTCTTGACCTCCACTACAAAAAAACACGCTTTTTTCAACGAAAATTTCCAACGAAAATTCTGAAAAATTCGTTGGAAAGGGAATTTCCAACGAATTTTCCAACGAAAAAAAATTCGTTGGTAATAGGTTGTTGGAAATTTTTCCAACGAAAAATTTCAATTTTCGTTGGAAATTTGCAACGAATTTTATTTCGTTTGAAAATTCGTTGAAAAACTCGTGGCTAAATTCGTTGGAAAAATTACAAAAAAAAAATTTTGGTGGAAAAATTGTTGAAATTTTTTTTCCAACAAAAAATTTTTCGTTGGAAAAATTACAAAAAAAAAATTTTGGGCGAAAAATTGTGAAAATATTTTTTCCAACGAAAAATTTTTCGTTGGAAAAATTACAAATTTTTTTTGTTCGAAAAACCGTGAAAATTTTTTTCCAACGAAATTTTTTTTTTCGAAATTTTTTTTCGGATTTTTTTTTCGAATTTTTTTTGAATTTTTTTTTTCGGAATTTTTATTTCGATAAATTGCCCTCGCCGCCGGCGAGGGCCTGCCTCGTCGCCGGCGAGGGCCAGCATCGTCGCCGGCGAGCTCGAGCTCGCCGGCCATGGCGAGCTCGGCCCTCGCCATGGCCGGCGAGGGCCAACCTCGTCGCCGGCGAGGCCAGCCTGCGCCGGCGACGAGCTCGAGCTCGCCCAGATCTGGGCGAGCTCGGCCCGCGCCGGCGACGAGCTCGACCCTCGCGCGGCGACGAGGCTTGGTGGCGTCGGGGGCGGCCCATGGTGGCCTCGGGGTCGTCGGGGGAGTTGGGGGCGTCGGGGGCGGCTCGAGCTCGCCCAGATCTGGGCGAGCTCGGCCCGCGCCGGCGACGAGCTCGACCCTCGCGCGGCGACGAGGCTTGGTGGCGTTGGGGGCGGCCCATGGTGGCCTCGGGGTCGTCGGGGGAGTTGGGGGCGTCGGGGGCAGCTCGAGCTCGCCCAGATCTGGGCGAGCTCGGCCCGCGCCGGCGACGAGCTCGACCCTCGCGCGGCGACGAGGCTTGGTGGTGTCGGGGGCGGCCCATGGTGGCCTCGGGGTCGTCGGGGGCGTCGGGGATGGCCGCGGCGGCGCCTTTGGGGAGGGAGCTGACGTCGCGGAGGAGGAGTGGGGGCGGCGGAGTCTTGGTGTCCATGGCGCCGGAGCCGGAGCCGGAGGCGGAGGAGGAGGGGGGGCAGCGGGGGAGGAGGCAGAGGGGGAGACAGAGATCGAAGGAGACAGAGGGAGAAGGAGAAGGAGAAGGGGGCAGCGAGGGAGGAGGCGGAGGGGGAGACAGAGATCGAAGGAGACAGAGGGAGAAGGAGAAGGGGGCAGCGGAGGAGGACGCGGAGGGGAAGACAGAGTGATAAGGAGGGAGAGAGAAAGAGAGAGAGAGAGAATTTTGAAATTAAACGAGCGCGAAAAAATTGCCAAAAATTCAAAATTCGTTGGAAATTTCGTTGGAAATTTCCAACGAAATTTCCAACGAATATAAAAAAATATCGAATAAAATTTTTGTTTTTTTGAAATCGTTGGAAAATTCGTGGGAAATTTTCAACGAAAATTTTTCGTTGGAAATTTCCCACGAATTTTCCAACGAAAATTGTACACACTGAAATAATTGCCCGGGAAATTCAAATTCGTTGGATAATTCGTTGGAATTTTCCAACGAACTTTCCCACGAATATAAAAAATGCCGAATAGTACCGGGTTTTTCTGAAATCGTTGGAAAATTCGTTGGAAATTTCCAACGAATTTTCCAACGAAAATTGCACACTACGAAAAAATTGCCGAAAATTCAAAATTCGTTGGAAATTTCGTAAATAAAAAATGTCGAATAAAATTAATGTTTTTTTTAAATCGTTGGAAAATTCGTTGAAAATTTCCAATGAAAACATTTTCGTTGGAAAATTTCCAACGAATTTTCTAACGAAAATTGTACACTACGAAAAAATTGCCGAAAATTCAAATTCGTTGGAAATTTCGTTGGAAATTTCCAACGAATTTTCCAACGAAAATAAAAAATGTCGAATAAAATTAATGTTTTTTTAAATCGTTGGAAAATTCGTTGGAAGTTTCCAACAAATTTCCCAACGAAAATAAAAAATATCGAATAAAATTATTTTTCTTTTAAATCGTTGGAAAATTCATTGGAAATTTCCAACGAAAAATTTTTCGTTGGAAATTTCCAACGAATTTTCCAACGAAAATTGTACCCTACGAAAAAATTGCCGAAAATTGAAATTCGTTGGAAATTTCCAACGAATTTTCCAACGAATATAGAAAATGCCGAATAAAATTAATGTTTTTTTAAAATCGTTGGAAATTTCGTTGGAAATTTCCAATAAATTTCCCAACGAAAATAAAAAATATCGAATAAAATTATTTTTCTTTTAAATCGTTGGAAAATTCGTTGGAAATTTCCAACGAAAAATTTTTCGTTGGAAATTTCCAACGAATTTTCCAACGAAAATTGTACACTACGAAAAATTGCCGAAAATTGAAATTCGTTGGAAATTTCGTTGGAAATTTCCAACGAATTTTCCAACGAATATAGAAAATGCCGAATAAAATTAATGTTTTTTTTAAAATCGTTGGAAAATTTGTTGGAAATTTCCAACGAAAAATTTTTCGTTGGAAATTTCCAACGAATATAGAAAATGCCGAATAAAATTAATGTTTTTTTAAAATCGTTGGAAATTTCATTGGAAATTTCCAACGAAAAATTTTTCGTTGGAAATTTCCAACGAATTTTCCAACGAAAAGTTTTTGTTGGAAATTTCCAACGAATTTTCCAACGAAAACATTTTCGTTGGAAATTTCCAACGAATTTTTCCATTCGTTGGAAAATTTGTCGCAAATTTACGACGAAAATTTTTCGTTGGAAAATTTTCGTGGCAAAAATCCATTTTTTTTGTAGTGCTCGCTCACGTCTTGTACAAGTCATGTCGAAACTCCAAAAATCATCTTTTCGAGGCACGCCTTGGATTAGCCTATGGCAGATTCCTCTCCATCTATCGCCATCGGATATCCAACTTTTGTTACAAAAAAAATGAATAAATAAATAAAGACGTTACCTTCTTCCTAGTGATCATTGCTCTCTTTCGCTAACTTCATTTTAATGCTGACGTGACTGATGGATACATTTATCTCCATTTCGCTAATTCCTCGTCCACGTAATAAAGTTACTCATAACAGGCAATGGTGGAACATTCTTTACATCTTCATAGAAATTGATAGGATGGTCTCTCTTTTTCTCTTTAGTTGGTTCTTTCAATTCCCACGTTGAATGAATTCTTAAGAAAGATAGTCTGTGATTGGTGCTCCGACCATTACAGCCAATAATGCATGGACAACAATCCTCAACCCTCATTGGTGTTTCAAATCATCTCATTACAAGACGTGTCTATCACATTTGGAATTCACTACACACAATCATAGCCTTCCAGATGTGACTATAACCATCGAAATTGACGGTAAACGACTAGATCTAAGAACGAAAAGGGCCTCTAGACCTACTACGTCCCTCCTCCAAGTTTCTTGTTGCCGTCTGCACCACAATCATCGACGGTGACATGATGGAGCTTGGTGTGCGGTGTCGAGCTCAACATTGCCTAGAAAAGGAAAGAAAGTCTTTTGAAAAATCAACTAAGCTTTCTAGTTTGAGTTAGGATCCCCCTTTCACCATGCATGAGGCCTGCCAATTTGATTAAGGAAAAGTTGAATATTCCTAAATTCTTATGCATTGGATCTTTTCTATTGAAATGTCTCATATTTGCTTGAATTATCTGTTGTCTTTTATGTCTCCTGAATTATTTAGGTAGTTGAGTAGCTTATGAGAGAAAAAAAGACAAGTCAATCATGGAAAAAGCAAGTTATTGACGACTAAACCTCACATCAGATCTCTCAAGTCCTGAGGTGGATCAATAACCTACGGATAATCGGCTGCATCTTCTGTTTCTGGAAGTGAAATGTTACTATGATGTCCTTTCCCACTAAAAATCTTTTTACTGTTAGACATCGTAATCGAATGTCATCTCAAGGCTATAGCCACGAACGAACGTGCTTATCATTTGGTAATTTGGTGCGTTTGCTCTTTTTCCGAGTAAAAGAGCAAATGATGGGTCAGTCGTTTCAAAATAACATAATTTTTGGCCCCCCAAAAATAAATTCACATAATCTTTACGTCGTGAAAATCAATAGGAAAAGGTTGGCAAAAGCAGCAAATTCAATTTTTCAAATGTGGAATTTGTTTTCTTTTATTTTTTGTTTTTCATTTTTTGAGAAATGAAATGAATCGGTCATGAGGTTGCATCGCTTGTGCTTGACCCTTTTTAAGTGCCGAGAGCCCACCCACTGAAGAAGCATTTGAGATATGAAACACGACAATTCATTCACGGGCGAGGGCATTATATCCTTTGGAGATAATGTACTCCCCCTCCGGTTGTTATTACATATTTTTCATGTTTCCAATCTTATTGGGTTCGAGGGAACTCCTATAATGAGGCAGACACCTCCATATTTTTCATGTTTTCCAATCATATTGCGTTAAAGTGGACTCTTGTAATGAGCTGGACATCTCCACATTATAATGAATTTGATTTGTCGCAACCATTGAATTCGACTAAGTGGGAGTCACATGCTCTAATGTCGTGACTCATTAGGCTTACATGAATTTGATGTACCCAAATGAGTTCCCATGTTGAGGTTGGGGGTGGTGGTGTCGAGAGTGCGTGTTTCGATTTGAGGGAAAATTGGATTAGGGGTGGTAAGCCTTAAAGTTGGATAGACATGCGTCGCAATATTGTGATTGACACAACAGATAATTTCAAAGCAAGATACGACAGATCTGCATTCGAGCATGTCATTGTTGTTTGCCTCTTCTTTTCTCTCGATCATCCATTTTGTTGTTTTGTTTTGTTATCAGATATGAAGGCGTTGCTCATATACAACTGGATCGGGCATTATCAAGAAAGTCATGTCTTTAAAAAGCTTGTGAGTTGCTAGCATTCTATAGGGTTAATACATCGAAAAATTCCAAACTATTACACTTGTGACAATTTTACTCCAAACTAATTTTTTGATAATGAAAAACCCCAAACTGATATACCTATGATAAATTTACCCCAAACTAATTTTTTGACCACCGAAAATCCCGTACCAGTACATTTGTGACAAATTTACCTTCCATTAATTTCCATTAAATTGAATTAATACCACAAAAAATTATAAACCGGTACGTATGTGACAAACGGGGGATAAAATATAAATTGGTACATCTGTCAATTGCTATGTGTCATTTTAACAAAGCAATTTGACAGTAAAATTTAATGGAAATAAATTGAGGGTAAATTTGTCACAGGTATACCAATTTGGGGTTTTTGATGGTCACAAAATTAGTTTTTGGTAAAACTGTTACGGGCGTACTAATTTGGAGTTTTTTGTGGTATTAACCCTATTCAATAAACACCACCGCCCGCAGCGGCTGCGTTGGCTTGCGCTCTCATCCCCCCACGAAGGGACCAGAGTTCAAACCCCAGCGTAATCGTTAGGGATTCTTAAGTGTGGCGCCGTGGTGGTGGGTCATGCGCTAGCGTCACCCCAGGTTTACCTCTCCGGCTGTCGGCCGTGCGGGGGGTTCCTGGGTTATCAAAAAAAAACCCTATTCAATAAACTATTTGTTCAATTTTCAAAATATATATTACATTTATCACAAGATAAGTCAATGCATTAAGACTTGAAAATGTACATGTATTATTTGATTACTTAATTAAACAAGGGAAATCCTTATTTAAATTAGATCTTCTGTTAAATTCATTAATAAGTTAGCTTTACTTCTTCTTCTTCTTTTTTGTCAAAACCGTTCTTCATATCAACTTAAATAAGTTAGCTTTTTTTTTGGTCGAAAAAATAAGTTAGCTTGACTATTAAATGAAGTGCACCTCACGTGAGATCCATCTAATCTAACAATGCATGTAAACTAGTCTCACATGCGTCAAAAGAAGTCAATATTGTCTCTTTTTAGACAGAGTGGCGGCTTGCTATATGGGGCTTTTTATGGTTTATCGGCGATCCAATCCTCTGGTGTAACTAATCTTAATTATGAGCATTTTATCTTAACTCTTGCATAAAATGTCTCAACATATAATAACTTATGATGTTTATTTATAGTGTTTACGATTGAAGGTGTGATTTTCTTTTACTTCGACCCTCGGTCCACCACATCCACAAAGAATGATCCTCCAATCCGGGGATAATCGAGAGGAACCTAAGCGAGGCCGATGGATTATGGGGATTTTTTTGGAAAGGAAATGGCATTTAGGAAATCAATCCCGAAGGTCAAGGCAGCAAAAACTAGATAGGAAAGAAAGGCTACCACGGCCTAACCAAGAGAGACATTCTACCACGATAGGATACAAATATCTAAATTGGATATTTTTAGATACTTTTTAAGACCTATTGCCGATATTAAGTTATTCATCCACTTTATATTTTGAAAATAGGTTGGTTGAACTTGAAAATTCACTAAGTGAAGTTGAATAAGTAAACAAAATGGAATTGGATTCGATTGGATGGTACCAATGAATGCTGTAACTGTAGGGGCTTACCTTTACTTTTAGGGAGGAGCCAAGCCCATGACCACCACCTTTTATAACGTCAGCATGTCACCGGGAGGTTATAAAATAGTTTAAGAAGAGGCTCGACAAATCCTTCATCAGTGGCTATGAATGACTGATTTTTTTTTCCATTCTTTTCGACCCATGTTACATGGCCTCTTTAACATTACACTAATAAATCCCCAATCCTTTGCTTGCTATTCAGTGACAATACCAATATCCACTGATTGTTGTTTCCACATACAGTTGCCGATACCTAAAAGAGCCCGACCCGAGAACAGACCTGAGGGAACCGCAGCATGGGGAATGTCCGCATCTTGTCGCAAGGCTCATTTTGAGTTGTGGGTCATAGGGCCACTAGAACCGTTAAGGCATTCAATTCGTATAGAGCTCCTGTCTCACAGCTAATCACTCTTTCCTTGTTACCCGACTTTCTTTTTTTTTTTTTTCTTTTTTCTAATTCAATGCCCCAAGTTGCTGCCCAGAGGGAACGAAGAATTGTCAATCCTATAGGGGGGAAATCCCCAATCCAGTAACCTTTCTTCTTGAAAAAAGGACGTCCAGCTGCCGAAGGACATGGATTGTTCCGAGATGGTACTCTACGAAGTAAAGACAAAGCAAACATTCCAATAAAGCACCGGTGGTCGTAACTCCTATAGTCAGCTTGTCTGAATGAGCAAAGCCAAGTCAAGAGAGAGGTAAATGGAAAGACCCAAAAAACGTTACCCGCCTGAGGGAATTCAATTTCCTCAGCACTGCTACTTCCTTTGCTACAGGGGAATCACTCAAAAAGAATGTAGGTGGCACTCCTACTGCCTTGAAACGAGTGATATTCTTAGCATCTGTCTCAATCTCGAAATCATTCGATTCCGTCCAAATTAGATCCTATTCCTACTCCTTCGACCAATTGAAAGGGATGTAGCGCCCTTGTTTTGGGTAAAAAATTCATGGGTTCCAATCATTCATCCCACGGCTCGCTCATCGATAGAGTGATAGATCTATCATTTTTTGAAATATCTCTTCTAAAAGAATTGAACGAGGAGCCACCGATCGATTGTGTCCTTGGTCAATTTATGTACTCTATACATATCCCTCATCTTGAAGCTGAAAAAATAATTGTGCGGTATCTTAACTCGTCTCCTGGAAAAGGTATTTGATATGCCTCTTAGAGAAGTTAAAAATGATGAGTCAATGTCGACTATAACCCCTAGCCTTCCAAGCTAACGACGCAGTTCGGTTCCCGCTACCCGCTCTACTCTTTCTATACTCTCTATAGCCGACAACCACTCTCCCTACGTTTTCTGATTCAAGTGTGACGTCAGGTCTCTTTCATTTTTGGATAAGTACGAGAAAAGACTATGAAGATTGAGTTCATCTTCAAATTAAGTCGAATTGTAAAAGTTGTGTTTGATGGACCGACATGTTGAAAGATTCGAACTCAAAACATCCCGTTTTTCTAAAAGTTTAAGTTATTGGATGAATGAGCGATTTAGTATATAAATATTCCAACACTCCCTCATGCGTAGACTGGATTTCGTTTTAAGCCCTAAAGCACAAAAATATGTAATTGGAAAGGCAAATAGAGGCCTGGAAGATTTGAATTTAGGATTTCCTACCCTTATACCATGTGAGATTTCGTGGGACCATTGCCAAACTGTTCTGAAAGATTAAATTGTTAAATAAAAGCATAGTTTAATATATAAATATCCTAACACTCCCCCTCATGCGAAAACTGGACTTTGATTTAAGCCCAAAGCATGGAAATATATAATTGGGGAGGCAAATAGGGGCCTAAAAAGATTTGAATCCAGAATCTTCAACTTTGATATCATTTGAAATTTTATGGGACCAATGTCAATTATTGTAAAGTTCAAGCTTTTAGGTTGGATTTCCTAATATAGTATTAGAGCCAGTGCTATGTTTTTTGCGTATGTGCGTTCTCCCTCATCAATCATCCACATGTCGTGGTCAAATTCCATGTGCAGCTTCTAATCCGACTTGCACGTAAAAGAGAGCGTTGAAATATCGTTCGCATTGCTTGACAACTGGTCATATATACTATTTATATTCATATGATCTCTCTTCACCTAACGCCTTAAGTTTTTTGACAAATGGTAGTGATTTCACAAAATCTCACACAGTGTTTGGCCCAATCCGAAATTCAGATATCTCTGAATTTATTTGAATAGAAAAAATCCTACGTCCCACACTCAGATAGGATATATCTTTAAAAATATAAATGAAATACGAGAAGAACTAAGCCAAATCCTGGAAGAGAGAGAGGGTTGGAAGATGAGAGATTGGTGGCGGCCGCCATGAATGGTGACCAAAAGCGCGGTATTCATTGTCTCGGCCGAGACCACGACGGCGGTGGTTGCCGTTAGCTGGAGAGCACGACAACTATCGTCGCCTGTTCTCTATCTCCAGTTCCTATGTGCAATGAGTTTCAGAGGTATTAGGTTTAATCCATAATTATAGAAACTTCAATTTTTGTGCTCCTAATTGTCGCTTCAGTTTATCCATGTCAGAAGGGGAGCATTAGTATCTGAACATTCAAATAAAAAAAAAGAAGAAAAAATAACATTGAGACGGTTATAAATTCCATAGAATTTCCCTTTTTTTTTTTTTTTTGGTAAGGCATAGAATTTCCCTTATTTGCTCGAACAATCTGAAATTTAGTTATTTCAACTACATCATATGATTTTTCAAATTAGTTAAGGCTCTCTAATTTATTAAATCCGGTCGCCTGACCACGTTTGCCGGTCACGCTTAGGGACGGAGGCTTTGGATTTAGATATTTCTCTTGATTCTAGTGTCTATTGCACATATTTTGATTGAATCAATTTATCAATTATCAAATCATTTTTTTACAAAAGAACATTATAAATGATAACGAATGTGCTAATATAATAAAAAAAATTGAAAAAGGGATCGATTACTAAAGTTCACAAATTCACTCCGACCATCCACATATTTCAGATCACCGGCAGTATACTTCACCCCTCCAGGTCTAGATCCATCATGACGCGGTTGGGCAACTCACAGTGGCTTGGCCGAGGTACTTCCATCGGTTTGTCTACGGATCTGAGATCCGGTACTGGACCCAACGACAGGGTCCGTACGACCATAGCATGATTGCTGCGATCTTGTAAGTAAGCTGTGGAAGAGCACTCGTTAGGGGAGAAACGCATTAAACTGAAGTCAAACATGGTTTACATTGAAGCTGGTCCTGAAGTTCAGATTCACTGTGTCTTGGCCAAACTCGAGGATCATTCGAAAAGTAGGGTTCGGTGGGTAGAGAGTGATGCTGTGCGAATGGCGACGGAAAGGAAACCACGCGGATCTCTTGGACTTCTCCCTCTTTTGTTTTCTTCTTGGGTCAAGATCGGGATTGCACTTTGACCCACCACAGGGAACTCCTTTTTTGGGGAAGTGAGGGCGACTGGTAGTGGCGAAATGAACAGAACCAGTGCACGCGAACATGCCCTTTTGCCACTTCCTGCTGAGAAATGGTGAGGGTCAGATGCATTTTCGAGGCTATGTTTCGAGTAAGGTTTTTCTTGGCAGTTTCCAGGACTCGTTTTCGGCCCCCCCTTAGATCCTTGCTCACTTTTCCCTGAAAACGTCTCGCAGCTTTTTGTACTTGTCAGTAACTCGTGAGTTGGAAGTAAATTATTGAGCTGCCACGAGTTGGATTCATGGAATGTTGCAGTTGTTTTGGAAAGGTGAAAAGGACACTGAATATGCTACACTTTCCTTACGGAAATCATTTTGAAGTACAGCTGTTCGAGTGACCCGTCAACTAAGTCGTAAATCGGGGAGCTTCCTTGCCTAAAACTCCTGCATTGATTTAATTTGATATAGTCATCCGATGTGGCTCGCCGGAGATACGATGTCATTAGTGTTGAGGAAAACTCCTACTAGTTTTGAAGTTGACAAAACCTTCCATGATATTTGTAGAATCTGATAATTATTATGAATCTTCTTATTGCAGGAAAATATATTCTGGAAACTTAAAAGGAAGTTTTTCAGAATTTACAAGATAGAAGAATTATCTAAGTTCTGAAATATTTTTCAGACGCAGAACATTTCAGACTCTATAAATTCTTGAAGACCCACTAAACGTAAAGTTCTGAGTTTCAGATCGAGAAAATTCAGAAACAGTCTCATAAGATGAAATTTTTCAGAAGCAGACGCAGAAGATGAAATTTTTAGAAGCAGACGAAGATGCAGTAATTCTTCAGAAGCAAAACTTAGAACGATGAATAACAGCTAGTGATCTGGCATGGATTTCACAGAAGGAAAGTTTTGATTAGTTCAATCTTAATCAAATTGATTGACAATCAATTACTACAACAAGAATGCTTTATAACGGACAAAACTCTACTTATGAAAACTAAGATTCTGATTGTATGGGCGACCAGAATCAGCGGGATTCAGAACTTGTCATCCAACGGCTACTCAATCCTTATTATACAAATCTGTCTAAGGTGAAGATTGGAAGATGATCCTCTGCATATTGTCCAAACGGCTAATGTGGATGTAGAGGAGTATTTAAGGAGATCTCGAGCAGCAAAAAATGTACAGATTCAAAAATCAACAAGTCCAAAGTCTGAGTTTACTCAAATCTGTTCTCTTGTTGTTCTGAACTTGAAATCAAGATCTTGAGGATTACTTTGTAAAGAGTGATTGTGTGAGATAGAGAGTCCTATCATACACAATAGTTCTGAGACTCAGAGTCTGTAAATTCCTCTTGATTGCATAGTGAAATCCAACCGGTAGGTTGTAAGCGTGGGAGAGTGGACGTAGGCTTAGCATAAGCCGAACCACTATATATCTATGTGCAGATTCTCTTTTCCTTATCTCTCATTTTACTTTCTGCATTTTAGAACTTCTCCGATTTGGTCTAACTTGAATCTGAATTTTATTCAGACTCTTTTGTTATTCGTTTCACTTACGTGCAAATATCTAAGATTTGTTTAGGATCACCTATTCACCCCCCTCTAGGTAACCCGTGCTAGCTATTTCAATTAGAAAGTGTTGAGAATGATGAGGTTGGATTGCAATCAGAGCCCTGAGCACCCTATTAAGTTGCAAATACGAATTTTGCAGGTAATGGGAACTTGCTGCTGAAATTTGCAATGGAGAGTAGAAGCTAGAGAAGCGGCTAGTGATTGTCCCAACGAAGTCGAGCTCTTCCACAAGATGAATACATCGAAGTGATTAAGACGGGATTGAATCAGTGGAAAATCGTGAAGGGCCTTAGGACATATGAGTTGCCATTTTGAATCTCTCACCGATGGACGAATTGAGCGAGATGAAGTAAAAAAAACCAAAGCATAGGTTAAGCTAGTGTTGCTCAAAGCCCGAGCTCCACAAAACTAGGTCGAAAGTCTCAATCGCAGAGCCAGTTGAAGTTAGAACAAATAGCGTTCAATCGAGGCTTGATCTTGTGGTTCAGGAGCCACCGTTAAAAGTAGGCGAAGCCAAGAAGGATTGCGGAGGTTAAAGGAAGAAGTAGATAAGACCGCTGAGGAATTAGAAAGAGTACAACCGCTCTAGTAGAATTCATAGCTCAGGAGAAAAAAGTCTTCAAAATGGAATGAGCGGAGTAGAAGGTCTGGGAGACGAGAACAGCACCAAGCAACCAATTTGGCTGGAAGAGTGCGACTTTTTTCTTCACTTTGCCACTTAACTATCTTTGAATAAAGTCGGGCAGCATACGTCTATTGTTAAATCAATACAGCATAGGATTCTCATCTTGAATATATTGCTGGAGTAACTTATTGAGTGATCGATTTTCTAAAGTTGTGATATTTAAGTAATCGCTTGAAAGATCGTGATATCAAAGTGAACGTCGTACGAAAGTTATGATATTATTAGTGTCCTTTTCTCGGCAATGATATGTTGAAATTTAATAGGATCACGACCAAGGGCCATGGGTTAGTGATGGTGAAATTGATATCGGGACCTAATAATGCCCTTTTTCTTTAATTTTGTTAAGGCCTTGGGCCCCCAGTCCGTTAGAGCATACAGGGCCCTCTTGCTGGACTTCTTTCTTCCCAAAAGAGCAACAATTATGCAAGACTTAGCCCAAGCTCAAGCTCTATTACTTGGCCCATTTTACTCGCTCTCCCAATGATGATGATTTCGAACCACTGTTTGGCCAACAAGGGTCCTCGATCATGCTCGGTGTCTCCGTTGGTGTCTCGACACATCTCAACTGCTTATAAACCGTCCATGAACTTCACACCTATCCTTATTCTCACAAATTAGTCGTGGGGAAAACTATTCAAAAAGTCATAAATCCATTGTGTTTTTGCCAATCCAGTCATGAACATTTTAATTTTGCTAATTAAGTCTAAACATTTTCACTTTTTACAAGTTGAGTTCATCCAATCAATTTTGGCTGAAAATCGCTAATGTAAACGTCGGTAGTCCTATATGACATAGCTTGCACTAATGTGAACAATTTTTTATATAATATTCTAATATTTTTTGGATTTATTTTTTTTACTCCTTTGGTAGCTGAGGGCATCGACACCCTCATATTGGCCATAGACGAGGGCAGCGATGCTCTCGCTGGATCTAGGTGAGGGTGTCACGCCCTTCGACATCCTCACCAGGTCGAGATGTAAAAAGAAAAAAATGAAAATTGAAAAGAAAAAATGAATAAATAATTTGAAAAAATTTAAAATAACCTACGTCAGCGTCGGTCATGCCACATAAGTCGGCCATTATCCAGGTCGGCAATTTCCAACTAAATTTGGCTAAATTGACTCATTTGACAAAACATGAAAAGGTTTAAAACTCAATTGGTAAAGTTAAAAAATTTATGATTAAATCAGCAAAAGTGCAACAAGTACAATTTTCCCATTAGTTGTTTAGATGAACGAGATAGATGGATACACGAGTTAATTATTTGGATGATGAGATATCAGATGATCGACAGAGGAAGAGGATGTCGGCCCTTATGAACTTTTCTTTCATAAGCCTCCCCCACGTCTACATCGCATGATATTCCGACAGTTACCATATGTCCTCATCCTAATGTTTTATCAAAATCATCCTCGAGTTTTGACCTAGCAATCCATATCAATATTACCTAAATAGCCAATCTAATGTGTCTTGGGTTCACTTAATGCTTTCTCCTATATATGGCCTACCGATACTATAGCTTTCGATGTTAACCCTAATTTGTAACTCGAGATCCATCCATGTAGATCGTTTCAACTAAAAGTGTCTAACCCATATCACAACATTCGAATCTTCACATATTTGCACGTTCTTTTAGGACCGCCTCTAGAATAACATATCCGTGCATCTACGGTAACCGCCCCATACGTGCAGAACAGGGAGATTGCGTACCTTATGGGGATTAGTCGGACGTTGAAAATGCTCCGGACACGCGCCAAATTATATTGTAATCCACACGCCCGACCAGCAAATTTTCGCTCCCACATAGTACACAGCTCTCTGATTTCGTCCATGCTGTTGTCATGTTGCTGTCGAAGGAGAAAGCGTTTACTTTCTAATGCGAACCGAAGGACCTAGCTTCTCGGCACATTCAATGACTTTTTCTTCAACCCCCGTCACTTGATAAGCCTCGTCCGGCCGATTAGGTGGAGATGAAGAATATAAATTCGAAAGTTTGGAATCATGTGGGGGGATATGACCAAACCATTTATCAATTTGCAAGTAAGATGATGATGATAGGAGACAAGTTGGAATGCAATTCTTGAGCTTGTTTTGCTTTGCTTAAAATCGAACTTATTAGGTGGTGACGAGCCTGCAGGCAATAGTATTATTCTATTAGGTGCTCACTCGAATTCCTAGGTCATCGCATCATTTCCACTGAGGTTAGTTGGGAGTGTTGAAAAATGCATGGCATGCCTGATCAATTCAAAGATTTTTGCCCAATTTCATTTGATCTTCGCTAGAAAAAAGAAATTCAAACGATAAAGAACGCGAATAAGAAATCGTGCTCTTAATGATTCAACCAACCCCGTTTTATAGTCTACGAGAGACGATCACTTTCATATAATAACTAATTCATTTTTTTATTGTCATTTTTAATAGTGAATAAAGTTGGAGAAGAGAAAATGCGTGATCATGCTGAACCTAATCCCTGCATGATTCGTTAATTATTTTTCTTGTGTGTAGTAGGTGGTCAAAGATAACGTCGGCTTTCTGCCGAGGGGTTTCTAGTTTTGGCTTTCCATTCTTGACGCGCAAGGACGGAGGGTTTGTTAAAGAAAGGCGTGAGTAGGTTTTGCTTAGCCCGGCGACATCGACCTTGCGTAAAGGATTCGAATTATACCGTCAATGGGGGAAGTAGCTAATGATTGCTAGGAATGTTCGGGAGTCACGTTATGCGTGCTTTCAAATGCACAAAAGCTATTGATACTGGTTAGATGTAACGATTCGGCTTGACAAGAGCAAGGAATGGTCACCAAGGGCAGAAGGCCTGAAAAAGAAACGGTTCTTGACAAGTTTTTAGTATGGTGAAAATGGTAGGAACGAACCGAATTATACACAGATTATAAAAAAAGTGATTCTAGATATATATATATATATATATATATATATATATATATGTATAAATAAACTGGAATTGATTCACTGAAACTCCTTTTGACGTAAAGGAAATGCAGAGCTATGGAACTTTAAAGTTACGTGTGCTTTGGTAGGCCTGTAACAACTCAGTGAACGGTTGCCAAGTTCAAAGAGCTTAGACAAGGAGTGATTCTTAGCAAACTTTTAGGATGATGAAGGAGGCAAAAATGACCCAAACAATGGGAGAACGATTCTTGAATATGTGTGTGTGTGTGTGTGAAAACTAAAATTAACTCACGAAGGTCCCGTTTGACGATACAACAATGCTTAAATGCTTAGCTTTAGAATTTCAAAGTCAGGCGTGCTCCTAGGATGGGTGACCTCCTGAAAAAATGCTCATCTATATGCCAAAAGAAAAATCATGAGACGGGCCAAAGAGACAATACCTTAGTGAGTTAATTCATGAATGTTACTTTAGAATTGAGTTTCAATGAGATTTTCGTTTTTGACATTGGACGTACAAATAATATTAACACCGAATGCGGTTAATTTTCTGATCGAGATCAACTGAATTGATACACTTCATCCTGATTCAAAATTACATGGACGAATGAGAAATCTCACACGACAATACTGACGGATCAAATTCATTCACCGGATGGATCCACTCCTGATCAAATACCAAAACGGTAATGTACATACTTTCGGGTCACTTCAGTAAATACGGACGGCTTTCTCCGAATGATCTCGGTACACCTAGCATTTCTCTTTCTCGACTGCAGAAGAAGACATGGAGAGACGAAGAAGTAGGTGAATGATAATGATGAACACATGTGCAGAGTCTTCCTTTTTAGCTGGCGATCGACGTGGGGACGCTTATACTTCCATAAACAAAACCCATTGTCCCTCCTGTTGTTCTCGCCGAGCTGGATGACTCGTATTTGGTGGAGCCATTACCCGACGAACTTGAACCATTCCATCTCTAAAGTCGGACACTTTTGAGAGAGACAGAGAGAGAGAGAGAGAGAGAGAGAGAGAGAGAGAGAGAGAGAGTGTCTCTTATGGTTAGGTAGACAAGACAGAAGAAAATTGGAGCTTCTACCTAAAAACTGGTTGCCCACTTCTGCTGTCGGCATTAACATATTTTTTCTAAAAGATTAAATGGGGTGACTTCTTCTTCTTCTTCTGATCAAATTAAGGAAAAAAAGGATAAGAAAATGGGACAGAGTTCGTGTGTTTGAACAGTACCAGGTCCTGGTCCCTTATAAAATGCACAACATGCCTACGAGACCTTTTGCCTCTCTCTCTCCCTCCTTCCCTCTTATCTCCCTCTCTCTCTCTCTCTCATTGCTCATCTCTCATCTCTCTTGAGTTTTAGAGACGACATGGCAATGGCTTCTCTCATGCCGGCACTGCTCGTTTTGCTGCTGGCAATTCCGGCGAAGGTGCATGGAGCGACCCACAACGTGGGGGATTCCACAGGGTGGACCCAAGGTTATGACTACTCGACTTGGGCTGCTGGCCAGACTTTCAATGTCGGGGACACTCTTGGTATGCTAAACTGACCAATCACTCTATAGACATAGATGTCTTTCAATATTTGTTTATGCTTGTAAGCCTTTGAGTTGCCCCCTTAAAAATCGTTTATATTGCCCAATATCGTGTTATTTCAAGAAATGAAATGTTGATAACGTTTCTAAATGTGCATTGAGAAGACACTTTATTCAAGGAATGATATCGATGCATCGAACAACATAAAATTTTAATTTGCGATATGCTTTCTGCCATTCCTAACGGGGATATGGTTACAAGTCTAACTAAGGGGTGTTTGAATCAAAATCATGCGTTCAGATTGAACCTGAAAAGGACGTATATGTGTGATTAAGTGTGTGTGCCTGAAATTTTATGTATGAGATTAGATTATTGAAAGTACAAAATTGACAAAAGCTTGGCATTACTGGGAAAGTAGATCTATATTTTCCAATGACATATATGGCTTTACTAATTTATTCTGTCACATCCTGTCATAAACGATATTTAGATTCATTCATTTTTCATCTAGGATTAAATTATATACACATGGACTGTACAATGTTCTGTTATACAACCCCCGTTCAATCAAGCCAATCACTTGCAGCTAAATTGCTAAAATTCAGGCAATCATTGAATGTGGATGGACTTTGTGCGTGAACTGTCTGAATCGACTCCATATTATATTTTATGAGAGGTCTAGATGTCTACCTAGACTTAGGTACAACGAATCGTTGACCCCGTGATGGTTCTTTGTGATCTAGTTTCCATGCTGGCACGATTATGATCAGCAATAATGTCCCCTTTTTATCCTAATCTAATAAGCTCATTAACCTTTTTTTTTCTCTTTTTTGGATACATCGATCTAGTGTTTTCGTATACCTCGCTCCACTCGGTTGACCAAGTGAGCAAAGACGACTACACCAACTGCAACTCCGGCAACGCCCTCCAATCCTACTCTGGTGGGTCCAACTCCATCACCCTCAGCTCGGCCGGCACGATGTACTTCATCTGCCCCACGGCTGGCCACTGCAGCGGCGGAATGAAGGTGGCAGTCACCATCGCCTCATCGAGCACCACCCCTGGCTCCCCGCCATCGCCGCCCTCCACGAGCTCACCCGGGTCTCCGCCCTCCACAACGCCCTCCACCCCCACCGGAACAACCACTACACCATCGCCTAAAGCCAACGGAGCCGCCAGTGTTTTCGGCGTGAGCAATGTGATGCTCGTACTCACATCCGTGGTAGCGACCGTGATTGCACTAGCGTGCTAGGGAAGAGCCAGTGCAATTTGCTGTGGAATTTAGTTCTCTTTTGTTGGTTGTTGTATGTAACATTTGGCGTGTGGAAAGACGTGGTCTCTCGGATTCAATTTGATTATCTATTGAGGTACTTCTGATTCTTGAGTTATGTTAAGTTGCATAAATTGCTATGTATTCAACATATATAACTAATTGGAATTTTCATGACCATTATGTATTGTGCTAATTTAAACTTATTCATATTTTATAACTAATTATTAGAAGTATCATAATCTCATAAGCGCGACTCTACTTATTTGTAAAAATTTCTTTGTACATATATACATGTATATTTGATATATACGTTATATGCTATAATAATCTGTATTTAATATATTGCTTGTAACATATGTTTTCTTGACAAATATAAAAGAGACGGGGGTGGGGCATTTTTCATAGGGCGCAGACAAACACCCCGCTGTCATGTGGAAAATTTGCTAGACGACTGATTGGATTGCTTTGGGTTTTTTTACTCTTTGAGTTTATTATTGTTAATAAAGCTAACAAAAATTTAGAAAATAGTCTTGACCGGTAGAAAAAGAACCAATGTCAGCTCGGTTCTTGGGTAGAATGGGTGGATTCAACCCTTGGCCTAGGAATCAATTCTGATTTTCCCCAGAGCCATGAACCTACCCAATACTCCCTAGAGCCGGCATTGAAACAAACCAACTAGGCCAGCTCTTAAATTGAACCCGACCGTCTCTGGCCCCATAACATGAATGGCCATGGAGGGCTGAGAAAAGGTCTCGGGAATGTCTGAACTCCAGGGACTTTTGTTTATCCAATTTAATCATCGAGTTATGTCGTGCGATTTAATTTTGAACCCAAGGACAACACACGACAATTTCAAGTACTCTCCGAAGACTATTGTGCAATTAACTCTCGTTCTATTATTGCACTAGACAAAAACCTCCATAAATCACCTCACCACTCTGCTCGCGTCCCTCCAAAAGGTACACATTCCTCAGTGCCCTCAATTCAATTTTCAATGCCTCCATCAATCGATTCCTCGCAATTTCCTTCTTTTGTTCTTCCTTGTTTGTTTTTGTCAAGACAAGTGTACCTTTCCCATTCGTCGATGGTAGGGTTAGCCAAAATTTCGTCAACTACTTTCTCCTCAAATAAGTTCTGAAGCTGCTGTTCATCCCAAGCAGAAGTGGTATTGTCTATTAAAGCAACAACCCATTTGAGGGTCATTTCGATTTACAGGTCCTCCAATCACCCCCAAACTTATCCCCTCGGATTCTAATGTGCTCCCTGTTGCCCGCAGCCGATTGATCTGAGTTTGATATGGCCTCTCTACCCATCAATAAACTCTGAAATCCCTATGATGCTCCGTGTGTCCCTTTCCTGCTAGCCAGAAATTTGTGTTGGGGAAGTAGAGTCCCTTGAAAAGTTGGCTCCAAAGTGTGAATGGTGATTGTATCATCCTCCAGGCCTGTTTACACAACATAACCCTGTTAAAAGCAATTAGGCCCTTGAAACCCATTCCGCCGTTGCCCTTTCTCCTTTTGAGCAGCTCACATCTCTTCCAATGAATCCCAGATTTCGCTTCACTGTTTTTCCATCAGAATGAGCCAAGTTTCTGTTTTATGGCTCAACAAATTGATATTTATATTTTGAAAATTGACATAGCATATTACGATAAAGCCTGAACTACTGCTTCTAGAAGAATTTCCTTCCATGCTTTCGACATAAGCTTTTCTTTCCACCCCTCCAGTTTGATGTTCATTTTGGCCAAGCTCCACGCAAACATTTGTGTCTTGGAAGTCTTCCACCAATTTAAGCATATCCTCCTGAATATCTTCCCAATGATGTTGGTAAAACTGCCCATTAATTCCATCTCGCTCAGGTGCTTTCAAGGCTCCCAGTTGGAACAAAGCTTCTTTAACTTCCTGTAATGTAATTTTGGCAATTAAGGATTCATTCACCTACTCCATGGTCAGACAAGGGCATTGGTCAAGAATGGATTGAAAGTCCCGTGTGCGCACCGAGCTATACAAGTCTTCGAAAAAGTCTCCGGTTGTCTTTTTAAGTCTACTAGGGACTCGTCTCCCTTTTATTCCTCAGCATGGCTCCCTTCTTTGGATCGTCGTAGTATGAAAATACTTAGCATTTTTGTCCCCTTATTTCAGCCATTTATACAAGACCTCATTTCCCAATACATCTCTTCTTGTCACCAAAATTCTTTATCTAGTTCTTCAATTGTTGGACCCTTTCTCTGTCATGCTGAAGATCTTGGCCAATCTTCAGAGAAGCAATCTATCGTTGGACATTGGAAAATTTCTTCTTGCTCCATGAAGACAACGCCATTGTAACATCATTCAACTTTTTCGTCAAATTCTTGTTTTCCCTATTGGAAGAATGCCGTGTTGATTGTAAAATGCCTTCATATTCTTCATCGTCCATCCAAAATGGCTCGGATTTGAAATCCTTTCGTCTCTTCGCAGCTTCTTCAGAGAGTAATAGTAAAATAGGACTATGATCTAAGCTGATAGCAAGTAAGGCAAAGGCAACTGCATTAGGAAACATAACTCTCCATTCCACATTACTACGAACTCGATCTAATCTTTCCTTCACAAAATCCTCCCCTTCTCGGTTGTTAGCCCAAGTAAACTTGCATCATTTGCATTCTAAATCCATCAGCGAACATTCTTCAAGGAATTCTCGGAAAGCCATTAGTCTATAGTGATTTGCCATTCTTCTCCCCACTTTCTCCTAATGGTCTAGAATTTCATTAAAATCCCCAAGACAAATCTAGGGAATGTTGTTGACCGTATCAATCTTCTTCAACTCCTCTCATAACAGAATCCTCTTCTGGAATATACATGGGGCATGTACAAAAGTGATGCGCATGAGTTGCTTGCTATCTTCATCCTCGTAGACCAGGTTAATGAACTCATCGGAGTAAGATTCCACTAAAATTAATACTCGTCCCTTCCCTATCACAGTAAAACTCCTCACAATCCCTATTGAGTTCGCAACAAAGCTATGTTGGAAAATTTAGCCTTCGTTTCGACCTGAGTGCTGCTGGTTCTTTATTTTTGATTTCCATTAGGAACATTACACTGGGCCCTTTTTGAACCACTAATGCTCGCAAAACTTGAATAGTCGGAGGTGTGCCCAACCCCTAATAATTCCAGCTAAAAATCTTCATTGGTACGTACCCTAGTGACTTATTAGGGGTAGCTATTAAAGCCCATTCGATTTCTCCTTTCAGTATTTGGATTGGAGTCTCAAGGAGCTGAGTCTCATCGAGACCTTCCTGATTTAGCTTCAAAGAGCCATAAGGGAAGACCTTCCTGGATAAACCCTAGAACCAGGCCGAACAAACAGGTAGTTTCCCAGATTCAAAAACCGGGAAACGATCCTAACAATGTAAGTTTCCTGAAAACGACGACCCTAGCCAGTCAAACATGCCTACGCTCTTGGTGGACATGGCATCGTATGTCCATCGTCGCGTCATTTGTTTGCTCAATATATGGTCCGCGAACGTGTCAACGTCAGATTTTAAACAGCTATCATGTGCAAAAGTCTAGTCTAAGATGTTTTTTTTTCCTTCTGTCGAACCGAAAAGGATTTATGATGTCACGGAAAAAAGATATTTCAAAAGTACGCGCCCCCAATGAGCCGACCTGTAAAAAAACAAAAGGATTAATACCACGAAAAATCTCAAACTGGTACATTTGTGATAATTTTACCCCGAACTAAATTTTTAACCACGAAAAATCCTTAACTGGTACAACTGTGATAATTTTACCCCGAACTAATTTTTTTACCACAAAAAACTCCAAACTTGTACATTTATAAAAAATTTCTTCTCCGGTAAATTGGATTAATATCATGAAAAATCACAAATTCGTAAACTTGTGATAAACAGAGCGGTAAAACCTCAAATCAGTATACCCATTAACTACCACGTGTCATCAAACTTAGCAATTTGACTGGAAAACTTAACGGAAGCTAACAGAGAGTAAATTTGTCACAAATATACCAGTTTAAGATTTTTTATGGTCAAAAAATTAGTTCAACGTAAAATTGTCACAAGTGTACTAAATTGAGGTTTTTTGTGGTCAAAAAATTAGTTCGGGGTAAAATTGTCACAGGTGTACCAGTTTAGAGTTTTTCGTGATCAAAAATTTAGTTTTTGGTAAATTTGTCATAAGTATATCAATTTTGGGTTTTTGGTGGTATTAACAAGAAAAAAAAATTGTGACATATTTACCTCGAACTTTTCTTTACCAAAAAAAAACAAGAAAAAAAAATCTGTACCAAAAAAAAACAAGAAAAAAAAAAGTGTGTCGGTTTTCCTGTTGACCCGGTCCGGTCCAGAACGACCCGGCCCGTTACGCTCTCGCCACCGCCATTACGACGGGATGGGGTCACCATAGAAACCTAGCTCTTCGTTTTCACGAACACCTGCCAGACCGAAAGGGCCTTCTTCGAACCAGACAGAGGGAGAGAGGAAGAGAGAGGGAGATGGCGCAGTACGAGGAGGAGAATACGGAGTTCTACGTACGGTACTACGTGGGACACAAGGGGAAGTTCGGGCACGAGTTCCTGGAGTTCGAGTTCAGGCCCGACGGGAAGCTGCGGTACGCCAACAACTCCAACTACAAGAACGACATCATGATCCGCAAGGAGGTCTGGCTCACCCCCGCCGTCCTCCGCGAGTGCCGCCGCATCATCGCCGAGAGCGAGGTTCCCTTCCTGTTCCACCCCCCATCTCTCGCCCTCTGGTTTTGGGTTTGTTTTTTTTGTTGTTGTTGTCTGGTTCCGTTGATTTTTGCTTCGTTCTCGCATGGTTTTTGCTAGGATGCGCTGTGGCATTGGAGTTGGGGAGGTTGGGTTCTTCGTTTCGTTTGGTTTCGTTTGCTGTGTTTGGTTCTGTTAGTTCCGTTTTTTGGGCGTCTAGGGTTTTCATATGGCGTGCGTGGTAGGGCTTGGATTTAATGGGAAAAAGATGGGATTTTTATGTATGATTTGGAGGAGCTGTTTCATGGGGTTTCCCCATTCTTCTTTCTGGGTTACTCATTAGCCTGCCAATGCTAGAGGTTCTGTGCGGTATAGCTCACCGGATTGGACCTGTTTTTCCCTTTTAGTGTTGCTTATTGGAAACTGGGTATGTTAGTTCTTTAGCTGAGCATTTTTGGGAGAGAACAGCTTCGGCCTGTTCTTCCGAGGAACCTGTCCTTTGCACGTTCTGTGATATCTTGGATGGTTCCTCGTGTTTTAGGACATCGTTGGGGAAGGATCTTGGTGTTCGAGTGTTGGACTATCCGTGCATTTTTGTGGCGTAGATTTGATTTTTGTTTTTTTTAATTCTGGGTGCATAGAACGCAAGAGATAAGAAGAGCCTTTGTGTTGATAAATCAGAATCGGTATGTTGAGATTATCTGAGGATTTAAATTATTTCTTCAATTAAGGTTCTGGTCAGTGGTAAATCTGAGGCCTGGCAGCTGGACACTGACTGGTGATGATTTTGGTTTGATTGCGGTCAGCGGCCATAAATTTCCATTAGATTCAGGGTAGTACTCATTGCTGGGTCACTGCCAATTTTCAAATTTTGTTTCTTATGCATTTCCTTTTCTTCCAAATACTGGCTCTAATGGATCTGATGAGATCCATTGAAAACTTCTGTATTCTCAAATTTGGAGATTTGGCGATCGCAATCATATGTTTGATGTTACCATATGTCAATTAATGACTGGAGCATTTGCCTTGTGTAAACATGGTACTTGCTATTGTGTGATAGACACACACACACACACACACTGAGGGGATAAATGCATTGTAGAATGTTGGCCCCATATTTATTCAGTGAGGAATTTGTCTTTCAAGCAGAAAGCTGTTGCCTTTATCCTAAAGAACTTATCACTTACAAGTTTATGAACATATTAGGAAAAAAATTATTTAATGAAAGAAATATTTGGTATTGTCGCTCTTCTCCTTTTTGTCTCCAAAGTTCTGTGTTCCACAGTATAAATACAAATGGAGAGGAGATGCTTAGAAGCTCAAATAAGTTGGGACAATTCTGCCTATGTTCTCAGTTCCTCATCTGAAACTGGTAGTAGAGAATGGCAAAGAAAAAAGTGCAGAAAGCAGGTAATAGCGTCTATAAGACATTGGCAATGATAGTTCTTGTTAGGATTTCTGAGATGATCTTTGCGCCATGGTAAAAGTTTCATTTGTGATACCAATCCTTTAACTACTTGCCGTATATTCAGTGGGGAGGAAATGCTTTTGTG
Organism: Syzygium syzygioides; assembly: GCA_031216285.1. NCBI lineage: Eukaryota > Viridiplantae > Streptophyta > Magnoliopsida > Myrtales > Myrtaceae > Syzygium > Syzygium syzygioides. The sequence continues at coordinate 21,224,480 of CM062245.1, read as the reverse complement.
TTTAAGCATATGTTCTCCATTGACTTTTGCCACTTTATGAATTTATTATGTATGCTTATTGTACCTGTCCATGCATATGCCAGTTTTTCTCTGCCACAGATCATCTTTTTGCCAATGTAACACTTGATTGGTGATACCAGTCATTTAAGGGCTTCACGTGCTTTAAATTAACTTGCGTTGTTTTTGCATCTTACTAGTGAGATAAAGTTGTTAGCCCATTGGTATTCCTTGAGATTAAGTTTTGGGATTCGTTTATAGTATTATAGTTTTTGTGCTCCTTTCAGAATGGATCGGTTACCTGGATATCTTTTTTCTTTTAATGTTTAGTTGCATCTTATTACTTCCTTCTTTAGTGTATTTGTATCACATTTCTTCTTGGTGTATAATTGGGTAAAATTGACTGTCTAGATTATGAAGGAAGATGATAGTAACTGGCCAGAACCTGACCGTGTGGGACGGCAAGAACTTGAGATAGTGATGGGGAATGAGCACATTTCCTTCACTACCTCAAAGATTGGTTCCCTTGTTGATGTGCAGACAAGCAAGGACCCTGATGGGCTTCGGATATTCTACTATCTTGTTCAGGTTTCTCTTCTTCTGCTTTCATTTCTTTGGCACTCGTTACTACTGTGTGTGGTTGATTTGTAATGCTTTGATATGTTTCTCCTGTGATGTCTATTTAGTTCCATTGCCTGTGCAGTGAATACGTTGTTTGGCTATTCTAGTTTTATGGTGGAAAATACTTGTTTTCCTTGCCTTCCTTTTTTTTATTTGTTTGTCCATAGGAGTTCTTGGCCATGCACAGTTAACATATGTACATGATACTGTTTCGTGTTTATTTGTTTGTCCATAGAATGCTATTTATTTTATCGAAGACCTGATTGCCAAGAACATTTTCATTTCCATTTCTTTGGCGTTTCTGTGGCTCGTCTTACTTGAGACCTAACTGTCAGTTCTAACTCACTTAATGTTTATACCGGGTTTACACTACTGTGGCTTTTTATGTCCTTTTCCAGTTATATGCAGATACTCTTTGGCATTTGGTTTCATTTGAATGTTTAAGGCTGGAATCTTTTGATTTGGTGTGAAGCTGTACTCTTTCAGCTTATATCCTCACTCAGAAATTACCGTTCTTTAAATGTGTTATAGGCTCTTGGGTTGCCATCATTGATTTGAAAATAAAATCCATTAATGTTTACCGTTTCAAGTTCTTGTATTAGCCAAGTGAGTAGTCAGATAATATATTCAAATGCTGGAGGAAACAGGCTTGTCACCAGCAGGTATTATTCACGTGGAATATGAAAAGGTTTGTATTGAGTGGAGTTTTCATGGATAAAAAGGATGACAACGAGGAACTTGCCACATGAAGGCCCCTTCACCCTCTCCAATAATTTAATGCTGCTTAAAACTCGAGCAGCTTTGGTTAGTTGAAGTTACTTTAACAATAGCCCCATATCCATCTTTCTACTAGCAGTATTCTCAAGAATCTTGGGACTCTTTGAGCTAGAGAAAAGACAGCTGAAGCCAGGGGCTTCACTTCTTGAATATATTTATATATGTTGATGTTTCCTTTTAAATTCATACATTCTATTATTCCATCAACTATGGTAAGGCAATAGGAGAATTATGCTATGTCAACTCTTTGTCAAACACTTATTGGTTAACTCACATTCATGAGTTCATGATAATAATAAAATATCTGTGGTGCAGGACTTGAAATGCTTTGTGTTCTCTCTTATTTCCCTCCACTTCAAGATCAAGCCAATATAAGGAGGACGTCTCCCAAGCGTGTGGCTTCCAATTGTTTGATCCTTTTGGCAGTAGCCTCGTGGTCTGTGTTCATTGATTGAGCAGCATGCGTAGTTTGGTATTGTGCACTTTGAGTACGACTGGTGGGATCTCCTTGTTGAGTTTTGGGTTTGTAACTAAACGATGCTTTTAACTCGAAATACCAGACCTCTTGATGCTCTCTCTCTCTCTCTCTCTCTCTCTCTCAGCACATGCCAGCATGCGTCCGTGCACAGTGCTGGCTTCTCTTTAACTCCTTGGACGAGGAAAATGCCCGACCTCGCACCAATTCAGTTTCAAGATTATGTTTTTGGGTGATCAGTATGTGGCTAGTCTAGCTAATTTCTGTTTCTTAGTCTCAGTGTTGGGGCAAACCGCATGTATACATGATCCAATTTGCACAGCTAATCTTATGCGTTCGTCGGAGAAGAAAGGATTACTTGCTAAAGCTGCAGATACTGTCTTAATCTGTCTTTTAAGATTAGCGACTGCTGCTCCTAGTTCAAGTTGTGGAATCTATGATATAAGTACTAGAAAATGGTCACATAATGCTGCGTGTTTTATTGAAATTTCAATATTATTTTATTTACTAAAAGAAATTTGTTAATATTTATCCACTTCACGTATATTGAAGAACAATATATGTGAATATAGAATAATATTGGTTAAGTTAACCTTTTGTAATAGACATTAAAGTACGGTGAATCCAAATCCAATAGCATCAATAATTACATGAAAATTACTGTCTAATAGAAAGGGGTCAGAAGATAACAAGAAAGAAAAGAAAATCTAATGGAGGAAGATAAATGGCATGGCCCGTTGAAATTTTGATCATTTTGACGTTGCCGGAGACAAAAGATAGATTTGTCTATAATTAAATTAAAAGAGAAAAGATAATTGAAAAAAATGAAAAAGAAAACCACAAAACCAAAATTAAAAGATTAAATTGCGAAAGGTGGGCGTCATCTTTACTTGGAATGGTGTGAACGAAAACTGAAAAGAATTTCAAAAAATGTTTAACTTTAAAAAGTTGCAATTATACTAAGAACATTTGGGGCAAATAATAAAGAAAAGAAGTAAGAACGTGACTGTCCCATAATTATATTTATTATTATTTTCTTCCTTTAATTAAAGTCCATAAGTATAAAAAGCAAATTGTCGATCTGCTCACGCAAAAAGAAAAAGAGAGCATAATTTCTTAGAGCTTAGAATTAAGCTTATAAAATCAATTCTGCCTCACGTGTAGATTTAAAATAAATATAATGAATCTATCTTATTAGATGAATGTATAGTTGTGCTCCGAAGCACCTTCGGCGGGTGGCTGACATGACACTATGGTCTCCATGAGTGACGTCTATCTTAACTTTCTTTTATCTTTTCGTTTCTTTTGAAAAATATTTCCTTTTAGTTTTCCACTCTAATTGAACTAAAATTTTGCCCTTTTAGTTCAAGGAGCATATAATTACTTTCAATAGTACCAAAACCTCTCATTCTCATGATGATCGGGCATTCTCATTGAATAATCATTTCATGCAATCTATTTCACTATGCAGGGGTCCACTGGCTTGTTAATGTCGTAACGGGACCTGGTTTTCGTCGGTATATAAAGTGGTAAAAGGAAGAGAAGTCGGAATGAGTTCAATGGAGGGAGAAACTCCAATCGAATGAAGTCAGCCAACGTGATAAGCCGAAAAAGAACAAACCCCAGCCAATGTTGTAACCCACCATTGATGCAGGGAGACGATAATTTCCAAGTGATGCTTTATAAATGAATGTTGCACATTCCTTCGTCGATGATACAACGTGTGATGCTTGCCGTTTCTCTCGGTTTATCATGTGTAAAGACTAGTGATCGTGGGTGTCGAGCAATGTATGACATGAAGACCCGGGGTGAGACGGTCGAGAAATGAATGGTGCAGCGCTTTCGGTGCCGGAAGGCAAAGAAAAGTTGCAATGGAGTATCATATGTATACGGAAAAATGTACTTCCAGGCACCTGAACTCACTCAACATTATAGTAAGAGAAAAAGAGATTTTGTCAATGCGGACATTAAGTGCCCAAAGCCTATTTTGTTTCCTAAGACTACTATTTTTGGGCTGCCTATTGGGTGCGAACTCTGAAGAGTGAAGAACACAATGAACGCCACCGTTTTCGATATGCTGAAAACACTCTGTACATCCACGTTAATCTTTCTAAATGGAATGGTACTTCATGTAGAAAGCAATAAGGCGAAAGATAAATTTTCGGTCCATATTTACATTGGACTGGACCACCTTCTCTTTACCTCAGTTTTCCACCGTACTTCCCTCAGCTTCCCATCCAAACCATAGTCTCTCTCCATGACAAGATTAATGCCTTCATTGGAGTACCAGCCAGCACCAATGCAAAGAATCCCGTCCTTATTAATGTCGACGTAACTGGTAACACCACCGGGCAACCAAAGAACGGTCGCATCTTGCATGTCAAGCATCTCTTCCTCCCCAAAGTATACTAAGTTCTCAGGGAAGGACCTTTCCTTTAAGGTCTCGGTGCAGAGGTAGACATATGGGGTCTCATTGCCTTCTTCTGCGACCGTCTCCTCGCCAAATATCGGTGTGGCACTCACCTCAAATACCTTCCAGGAACCAGTGAGATCCGATGGCTGGGTTCTTTTCCGCAGTGAAAATGGTTTCACATCAAAGTCCATATCGCTGTCACATGACAACAGGCAAAAGTTAGGTTTATTCCACAGGAAAGATTGAAACCACAAGCATAATTTTGATAAACTCGAGAAAAACCAAAGACCCTTAACTCATCTCAGTTGGCCAAGAAGGATTTGGAAGGAAAATACTACAAGAAACAACAGATTTAGGCTCTTGAAGGAACATTCCTCTTCAGTAAAATTGGTCCATAAGCATGTAATCCAACCAAATAGTAGCCAATCCAGGGAACAGAATTCAGAAATGCAAACAGACCAACCGCTGTGGCATACTCTTTAAGAAGGGACAGTTTAGTCTATCACATATCTGATAATACTCCCAAATTACGAAAAGATTAAGACCTTCATTTGCCTAGTACAAGCATCACCGCTTTGGGTATCACGGCATCTAGTTCATTAGGCATCCTCCGTAACCCTTCAATCTTTTCTTTTACTTTCAGGAACTGTAATGAAGGCAGTACTATGATGGGGAATAACACCATAAACAAACCATCCTTTAAACAGCGCCACTTACTGCAAAATGCAGGACATGAAGTACAGCAAAGTCGTCGCAGAAATAATTCACGCTTGTCATCTCAAAATTCATTCAGATGATTTTTTGCTGACTAACACTATAGGCCTGCAGATATAAAAGACTCTGCACGATCCTCCTTGTCCTCTCAATTGGTTTCTTTATCAACGAAAAAGTCTGTAAAGTAAGCAGGGGACTTTTCCTGGACTCTATCCCCTACTTAAACATGATATTGTGTCTGTCTACCAGACCAACAAAGTTAACTTTTTATTTTGAATACTGAGCAGGCTGCCTGAGACAACTTGAGAGTTGAACATCTCTAATAGGGCTCTCCAGTTCAATTCTAGTCTAGTCATATAAATTTTTGCTATATGCCAAGTGAATCACTGCAACTCCACTTTCATTTTAGTATAGTCAGGAACCTACTTGCGATTGGCAAGGTGCTTGAAGGATCAAATCATAAGATCCTGGAAAATCAGAAACTCATGTACAAAATTCAAGTACCTGTGCCAAGTAAAGTTTCAAAATATTGCTTCAAAGACCTATATCATCTCCATTACTTCAATTTAAGTAAAACTCGTTTTAGAAAACCCAAAATATCATGATATAGAACTTTCCAGTCTGAATATAAATTTAATTTAACATAAAGCCAGTCAAATTGCACCTATCTCTAGGAGGATGAGTCTCTAATGATCCTACCACCTTAAGGTCTACTTAAGATCTGAATTGTTTTTCGGAATAGGAACAGATCATATTATATGGACCAGGATTCTCGATAAGATGGAAACACAACAAGTCTAAGGATGAAAACATATCCAATATTAATGCAATGTGAATTACATTACCTTTCATCACGAATATTTGCTGGACTAACCCACTCTTCTTCATAAACGGCAACTCTCATTATCTGAATGTCTGCACCCCCATTGTTGAATTCTATCGTGTGGACAATCCGGAGTCTTTTGTGACAACCTTTAACCAGACACTGAGAAAAGGAAAGGACAGATTAAGAGTGCAAAAAAGAAAATTCACATGACTATTTTTATTCAGCGAACAAAACAAGACATCTAAATTAAGCACTAAACAAAAGAAGTCCCTTCATTTTCGTGAGCGCTGAAGCAGAAGCTTAAGTCTGATCTGCCTAGGAAAGTTAGATAGATGCATTCGTAAAGCACCAATTATGTACGATAATACAAAATTCTTCATGAAAACAAAAATTACCCAAGAAAGAATACCACTGTCATCATAAGTCACAAATTATCCACAACCACTGTCATCTCCGTGCATTCTTAGAAAATAAAACGAGTCCATAGTAGTCCCTTTAGATGAGAGAATTTGACTGTAGCATTTTACGGATGATGCACCCTTGTTAAAAGAAATTACTAGACCATTTTCTTTTGGCCTCGTAGTACTTACTTAAACTAAAGAGAATTATGGCAGAGAAGCATGTATTAGAAGGACTATTAGGGCGGCAGAGTCAAAGAATGTTCAAACCCACTAAAGATAACATGACAACACCACAATCACATGAAAATGGAAATCAGTGACAATGAATCAGAGATCATGAGTCCAGCAGTGAGCATTAAGTACTCTGTTTCCTATCATATTGAGTTTCAAACAAATCTGACGCTGAAGATAATCATCAAGACAAAACATACTCTTTAACCAACAAATGCAATAGCCTTTTCTTCCCTGATTTTATCGTTCTCTTTGATCCAGGTATAAAGATGTGCTCTAAGTGTAGGATAACCAACCAATGACTACATATCTTCCATTATATCTGAAAATAAGAGCTGGCTCCATTAACTCTGACAAAACTCAAAGCTCACACAAGAGCTGCCTAGGTATTTGTACCAAAAATTCATATGATATCAAAAAAGAAAAAATGAGAAACCCACTAACATTTAGAAAGAAATAGCGTATCACAATGAGACCGCGAGCAACTTGGTTTGCAGAGAGCAATTTAAATTGCTGCAAATTCTTTGTTTTTGTAACAACACTGGGCAATAGATTTTTCTACACCTTCCATAAATTTATTCTCCACCAAAGTCCGCCTTAGTGGATGAAAGCTAAACAAAGATCACAACTTATGCTCTCTACCCATTGAAAAACAAACATTCATGCCTACATCAATGGATTAGAATATGGTCGACAAAGTTGTAGGTGGTGATTAACCTCTTTAGTTATGGCTGTCACAGTGGAAAGAGGGATTATGCTAGTAAAGGAGAACCAAACATAATAGTCAGACAAGTGTTTATCAAATTTCCTAGCTGGGATCTGTACATATATGATGCGGTGAAGTCTCTTACACAACTGTAGCATGAGGGGCAGGTAGTCTTGCAATCAGGACGGAATTGTCGGATTAAGGGGAAAAAGAAACTACAATATAATCTATTCATACATGTGTACAAATTGAATACTGATCAACTGTCACCATGTGCTGACCAAACAGTAACTTAATCTATGCTTCTTCTTGTTCAGGGATCCTTTCTGACCTCCTGGTTACAAAAGGAGTACAGACACATTGTTTTGTTGCCCTAAAGACAGACTGTTATTGGAGGATGTCCTCCAGTCTCAATTTCCTGATAAAAACTAAGCATGATGCTGCATTCTACTTAAATCAAAATAAGAATAAGAAATTGCAAAAAAAAAAAACAACAATATTAACTTAACAAGTTGCATGTAACAGAAAACCCGCAGCCACGTGTTAAATGTTCGAAATTTGGACTATTTACCTGCTCGAACTTGAAAGTGGGGTTCAAGTAATAATTAGAATCATCAACTTCACTGACAGGAATATCAACTGGGCCCCTGGAATAAGATCCATCCTGCAAAGAACCCCTCCAAGTAAAAATTTGATATTCGTATCCCATCTGATTTATTCAAAGTTGTTTTCTGCTACTTTCCAAATGCAACTTAGTACAACTAGATCATAAGTACCTTTTTACCATAAGTAAGATGAAAATAGCTTTAATGATCTGATCATACTAATTTAATCAAGGACACTATCCACGATTTTTGTGTAGATATTTTTTAGACAATTACATACATTGGAATATCCCATATGCCCACACTATAGGCTTTCCAGCTTCCATGAATCAATGAAGCATTGAGCGTCAACTTGGACAGCTTAGTTGTTCACGTATTAGCCAAACAATTTTCCAGTTGCATGCATGTACTTTCTCATTTTCTGAAAGTAATATGAAGCAGTTCATACCTCAAAGAATACCAGACCAGGTTCATAGCCCATGACATCTTCTTCCATCAAATCACTGGCTCCAAAGTTGAAAGAATCAAATTTTGGCAGCATACGATCTGCTGCACTTTCATCAATTTGGTCCTTATTTCCATCTTCAGTCCCTTCTTTGCTTTTCACATTGCCTCCATTGTTCAATGATATTTCACCATAGGGATTCAGAGTTACCCAGTTTATCTTTCTCTGAATTTGAGATGTTAATTCTCCATTCGATGCTGGAATTTCCTGAACACAGGAAAGTGTGTAACAGTCATAGAGGTCGTTTTTATTACCAATCTCTATGGGTTCCATTTCAGCAGTGATAGGTGAAAATACAGCTCCCACTCCCTTCCATATCCCGCTCACACTACTAGCAAATGTATTCCATACTGGTCTTATTACTGGTTCCTGAAAGGAAAAAAATTCCATGAGTTCATTAAGTTCGAGAAGACCAAAAAAATAGTCAATTCATATCAAGCGGTCTGAGGATGGCATCTGCTTTTGTTGTGTTTAGATCACATATCATTTTATACTCATTCAGATGAAAAATCAATTCTTTCAACAATTTTAGACTTGAGTCAGCACAAAAGTGCCCAACCCATCATCTCCTACTTACTTTAGCCAAAAAAAAAAAAAAGTGCCCAACCCATCTCTAATCATTTTGGCCCCACAAATGTTTACCAAGCCTTTGCAGAGTAATACTTGCAAATGAGATTTTTATCTTCCTTCAAATATAAACTTGGAGATTATTCCTTACCAAAAAAAAAACTTGGAGATTATTGAGGACATAATCAGAAGTTTCAGCAACAAAATTATGAACAACAGGGACCGATGCCATTTCTTTTTCACTACTTCCGAAATCATTTCTTCTCTTATCGAGATGAGCCAATATAAAGCTCTTTCCCCTTCTAGAGAAAGATGAAATCGAGTCTTAATATCAAATCATTGCAACAATCTCAAATGTGTTGGAGATCTAAAGAATATAGTTCATTACAGACAGATAGAGAGCCGAATAACGCTTGAAATCGGTCCATCAACAAGTATTTCCCAGGAAAACTGCACCCCAATTTCATCGCAAGCAATGACTAACCATACAACATGTATGGCTGACACTATACACATCCAATGCAAAAATCAGGCGATTTCTCTCCGTTTATATTTTGATTAAGCTTTAAAAAGAAGTTCACTATGAGGCACCAAGGGGATGCCAACCCATTTACAAAAGAAACTCAAGGCCGATATCTATCCTTACTTCGTGACTGCATACAGAACCTACAGATTGTACAGCAATCCTCATGAAACATTCTTGATGTCTGCTCAAATTAAATCATTATCTTTCCATCAGCTGCATTAGTGAATGATCAATTATTTCAAGTGCAGATCACAAGTAACTCCAGATTCCATCAATCTCAGAAACTTTTTGTATCAATTTGGGAAATCCGTCAATGCCGCACAACCCCAATTAACCCCAAATAAGCGGGATATTCAACAACCTCAACGGAGAAGAAAACATTGCCAGAAATTATAATTTGCTTAAGAATATCACACCAAACATATGCCAATACTCAAGACCAATAACTGGAGCTAAAATCAACTTTCAAAGGGCAGAGAGGTGCTAAGGAATTAAATGAACCATGCTGTAGCTTCCTGATAAACACTATCTGTCACAGTTCTAGTGAAACAGATTCAAAGAAGCTACAAACTTTAAGCAAGTAACACGTTGACATCGAAAGCACCTTCCTCGGGAGCACATACGGATAGTCCGATAGCCTTCATCGTTTACATCGAATTACAGAGCGACGACGACAACACCTAACCGAGAAAATGAATGAAAGCAACAGGAGTTTCCCCAGCCATCGCGCCGTCCAAGTTCGAATCCCGCACAAAAAAAAGGAAAAACAACAAAGCAATCAATACAAGAAGGTGATGGAGCGAACCAAACCTGAGTCTGAAGAACCGTCTCGGCCTCCATCAACATGGCGCCGGACACCATGACCTTCCCATCCCTCCCTCGCTTCCCTCTCACCACTCTCCTCCCCCTCCCCCTCCTCGCCCTCGGCCTCGCCCTCTCCTTCTCCGCAGCGGCCCTCGCGACGTCGTTGTCGACGCTCCACACGTTCTCCTTCCTGTCGCCCCTGACGCTCACCCGCTGCTTGCTCCCGCCGACGCCGCCGCCGCCGCCTCCGCGGCGCCCGCGGTGGCCGCTCCGGGGCGCGAGACGGGCGGGGCCGGGTCTCGGGGCACCGAGGCGGGGAGAAGGCGGAGGGAGGCGGAGGCTGCGATTGTGAGCGGAGAGGGAGTGGCGGAACCCCAGCGGCGGCGGCGACGGCGGCGGAGGAGGAGGAGGATTGAGGGCGGCGACGGCAGCGGAGGAGGTGGTCCTGCAGAGGTGGAGAAATGGAGATTGCATTGCTTGCTGCTGCCGACGAGCTTTGGAGAAGATTCGAGTGAGTGAGAGTTTTGCAGGCAGTTTTTTGGTGTCGAGGTGGAGGTCGAGGTTGACCGTTGACTATTTAAGGTTTAATTTTCTGATTTTATTTAAATATATATTAATAAAAAATATAAGGTTAATACCACAAATAATCTCAAATCGATACACATGTAACAATTTTACCACAAACTAATCTTTTTACCACGAAAAATTTCAAATTGGTACACTCGAATACACTTGATATTATCCAAATTTCAATGATTTAGATATAGATTTTCAGTTTTGTAAAATTTTGAAATATTCCGAAAGCTCTAGTTTTTTTGCCAAAAAACAAAAACATTTGATATATGATATTACATCAAACTCAAGCAGTTGTATTATAGGTGTACATAGCAATTGCTACAAATATGCGATTAGTAACCGAGCAAAATTCGAGAGAAACTGAAATTAGTACAAACTCGAAACAATCCCACCTTGCGCTTGAGAAAATAAAGGGATCAGAAATGAAACAAGGCCGAGATGACACGATCCTACCCCGACTTCCAATTATAATTTCTTGACCTAAAATGTCTCGTACCTGAATATGAACCCAAAGCGAATTAAAACCGATTCGACCCGGCCGTATATCAAACTATTCCGCGATTTTATATAAAGTGATGTAGGCCAGTAGCCGAATTAATAATTCTGTCATATGTCGATATAATTGGAGAAATATTTTTTTCCTTTATTTAATGTTTATTTCTACGTTGGGTGTGCAAGGCAACGGAATCACGTTGTGGGGTTGACAAACGACATGAAGAAATAAGCCCACTTCCATCTTAGTGCTGGTCCGATGTTAAGGGGCCCACAAGATGACTGGGCTTGGAGAAGTAAATTTCTAAAATCCGCAAGCTGGTCTTATCCGGCCCAATAGGCCCAATAGGCCCGGAAGATATTCTGTGGTGAGGCCCAATAGGCCTGGAAGATATTCTGTGGTGAGCTCTCTCTCTCTCTCTCTCTCTCTCTCTCTCTCTCTCTCTCTCTCTCTCTCTCTCTCTCTCTCTCTCGAGTCTCACCGTCTTGGATTCCTTTTTCAAAATCCCGGCGAAGGCGAAAACTCTCCCTGAGCATAGTTCCGGTAATCTCGAGCCCTCTTTCAGATCAATGTTATAGGTCGTTACCATAAACTTACGTAAATACTTAAAAATACGTCCACATCTTTTGTCGAATCGGGAATAGAATTTTAATATCTAAATAGACCACCATCCTGCTGAAATAAAAGCACGAAATCGCGAATAAATGCCAATTAATTAATATGAGACCCGAGGTTCCGTGCATGCTCATGTTTCTCAATAAAAATGCTTTAAAACCGTACTTTATTTTCTTAAAGAGCTATTTTTTTTTTTTGGGTAAAGTCTTAAAGAGCTATTTTCAACTCTTCAAACCCCAACATTATAGGAAAATAGCTGAAAGGGATCACTGCGTCATCCTAGAAAATTTGCATGCCCGAATAAGAAAAATGGCCCCGTCATTTCAAAACCTGCTTAGATAGAGAATCAAAGGACATAGTCAACTGCACATCAATACGGATGTCATCGTTAGGGTCCACACGTCATCGTCATCACACATTATGTGACAACATGTTGCACGATAAGTTCTCACACGACATATCGTCACATGACACGTTCTCATACGATACTTCATCACATGACATTATTGTTATGCGATGTGTCATCACAAGACATAATATGTCAACTTCTCCCATGATGACAAGTCATCACATGACGATGTTTCCATTGGACTATCACGTAGTTAACCCTTAAAGTTCTGATGCACCGGCGGGACCCATTATGCGACTGGACGAACCGGCAGACTTGAAGTCAACTATGTCCGATTGAACTCAAATTTAGTTGGCTGAATCGAAATGGTGTGCTGATCAATACTCACCGCCTTCGGCCGTGACTAATGATAGATTTTAGCGATTCGAGATCGTTTAGATGGATTTTTCTATTTTTTTTAGTATTTTTTTGGGGTTAATTTAATAATTGGCAGTTTCCTAATTTACGTTTTGATGATTACGTTTCCTAATAGGGTTAGGTTTGGGTCTATATAAACTTATTTTAGGGTTTCCTTTGAGCAGACTTTGAGATATTTTTGATTTGATAATCATATTTGGAGAACGAATTGTTCTTCCGTCGAATTTTCTTGTTCAGTCAAATTTTCTATCATGTTTCGGCATCAAGTTCCTTTGAAGGCTAAGCTCTCCATGCGCTCAATATGTTGTCACAAGACACATCATTAGGAAATATTGAATCATAAGTCCTAAATCTTATATACAGAATGCAATGAAATTCTGAACCTCTTAATTGATTCAGTTAAGTCCTAGATCTTTTTTTAAAGTGCAAGCAAGTCCTTTTGATGAAACGATACATAAAATTACCTGTGTGGCACTTAAAATATTGTGTGTCTGGCATCCTCAATTGCAATACTAATTTAGGGTTTAATTGCATTTTCACTAAAAGTTTAGGACTTAATTATATCGATTAAAATATTTAGTAGTTGATTGCACTTTCTGGTAAATGTTTGGAATTTAATCGAATCAATCGAAAAATTAAAGACTTGATTGCATTCCGTACATGAGGTTTTGGACTTTTGGTAAAATAAATTTTCTCCACGTCATCACATTACACTATATTACATGACATAACACTACATTACACGTCACACATGCCATGTCATCATCATCAATAAATGCATGCATGTTCTCTAAACACAAGCACACATAGTACACGGAGTCATTCTCAGAGCGTCACATGTTACGAATCATTCACCTAATTTTTTTTTTGGGTAAAGATCATTCACCTAATTTCATCTTCAAATATATAAAGATTGCGTCCATACTTTGCGAAATAAAATGATAACTGATTTTAAAGGACTCAATCGAAAATGTGGTAGTGAGAAGGGTGTCACGAAGGTGGTAACCTTGCCCCGCACGTTATCGAAACCACCAGGTCGTATATCTCCGAGTTTGTGATAAACGAGTCACCTTCGCCCGCGCACCTAGATTGATAAAACTGATTGGTGGCATCTCCATATTGCTCTCAAACCCTCGAAAATCACTTTTCCTCATTGGAGACTGCCTCAGACCTTAGAACTGTGGTGAATGGTCCAGAGACTCTGGGTGCCTTGGAGGTCTTTAACCTGCAACAAAGATGGTTCAAGCCAAAAATGGTCGACAACGCCATGAAAAGTTTAGGCAGTAAAAGAGCCATCGCAGCACGACCAGCCTCCGAAATCAGCATGTTGGGTACTTGGGTTTCCTCAGTCCACAGCCCAATCATGCCAAATGAACGCATTCTCTTAGCCAACATGGTTCTGTTAGAACATACCAAGATGCTCGGTCAAAATGATCCAATGCTTGCCGCTCGAATCTGCATAAAACTCGGCTCGACCGACATCGTTTTCTCTCTCTAATTCCAAGTTCGGACTGACCATGGAGATAGCCTCTATAACCAACAACTGCATTTGGTAGCCAAAATTATGCAAAGCCATTAACCGGCTGTCGATATTAGTCCCCAGTTTGTTGTCCTTTTCGTGGATATAGAGCTTACAGAAATGTCATGGCTGTGATCAAAATGACTGTCATACCGAGCGGTTTCACGAGCCACAGGAACAGAACTTCCTAAGCTTTACAGAACAAAGCTGGACATAGCAGTTACAGAACTAGACATATATCACATAATCATTCCATATCCATCGGTTTGCAAGCTTTCGTGTATGACAAACATGTAGTGGTGAATGTCTCTTTTCCAAAGCGTGCGAAACCTTTTTATTACAGGATGACTAAGAGAGACATACAGTTGATTCCACAAATTGAAAGCCTGGTTCATACTGAAGTTATTGCTCAACTTCATCATAAAGCAGGTGCTCGACCTCACTGGTATCGGAAAAATATTAGGTAACATGAAAAACAATCACTACAAAAAAAATGCATTTTTGCCACGAAAATTTTCCAACTAAAAATTTTCGTCGCAAATTTGCGACAAATTTTCCAACGAAAAATAAAATTTGTTGGAAATTTCCAACGACAAATTTTTCGTCGCAAAATTCGTTGGAAATTTCCAACGAAAAAAATTAGTCGCAAAATTTGTTGGAAATTTCCAACGAAAAATTTTGCGAAGAATTAAAAAAAACCCGGTATTATTCCGCATTTTTTTATATTCGTGGGAAAATTCGCTGGAAATTTCCAACGAATTTTCCAACGAATTTAAATTTTCCGAGCAATTATTTTAGTGTGTACAATTTTCGTTGGAATATTCGTTGGAAATTTCCAACGAATTTTCCAACGAATTTAAATTTTCCGAGCAATTATTTTAGTGTGTACAATTTTCGTTGGAATATTCGTTGGAAATTTCCAACGAATTTTCCAACGAATTTCAATTTTCGGGCAATTATTTATTGTGTACAATTTTCGTTCGAAAATTCATTGGAAATTTCCAACGAAAAAAAATTCATTGGAAATTTCCAACGAATTTTCCAACAAATTTCAATTTTCAGGCAATTATTTTTAGTGTGTACAATTCAACGAAATTTCCAACGAATTTCAATTTTCGGGCAACTATTTCTTGTGCATAATTTTCGTTGGAAATTTCCAACGAATTTTCCAACGAATTTCAATTTTCGGGCAATTATTTTTAGTGTGTACAATTTTCGTTGGAAAATTCGTTGGAAATTTCCAACGAATTTTTCAACGAATTAAAAAAAACCTGGTATTATTCAACATTTTTTTATATTTGTGGAAAAATTTGTTGGAAATTTCCAACAAAATTTCCAACGAATTTCAATTTTTCGGCTAATTATTTTATTGTGTACAATTTTCGTTGAAAAATTCGTGGAAATTTCCAACGAATTTTTTTTCATTGGAAATATCCAACGAATTTTCCAACAAATTTAATTTTCCGGGCAATTATTTTAGTATGTACAATTTTCGTTAGAAATTTCCCCCGACGCCACCAAGCCTCGTCGCCGGCGAGGGGCGAGCTCGCCCAGATCTGGGCGAGCTCGAGCTCGTCGCCGGCGAGGGGCGAGCTCGCCCAGATCTGGGCGAGCTCGAGCTCGTCGCCGGCGAGGGGCGAGCTCGCCCAGATCTGGGCGAGCTCGAGCTCGTCGCCGGCGAGGGGCGAGCTCGCCCAGATCTGGGCGAGCTCGAGCTCGTCGCCGGCGAGGGGCGAGCTCGCCCAGATCTGGGCGAGCTCGAGCTCGTCGCCGGCGAGGGGCGAGACGAGGCTGGCCCTCGCCGGCCATGGCGAGGGCCGAGCTCGCCCCTCGCCGGCGACGAGGGCGATTTTTCGACCAAAAAAAAATTATTGACCAAAAAAAATTTCGACCAAAAAGAATTCGACCAAAAAATTTTTTTTCTATGGAAAAAAATTTTCCACAATTTTTCGATGAAAAAAAAATTTGTAGTTTCCAACGAAAAAAATTCGTCGGAAAAAAAATTTTGTTTCCAACGAATTTAGCCACGAGTTTTCCAACGAATTTTCCAACGAAAAAAAATTCGTCGCAAATTTCCAACGAAAATTTAAATTTTTCATTGGAAAAATTTGCGACGAATTATTACCAACAAATTTTTTTTTGTTGGAAATTCGTTTTCCAACGAATTTTCCAGAATTTTTTGTTGGAAATTTCGTCGGAAAAAAATAGTTTTTTTGTAGTGAATAATTGTTGGAAATCTGTTGAAAAGGATGAAAAAAATAGGATTAATTGTTTGAGGCATGCAAGCATCATCCTTAAGGATAATTTTGCCCCTCGGAGTATGAAACTCGGTGTGATAGATACAACAGACCTTTTGCGCAGAATAATAAAAGAAATAAGAACAACGTTATGTGTATAACCCGACAAAGAAATGAAAGAAATGAGAAGGAAAGGAAAATTCTCTTTTTTTTAATCTAGTGTATCTTAAAAGGTTGTGGTTTGAAGTTTAATTTTAAATTTGATAGTAAGAAAGAGCCATTAAAAAACCACTATAAAACAATTGGTAATTATCAAAATAATGATAGTTGTAAAACTATTATAAATGGAGGTTTTATGAAGAAATAAATCAAATGTTACAAAGCTGTTATACAGCCGTTACAAAATGATGACTTTCATGACGGTCATAAATTCCACCAAACTTGTTACTTTTAAATGTTTCAAAACTGTTGAAATATCCAACAACCGGCACACGCCAAGTGCATTGTTGGGCCGCACATGTCTAGCGAGTCATCAAGTCGTTCCAAGGCCTCGTGAGCCTAAGCCGTTCCAAGGACCAAATGTCGCAGTCTAGCTCACCAATTTCGATTTTTCAGTTGTGTATCATTTTTCAAATGCTTTGCATTAGCAGTAATATGTTTTGAAGCATTCCACTTTTGTATGCACAAAAGGCCTGTTCCCCTCCCATTTTGAGCAAGGTGAGTGGAATTCCCTCTTCTGTCAATTTGAATTTTGCTCTTTATTTGTATAATAGTTGTTGTCCATCATGATTAGTTTCTGTTTCTTTCACAGCCAAAAGGCATGCACGTTCGTTAGAAGACCCTTCATTAACCCTCGATTAATGCAAACATAATGAAGGTGGAATTATGTCGATATGTTACATCTTCACATTCCCTCATATTGTATGAAAACTCAGCAATCACCTTTTCTCTTGTCATAATGAACCAAGTAAATGGGTCGGGTCAGGTTGACGCCCCATGGGCGGATTAAACCCATTTAAGATCTAACAGAAAATAAACTAACCTTTCAATGGAAATGAGAAACGCATTGGAGTAGAGATTATTGTGAAAATTGAAACATTAACCGATTTATATTAAATTTTATTAACTTTTTATGTGTACACATAAAATGAGCTTTTTCTCTGATTTTAACAAACTTCCAATGCAATAAATCATAATCTTCCTATTGAAAATAGTGGTTTAATGATCTTCCTTAGCATAGATATGCTCAATCATATCAATCAATAATAATTTAGCATTGTTTATTCCATGGAAAAATGACATAAATGATCCTTAAAATTTGGCCCAGTGTCTAATGTCATTCCTGAATTTTATATATGTTTAATTTGGTCCCTCAACTTTAGTCTAATCCCTAAACTATTAATTGTTCAATGTGATATCTAAACTTTTGATACATGTTTATGTCCATGCATTATATGAAAATGTTCAACGCTGTCCCTTAACTTGAATCATAATAATAGATATTTTCATATAATCTATGGACTATATTGAATATTTATCAAAAATTCAGTTATCATATCAAATTAAAAGTTTAGTAACGACATTGCACATTATGATAAAATTCAGAGTCTGTATTGAATAAATTGAAAGTTCAGGAACGACATTGTATATTGTGCCAAAGTTCATGGACCATTTATATGATTATCCCTTGTTCGATCAACTCTCCAACGTTGACAGAATTTTTTACCATACAATATGAAATTATCCTATAGCTTACTGCCAAGTATTATGAAGACTCGTAATTATTTTAAAATTTTTTTCTTCATCACATTTACTGAACTATCTTATATTGACATGAAAAGGCCAAGCCTCTCTTTCCTCACTTACATAGAGGCCCGAAGAGAGGATTCAAAGTGGCGCTCAACTCGCTCGACTCTCCCCTTTCTTAGTCATACGGAGGAACACACGGTTTTGGACTACTTGTAATTATAATCTTTTAGGCATAGAGACAAAAGGGCAAAAGTGGGCACAATTAAAAAAAAAGTTTTTAAAAAAAGCAGATTAAAAAAACATATCCGAAGCACAAACTCGACAGCTCATAAAGGCAGGAGCAATCTAATGTGGGTGACGTTGGCCCTTTCGTGGTGTAGAAAGCTGTTTGGTCACTTTGCCTAACAAGTCCCATCTCATCTTACCCAACTTGAATCGAGTGGAACAGAAGAAGAAAGGGAAAGAAGAAAAAGGAAGAAAGAGAAGGAAATGTTTGGCAAAAAGATAGGCTCGCCCCCACCATTTTTCTGTGTACCGTCTCTTGAATTATGGATCGATTTCTGCTGTTGTCCCCATGGACGTCCATGTAAGAACTGGTCATACCATGCAACTCAGCATGATAATGGGAGGGGACAAAAGGACATAGGGCAGCTACAGCATTGTGAGGGAACAAACTACACCCATACCAACTTACGGGGCCTCATGCCAAAAGATATAGCTTATGGTAGAGGGGGGTCTCAAAGCTTATATTCAAGCCTATAATGAACTGCTCAGGCGATGCGGGACTCTTGCTCCAACACACTCCACTGGTGCGATTGATGCCCGATCCTCATCACCAAGACCCTAGGGACTCACCTAGCCACTGGGGATGGAGGGTTGAGAGAGTGACCCCGATAACTTCAACCGAACGTCGGGCTCTGATACCGACTTACGAGGGTCTCGTACCAAAAGTTATAACCGATAGTAAAGGGTGCTCGCGAAGCTTATATTCAAGCCTAGAACGCGCTGCCTAGGCGATGTGCGACTCTTGCTCCATTCTGCACATGTAGTTGTGTTAAAAAAAAAATACCACATCAGGATTTTGATGGGAAAATTAGAAAAAAAAAAGTCATAAACCTATTATACATATGTCAATGCAATTTTAAACAATTCGATCTTGCCAATTTAGTCTTAACATTTTGACGATTTGCTAATGCAGTCATTCCGACCAAATTTTGGTCAAAAATTGTTGATGTGGATGCCGGTGGTTCTACGTGACACGGCCGACACTGACGTGAATAGTTTTTTATAATTTTTTAAAAATTTATGAATTTTATATAATTTTTATTTCAAACCAAATCCCCACATTTTATCGTTGCAGTTGTGATCCAAGATTCCGGAACAACAGTTGTGATTATCTATCATTACCCTATTCTTGGATCTAATTGATAATGGCTGACAAATTTCAGGGGCTTTCGAACTCGGGATTGTCGAAGTCAGATCTAGGTGATCCATCATGGACGCCCTACAAATATTACTCAAATCCAACATTTGATATACATACATATATTTACTTCATGATTCATTGATTTAATTTTAGGGTGAAAATAGATTTGACCGAACATGATGATCGATGTAGACTTAAGCTCTCCATGGACGATTTATGCATGACGTGGTATCATATTTCTTTTGCGCAACCCCAAAAGCTAGTGGCTAAGCCGATGATTAATTTGATTGGTGTGATCCCCATTATGCGCGTGATGACATTTGGTGAAGGAATCTCATTCATCATCCAAGTTCTCGAGCGAAAGTTGTCGTCGTGTTTTAGTCTAACGGGAGAGACCATGTATCGGGGGGGTGTCATGATATAGTCACGCAGTCCCAAGTGCTTCTAAGGGTCTATGCATGATTGTAGATGTAGCAGGTGGAAATGATGAATGTTTCGGTCGATAGCAATAAAATGGAGATTCGAGTTGAGACATATGTCGGCGGTATAGAAGGATAATACCTAGATTAAATATTTTGTAGATACATCTATGTCGATTTGACTCAACTTTTACATACATACTTCAGATAGAATGATATTTATGCTTGATAAAATTATCATATTTTTGAGTGACCTCAGATATTAAAGCCTTATCTTATGTTTAATTGTACCAAACATATAATTAGACTTTCTACAATCTAGAGGACATTAAGAGGATTTCTTATCCCACCTTATCCTATCATATCCCAATTCGAATCTAGATGACTAAACACGGCCTAAGATTATTCTGATCGAAATACACTATACTAATTCGAACACACAAACTTTCGTGCCCAAATAAAGTATCGGGCAAGAAGTACAGCTATAAGAAATCTAATCTGGCCAAGAAGAAAACTCTTTCTTTTTCTTTCTTAATCCCCAACTTCGACATTTGCGATTGTTTACTGTGAAGCTGCATTATCCCAGTGCGAACACATAAGATTAGCCCTTCAACGCATTAATCAAATCAATTTATCTTCATTTTAATAAAGAAGGATCAATTAAATTGCAATAGGTCATCATCGATCTTCGCAAGCCCACATTGACATGCAAATCCATGTTTTTTGAACTGAAATATCCGGACTAAGATCGCCACCTTAGAGGAAAGGTAATTAATAAAAAAAATAATATCATATGATATAATGTACTGAACATGTAATTTAATTCATTATGTATTGGACCAAGTTCCTAGGAGGAATGGAATAAATTTCGTGCCAACCTAGGTTTAATTAAAAGTCCATGGATCGATGTAAGATGGGCGTGTGTGCTCATTTAATGGTGGATAGAGATCCGGACCATATTTAGCAATGCAGATTTTGACTAGATCTTGTCTAAATTTCATAGGATCTTTTCTAGGTCAAACCCCCACTCGGATCAGTTTGACTGCAATAATTATCTTGGTTGGAAGTCAAATGTCAATTTAACAATAATAATAATAATGATAATGATAATGATAATGATAATAGATAAATAAAGGATTTATACTTTAAAAAACCTCAAATCGGTCTATTTATGATAAATTTACCATAAATTAATTTTTTTACCACCAAAAACCTTAAACTGGTATAATTGTGAAAATTTTATTATCCGTTAAATTAGATTAATACCACAAAAAATTACAAATTGATAAATCTGTGACAAACAGAGCGGTAAAACCCCAATTTAGAACACCCGTCAACTGTCACATGTCATCTAATTTAGCAATTTGATGGTAAAACTTAAGGAAAACTAACAAAAAGTAAATTTATCACAAGCATATCAATTTGGGATGTTTGGTTGTTAAAAAATTAGTTTGAGGTAAATTTATCATAGGTGTATCAGTTTTGGGTTTTTCATGGTATTAACTATTAAATAAATCGTTCTCTTAGGAGTTCCTATTATTTTAATTGCCCTTTATGTGCGTCATGGAATGAGTACTCCTTTTTCATAGGATGATTTTATATAATCAATTATTTTTCTTGGTTGCTAGATGAAGCTTTGTCTCTTCAAATGCTTAAATTGTCAAGAAAGAAAGAAAAAAAAACAAATGAACGAGCTAAGAGAAGTTGCATTGCCTCTAATAACTTGAGACGTTCCTGTAATTACATCGAACAGACAAAAAGATATATACAATAATAAGAGAAAATGCGATAATATGTGCTCTTTACTTGTTTTTTTGTGGATCTTGTTAATGAGGGGTAACTTTATTAACTACACTCGGTAAAGAAATATATGTTTACATTGTCAATAGACTAATTTTACATAACACGAGAAAGACAATGTTTTGAAAATGAATGTATAACAAGTACTCCAAAGATATTCGTTAATAAAATCCTTCTTTGATATAACTATCATACATGAAATTGGCATCAATAACAAGTAGATCTCATCATGAGCTTAACGACCCAACACTCCCACACAAGCAAGCCCTCCAATGGCGAGGCTAGCCCAAATCTTTTGCAACAAATGAATGGATCTAAAAATTTTTCGAGTCTAAACTCAAGGTCTAGTCGGGACACGCTCTAAATCACCTGCCATCTTCATAAAACGAAACCTCGACTTTCAAAAATAAAGTTTTTAAATCTTTCTTTATATTGTCAAATTTCGTGCTTATTTATGTTATTTATCTTCTTTTTAATTAATATACATGTACTTTTCCCTTTCCTTATTCTTTTCGGAGCATTTTTTTTTGTTTATTTCTCTTTTGTCTTTTTTCGAGCCAAAATGTACTCGTGGCGCAAGCATGTACTTCTCACATGCCAAGAGCTTCCTATTAAATGGGGCGTCGACACCTAGCCATGTTCTCAAGTTTAGGCTTGGACCAGCCCCGATAAGACTCATATGAAGTACGAGCCCCGCACAGGTCTAATCTAAACCCTAGATATGTCGGTCGAGATGCTCATTAAAAAGGCCAAACCAAGGGTTGGAAAAAGAAAAAATCTTGCTATATTGGTTTAATGTTTTGACCTATGCTTGTCAAAAAAATTTTCCTATTGTTGGTAAATCCTAGGGGCTACGAATTACAATCATATGGTACATGCTTAGAAAAAGGGCAAGATTCACATGCATAGTGTTCTTTGGCCCTACCTTCTCGCATGACATCAAAGAATTTTCTTGCCTCATGTTACGAAAAATTTCCATTATAAAAGTAATATGCCCATGTTACCTTCATGATAACCTGGGACGGAGCTAGGAAACTTGACTTCAACGCTTGGACGTGGAAACTCTCCATGGCTTAGCTGCTTTGTGACCTTCGATGTGATGTGCATAATTAGTTATATTTTATGAAATACATGATGTGTCTAGCTAGTTCCCTAGACTAATGTCATGTGATGAGTGATTTGGTAGAGTCTTTATTAGATATTAAATGCAAGCAATACTGGGTTTGGTTGATAAAAAATCATTGATTTGAAAAATATTTTCTTAAATATAATTTTTTTATTATTTAAAAAAATTAGCAAATGGAAAATAGTTTAAAATGGGCTTATTTATGCTCATATACAATCTCTCATAATACATAATTTGTGGCATCCCTAAATTAAATCACTCAAGGTATTATTTGCTTTGGCCCACCTCATACTGAGCTTTACGATTTTGTCCTTTGGTCAGGTGGGTACTTTCCCGGAACACATGATGGCATGCTTAATATTTGAGTTCTAATGCTAAGCATTACCATTACATCAAAAGACATATATCGCGAGTTAATTCCAACTTTACCTAAGAACACTTTCCTCATGTTTTGGTGCACAATTCGATTTGTACCCGCCTCATTTGCCATCTCAAATGTCTGTCAAGAGCTGCTCTTTATCTAGGCCTTTTGGCACTCACAAATACTCCCCACCCTTGTAGGACTAGGTTGTTATAGGCCCGTTGGCTTCCATGTGTTTTATTCTCAAACCACACACCTATAGGAGGGAATCCCACTCTAATACCATATCTAAACAATCCTAGATTAACTTGCTCGAGATTTGTCTGATTTGGCTCGTTCCATGTCAAGATTCATTTTATTTTTTTGCGCACAGGTGGGTACTTTCCCAATAGGTTGCCCATCCGATATTTGATTTCTACTAAGCGTTGTCATTAAATCAAAAGATTTCGTTTGAGTTAATTTCAATTTCACACACACACACAGGTTTGTCTGTTTTGGCTCATTTTATATCAAGATTTGCAGTTTTGTCCTTTGGCGTACATGTGCACATTTTCCCAATAGGTTACCCATCTAACATTGGATTTTCAATGCTAAGTATTAGCATTACGTTAAAAGGAGTTGATTCAAATTTCACACATACACATATATATCAAGAAATTTTTTTTTTCAATGAGTAATTTGGCTCATCCCAACCCCTTCGCCATGCTAAAAGCCTCTCAGTGTAGCTCTTTATTCGGGCCTTCTAGCCTCGACGAACATTCATAACTCTCGTTGAATCTGATCATTACATAATTCATCGATTTATGAATAACCTAATAAGGTTAATATATCTAGCATCGTCTTCAATTATTTTATGCGACACTGTATATGCTTGCTTGAAATATAATTAATACAGTATCATGTGGGTTCAACCTGTGCGTCACCACTGAAACCGAAAAGCAAGGACCTTTGGTTGAAAAGATCGATGCGAACGAAAAGAAAAAAATTAGCACCAAAAACAATGCCGCGTAGCTGTTGATGATTGGACCAGTGCGCAACAAATCTCAAGTTGTCCAAACTTCGGCACATGTTTAGCGACCAATTAATTACATAACAAAATTAATAATAAATTATGCTCTCTACCATAGTTTAAAGGGTTAATATTACAAAAAACTCTAAACTGATACATTTATGACATATTTACCCAAAACTATTTTTTTAACCATAAAAAACTCCAAACTGGTACACCTGTGACAATTTTACCTTGAACATACCACAAAAAAACCCCAAACCCCTAACTAATTTTTAATATTATTTTTAAATTTTTTTTTTTCATTTTCAAACTCTGGCCGGTCGCCGATCCAACAACTGGCCAGAGGTGGAAGCCGGCGAGGGTCGTCCTCGCCTGCCTAGGGCAAGGGCGACCCTTGCCCGACTCAAGCAAGGGCGGCTCTCGCCCAACGTGGGTAAGGGTCGCCCTCATTGACACCCTTGCCGGCTCACCCTCGCCCAAGCCGGCGAGGGCGGCCCTTGTCGACGCCGGTGAGGGCGGCCCTTGCCGGCTTCGGCCTCTGGCCGGTCGCCGGTTCGGCGACCGGCCAGAGTTTGAAAATAAAAAAAAAGAAAAGAAAATAATAAAATATAAATAAAATTTCGAAAAAATAAATAAATAATATTAAAATTTTAATTCGGAGTAAAATTATCACATATGTACCAGTTTGGGGTTTTTTGTGATAAGTTCAAGGTAAAATTGTCACAGGTGTACCGTTTGAGATTTTTGGTGGTAAAAAAAATAGTTCGAGGTAAAATTGTTACAAATGTACCAGTTTAGGATTTTTTATGGTTAAAAAAATAGTTTGTGGGTAAATGTGTCACAAGTGTACCAGTTTAGGATTTTTCGTGATATTAACCCTAGTTTAAAAAAATGAATACGAATATCGACCCACATGGATAGATCTAGGTTCTTGTACATCAGAGTTTTTCCTTGGATGAAGCCTTAGGTCCACCGTAGTTAGGTCAAGTGCTGGTAAAATTCACCATCGCCCATCATGTCTAATCACTATTATTATAATGTTAATATCATGAAAAACTTCAACCGATAAATTTATAATAAATTTATCTCAAATTAATTTTTTGACTATAAAAAACTCTAAATCGGTATACTTATGACAAACTTACTTTCCGTTAAATTGGATTTATACCGTGAAAAACCACAAATTAATAAGACCTGTGACAAATAAAAGGGTAAACCCCAAACTGGTGCACCCGTCAATTGCCACGTGTCATTCAACTCAGAAATTTAACTATAAAATTTAACGGAAATTAACATAGGGTAGATTTATCACGAATATACCAGTTTTAGGTTTTTTGTGATCAAAAAATTATTTTGGAGCAAATTTAACATGGATGATGTGTTTGAAACTTTCATGTTATTTAACCTTATATTCTAAGTTGTTCATTTTCTTTTCGTCATCTGTAACAACTTTGGCTAGGATGAAAAATACAAAGAGAAGCGAAATTTTCCTTTTTTCCAAAAAGAGTCAAATTACCTTTATCTTAGTTCTTTTAGTGGTAAGATGGAAATAGTTTGAAGGTTTGCTAGGATGAGAAAGGAAATAAATAAGTTTGTATAAGCATGGCCAAGTGCACTCGTAATGAGAAGATATATTTAGCATATGTTAAAAAAAGTATGCGTTTTCGTTTCCCTAAAGAAATGGACGAGAGGGGGTGATTGTTATAATTATCTCCTCCGCTGTTATCATATGGACACCACACTTACACGAAATGTTTGATTTGCAAAAGTCCATGTAGTCCGACATTGCACCGTCCTCATGGGACCACTGTGCACTAGAACCGCACATTGGCCTCTGGAGAGGTCTTTGTAGCGTGGGTTAGTCCGTCACTACAACCTCGAGAAGTGACGGTGCATGCGAGCCTAGTTAAGCACGGGTTGGCTGAGGGCTCAAAGGATTCAAACCTTTTAACCGCTCGAAAAGCAACCACTAGAAAAGCAAGCCCTCATTCAGAACGCGATCCAATTTCAAGATATTCCGGTTTCGCTTCTTTATGGTTCTTGCTTATTTGATTACTCACTATCCTC
Source organism: Syzygium syzygioides (assembly GCA_031216285.1). Taxonomy (NCBI): domain Eukaryota; kingdom Viridiplantae; phylum Streptophyta; class Magnoliopsida; order Myrtales; family Myrtaceae; genus Syzygium; species Syzygium syzygioides. The sequence continues at coordinate 21,198,146 of CM062245.1, read as the reverse complement.
ATTCGCTCGAATCAAAATTTTGTCAACATGCATCCGGCCCTTGCTAGTAAATGAATTTGGGAGGCAGGGTGGGTTCGGAGAGTACCAAGTCGCGTGTTCAATTCTCATGGGCACCGCGCATACATGTACATAGAAGAGAAGAGCGATACCCGAAAAAAAGAAGAGAAGAAAAAAAAAACTACTCCCCAGATCTTCCCCTATTTAGAAGGGGCGGACATAGAGGAGGCTTTTCTTTTTCCGCACTTTCTAATGCCGTGCTTAACAAAGCATCGGCATTCCGATCAGACTCTCCGAGAAGGAAGGGAGGGAGAAAGAAGAGAGAAAATAAAAGAAAAGAAAAGGAAAGAAAAGAAAGCCGGGCCTTTACAAAAGGCGGAGGGGTGGGGTGAGTTCTCAATGGAAACGGGGACGCATGCTTTTGGCCTTGGCTTTGGCTTTGGCTTTTCCAAAGGTAGGCGAGCGTGGCGTGTGGGCAAATTGCACGAAAAGCGACCCCCCCCTCCTTTGCACCCACGCGAGGTGGACCATCGGACGGTCCCTGTTCGGTGCGGGGAGGGGTGGGGGGACGGGACGGAAACTCTCTTTAGCGAAAAGCTTAGATGACGGCGCCGTCAGTCTTACGGGTAGCGACGGAGCCCCTCGTCCGCCACCTCACTCGTTTTACGCCTCCTCGAAATCTGGGGAACTTCTCCGTCCGGTCTCCAGCGAATCTTACCCCTTCCCGGCTCCTCCAGCGGCTGCATCCGCACGTCGCGGCCGACCTCCCTCTCCGACCGGTGGCCCGCCTTCCGCGGGAACCGCAGCGCGCGGCTACGGTCGCACCGTTACCGATAAAAAAACAAAAAAAAAACAAAGAGTAACGGCGGCGGGGTTAGCCCGGCAAACGCCCAAAGACTCTCTCGCGTCAAGCGGGGGCCAAAGTACAGGATGATGATGACGACGACGATGGCTCATGCGCTGGTTGGGGGGCCCCCACCAGACCCCCCCCCGCCCCACGACACCACCAAATTAAGAGAAAAGAAAAAGTCTTAAATGAACTCAATCGCACGTCGCCGTTTCGGGCCCCACCCCACCCCACCTCCCCCGGCGAACACCCCACGTGACCGCAACCCCGTTCCCCCGCCCCTCCTTTTCCCCGAACGAGGGCATTTCCGTCGTTTCGCCCTACCCCCACCAACCACCCGCTGGCTCGGGAATTTTTTAGTATGTTTTTTAAATTTCTTTTCCCTCCTTTCTTGGTCGGCTTCGGTTACGTCTTTTGCGAACACGGTGCGATGAATAAATTTGGATTTGATCACGTGGATTTTCCGATTTCGACATTCCACGTCCGTCCACCGGGGGGTGTTTCTCTCTCTTCTCTTTTTTTTTTTTCCTTTTTCTTTTGGGTCCATTCGGTTGGATTCTCATGCGTCTTTGATAATCCGTCCCGATGTCGATTTGAGACCATTACGGCTGATGGGTCCTATCACGGTGCGGCAACGAATATGATTAGGCGACGAGTTAGGCAGTAAAGGTCCGGAGCTGTCGATGTGACGGGCTTTTACGGAAAGGGATTCGGACCATGCGGATTGAAACCGACCTATGCCATTTACATACTTGAAGGAGAAGGCAAGGAAAGGTTCCTCGACAGCCACTGGGAGCAAACCCCAGTGGCCACTTTTTCTACATGAGAAAAGGGAGGTGGGGAGTTCGAATCCCTACCTTTTTCAGGGGGCTAGGAGTGGAGATATGTAATTTGAGACGTGAAATCAAATGTAAGAGTCTTTCCACCAAATGGGATGGCAATTAGGTACACGGATATATATCTTGTGTGACCGTTCGATGCGTTTGAAGTATATGTATCTTGCTCTTTGGTCAGTCGAATACACACTCATGTCACGGTCACTCGGTATGCCCGTCACGTGAATACCTCCTTCTAAACGGCAGACACGCGAGCTGACCGTGCAATCCCTAAACTGTAGCTCTTTAATTTCGGTCCCCGAGCATCGGTTAAGTTTCAGCGGCGAAGATCATGCATCCCGACCTCAAATTTTTGCGGAGAACATTTTATTCATAAATTCGTTAAGTAACCAAGTAAAGAAATTTGTCATTCTCACTGCCAACATGCCGTTCTCAAACAAATGTCCCGGAGACACTCGAGAGAGATCGAGAAACGGGTTCGATCTTATCCGGTCCCCCGGTTAGAAGGGTTCCACACCCCGGCCCCCAACCCCCCGCCGGCCCTTTTGGTTTCGGTTAGGCGAAAAGCTGTTCCCTCCTCCTCCCGATTTCCGTTATCGTTGTTGCCCTCCACTCCACTCCACTCCACTCCACGCGGGTCCACTCGATTTCAATTTCCAATTTCAACGCCAATTAAAACCCAAATTTAAATCCAAATTTAATTCCGCTTTCCGCCCTTTAATTAAATTAAATTAAATTAAATTAAATATTGCTGTGATCTCCGCTCTCTAAAAACGCACGGAGCACGTACGAGAGCCATTTCTAGAGCGAGAAAGCCGCAGCCTTAGAGAGAGAAATCCTCCACCCCCTCCCTCTCTCTTCCTCTCCTCTCCTCTCTCCATCTCCCTCTCTCTCTCTCTCTCTCTCTCTGTAACTGCTTCGATGGAGCTTCCCATGGCAGATCTCGAAACCCTGGCCTCGGGCATCCCTCGGTAGACGTCCGCCGGTCCTCGCCGCCGGCCGGCCGGAGCTCCGTCTCCGGCGGTCCTCCGTTGAGCTCCCTCACCCCCCTCGCCCCTCCCCCGGGCCCTCCCCGCCGTCTTCCCCCCCCGTCCGATTTTGGAGATCTCCGGACAGGTCGAGGCAGCTTCGGGGGCCCCCGGTTCCTCTGCTCCGGCTGCGGGCATTGGCGTTTCCAGATCGCTCCGGGACGCGTGCGTTGGTTTCCGCGCGAGCTTCGAGGCGGAGGGAGGCGTCCGATGGCGTCCGCCTGATCAGCTGTTCCTTCCTAGGTTTGTTCCCCCGCGCGCGCGCGCGAGAGCGCGCTCGCCGGTTGGCATTGCGGAGGCGGAGCCGCGTCCTGCGTGGGTTTGGAGATTCCGCGGTGGTTTCCCCCGGGGGGGCTGTTGCGGTCATGGTGCTGTAGTCGCTCGGTCGTTCGAAGGAGGTAATGAATATGGAGGATAGGGGAGGGTCGTTTGTCGCCGTCAGGAGGATTTCTCAAGGCATCGAGAGAGGCAATACCTGCCATTCAACTTCAGGTATTCACTGTTGCATAGTACATTCCTCTCTCTCTCTCTCTCTCTCTCTCTGTGTCGGAAAATAAATATCCAGAAAGTTTGCTTCGTCGGAAAGGTATTCTTCTTTGATCTCGTCTTCTCTAGCGAAGTCTCCTTTTAGCTTTTTGTCTTCAGATAGTCACTGTTACCGGTCGGCGTATTGGATTCGGATGGTGGATTTGAATCGAGACGTGTGTCTGCAGTTCTGCCTATTATTATAACTATGTACTGTTTGGACTGGCTTGATCGGCGGGTGAGCCGCTTTGAGATGAGATGGCGGATCTCTAATTAAGCCTAGGAGTTTTTCGCGCGAATAATTCACGAACTGTAATGCTTTTTCTGACATCACATTGCTAGAAAAATTACTGCCCCAGTCTGATGTTGGTTGTCTTTTTATCTCTCACTTTCTTTTTACTGCATGATAATTGGTCCTCCGCAGATCTCGAATGGCACGCCGATTTGACTGTAGAGCTACCTTAAAGTTTCTAAACTATGTGCATTGCTCAAATTTTGCTTTATCCTACTTTAAATTTATAATTCTTTGTTCCGAACAAGATAACGTGTTAGATTTTGCTCTACATCTGAATTTCCGGGGCTCAATTTTGATAATCAACCTTTTTCTCTTGGCTTCTGTATATATGTCTTTGAATTTGAATTTGAATAATCTACCTTAGTAGATTATGTGATAACCACTGGTAGATAGTGTAGTCCTTAGTTTGATGATTAGTGCTAGATGGATTGCTCTAATCTCCGGCCTCTTGTAAACAGTCAGCAGAATGTGGAATATTTACTTTCATCTGGAAACTGTTTATTCATCCCTCTCTGTTCTGCTGGACATCAACAGTGGATACTTGTGCAGAGTATTCTGACACGATCATATGTCAAGTCTTTAGATAAAAGAGCAGTTGTCACATTGTTTGCGCCTACTTATTACTTGAGTCCTTTGATGCTTGGTATGGCAAATGATTTAAACAGTGAGAGCTTTTATTGATGGGCGTGTCTGCATTTTCAGTTTGAAGATACAAATTTCAATTGTTAGGTGGTTTCATTTTGTTACAGCTGAAGTTGTGGCAGGCTCAGCAGCATGGCTTGGTCGAGGTCTTTCTTGCGTTTGTGCACAGAGACGAGAGAGTGATGCTCGTCCCTCATTTGATTTAACTCCTGCCCAGGTATTAATTTGCTAACTTTGGGTCTAATTTTTCGTATCATACTGCATTTTATTGTTTAACCTGATTAGTGTTCCTTCAATCAGTATCTTCTTTATCTCCTTGAACCTGAGATATTAAATGCACTGTCCAATGACCCATATTATCCAGGGATTACTGAGGCTGAAAGATAGCTTTTGTTCAAGCATCGTTTTTGTTCTTCTGCAGTTCTCCTTGCACCTTTTTTATGTACTCTGTTTAGTTTCTATGATGCTCTTTAGAGCTATTAACCGTATCAGTGTTTATATCTTCATTTTGTCCCTATATGCCTGTTAATGGTAATTCTATTGAAATTGAGCTGATTCCTCAATCAATTTATTATCTTGTAAGTCCTTCCGTTTATATGCCATCAGGAGGAAAGCTTGCAGAGGCTTCAAAGCCGCATTGATGTTGCTTATGATAGTTCTGTTCTGGAACACCAGGTAAATTTTATATCCACTTTCACATGTTTGTTGTTTTAACGCTATTTATATGATACAGCAAATAAATCAAGTTATGCTTATAACAAGCTAATCTTTTTTTTGCATTACCTTGTTGCACTATCTTAGGAAGCTCTAAAGGCATTGTGGCATGCTGCCTTTCCAGAAGAGGAACTTCGTGGTTTAATATCTGAACAATGGAAGGAAATGGGTTGGCAAGGGAAGGACCCATCCACTGATTTTAGGTAAATCTTCTTTTCTATTAGTTGTTGCTAAGATGCATAATGCGTTGCTGACTGTTAATGGTGTATATGTTTTCAGGGGTGGTGGTTTCATTTCATTGGAAAACTTGCTGTTCTTTGCCAGGAATTTTCCGGTATCTCTTTATTTCAACTATTCTTGTCCTAATTACTTTTTTTTTGGTAAAGATTCTTGTCCTAATTACTTGAATTCTGTCAAATCCAATAATTAGTTGGCACTGGAAGATGCAATTTATGTTTGCATATTGTAGAACATGTTACTTTTGGGTTTCTTATTTGAGGATAGGACCTTCTGTGCTGAGGTATTCTGTTGGCATGCCTCATGGTTGATGATGTGAGTATGTGGATTAAGATGTGGACAATTTGCATGCCTCATAGTAGAAAGCAGGACATGCGTGTAATGGAATCGTTTCATATTTTTGTTGAAAAGCTAAAGATGATAAATTAAAAAAAGCTGATTGTGAGAAGTATACATATAGGGTATCAAAAGGAAAATTGAAGAGAGAGAGCCAAAAACATTGAGCTAGTCGGGTTCCATTCTTTTTCTGTTTATTTATTAATAATGTTGGGTTGAACATAAGCTAGATGCTATTGCCTTCTCAGTTGTTAAATTTATCTTACCTTTCTATTATATCTTGCTCTCCTTTTTGGCCTAGATACTGGTTTCGCTAGAGCTAGTCTGTTTTCGGTTCTTTTTATGTTTACAGTAATAATAATATTGGGTAGATCATGACCTAGATGCTATTGCCCTCTCAATGGTAAATGAATCCTGCCTTTCTTTTATGATCTTGTTCTCCTTTTGGTCCAGACATTGGTTTCGCTAGAGCTAACCTGTGCCTTGATAGATTTTGGAGTTTTTTAACATCATATTGTTAGCGCTGCTTTGTCTGAACACCTGAATGGGCTTCTCTCCTTATCATATCTCTGCAGCTATTTCCTTTTGTGAGGGGAGTGGAGTGGGAGACTGAGTGTGCAAATTTGTGTGAAGCGTAGGCGAAAAGTTTGTTTTAGTTCTATATATGCTGTTATGTTGTTCATTTTTCAGGATGGAGCACAATTCTCTGTAGGAATTAATGTGGTTATGTGTGGGATTAAATTATTCTGTAATCTGAGTTTGTTTGGTTGATTTTTCAAGCACTTTCTTTTTTCTTCAAATCTCGTGTCCCATGCAATTTTACTTTGGGGAAGACATAAAACCTTTCCAAATATAAATCATTTAGGTTTTTTATTTTATTTTATAATTTTTTAGACAAAATATTATTTTTTGGGCTTTCATTTGATGGAAGAATAGATTAGCGCTTTTTCTAAGTGAAAGGCAACAAGGTTGAATTTCAGGGATTTGTCTTTCACAACAAGTGTGTTTGAAGGACATTTCTTTTGATCACCTTTGTATCGAAGTGAAGGACTACTTACACAATGACCATTGCCTTTTTGTAACATATAAGCCTTTTAACCAGTTAAAAGTGAATTGGTGCTAGTCTCTCCACCAAGTTTGATGTTACTTGGTTGGTATTTGAATTCACTTTACATAATCTCCTTATGTAAAGTACCATATGCCTATCTGGCAACTATTAATTAAAGCTGAATCACGACTGAAATAGTTAAATTTAGGGGGGGGGGGCATAAGAGGAAGGTTGCTCATTTGGATGGTATATTAGCTTCTTATTTAGTGTCCATGATCCCATGTTGATGATGACATTAATGCTCTTTTTAGAGATAGCACTAGGTCTTTTCCATGCAGCAGATTATGAACTCGAAGGCTAAAGTCTCTCTCCCTTTTGTTTAGATTTACTAACTCACAAGAGAGTTGGCTCTAAGTCTTTATTTTGGCGATTGTGATTGTAGATTAATAATCAAAATCTGGTTGATACTTATTGACATTTGCAGGAACATGGTTTTCTTATTGATGACATTTGCATGTTCTCAGTGTATTAGTTTTCTTTTAAATAGTGCTAGTTCTTAGAAGGTCTTGGCTCGATCAATTTGTTTCCTGTATGAGGCTGTTTGTTTCCTTTTTCCTTTAGTTCTTTGCCACTTTTGCTACTCATCTTTACTCATTTCCATTTGTTATAGTTGGTTCCTAGTAAAAATTTCTACTTTATATCGATCCTCATAAGAATTGCATCATTATCTGCCAATAGTTTTGACATGTATAAAGAGAGAGATCTGTTAACAAGCCCATAATTTTCTCTTTCCCCATCTGATGCATTGAGTTTTTTGAACCAGAAATCCTTTCAAGATCTTCTGAGGAAACGGGAAGGTGATCGTTCATTGTGGGAATACCCTTTTGCTGTAGCTGGCGTGAACATCACATTCATGCTTATCCAAATGCTTGATCTTGAAGCAGGTAAGATAGAACCTAATTTTCATTGTGAAATTTTTATATACATGATCATTTGCATGTAACGAACGCTGCAAGGATGGGAACCATTGTAGCGACATCAATAACCATGGAGCCTTTTAAGATACAGACAAATGTTAGCTCCTATAACATTTTTACATCTTTTTTAGAGGATGGGACCATGTCAGATGAATCTCAAACTGAGACTAAAGGTGTGTTTCACTAAAATGTTTATCTGGAAACTATTTTGGGTGATTTCTGGTGTTTGGCACACTTGAATCAATCCTCGAGAGCCATTTTCGGTCAAAGGAAATTCCACAGCATAAAAGTTGGAAAATGACTTCCCTGGTCCTGTTTGAAAAATAGGAAAGCATTTTCCAAATGACAGAGCTCATCCTTGAGAGATAACTGACTGCTCTTTGTGCTAATCTTTTAACTAAGGATTACTACTACTTTCTAAAGCTGAGTTCTCTGAAGATTTAAACTAGTGTTTCTTTTTTGATTGATTGGCATTTTGTTCTCACCAACTCATTGTTAGACAGATTCAGAAATTCTCTCTCTCTCTCCTGTATTAATTTCAACATCTGCAGATCTTTACAGAAAACCTTCAAGATTCATAGTAAAGAATTCGACATTACGGTTCTTAAGAAATTTTTTGTCAAAGAAACATCAGAAAATTATTTGCTTCTATTTTTTAGGTACACTGCTTAACAACGCGAAAACTACTATTTTACTTGCAGATTTCTGAAGAAAAATTTTCTTTTATCATGAAGTTTTATGAAAAAAGAGAATGCAACCTAAGGATATTTTTTACACATTGTTCTTGAAATATTGTTATGAATAAACCGAGTATCTGGGTGATAGAACTTTGGGAAAGTAAATGCTATTTATAATGATGTATTCGATTGTGCAGTTAAGCCACGGACGCTTGTTGGAGCTACTTTCTTGAAGTTCCTTTCTGGTAATGTTGGCTATCTATTGCTTCATTCAGTTTAATAGTCTTATGTTGAAGTAGGTCCAGGAGAAGCATGAAGCTGACAAAAGGATTCTTTGTACTTGGAGTTAGAAATTTTTATTCTATAGGTTCTAGTTTATTTCTGTCTCAATCTAGTATATACCTGTCTTCTACTATTGGCAGTCTATTTCCCGTTACTTTTTTATAGCAAAAATGGTTCACTTGACAGAAAATGAATCAGCCTTTGATCTTCTATACTGCATCACATTCAAGCTGATGGACGATCAGTGGCTTGCCATGCGTGCATCATATATGGATTTTAATGTGAGTTTTTTGTTTAGAAACTATCTTGACAGTTCTTTTCAATCTTCGAGAGTTGTGGATGTGGTTATGAAGCAAATTAGTCAAGTTGCTCGAACCTTTTGCCTTTTCTTGCAAATAAAAGGCCCCTTTTCACAATTGAACGTTGGGGTTGCTCATGGCCTACTTGGTGACCAAAAGTATTGCTTCATTTGGGTTATTTGAAGGTCCTGCTTGAGGAAAATATCCCCCGGTGTCTGTAGCAGTTTGGTGATAAAAACAATAAAATTAGGACCTTGCCTGCTGCTCCAGTATAATTTTTCTCTTAATAGTCAGAAAACTTATTGGACAAGGTATTCAAGGGGTCTCAACCTGTCTACAAGCAGAATATTCGGGCCCCTTACGAGACCATTCGAAGCCTCCTGTCAACCCTGTATCCAGAACCAAAATAACAAAGTGAATTGCCCTCTTACTTCTCTGACTCTCTTATCAAATAAGAGAGAGAAACCGAAAACGACACATCATCTGTCGACTGTTATACTCTACAGTTATCTGAAGAACTTTTTGGAGCTCCTTAGTGTACAACAATTTTCTCTTACCCTCTGTTATGGATGCATGCTATAGTTGCCAGTTCTAATGCATAAAGTTCGGGATAAAATGTTAACTTATTGTTGCTTTCTGTTGCTTGCTTGCTTTCCCTCCGTAGGCTGTGATGAAATCGACCCGCCGTCAAATGGAAAGAGAGCTGCTGCTTGAAGATGTGACACGTCTTGAGGACTTGCCCTCTTATGGCCTTCTTGCTCGCTAGTGCGGCTCTGTAAGTTCAAAAAGTAATCGATGTAGAAGCAGGTTTTGTAGAGTGAACAAGGAGGTTACCTTTTTTTTAGCGTCTCTCTCTCTCTCTCTCTAGATCGTGTTTGTACGTCACGCTACGCTCATAAAATGGCTTTGCATTTACAGTTCTTGAGTCTTATCCTTGATTCTACTGGAAAATCGAAACCCAGTTTCCCAAGTTTGTAACTCTAGAGTGGCCCTTAATGTGTGATTCCGACCTTACACGACATGCCGATATATTGTTTGAGGTTTTATACCGATTATTCATAGGGATGAAGAAACAGGCCAGAAGATCATCATCGTCACGTCTCCGCATCCGCATGGGATTTCAACAGGAGGGAATGAAGCATAAGAAAGTCCTCTCGATTGCGCTTTGGAGGCACATCAGGCTTTTTTGATTAAATTGGAGATCTGGCTTTTCGATTGTGAAGTTGAATAGCTGCGGTTGATGGGTGTCATTCAGCTTAACCCACTTATATTCGACTTTTGCTTATCCATTTCCCTTCTAGACCACCCTATATGCCTGGCAATTCGCTTTCTAGCTTGAAGTACCGTTATATTTTAGACAAGAAAGACACTTAAAAAGAGCCGATCTTTCTATCGTTTTTGCAACATCGAAACTGATAGTCGTACTAGACTACCAATCACGGATACATGGTTGATTAGATTATCATTGATCTGTTCAACACGACAGATTCATGGACACATTGGATGGATCACAGAAAAGAGAACGCCATGGATTTTCAATCTATAAAAGAAAGATGGGGGCATGGGAGGCAAACAAGAGCCGGCAAACTTTGATATCGAAGAAATTAATACCCTAATTAATGCAGATTTTCCCGCTTCAAAAATGAAATTATGAGATACCTTCTAGGCTCCTATACATCCTGAGGATTGAAAGTGTATTTGAGAACTTCTTCATTCGTTTTGAAAATTAAACTGTCCCTGAACCTCACCTTAGAATGTGTAGCAAGCGGACGGTACATACATTTGCAACCTAAGCATGTATTTGAATACTCATTATTATTTGGTCAGTGGAAAAAAAGAGCAGATAATCAAGTCTGTTGTGAACAAATTCTCTCATCCAAAGTTGGCAGAACACACTCTGAAGAGGTGTGCCACCTCCATAACTTAAGATGAATCTGCAATATTGGACAATGAATTTTCCCCGCAGGAAGATTCTCCTCGTAAGATCCCGATAAGGCCAACCTTACTAGGGATTCTCAAAGATAAAAGGGGTCGGAGCAAAACAAAGCAGAGCGAAAACGGACATCTGCGTCTCTCCCCCCAAAAGCATGTCTCCTAGTCCTCTCATTAGATCTTTGTAAGGAAAAGCACATGAGACTCAACTAGAATTACCACCAGACATCGACCAAAATTCTTATATCGTCCAAATCGCATCTGCAGTCGTAAACACAGGCAAGGACAATAGGACATCCACCAGACCAGACACTCATGACAAAGTGGATCAAAAGCTCAACAGTTGATAATACACTGACTTAAATTAGACGAGCAGCAAACAGAATCACAGCACATGAAAATCTACTCGTAGATCCAGGGGTGAACGCTGCTTTGCCAGCTCACAATGCCTTCAGGAAACCACAGTGCAATTTCCTTGGTTGCGCTCTCGACTGAGTCACTTCCGTGGATGACATTCCTGCAAGAGAAAAGTCAAATTTGATTATCATCACACGTAACTTTATCAATCCCACTATGCAAAAATCATTTCCTATGCAACTCTAATTTCAAAAGTGAATCAGGATGTCCTAAAATCAAATGTAAAATCGAGACAAGACATCAAATAATCATGTATCCAACCACTTTATGTATCCCTCTGATGTGCTGGAAAAGAATTTACCAATGCATGTCTGTTTGTTTTCTCTTTACCATCATTAGAGAAACTAATGGGTCTAAATAACTAAAACAAACATAAATAAAGAATCTCAGGACACAACCATTACTTGACGCCGTTCTTAGTGTTATGTGGCATTGGTTTGGTACACAATGTCGCACCACTTCAAAGGTCTATCATCCCTAGTTCAGTGGCAACTCTGGCAGGGTAATCATGGGAAAAATTTAGTGATTCAATTATAGGACTATCGATATTTGGCTGCTTTGAACTATAGAGAATTGACCCATATGAGACTTTTTCTAACTAAGGAGCAGAAGTAAAGGGACTTCTCTCAATCTGACAATCACCAGCAGACCATCAACCAATTCCACTGTAATGTGTTCAATAACTTCAGCCGCATGAAAAAGGAAATCACCTGCCAATGTCAATGGCAAAATCACCACGGATGGTTCCAGGAGCAGATTCTGCAGGGTTGGTGGCACCAATGATCTTCCTCCCGGTTGTCACAACACCTTTGCCCTCCCAGACCATGGCAACAACGGGGCCAGAGATGATATAATCGACCAGGCCACTGAAGAAAGGCTTCGCAGAGAGGTCTGCGTAATGCTTCTCAGCAAAAGGACGATCCACACTGACAAGCTTCAGACCTGATTCAAATTGCACATAACATACTTTCATCAGAAAAATATGCAACTCAAGCTTACTCGAGTCCGACAATAATTTCTAGACGATGCCTGCTCAAATGAGAATGGAAAATCTCCATAACGATTTTCAGACTAGTGTTATCATATTCAAACAACAGGTTACTGAAAATTAAGCAGCAAAAGCGACGACAATCTTTTTCCTCCCGTTAAACGGATCAATCGCTGCATTCAACAACTGTCAGCTGATAAAAAAAAAAGGATTTACCTTTCAAGGAGAATCCTTTCTTCTCGAACCTGCCGATGATTTCACCGACCTGAAAACAAGAAAAGCATTCATGTCAAACCCAACCCAAGTGTGTTCACACCAGTTAAACTTAAAACAGCAGACATAAACTCAAGCGAGAGAACAATCACCCAATCCCCTGAAATCACCATCTATTCCCACATAGCGAGCTGATAAATTTACGCCCAATCCACGCTCATTTGGATTCGGAGAGATCCCAAATAACGAAAAGAAATCTCAAATTTGATCTTTCTCGCATCGAATTTTGCCTCCACGAGAAGGAAAACAAGAAAAAGCCGACACCAAAACCCCCAAACACCAGAAACCATCTTCTAAATGCCCGTCAAACGAAAAAGGGTATCTCGCAAATCAAGAACCAAGAACCCACATCCATCCCCACACGATTTCTCCCGTCAAGAAACGCCAGATCAAACAGGCAAGAAAAGAGAAACCAGGCTACAACGTGACCAAGATCGGGTTGCGCGGGATACTCACGAGGCCTCTCTGGACGCCATCGGGCTTGATCATGATGAACGTTAGCTCCATCTTCGTCGGTCGTGTTCGAACGAAAGGACGCGAGGGGAGAGAGAGAGAGAGAGAGAGAGAGAGAGAGAGAGAGAGCTGAGATGGTGGGGAGAAGGGGGCTCGGGACTTGTATTTATAGGTTGGACGAGACACAAACCCTAGCCCTGTCGAAATCTCCGAGGCATATTCGCTCGGGTGCGGCCCCCTAACGAAATTCCGTTCGCAGGCCTGTTCACAAAGCCAGCCATCATTACACAGTTTCATGGGCAAATTTGATCATTGATGTGTGAAGTCTTAACAAAGCTCGATTAAACCTTTCGAGTTGATATCATCACGCTGTTATTGTTCAAAAAGACCAACTTGGCATAGGGGCGTGCAATTTTCGAACAAAAAAAAAAAAATACTCCAATGACGGGTACGAATAGATGAAAAAATAGGAATATAATGGAAAGATTAAAGAGACAAAATCATGGAAAGAGTCTTGTTTATTTATTGGCCTATTTAAAAAAAAGGGATCAATTTTAGGTCAAGTGACAATTCTGACTCAAACTTTTTTTGTCTCGTAAAAAATCACAAACTTTCATTTAAATCCTAAATCTAGCTCGAACAATTTGAAAATTTCATATGACGGTAGCCAGATTTGGGATTAGAGTAAATGTTGGTGCTTTTTATTGAGACAAAAAAAGTTCGGACTAAAATTGTCACTCAATATAAAGTTGGTATTTTTTCCTGGAATTAGCTCTTTATTTATTCGGGTCAATGACCCCACTAAAATTATAATTTTATGTGTTAAATACGTATAAATTTTTTGTGGGAACGTTCCCACTAAAAATTTTAGAATTTATGTGCGAATTTTATGGATTATCAAAAAATAACAAAAAAGAAAAAACAATCTAAGATCAACTTGAAAATAACGCTTCGTGCAACTTTTTATGGGACCCTAGTTTTGACATATGGCACGATTAATTTTCAAGAAAGAAAAGGCACATGTATTGCCTCCTTTTATCCACAAGAGTTCTCTAATGTAGAGCTGGAAACAATGGAGAGCTAGCTCGATGCCCAGTGTCCTCAAAATTTGCTATAATTTTGGGTTTGTGAAAGGTCACGCTTTTTTCACTCCTTTTTCTCTAAAATACTCTTCAATATAGTATTTTGACAATTATACCCTTCATGGGTCCCACATTTACTATGTGTTTTCCCTTTCGTGGTTTCATTCTCTTCTTTTCTTTTGGGTCCCACTTTTCTTCATTTTGTTCCCCATCTCTTTCTGGCAATTATCTTGGGTGAATTCCCTAAAAAACCTCAAACTTTAGGTCAAGTCCCAAATTTGTTCCGAATTTTTTTTTATCTAAGAAAAAACCCTAAACTTTAGGTCCAGTCCCAAATCTGCCATAAACTTTTTTTTATCTTGAAAAAAACCCCAAACTTTAGGTTCAGTCCCAAATCCGCCCCGAACTTTTTTTTGTCTCGGAAAAAATCCCAAACTTTAAATTCAGTCCCAAATCTACCCCGAATTTTGTTTTATGTAAAAAAAATCAGCAAATTTCAATTTATTTTTAAAAATATACCCCTGTGATCCTGTCCCAACTTGACGGGACACTTCCACGTCATAACAAATCAACATCAGCAAAGTAATGGGGTGATAGAAATAGATCGGCGTTGAGTTTTCACTTCGACAACAAATCAAACCAAATAAAAATTGTTAAAATTCTCTGAAATAAAACCAAATAAAATCATTCATTATCGACATGGAAATACCACGTTAAGTTGGAACTGGATTATCGGGGTATATTTTTGAAAATAAATTGAATTTTGGTGATTTTTTTACATAAAACAAAATTTGGGATAGATTTGAGACTGAACCAAAGTTTGGGGTTTTTTTCAAGACAAAAAAAATTTTAAGGCAGATTTGGGATTTGACCTAAAGTTTGGGGTTTTTTCTGAGACAAAAAAAAGTTCGGGGCAGATTTGGGACTTAACTTAAAGTTTGGGATTTTTTCTGAGACAAAAAAAAGTTCAGGCTAAATTTAGGACTTAACCTAAAGTTGAGGGTTTTTTAGAGAATTAGGCCCAATTATCTTCCTTCCTGATACCTTACGGACAAGTTGAGGAGGATGTGAAGCGCAAGAAGTAAAACACCACCTCGAAAAACAAAATGAAAAACCACGGCTTGAAACTCCAATTCAATTATAGACAAGCTTCTTTACCATGTTCAAGTAAGAAACTAGAAAACAACTCAGGCCGGAACACCACCTTGAAAAACATACCGATATAGACATACAAAAATTTCTCCTTCTTAGTATAGGAAGTTAGCAAGTGGGGTCAAAAAAATTTCTTTGAACTCAAGTCGGTCTTCAAGAAAGAGAAAATGAAGGTCATAGTAGAATGCTTTAACTCCTCATCATGGCGCTTGACAGGATCAATTACTTAAGGGTAACAAGCAATTAGATCAAGATGTAAAGAAACCGTACTCCTTGACCCTCGCGAGTCCACATGGACTATGCATTAACCTTCACCACTTGCACCGTCAATGGTGGTAAATTCAGAGTGATGTGGAGGTCCTGAACTTCGATCACCGTCACATACAAGTACTACAGCTTTGGAGACCGATAGACCTTATAGCACACGTGAGCCACATACAGCGCCTCTGAGTTCCACTATAGCGTCCTAGGCCCGCCCTTTTCATTGATGCATCCTTTAATTCTCTATAATCATCAGATTATTCATAGGCGAAAGAAGCTTCTTTCTAAAGGTCAACATTTATAACATGAATGTGACATAAAAATATAGAAATGCTAGGACAAGCAAGTTATGAAAATACCATCCATTTCATATAATAATAAGGGTGATATAAGGTGAGTTCACACATGGGGAGACTACAGAACTATTCCAACCGGCTATCCACTGAGACCCACCAACCATATCCAAAAAAACAACAAAAGATATCACCTATCACTACACGACTCTATTTTCAAAAAAATGATAGTCGTGTCTATCCAAAAGCTATCCTTCCTCCTGCTTCTCGATACAGTCCTCACTCGACCTCGCTACTAGCATGGTCATCAGCATCATCAGGCCCATGATATGGGAGTGGTCCCACCAATCGTCCTCCAACACGTGCATAAACAACAACAAAACCCAAAAGAATGGGTACCACAAGGGACCTAATATCAAGAGTCAGGATGGAGATACACTTCACAAACATAATCCCCGGAAAGCCAGAGTCCGTAAACTCATACAGGTGGTTCTTAAAATCAATGGGCACTCCGTAGTTAATAGATGACGAAGTGTGGAGTATCGGCATGGCTAAGGATCTATAAAAATGTGTTAATGATAAACGGTGAGCGAAAACTTAACAAAGTAAGCTCTATCACGCCATACTAAATAGATAATATCATGCACCTTAGGAGGGTCAATTAGATAGATAACTAAACCAATCCACAACCAACTATAGCATACATAAACTCCCTTTTTTCATTCGGGCACTAATCACCAGGTAAAAAGATTGTCAATCAATGAACAGCCATTCACACGGGCATACGTTGCAGGTGTTGTGTGACATTCATCAAACTTTAATCACCACTCCAAGAACATGTGTCTGGTGCGCTCTCCGGACACGCATGGCGGAACATCTCGATTAGCAGGGTTCGGAGTGCCCAGATCGGTCTACTACAGTATATGCCGAATTACTCAACGGCTCGTGTGGGCTTCATAGGTCCACTAACCACGGCATCCCATTTGTACTCCTAAGGTATCTAGGGCGTGGTTCTTCCTAGGCAATGTGGACCATCGGCCCACGGCATCTTGCTTTCTTGATAGGCTCCTCGAGGTATCGTCGTTCGTAGATCAACATCATCAATCATTTCTTAGTCACACAATCACACGCACAAACTATCTTTTCATTTTATTCGACATATCTTTTGCAACCACAATTTTTAGATTCTGTGCTCTCAAAGATTACCCAATTTACATAAGCATTTGACAGCGGATCAATGCCAAATAGGCATCATTAAAAAGCTAGATAAGTGTGGTTATGGTCTCCAGTAAACTAGAAATCAAAAGTCATCATCTTCCAATAGAAATTCGAGGGCAAAAGGACACTATAACTGCTATAACTTGTGTACGACGCTCACTTTAGTGCCATAACTTTTTTTTTTGATCACTTTGATACCAAGTCGGAGGAAAAACGATTACTTAAGTGTCATAACTTTTTTTTGGATCACTTCAGTGCTAAATTTTTTGAAAAACGATAACTTAAGTGCCAATCTCCGGCGAGACTTCGGTAAGCCACGTCAACTTCAGAAATTAATTAAAAAATTGCCACGTCGGATTTTCGGCAAAAAATTGTGTACGGCACCGGAGTTGGCACTTAAGTAATCGTTTTTCAAAAATTTTAGCACTAAAGTGATCCAAAAAAAAGTTGTGGCACCAAAGTGAGCATCGTATACAAGTTATGGCACTTGTAGTGTTCTTTTGCTGAAATTCGAGATTTTCTAACAATGGGTAAAATAAGGCAGTTTTGAGCACTTTGAGAAATCAAGACCAATAATATAGTAAATGACCTCGAAAAATTATAAAATTTGAATATGTTGTAAAAAAGACCTTAAGAAATATTTTTATGGGGAACAAAATCCCAAAATATTTAAGTAAATACCACTTTTAATAGCTCAAAGACAAACCAAAACTGGTCTGTCGAAACAAGAAAGCTGAGTAAAAAAGAATGCTCGTTTCACAAACAAAACTCTTTTAAAAAACTTTGAAATTTTTATATGTCATAGAAAAGGGCTTCCTTAACAAATTTTGTGAAGGAAGCGTGATCAAATTTGAAGTGAAAAATTTTATAAAAATTTGAGAAGGCACGAAGGTCACGGGTCTTGCGGTATAAAACAGCTTTGATTCGGTAAGAAGTTGAACCTTCGTGTAACCCATTTGAATTCAGAAAAATTTGAAATTTAAATATGTAATTGTTGACACCTATTTTTAATTTGCCCAAAATAAATCGCACAAAATTTAGGAGTTAATGTCTATTAATTCCTAAAACAAAAAATACATATTTTCATGCATTGCATATAGAAATTAGGCATGTTGGTGTTAATAAAATCTATTAAAGTGTTAAAAAAAAAGAAGAAGAAAGAAGAAAAAGAAAAAATTTCCAAAAAATAATAATATATATTTTATTTTATTTTATTTTTAAATGAAAAAATGATAATAAATAAATAAATGAATATATATAAAAAAAAAAAAAGAAAAGAGGAAATGGTCGGGCCGGATCGGGGCCGGGCCAACCGGCCCGTTCTTCCCTTTTCTCTCCCTCCCCCGCACGGGCCTTGGCCCTTTTTTTTTTTTTTTTCTTTCTTCCCTTCGCGTGGGCCTCCTTCTCCAGCCCACTCTTCTCTTTTCTTTTCTTTTCTTTTTTTCCCCGCCGGCCCGGTCCGCTTCTCCTTTTCTCCTCCCTCTCTCGCGCGCTGGCCCAGCCCGGCCTAGCTTCCCCTTCTCCCTCCGCCGTTGCTGTTCCCTCCTCTGTTTTCCCCTGTGCGCGATCGAAGCAGTGACGCACGGCGGCGCCGCTTCCCCATCGTCGTCAGCCGGTCAGAGCAGGCCAAGGCGGACACGCCACGGGACTGGCCTGAATGGCCAGTCCCGTCTCTCTCCCGTTTCAGACTCTCCCTTATCCTCTCCTCTCTCTCGGTCCCCTGTTTTGGCTTCTGCCCAGAACTGCTCCTCCCTGTGCTGGCCTCTGCAAGTCCTGCCGTGGACGTCACCATCGTCACGCAGACGCCACGGGGAGAGGGGGAGCCAGTGTCATCGTCGCCAGCCTATAAAAGGCCAGAGAGAGAGAGTGAGAGGAGGTCGGCCATTTTAAAAAAAAAACAGAGACAGAGGGACCGAGAGAGAAAAGAGAGAGTAGAGAGAGATCAAGAGAGAAAAGAGAGAAAAATCGAGAGGGTGAGTGTGATTAAGGCTTCACCGGAGCAAAATAGCAACTCCGTCGTCACCGGGAGGAAGCCAGAGGCTCGGTCGGTGAGGAAGAGAGAAAACAGAGAGAGAGTGAGGTAAATAGAGAGAGACAGAGAAGGAAACAGAGAGAAAGAGAGTGTGTTTGGTTTTTGTAGGTCCTCCAGCAGCGTCGCTGTCGTCTCGTCCGAGGCCGGAAGCATCCAGACACGCCGTCGACGGTGAGACTGCCTCCCGGCCCAAACCGACTCTGTCCTCCCCTGTTTTTGCTCAGATTTTGGCCGGGACTCGCGCCGGCCTTGTGGCGCGATTCCCGGCCCATACCGCCGTCCCCCGCCGTCTGTGTGTCATCGTCATAGGCAAGGTAAGTCCCCGGAGCCGACTGTCTCGCCGGAGGAGGTTAGAATCTGCGGTTTTTCACCGCGCCCCCACCTGTTCCGGCTATATTCCTCAATGAAGCCGGTTTTTGTGTTGGTCGCCGGCCGGCGAACGGCGGTCGAACGACGAGGCCGGAGGGTAGAGAGGATGGCCATGGGTGTCGGGGAGTCGGCTGAGGGGAGCCGCCGGTCTGGGTCGGCCGGCGATCGGCCAATTTTGGCGTTCGCCGGCGCGCCCCCGCGGGTCTGTTGGTCGGGTCAGATCTGACCCGAATCAATAGATCCGACCCGGGTCATCGCCCGGGTCGGATCCGTTGACTCGGGTCAGTCCCGACCGACCCGGATCGATGGATCCGACCCGGGTCAACGCCCGGATTGGATCCATTGACCCGGGTCGGACCGGTCTGACCCGGATCCGACCCGGCCCGATCGGATTTCTTTTTTTATTTATTTATTTTCTTTTATTTTATTTAAAAATATTTCTCTTAAAAAAATTAAAAAAATTAAAAATTTAAAAAAAAATCTTAAAAAAGGGTTTTTATTTATTTTATTTTATTTTATTTTTCCCTTTTTTATATATAAATTTTTTTTTAAAATTTTTTTTTCTTTTTTTTTCTTTTTCCGCATTTTCTTTGTTTTATTTTTATTTTTTTTTAAAAAAAAATTTAAAAAAATTTTAAAAAATTAAAAATTTCTTAGAATATTTTTATTTCCTTTTTATTTTCTTATTTCGTTTTTTTTTCGAAAAAAAAAATTAAAAAATTTTCAAATTATTTTAAAAAAAATAAATAAATAATATTTTCGGAAAATAATAATATTTTCGTTTTAATATTTTGTTCTTTTTTTTTCTTCCGAAAAAAAAAATTCAAAATTTTTTTTTAAAAAATAAAATAAAATAAATTTTTTTCTATTTTCTTATTTCGTTTTTTATCTCTCGATTTGTTTTTTCGAAGAAAAAAAAAATATTTCGAAAAAAAAAATCGAATTTTTTTTTTGCATGACTTACCTGGGTGTTCTAATCCTTTATAATTATGCATGTTATTGTTTTATTTAGTTTAAATAAGCCCGAAATCGCACGAAAGCATGTCGCATGTTTTTTTAATTACCGTAGCGTAGTTAGTATGCATGTTTTAATACAATTGCATGGACTGCTGTACTTTGAATGTCATCTGGCTTAGTTAGGATTAGAACCCTAGGCTGCATGACTTGTGTTCCTGACTGCTGATCATTTCTGATTATGCATTCGCTTGATCACCTCACATGTTAGGAGAAAGGTCCTAAAATCAATCTAAATTGCTTGATAAATGTTTTCAAAAAAAATGAACAGGGTAGAATGGTACCGAAAGGGCATTAGTTATCCAACTAGTGTAACCAAGTCCCCGAATTCAGTTAATCTCTGGTTCGTAGGAATAGGGTGATTCTCCCGTCACCCTATTTGGGTTTCTAATCGACCTACCCCAAACTGATTAGTGGCGACTCTTGCATGTAAATCACCTACATGTTAAAAAAACTTAAACCTTAAGTCGCGATATGGTATGGGCTTGGGAGAGCCCGAGTTAAGTCCCGAATCTAGACTTAGCACGTACCAGGCGAGCCCCCCTGCTTTTTGCATGTTGATTTTCAAAAAAAGGCTCGGGAGTTTCGGTCGCGACAGACTGGCGACTCCGCTGGGGACTTGTTTTTTAAAAAAGTAGACTTAGGCCAAATTTTATACCCTGTTCAAAAAAATTTTTGTTTGGCAGCAAGGACATCAGGTATGAGCCTGACAGTAAGGTGTTATTTGTTCTTGCAGGTTTAAATTGATTGTTTATATATATATATATATATATATATATATATATATATATTTTGTGCATGTTTTAAATGATTTAGCACTACACTATTCCACACACAACCACGCTGCCGGACCCGGGCCGCGATAGGGCATTTTAGGATGGTGTTAAGAAAGATACGACCTCGAACGCGAGTCCGCGGTGTAGAGGTTGCCTTTCTTTTCCCCGAAATTTATTTCTAAAAATCGTAAAGAAATATCTTTAGCCGCTATTCGCGTGACTATAAGATGTTCCTTTCGATTTGGCCGAAGTTAAAAGGACTTGACACCAACGCGAGTCTGCGACGGTCAGGCACCCTTTTAATTTCACTTTGCTAAAACCAGTCTAGATAGAAATCGAACCTCACTCCTCATGTGCATGTCGTTGTGATTGTCATGGTTCAAGGAAAGGTATATATTCTGTCCCCTTTATTTTAATTGTTATTATGCAGCTTACTAATTCAACTGATTGGTTATTTTTAGGTCACTCCGTTGATTGTATTCTATACACAATGGGAAGAGCTGATCTCCAATTCGTCCCCACTCCTAAAGAAGAGCTTTTGGCATGGTGGGACCGACTTGACCAAAATGCCCAGCAGTATGTCAAATCAAGGATTGGTCGCCTACTCCCCTTGCTCAAAATCAACATCCATTCTGGCATGATGCAGGCATTAGGACATTTCTGGTGCCCACAAACATCCACTTTCATATTCGGTAAATTTGAAATGACCCCAACCTTGGAAGAATATAGCGTTGTCATTGGGAAGCCTTTGGGAACCGACCTCATCAAACCACTTTTGGGTGTGCCCCCTCTGTCTGAACTATCTCAGTTTTTACGAACTGATAGCAACACCGTGAAAAGAGTTGTCAAAGCTCATTGCAATGCCTGCCCCTGGTTTTTCCTAAATGAACGTTTTGAAAGTCAACCCATGATCCAAAAAGCTAAGATTTTTATCCTTGCTTTTGTCGGATGTGTCATTTTTCCCCACCGCAGAAATGCCATAAATCCCTCGATTGCGTACGTGGCCAAACAAATTTGCACTGGCACGAGCTATGTTAACTTGGTTTTGGCAGAAACTTTTTTATCTCTAAACCGTTTTAAACAGAATGATGATAAAATCATGCGGGCCGCCCCAGAAATTTTGCAAATTTGGTTTTTATCTCATTTGAGAGGATTTGGGCATCTTATGCAGCTTTTTGAAATAGATGACCTTACGCATCCGATTCAAAGGTTTGAGGTTTTAAAAAATAATGCCCCTCTTAAAGATTATTCGACCTGGATAAATTTTTTGAAAAACCCTGATCCCGAGGCTTTCTTATGGCATGCTAAGTGGTTCCATGAGGGTCAGGCCCGTTTCTCCCACCAGTTTCATAACCCTGTACCGCTACTTGGCCTATCGGGTATTACTTCATACTACCCCTACCGGGTAGCCCGCCAGTACAGGGCCCTCCAGGATACCCCACCACCTCTCCAGATTGACATGTTTCGAGTTCGATTTATCCACTCAAACTACAATTATGCCGAGGAAATTTGTGACATCCAGAGAAAATGGATTCAGTGTCAACCCGAGAGCATTCTTGTACCCAGACTATTGAAAGGACAGGAAAAAGCTCACCATGCCTCTTCATACTACATCGCACATCACCAAATCCCGGCCGATCTTCAGCCAAAAATCCCCAATGTGACCAACAAGCCCAGTCGTCAGACACAAATCGACCAGCTCGAAAGGACAGTGGGGACAAAGGATGCGCTTATTGCGGAGCTTGTCCGCGAAAATAAGCGACTTCGGGAGACTGTGGCTTCCCCATCGTTTATAGAATGAACAACCGGGAGGACCGCCTTTTTTGTAAAAAGCCCTTGTAGTTTATTAGTAATTATGTTAGGGATTTTGGTTTTTGTTTGTAAAAATGTTTAATGGGTTGTACTAATGTTAATGTAGCCCGCGCCGTTTTTTTAGCTTTAAATGAATTTCCCCACCCCCTCGAGACACCACCGCGGCCTTTAGCCTAGTGGTATCCGGGAATGGGGAAAGTGGTCCGAGGCGACCGGGGTTCGAATCCCGGGGACGCCGCTTGTAATGTATATAAATAAAATTTTTTTTTCTCATTCGTTTTCTCATTTTTATTTGCAAATAAATAAATTATGCAATAATAATACCCCTAGATTATAGAATGATTCTTAATTAAACATTATACTCATTTATTTTAACGTTTTCACAGGTAGTTATAAAAATGGCCGAAGAAAACGTCCGCCTCAGTAACATGGAAGACGAAATGAAGCTGGTTCTCAATGCAATTCAAAATCTCACAAAACAGGTGGAATCCATTCAGGGTAAGCTCACGCCCACGCCTGCAGATGTTGAAGTGGTGTTGCCCCCACCTTCTACTGGAAAAGATAAAGCCTCTGCTAGTGATAGCAAAATGCCCCTGCTGGAGGACGATCCACTTCCCCTTGCTGTCAGGAAGCCTGAATCTGAAATGGCCCCAGTAACAGAACATGACAAACGCCTTGCAAAAGTTGAAGAGATGCTGAAACAGCTTCAGGGTCCGCAAAATGCTATCCCACTTGACTTGTCTATATATAAACGGGTCAGAGTACCAGAGAAGTTCAAGATGCCGGAATTCGAGAAGTATGATGGGACCACATGCCCCAGACACCATTTGCACATGTATCATGTGCGGATGACGCAGTACGTTGATAATGAACCCCTCATGATTCAGACCTTTCAGGCAAGTTTAACGGGGCCAGCCCTGACATGCTATATGTCAAAGGATATTGATGCTTTCAAATCCTGGGATGATGCTGCTGATGCATTTCTCAAGCAGTATCAATTTAACCTCGATGTCACATTTACTCGGGATGATCTGGAACGCACTGAAAAGAAGAGGACTGAATCCTTCAAGGAATACGCTACCAGATGGAGAAACTTGGCTGCCCAGGTTACTCCACAACTTACTGATCATGAACAAGTGAAGTTGTTCATAAAGTCTCTTCCATATGAATATAGACACCGCCTGGTTGGTGCCACTGCTGAATCTCTTAATCGTCTTGTTCCTGTGGGAGAACGGATTGAAATGGGATTGCGTGATGGATGGTTTACGGATCCCTCGTCCACGAGCAGAAGACCGAGTACACGAAAAGAGAAGGAACCCCTCACGGAGGGGAACGTTTCGTATACTCAAACCGTTCATCCTCCTCGGACGGTCCAAGTAAACGCTGAACGGCAGTCTACTTCAAGTCGTCAACCTCCAAGGCAGTATAAGAAAAGACAATTCACTCCGTTGCCTGGATCCCCTTCCCAAGTCCTGGATATACTCCGAAAGAAAAACCTGCTTTCAACTGAACCAAAACGACCCAACTCAGAAAGCTTTTCGAATTATGATCCGTCCAAAAAATGTGACTATCATATGGGCGAGGTAGGGCATTCGACAGATGAGTGTTATACTCTCAAACACCGAATCCAAAACTTGCTCGATACCAAAGCTTTTTCGTTCCAGACATCTAAACCAAATGTCCAAAGCAACCCGCTACCCGAACATGAAAACAGAGTCAACGTCATATCCACCTTTGATGCTGTCCGAATCAAAAGTGAGATGATACACACCATTGATGTTTACAATGCTCTGGTGAGAGTAGGGTATTACCCTACTGGTGAAATACTACCCTTGTCACTAATGAAAGAAAGGGTTAATAGCATGGCAAAAGCAGGTTTGATCGTGTATGCTGACTGTACCGGCATAGTGGCCACCATCTCTGAGGTCATCATCGACTGGGATAAAGAGCTCTCAGCACTGAATGCTGAAGTAGGTGAATCTACCCCCGCGCTTGTGAACGAACCTCTGTTTGATAGCCCAGATGTGGAGGAGGAGCTAACGATTGAGATACCTTTACCAGCGGAGCAAATAGTGATCGGAATAACTCAGCCCTACCGGTATGAAGATGACAGCGCAGTCCCGTGGTCCTACGAATTGGAGGTGGACCTAATTACCAGATCGGGACGAACGTATGCTCAAACAGATACTCAGCCTCCGAAGCCTGTCTCTGATGAGGAAGCCAAAGAATTCCTGGCCATTATCAAGGCCAGTGAATATAACATCGTGGATCAGCTACGAAAATTGCCGGCCCAGATTTCCCTGTTAGAATTGCTCCAAACGTCCGTGAAACACCAGAAAGCTCTGATGAAAGTACTCAGTGAAGTAAATGTGCCAGAGACAATTAAGCATGACAAGCTAGAAGCATTTGTGGGGTCTATCCTTTTGAAGGACCAGATAACGTTCTCAGAAGACGAATTTCCAGCTGAAGGAAGGGGACATACCAAGGGTCTTTACATTTCTGTCAAATGTAAAAATGCCCATGTAGCTCGGGTTTTGATAGATAATGGGTCCGCACTGAATATCTGTCCACTGGCAACCTTACATCGTCTTAATGTGGACACATCTAAACTCCGTACCTCCAAAACATCCGTCCGAGCTTTCGACGGAATGAAAAAAGACACTGTGGGAGAAATTGACCTCGATGTCCAAATTGGCCCGATAGTATTTAGCATCATGTTTTAAGTAATGGACATTCCCACTGCCTTTAGTTTCCTATTGGGCCGTCCCTGGATTCACTCTGCTGGAGCTATACCTTCTAGCCTTCACCAAAGTGTTAAGTTTGTAACCCAAGGGAAGCTAATCACTGTCCTTGGAGAGGAAGACCATCGAGTCTACCAGGAAACTGTCATTCCATACGTTGAACCAAGTGGCAAAGTCGAATCTAGCTATCAATCTATTGAGCTCGTTTCAACTGTTCATAGTAATCGAGGAGTTGCTCCTTTTGTCCCTGATATGTCAAAAGCTTCAGTCATGGTGGGAAAAGTCATGGTTGGAAATGGGTTCACCCCAGGTCAAGGACTCGGCAGAGGAGGCCGGGGCATTCGAGAACCTATCCAAGTTACCAAGAATCATCGTACCGCGGGTCTGGGATATCGCGGAGGAAATTCACAAACTAGCAAGGGACATATGGCAGGTCAAGTCGGTTCGTTACCTCCCCATATCCGGGAAACTTTCCCGTCACCGGCTAAATTATTACAAGATGAAAAAATTTATCTTAATCCTTCAGAACGATCCAATAAGGGATCCAAGCATCAGACTAAATGTTTAAGCCAGCAGAGTTCCTCGATGCTTCTCTTAAATGTTGCTGTTAATCAACAGCGGAACCCGGACGAATTACCAATTGAAGAAGATTGTGGACGAGAAGAAGCACTGGATAATGTGGTCACTCTATTTGACAACACCTTTATAGGGGCCATACACGAGGACTCGACCTCAGAAACTAGTACAAACCCGCCTGATTTATTCGCTCGTTTGCAGTTCCAGTTAGATGAGCTAGTAGAATTGCTTGCGTCACTAACAGATACCGTTCGCCTAATCTCGGATGTATCACCGCCAGTTCCCAATCAAGAGCAGATGACTCAGATGAACCGTCCCAAAGAAAATCCGTCCTCGGAAACCTTTCCCGACAAAACTTGGCAAGATCTCCAACTCCTACAGTGGCAAGGCAATGTACGACGATTCTCGCCAGCTCCCAAATCCTTGGATGTCATATTCCCTATCCTTCTGCGAAAAGGGCTGATCACAAGGAGGCCAAGCCACCCTACTCCTGAGTACTTCATTAATTATGATCCCTCCAAATCTTGTGACTTTCACTCAGGAGAGATCGGGCACTCTTTGGATGATTGTGATGCTCTGAAAAATAAGGTTCAGGACCTACTTGATGCCAGAGCATTTACTTTTCGTGCCCCGTGGCTGTGTCATGGTGAAGATGACCTTTTGGTGGTGCCCAGCCTTCGCGCCGTTGCCCCTGAGCTTTCTGATAAGGCACGCAAAGGAAAGGCTATTATGGATACCCTGGGCCAACCCAGTGGTAAATTCGACTATTACGTTGACTACCAGATGCCATCTAGTTTCTATGAAGACGAGCAGAATGGTACGCCTAGTGGATGGAACGACTCGGAAAAGCTGACACCAATAAAGAGAGGGGCCGATGAACTGGATTCCTGGAACGATGATTTGGAAGATTTCTTCGTCGGCACAATAGGCGAAGGACCTGTGGAGGGATTGGGCGCAAGCCCACCTGAGTAGAATTCCTCTTCCTCTTCCTGCATGAATCCCTAGAAAATGGGCTATCCTTGTGTTTTGTTTCTTTTTATGTTGTTTCTGTTGAAAGAAGTGTCTTTTCAAACTTTCCCTCTTTTGAGGTTGTAAATTTTTGTATTATAAATAAATGATGTTTTGAGGGCATGAGGTAGTATACTAAACCGGCCCGTTGATGATATCCAGCCACGAAAAAGGAAAGTATTCTGAGGCCCGGTCTACCTCATGCTTCCTCGTTTCTAAAAAATCTCATAATGTTTTCAAAAAATGTTTCAAGAGCAAAAGAACAATGAAAATTTTTATTTCTATTTATTTATCTGATCGATTTACCCTGTGTTTCAGGTATGATCTTGCGGCTTGCGAGGGAGTTAGTGCAGTCCAGCCTGATGAGGCAAATGCCGACAGTAGCGATTCTGATGATTCAAGCGATGACCCTACTAAAATTCAAAGAAGTTGGGAGCAATATGAACAAATCAAGCCCCTTACAACCGAAGATACCGTTATCATCAATTTGGGTGATACTCAGGATCCAAAAGAAGTGAAGATCGGGACCAGTCTTCCTGAAGAGAAAGCTATACGGCTAATCACTCTCCTTAAGGAATACCGAGACGTCTTCGCATGGTCTTATTCTGATATGCCGGGATTAGATCCTCGGATTGTCGAGCACAGCTTGCCTACCAATCCCGACATGCCACCCAAAAAGCAAAGACTACGAAGGACCAAGCCTGAGCTGTCGAAAAAGATTGAAGAAGAAGTGATGAAGTTACTGAAAGTCGGGTTCATCGAGGTTTCACAATATCCTAATTGGATAGCGAATATTGTACCAGTGAAGAAGAAGGACGGCCGAATTCGAGTTTGCGTGGATTATCGCGACTTGAATAAGGCCAGTCCGAAAGATGACTTTCCACTCCCTCACATAGATGTCCTTGTAGATAGCACTGCCGGATTCGAAATATTTTCTTTCATGGATGGATTTTCTGGGTACAACCAGATAAGGATGAACGATCAAGACAAGGAGAAAACAGCGTTCATCACTCATTGGGGGACCTTTCATTACAGAGTTATGCCTTTTGGTTTGAAGAATGCCGGGGCAACATACCAACGTGCTATGGTCACTCTCTTTCACGACCTAATGCACAAAGAAATCGAGGTTTATGTTGATGACATGATCGCCAAGACCAGGCGCGGAGAAGACCATATTGAAGCCTTGAAGAAGCTATTTAGCCGATTGCGTGAGTTCAAATTACGCCTGAACCCCGCAAAGTGCATCTTTGGGGCAACCTCTGGTAAACTACTGGGATTCATCGTGAGTAGCAAAGGGATTGAGGTTGACCCTTCGAAAGTCAAAGCAATATGCGAATTGCAGCCCCCGTCCACGGTAAAAGAGGTCCGAAGTCTGTTGGGAAGGTTGAACTACATTGCTCGGTTCATCTCCCAACTCTCTGAAACTGCACGACCTTTCTTCAAACTTCTCAGGAAAGGCGCCCAAATCAATTGGGATGAAGACTGTCGGGAAGCATTTGAAAAGTTGAAGCAATATTTAATGAGTCCCCCGGTACTAGTTCCACCAGTTGCAGGGCATCCTCTAACTCTCTATTTAACGATTTATAGTGAGTCGTTAGGAGCCCTATTGGCTCAGAGCCACCCCGATGATGGAAAAGAACGAGCCATCTATTATCTGAGTAAGAAATTCACCGTTTCGGAACAGAATTATTCCGAATCAGAAAAAACATGTGTTGCATTGGTATGGGTGTTACATAGGCTCCGACAGTATACTTTGCATCATCAGACGTTCCTCGTGACTGAAAATGACCCTATCCGGTATTTGCTTAATCGACCGGCGTTAGTGGGAAAATTAGCTAAGTGGCAAATTCTAATTTCTGAATTTGACATTCAAATGTCATCACAGAAGTCAGTGAAGGGTCGAGTGATCGCTGATATGCTGGCTGAATGCCCTGGAGAAATACATGAGGATGATTTTCCAGATGATCGCATTTTATCAACGGAGGAACACACGTGGACCATGTTTTTCGATGGAGCTGTAAATCTATCTGGTTCTGGTACTGGTGCAGTATTGATATCCCCAGATGGGCAGCATTATCCTGTAGCCGCAAAATTGGTATTCCCTTGTACCAATAATATAGCCGAGTATGAAGCATGTATCCTCGGTTTACAAACAGCAATTGATATGAAAATCGCCAAATTAAAAGTGTTCGGCGATTCTGCTTTAATCATACTCCAGACTGTCGGAGAATGGAAGACTAGGGATACTAAGCTGATACCCTATCATGACTATCTGGAGGAGTTGGTTTCGGAATTCAATGAGATCTCGTTTGATTACCAATCTAGATCTCATAACCAATTCGCTGATGCATTGGCTACGTTATCATCCATGCTACAGATCACTAATGGTTTGGAAGTAGAACCTTTAAAAATTGATATCCTGACCAGACCGGCCCACTGCATGACTGTGATCGAAGAACCCGATAGTAAACCATGGTACCATGACATCATGAACTATATCAAGGAACAACAATTCCCTGAAGGGATTACCTCTGTCGATAGAAAATATATAATGAAGATGGCGACGAAGTTCTTTGTCGACGGGGAAAAATTGTACAAGAGATCCTATGACTCTGTTTTGCTAACATGCGTGGATGCAACCGAAGCAACGCAAATCATGCAGGAGTTGCACGAAGGAGCATGTGGTCCACACATGAATGGACACATGTTGGCTAGAAAAATAACAAGGTTAGGTTATTACTGGCTTTCCTTGGAAAGTGATTGCATCCGACACGTTCGAAATTGTTATCGCTGTCAGATCCATGGAAACAAGATAAACGCTCCACCTACTGAGCTACATCAGTTATCAGAACCGTGGCCATTTTCGATGTAGGGGATTGATGTGATTGGCCCAATTAATCCAAAAGCATCAAATGGGCATCGTTTTATCTTGGTTGCAATTGATTATTTTTCTAAATGTATCGAGGCCGCGTCATATGCCAGTGTCACTGCTCGGAATGTGATGAAATTCATCAAGCGAGATCTAATCGCCCGTTATGGCGTCCCTGAAGCCATCGTTACAAATAATGGGACCAATCTGAATAACAAGTTTGTTGATGATTTGCTCAATGAATTCAAAGTCCGTCATTTGAATTCGTCTCCCTATCGTCCCCAAATGAATGGAGCTGTTGAGGCTGCTAACAAAAACATTAAGAAGATCTTAGCCAAGACTGCTGAAAACTACCGAGATTGGCATGAAAGATTGCCTTTTGCATTAATGGCATACCGAACATCCATTCGGACATCCACTGGAGCAACCCCTTTTTCTTTAGTATATGGCATGGAAGCAGTTTTGCCAGTGGAAGTAGAAATTCCCTCGCTCCGAGTTTTATCCCATGTGAAACTGTCTGATGCAGAATGGAAGCAGCAAAGATTGGAGCAGCTGAATATGATTGATGAAAAACGGTTGAAAGCCCTTTGTCACGGACAATGCTATCAACAAAGGATAGCCAGATCATTCAACCGAAAAGTACGCCCAAGACACTTCGAAGCAGGTGACCTTGTCTTGAGAAAAGTACTACCACTACCCCCTGAACTTGGAGGTAAATTTGCTCCAAACTATAAGGGTCCATATGTCGTAAAAAAGATACTCTCGGGAGGAGCTTTGATTCTGACTGAAATGGATGGACGCCAATTTTCCAATCCGGTCAACTCGGATTCTGTGAAGAAGTATTATCCTTGAAATAATTGTAATGCCTTGATTGATAACAAGGGAATTGGCAGAAAAGTCATTAATAAGAATTCGTGTTGGCATTTAACCGGAAACAATTTTGTACACGATAAAATCATGCCAAAAATGATCCTGACATCCGTCGATGTCTTAACATTGGTCGTGCTTACGTCTGTCAAAGACCTTTAAAGTAGAGATTAGCTTTGCTGCGAAGATCCCCATGCAAGCAATTGCGCATACCCAGTGCATGTCAGGAACCGGACGATTTTCGAGAAATACCTCAGCATGCCAGAACCATGTTGGCACAGCATGTGCCGACAATAGGACTTTCCAATCAGAGGCACCCCTAATTATAGAGGATCTCATTCGAGCTTCGAGACCAAGAGTATGGAGGAGCAGACTGAGATAGGGAAGACTGAACAAAGCAAAGAGGAGAAAAGACTCTACTAGTTTTGAAGGCAAAATGGAAGAAGGGTAATTTGTATCGTTCTCAATTCGCCCTCAATCATCTCACTTCTAACATAAGCTCATGTTTTTGTCAGAATGGAATCATTGACATCCGAGAAAACTCAAGGAGTTGTCAGTCAAATCTCCAATGAAGGGAATCACGAAGGGTAACGTTGTATCGTTTCCAATTCCTTCCCTTTAAAAAAAAGCCCATTCATTAACACGATCTTTCTTATTACCTTGCAGGTATGCCCTCATTGTCCCAGCATAGGTAAGTATCTCTTTCCTTAAAAGAAACTTTTCTCATAAGAGTAAAGAGAAACAAGAATGAAGAAATAATTTAAGAAAATGTATATTATTTTCTTCCTCAAGTGCATTACATGAAAGGGACTCTTGCATGGTAACTTTACCTGTTTAATTCATCAATTCCCTATAAAAATCCTGACAATTCAAAAAATGGTGTCGAACTGTTCTGATGAATTGAACGAGGCTACCCTTGGTCTATACACATTCTCATGTACCAAACTCTTGCAAGATGAGTGAAAGAGTCTCATTTCTACAAGGTAAAGGGATTTCTCGCATAAGGTACGGTAGCCAAGGTGACGAGAGGCAGTCCATTTCTCTGCCCCATACACTACCATTGATCCTTTGCTTGACTACTTTTTGAGCCCACACATTCAGAGATTCCTTTCAAATTACCCCTGTCAAGAACCACCCCATATTGGGGCAACTCGAGGTAAACCAGCCTCACAGGATGGATTCAAACTCAGAGGAAACAAGAAAAACATCCCTCCCCTTTCAGTCACTGCCCACGTGGCTTCGACCTCGCTGTTTTCATGGAACCCGTGATCCTCGACGGAGTCCTCCAAGACAGGCACGACCATCGACGACCGGACAGTCGAGACTAAGAGGGCTTTGTCAAAAGAGAAGCAGCAAACTAATGCTTGTCCAGAATGTGAATGATTTTATTGATAACAGTGATGTTTTCACTGTGCAAGACAAGAAGGATGAAGAGTTTGTAATATCTAAAATTTTCTATGATCATCCGCTGCAACAGCTCGCACAAGGCGAAAAGATGTATAGAAATTTTCTTGCTCTCACTTGCATTAATCTTTGAGTGTTTTTATTGCAGATGATGTCTCGCGATAATTCAAATGCCCCAGGATGATGAAGAGCAGTTTTTCTGTTACCCTATACACTTATATCCCTTGCTAGCCCAATCGAGTCAGCAATTTCATTTCGTACAAACCCAATTGGTGATCATCCCCCACACTGGGGCAAGGCAAAAGTCACCACAGTTTGAGCATTATAGTCTCAAGTACCAAATGAAGATGAGGACTCCAAGAGCCTAAAAAAACATTGTTCTGTTCAACTTTGTTTAGGCTAGTCCTAACCACATCAAGAGAACAACAAAAAATGCTGAAGAATTGGAGCATGAAAAAGCAGTGTGCCTGGTAAAAGCAAGGCCAATGCCCATGGATAAAAAAAAAACAAAAACAACAAAAACAAAAACGAAAAAAGAAAAGGAGAAGAAGAAAAACGATAAAAAATATACTTGAGCTCTCCTTTGATACAGATTCCTGTTTTAGGAACTCTGTCTTAGCAAAGATCTGCTACATGACAGATAAAATGGTGTCTAGGAAAATGCTTGACACAGAAACTCCTCAGGGAAAAGTTTGTTAAAGATGCTAAAACACAAGATTACCTGAGGAGTCTTCCAGAAAGATCCTGATGGTGGAGAAGAAGACTGGTGACATGCCAAGAGGATCACCAATTCTTACCCTTACACACATTTTGAGCCCAACGATCATTTCGTTCCTCAACCCGTAAGCCAAACCCACGTTACATCCCTAATGAAGTCTCTTCTGATTGGGGCATTTGAACTAACGCGGGATTTCAAATGTTTATAAACAACGCTCGGGGAAGTGCGAGCAAGACCACTTCTATCTCTTTTGTAGGGTTCTTGACTTGTAAACCCGAAGATAATTGCAGAATATTTTCTTTCATGGCCTTGACTTGAACAGTCACCTTTGTTAAGCCATTGACCAAGCCTACATTACGACCCTGAAGAAAACCTCTCAGATTGGTAGTGTCGTATCGCTTGCGAGAAAACTCATACCCTTGTTGATGTGATAACGGTCAGATTGAGTGTTTCCGATGTTCCTGCATTAATGGACAGGACAAATAGCCCTTTTCAATGAGAGTGAGTGGAAAGTCCTCTCTGACTGAAAGTCCCTTGTTCATCATCTCGAGAAAGTCCACCTTGTGAAAAGAAATTGTCTTGATTGACCCACGGTGGATGTTTGGTGATGCAAACATGGCAAAATCATCATGCATGAACCTCTAAATACACACTCTGGAATAGCCCAACTTGTCTATCCCTAATGAATGCATGCATATTTATGCTAATCACCTTTGACAGCTCAGAGTTTTAATCCCCATTGATGAAATACAAAATTCGGGCCCTGGAGAAGCCCTCATTATCATCCCAAGGGAGATGCCCCGAAAAAAGGTTGGTTATTCAGCAGATGATACATCAAACCTCCGGGAACATGCCCAGGTAAGTACATTCTACTGTTGCCTGATTCCAAAGTCATCAGATTTCTTTTCAAACTACCCAAAAGGTAAATCGGGCGTTGCTTTGAAAATGAAATGCATCTTGACTAGCTAGTCAAGATATTTCGTACAATATTCAAGAACAACCTCAGTTGTTTATTCTCCAATGAATGCATATGTGTTTGCACAAAGAAAAACTTGTCTGACAGGAGACATGCCCTTAAGAGGCAGGAACATGTCCAGGTAAGTAATTCTACCCATGCCTGGTTCCAAAAATCCATGTACCTATAATTGTTATGGTACCCTTTGAACATTGGACTGACCCCTCTGTTCACCCTTTTGAACACGGAACTGACTCCCTCTGTTCACAACAAATCCTTGGGCGAGGACCCTGAGGTGCTCATCGTTTGAGGTGCTCATTCGTTTGAGTTTTCAAGACCTGTTGCCAGAAGCCCAGCAGGCAAACTATCAAATCCTTAAGCGAGGACTCCGAGGTGCTCATCGTTTGAGCTTCTCAAGACTTGCTGGCGAGAGCCCCCAGGCAAACTGTCAAACCCTTCGGCGAAGGCCCTTAGGTACTTTGGCAAAAATCCAGACAGTCAAGGCGACCGAAGAAAAGTTCGGGTCCTAGACAAAATCCAGTCAGTCAAGGCGACCGAAAAAAGGTTCGGGTCCTAGACAAAGTACAGTTAGTCAAGGCGACCGAAGAAAGGTTCGGGTCCTCGACAAACGAAATCCATCCAAGGCGACCGAAGATAGGTTTGGGTCCTAGGTAAGCGATTTCCCACAGTCAAGGCGACCGAAGAAAGGTTCGGGTCCTAGACAAAGCACAGTTAGTCAAGGCGACCGAAGAAAGGTTCGGGTCCTCGACACCCAATATCAACTATCTGGAATTACTCTACCCTTCGGCAAGGTAAGTAGCCCCAGGTATGTTTTTATTTGCTTTAGCATGCATCATCTTATATCGCATCATAAAAAGGAGACTCCGGTCTCGCCAAAAATAGCATTCAATGAACATGCATGGGCCAAATTTAGGTGTCATTTTATCTTTGAACGTAACCTCTGCGAACTCAACCTCTGCGAGCTCAACTTCAAAGAGGGGCAGCTGTTGACACCTATTTTTAATTTGCCCAAAATAAATCGCACAAAATTTAGGAGTTAATGTCTATTAATTCTTAAAACAAAAAATACATATTTTCATGCATTGCATATAGAAATTAGGCATGTTGGTGTTAATAAAATCTATTAAAGTGTTAAAAAAAAAAGAAGAAGAAAGAAGAAAAAGAAAAAATTTCCAAAAAATAATAATATATATTTTATTTTATTTTATTTTATTTTATTTTTAAATGAAAAAATGATAATAAATAAATAAATGAATATATATAAAAAAAAAAGAAAAGAGGAAATGGTCGGGCCGGATCGGGGCCGGGCCAACCGGCCCGTTCTTCCCTTTTCTCTCCCTCCCCCGCACGGGCCTTGGCCCTTTTTTTTTTTTTTTTCTTTCTTCCCCTCGCGTGGGCCTCCTTCTCCAGCCCACTCTTCTCTTTTCTTTTCTTTTCTTTTTTTCCCCGCCGGCCCGGTCCGCTTCTCCTTTTCTCCTCCCTCTCTCGCGCGCTGGCCCAGCCCGGCCCAGCTTCCCCTTCTCCCTCCGCCGTTGCTGTTCCCTCCTCTATTTTTCCCTGTGCGCGACCGAAGCAGTGACGCACGGCGGCGCCGCTTCCCCATCGTCGTCAGCCGGTCAGAGCAGGCCAAGGCGGACACGCCACGGGACTGGCCTGAATGGCCAGTCCCGTCTCTCTCCCGTTTCAGACTCTCCCTTATCCTCTCCTCTCTCTCGGTCCCCTGTTTTGGCTTCTGCCCAGAACTGCTCCTCCCTGTGCTGGCCTCTGCAAGTCCTGCCGTGGACGTCACCATCGTCACGCAGACGCCACGGGGAGAGGGGGAGCCAGTGTCATCGTCGCCAGCCTATAAAAGGCCAGAGAGAGAGAGTGAGAGGAGGTCGGCCATTTTAAAAAAAAAACAGAGACAGAGGGACCGAGAGAGAAAAGAGAGAGTAGAGAGAGATCAAGAGAGAAAAGAGAGAAAAATCGAGAGGGTGAGTGTGATTAAGGCTTCACCGGAGCAAAATAGCAACTCCGTCGTCACCGGGAGGAAGCCAGAGGCTCGGTCGGTGAGGAAGAGAGAAAACAGAGAGAGAGTGAGGTAAATAGAGAGAGACAGAGAAGGAAACAGAGAGAAAGAGAGTGTGTTTGGTTTTTGTAGGTCCTCCAGCAGCGTCGCTGTCGTCTCGTCCGAGGCCAGAAGCATCCAGACACGCCGTCGACGGTGAGACTGCCTCCCGGCCCAAACCGACTCTGTCCTCCCCTGTTTTTGCTCAGATTTTGGCCGGGACTCGCGCCGGCCTTGTGGCGCGATTCCCGGCCCATACCGCCGTCCTCCGCCGTCTGTGTGTCATCGTCATAGGCAAGGTAAGTCCCCGGAGCCGACTGTCTCGCCGGAGGAGGTCAGAATCTGCGGTTTTTCACCGCGCCCCCACCTGTTCCGGCTATATTCCTCAATGAAGCCGGTTTTTGTGTTGGTCGCCGGCCGGCGAACGGCGGTCGAACGACGAGGCCGGAGGGTAGAGAGGATGGCCATGGGTGTCGGGGAGTCGGCTGAGGGGAGCCGCCGGTCTGGGTCGGCCGGCGATCGGCCAATTTTGGCGTTCGCCGGCGCCCCCCCGCGGGTCTGTTGGTCGGGTCAGATCTGACCCGAATCAATAGATCCGACCCGGGTCATCGCCCGGGTCGGATCCGTTGACTCGGGTCAGTCCCGACCGACCCGGATCGATGGATCCGACTCGGGTCAACGCCCGGATCGGATCCATTGACCCGGGTCGGACCGGTCTGACCCGGATCCGACCCGGCCCGATCGGATTTCTTTTTTTATTTATTTATTTTCTTTTATTTTATTTAAAAATATTTCTCTTAAAAAAATTAAAAAAATTAAAAATTTAAAAAAAAATCTTAAAAAAGGGTTTTTATTTATTTTATTTTATTTTATTTTTCCCTTTTTTATATATAAATTTTTTTTTCTTTTTATTTCTTTTTCCGCATTTTCTTTGTTTTATTTTTATTTTTTTAAAAAAAAATTTTAAAAAAATTTTTAAAAAATTAAAAATTTCTTAGAATATTTTTATTTCCTTTTTATTTTCTTATTTCGTTTTTTTTTCGAAAAAAAAAATTAAAAAATTTTCAAATTATTTTAAAAAAATAAATAAATAATATTTTCGGAAAATAATAATATTTTCGTTTTAATATTTTGTTCTTTTTTTTTCTTCCGAAAAAAAAATTCAATTTTTTTTTTAAAAAATAAAATAAAATAAAATTTTTTTCTATTTTCTTATTTCGTTTTTTATCTCTCGATTTTTTTTTTCGAAGAAAAAAAAATATTTCGAAAAAAAAAAATCGAATTTTTTTTTTGCATGACTTACCTGGGTGTTCTAATCCTTTATAATTATGCATGTTATTGTTTTATTTAGTTTAAATAAGCCCGAAATCGCACGAAAGCATGTCGCATGTTTTTTTAATTACTGTAGCGTAGTTAGTATGCATGTTTTACTACAATTGCATGGACTGCTGTACTTTGAATGTCATCTGGCTTAGTTAGGATTAGAACCCTAGGCTGCATGACTTGTGTTCCTGACTGCTGATCATTTCTGATTATGCACTCGCTTGATCACCTCACATGTTAGGAGAAAGGTCCTAAAATCAATCTAAATTGCTTGATAAATGTTTTCAAAAAAAATGAACAGGGTAGAATGGTACCGAAAGGGCATTAGTTATCCAACTAGTGTAACCAAGTCCCCGAATTCAGTTAATCTCTGGTTCGTAGGAATAGGGTGATTCTCCCGTCACCCTATTTGGGTTTCTAATCGACCTACCCCAAACTGATTAGTGGCGACTCTTGCATGTAAATCACCTACATGTTAAAAAAACTTAAACCTTAAGTCGCGATATGGTATGGGTTTGGGAGAGCCCGAGTTAAGTCCCGAATCTAGACTTAGCACGTACCAGGCGAGCCCCCCTGCTTTTTGCATGTTGATTTTCAAAAAAAGGCTCGGGAGTTTCGGTCGCGACAGTAATAGTCCAATATTTTCTAAACAACTTTGATGAGAACATTTCACAAGATTCGGACCACAGAGGGCGCTATAAAAATAGAAAACCATGAGTGTCCAATAAAATCAGTTTTAGAACCAAGATAAAAACTCGAGGAAACACTTTCAACTTGAGACCCACTACTTCTCAGCCAAGAAAATACAAAACCATGAGTTCAAATCAACATGAAGCAACCCTTTCTAACTTAGTCTAGTGTCCTATACTCACAAAACTCATTCCTAGGGGTTCAAACCATCATAAAGAGCAATTATGAGACCAGACCATTCTCTCCCATCCCTAACCAGCCAACTCATTGCCCCATCCAAGACTCAAAATCAACATGCAAATATTATCATGGTTAGTATAGAGTGAGAGAGCACACTTGCCTCAACGGCGAGTGCGGTGGTCACGGCGTGCAGCATAGGCGGAGAGAAGAGGGCATGGCGGTGGCAGTTTCTCGAGTTTGCGCGGCTGCTGGTGGTGGCGCTGGTGAAACAGGATGGCGGAATGGACAGTTGTTGGTCGGACGGTATCGGGCTAGCGGACTCGAGCGGCAGCGGAGCTTCGGTGGAGAGAGGAGCAAGAGAGAGAGAGAGTGAGCTGGCCGGAGAGTGTGAGAGAGAGTGGG
Organism: Syzygium syzygioides; assembly: GCA_031216285.1. Lineage (NCBI taxonomy): Eukaryota > Viridiplantae > Streptophyta > Magnoliopsida > Myrtales > Myrtaceae > Syzygium > Syzygium syzygioides. The sequence continues at coordinate 21,159,533 of CM062245.1, read as the reverse complement.
CTGGTGGAAATGAGAGAGAAAAGTAATATGCGGCTCTTCATCTTCTTGCATGCAGACAGCCCCAGCGTGGGCACAACTTGGCAATTCTCCTCTGCCAAGTGGCAGAGGGGAAGAAAAAGAAAAGAAGGGAAAAAAAAGGAGATGAAGGGATGGTGGCGGTGGAGATGATCCGGCGGTGACAGAGGGAAAGAAATGGAGGGAAAAAAAAACGAGAGCAAAGGGCTTGACAAGGAGTTGGATCGCGCAAATGGCACAATGTCAGAGTTAGTCGGTTCAGTGGCAATTGATACCAAGAATAAAAATTCGCGATTCTAAAATAACGATGGCGACATTAGTGCGGCACCCGAATTTCCAAATTCATTTTTTTCCTAATTCCGGCGACGAGCTCCCTAATCCATTATGGTCGGTACATTTCATTGGTCGTAGGAAAAATCAGGATGTCTCATCCATGCCTTGGATGCCAATCCACACAAAGAGCTGGACGTTGCAGGAGATGTGACTCTTCTTCGCTGCATCGCCACCCTCAAGGTGGTACCATAGTGGATCGGGGACCGGCATATCGGAGAGGCCGAAGCAAACGCCGCAGAGGAAGGTCTCCGACGGCTTGTCACAGACGGGGATCTTCAGCGTTGAGCCTTGCCGACTTAGGCTTGTTGTGGCCTCACAATTCCCATGATATCACCCTCTACATCTTCATCAACTTTACCCGAGGATGCCATGTTTTACAAAAAGAGTGATATCCTGCAAAAGAGATAGAAGGAAGAAGATGAAGGAAATTGGGACCTGCAAGAAAAGAAAAGAAAAGAAAAGAAAAAATCCAATGCATAGTAGCTCTCGAATGCCGAAAGGTGAGATGAAGGGTAAAATTGTCAAAATACTACATTGGGGAGTGTTTTAGCCGAGGATGGAATGGAAAAAACTCGATCCTTTGGAAATACTAAGGGTTGCTTAGATGATGAGTCTTCCACGCTCAAGACTCGTGCTTGAATCACCACACTTGCACATCCTTGTGGGGTCATCTCCAAAAGGGCAAACCCACGTGCTTTTGATATTTATTTTTGTGCCCGTGGAATTTGGGAATTGTCATAACTAATAAAGAATCGGCCAATATGCAAATTGCAAAGAGTCTTGGATGCTCCAACCGTTAGAAAAGAAACTATGTATCATATGCCGAAGGAGGATTAATGGGGATTAGATTAAGAACATGTTCATAACCTTGATTTGCTTGTAAAGTAAGGAAACCCTGCCCATTGTTCTGTTTTTTTTTGCATTGCCCATTGTTCGGACAGTGAATACACTATATTTATCGAGATGTATGCATTGGACCCCATGCATAATCAGACAATGATGAAGCGCTTCCTATATTTGACGTGGCGCCGTGCACAGAGGTATCTGCCATGGACTTGGAATTCTAGGATTTTCCCCGATTTTCCAAAAATCGAGCTTTAAGCTCCATTTGTTTAGCAAAAAATAATGATATTCTTGAAAAATATTTTTCGGGAAGTCAATTTTCAGGAAATTGATAATATTTTCCGGTATTTAGCTGAAACCTAATAATGAATTGAAAAATATTTTCTGTTTTTTGGTAAGGAAAATCTTATTTTATTTTCCTAAATAGATATATATTATTTGGGCGCTAATGACTTGTACATGGCTAGCCAAGGAACTTGGCACGCCCACTAGGGTCTCAAGCCTGAATCTGCGACTACCGGGCATGAGAATGGGCATTGGTCTTGGTAGAGGTGAGCATGGTTCCAAAGTGAAACCTAAAACTTGAGAACTAGACTTGTGGAGACCTGTTCGGTTCCAAATTCCAATGTATGCAAGGTAGATTTTAGGTTTCAAAAATTAAGGAACCTGTTTCGACAGGTATGTTCTAGTTTCGAAGGGAGGTGGAATCTAGAACTTATAACCTGTAACGAGTTTTTGTGTTTTTCTTGGTTTATGCTTTCACGCAATTTTGCGATATTTCATGGCGTCCGATAATAAGTATATAACATGAACCACTAGTTTAATATTTCATTTTATGACCGAGACTTTTACTCTATTACTGTTTTATATTTTTTGTGCGTTTAAGGTCAATGGATTGTAGCAGCAAGTGGTAGTAATTAAAGGTGATGATTCATTGCAATTGTTCAACTAATAATATGGGTATAACCTGAGTAGACCTTGGAGTTGACCCTATAACTTGTAACATAGTAGGTTGTAGTTTCCAAGATATGCACGGTAAGTTTTAGGTTCCAAAAAATAAGAAACCTATTTAATGGATAGGTTCCAAGTGGAATCCATACGAAACCTGGAACTACTCACTCTTAGGTCTTGGATTCATCGAAACAGAGCTCGAGAACTTGGTGCCCGTGCTCGGCTCCTTGACGCCTTGGCTTGGGTCTTCAAAGGTCGAACCCGGCTCCCTGGTACCTGAGCCTGGGTCCATTAAGGCCGAGCGCCGAACCCTAGCACCTGGGATCGGGCTTGGGTCAATCTGGGCCCTGAACCTGGTGCCTAAGACTCGGTCCCCTACGCTTAGACCTAGGTCCATCGAGGGTAGGCCTAGGACCTTGGCGCCCAAGCCTGAGTCTATCAAGGCCAGCCTCGATCCTTAGAGCTTGGACCTGCGCTTAGCATTGATGGATAAGGAGAACGGACTTGGGAATGGGCACGGAAATCCTGGGCTTGAAAGTTGGGGACCCGAGCATGGGTGCCGAGGTCCGGAGCTTGGCCTTGATGGGCCCGGCACAAGCATCAAGGACTTGGGCTCGCCTTCAATATTACCAAGCCCTACGTTCCCGGCATGGGCACCATTGTCTTGGGCTTGACCTCAATGGACCCTAGCGCAGTGGTCGGGGTCCCAAGCTCGGCCTAGATGAACCCGGGCTGGGGCATTAGGGATCCAACCCTGCTATCAAAAGCCTAGGAACAAGTCTTGGGGTTCCCATGCCTAAGTGCAAAGTTTTGGATTCAAGTGTCGATATCTAGTCATATTTAGAAAAATGAAATTCAATTTTTTAATAAGAAAAAAATTTCCTAAATATAAATTTTGGTAGGAAAACATTTTCCTAAGCGATCCAAACGCCAGAAATAAAAAAATTGTTTTCTTGAAAATTTTTTCCACGAAACAAACATTAGCCTAGTGGGATTTTATTTTCTGTTTCTTCACGGTGATTGCGACTAACTTGCAAGTTTAAGGAAAATTTTAAAGTCATATGGCCCTTTTAAAGTGGTTAATGGTTAACTAGTTCTCTCTGTGCAATCAAGTCATTTCGCCTTTATTTATTATCTAAGCAATCTAATAAATTGCTAATAAGATGTTATCAATATCGAAAACGAAATTCCTTTGTGGTGCCGACGCAGATAAAAGAAAGCAAAAAGGAAATAGAGCGTAGAATCTCTCGATGTATGTGCAATTTCAGTCCGAGATGTCCCAACAAAATAGAATGCACCATCATCTAAGTTGAACAGACTAAGAGAACCCTAAAGCTTTATCCCTCGATGGAACAAGTACTTCACACGTACTGTGTTTGCAATCTTGCCAGAGAAATAATATGGAAATTGGAAAGAAATTCAGTCTTAGCCCAGATTGAGAGATTGGGCTAGGCCCACTCAGGCCGAATTAGGCTTTTAAGCTTCAAGCTACTACTGAACACTCTTATTTCAGAGCACTAGATTGACATTTTGGAAGAAAATTGGAACTTTTTTCCTCTCATGCTCACAAAAATTTCAAAAATTTCTCAACTTTCCATCCGAATTTTTATTCCCTCTCTTTTCCAAATCAAGCAGGATGGACGATAGAATAATTTGTCTTTCTTACTAGTGCTGCGACAATCTACAACAACCTGACATTGTTTCGTAACTACTTTCCCATAACATTTCTTTTGTGCCTAAAGTTTTTGTGTTTGTTTGGGATACGGGGAAGATGAGCGAAACATTTGAGTAATAAAATGAGAAATAATTTAGAATTTGGGGTAATTACACAAAACGCCCATGAATTTTGTGGGCAGTACACTAGTGCCACTATCTTTTAAGTTTTACGTATTAAGCTCCCTCACTAGAGTGTCAAACCCGCTCTCTTTAGCTCCTTCTAGTTCGTCTCCTTCATTGCTAGCTTCACCGCGTTAAAGGCGATTTAGACACCAGTGAAGATGAGCCTTGGGTTGCGAAGTGATAAGGGAGGCAGCGAGCATGGTCGATCTAGTAGACAAGGCAGCAGCTGCCGATGCAGAAGTGAAGGGTGATGGCAAGGTGGTGGACACTACGTGCGAAGCTTGGGCTCCACTTGATGTCAAAGCTGATGATCTTGGGGTAGTGAGGGACGAAGAGGAGGTGGACAGAGATGCACCGGTGGACAGCATTGAGGCAGTGAATAAGAAGGGCGAACATGCTTCAGTTGTGGACAAAATGTTTGATATCGCGGGAGACTGCGTTGGGAATGTGAGATTTTCAAAATAAAATTTAATCCTATTTCTTAATTTGAATCTGGACGTCCAACTGCATCCTAAGTCATTAGAACAGGTAGGAATTGAATTTAGGACCTCATGTTTGGCAATATGCAAGGTTCGCAATTATTTTACTTGGGAAAATGGGAAAATGAAAATTTGGATATTTTTCAAGTTTTTTGTGAGTATATAGAGGAGAGAAAATTTAAAATTGAATGAATTTTTCTCTCTCTTTCTTCACCTCCAACTCTTACAAAACATAGTACCACTTATTAAAGGCACACTGGGCACCTTCGGATCTTTGGTGTTTTGATAAGATTTATCACATCAAAGGCGAGTGTTTCCACCTATCCAGGTTACAACGCTTTGTTTTATGACCCGGCCGTTGGTCAACCTGAACACCCTCTGTCCCTCTCCAGTGTTGTTTTTCTTCAAGGGAAAGGACTGAAATACCATCTTACTTTAACATCTCGAAGTCCAGATGAAACCTTAGGTCCTAAAAAGGCACATTCTTGAGAGCATATCTTTTATTGCAATTTCCTTCAATTTATTGTCATATTATATTCTATTAAACATTTTCCCTATGATTCTTCTAAAGAATTTCAGAGTCGCCTCAAGTGGAGATTGTGAGTTTTCCCGTTTATTCATATAATGCAAACTGCACAGGGAAAGAAAAGGAAAAAATTCACAAGGCTATCTTGGATCAATTTTATAAAACTGCAATTTTGCACATAATATGTTTTGTTGGAAGGGTACTAGGTCTTTTATTCTATGCAATTTTGTCAGAAGATGCATATTGAGGGTTTTACTGCGATGCAAACTGCCAAGTAGGATTGATAACTTATGCTATGCCATCTTCTAAGTTCATGTCGATTTGTGTCTTTATCAAAATATTTCAACATGATTACAAACTGATTCTTTTTTATTAAATGTGGGTGAAAACGCAACAAATTCAAATTGACAAGTGTAACGGCGGGTCGGGTTTTGATTTTTTTTTCCTAATAAATTCGACACCCTATTTGAATGGTATCCTAATGTTGTTCAAGAGATTGTCACTTTTGATTCTAAGTGGTGAGGGAGCTTTCTTGAGCAGATAGGCCCAACTCCACTTCATGGGGCTTTGGAGATACTCAATATCCTAAACTAATATGCATGTTTCCAGGCCCAAAATGAAATCAATATGTATGTTCAATTACAGAAAAAGTCTGACCGAGATTTTATGTCCCAATTTCCATTTCTCTCCTCTATGTTGGCCCAAGTTCCCAAGGATATGTACAATGGGAACAATATATTTGGAGTAAATCAAACAACAATGTCCAGGGAAAAATCCAGACTTAATCAAGCTTTTTGATAAGCAGTGAAGTTGATTCAATCCAATTGATATTGTAGATTAAGTAGTTAAGTTGTTCCCTTTTTTAAGCATACAATAAAAATGTGCATCCACTACATTATGCCGATCTTTTATGAATCCATTTTTTTAAAAAAAATTTACAGTCTCTTTTTTCCTCCGAATGTCGTCGATTAGTTATTTCATAGATATTTTATCAATAGAAAGATGCATAAATTATTAGTTCTATTTTTCTTTCACATATTTCAATTCTAAATTTGATAATTATCCATCTCATAAACAACCTTGTTAAAAAAATTAAAATCTTGAAAATATTTTCCCTTTTGACATGTATTTTTCCAATTTAGTAATATCGTGTGAATGGTTTTTTCGATTTTTAAAAATATGGTTACTTAATAAGTAAGCAATTATTGCAAAATCTTTTAAAAGTCAATTTAGCATACACTCTATGCGCTTGCACTTTTGCTAGTTACTAACAAATACGAAATGCATTCAATTAGATAAAATTTAATAGTTGAGACAAGAAAGACACATTAAATTTTACATCCTTGTTATTATTGCACACACCAGGCAAATTCCTATCTTTCCTCAATCTAGCTTTGCACTGCCAAATATAGGCATTTCCAATTCGAATTTCTGTAATTTATTGATGTCGAAGTTAAGTGAATAGAGTGAATAGAGTCGAGTGATCAACAATAGTATGAATTACGACTTACGAAGTGCCGCATTACATGCTTTACCAATCTATTAGACCAATCTTAGTAACTTTAATATTGATCATAATAGAAATAACCTCTGACGAAAAAGTAATAACATAACCCCACAATTCATAAAGCAATTATTTTGTCTGCCCAAGAAATACATGTTTTATATCCCTAGTTTGGCCCATGGGTCCAGTATAAGTTGCTATGTTCAAGCTGGATTTTGATTTGTGTTTGCCCGTTGCTCACTCCCAATAATGAGAATGCGGTAATCAACGATTAATGATGCAAGGCAGCCCCAGCGCCACTGCGATATTGTACACTCTAGTTGCGGTTCATCCTTGCTGGCACGGCTTTGATGATGTATGATGATAACTTAAGATTGCACGAGACTTATCTAACAACGCAATAACCTCTATATTGAGGCAATCCCTAACATGAAAAAAAAAACCGAATGCATGTGTGTAGGTAATCTTAAAAATCGGTCAGTATGTGAGTGTTTGTTTTAGAAGTCCTAATTGTCGGAGAATCACTTGATTTACGTTCTGGACCTTAAATTCTGCAGATGAACGAAGCAAGGGTAGGACCACGAGTTTGAATCATATGAATCCGAGACAGGTGAAAGAGAATAAGTAGAAACTCGTTGAAAAAGAAGGTAGACCCATAAAAGACCGAAAGGAGAGAAGAAGAAAAAAGCAAAGTCGAAATGTCAGGCTTTAATAAAAATCGTGCATGATGCCACAGTGCCACTGGCACCTGACTCTAGACGTGTTTAGTTAGGATTAGGCCGAAAACAAAACGTGAAGAAAATCCAAATGGGTGGCAAACGAGGGAGCTTCTATAGATTTGAACAAAACTGGGTTTTATTCGAAATCGTATACTATGATACTAAAACGAAAGACTACCGTCCACTTATCTAAACATATATCCAGAACACGTCGTTTAGTAACTAAAGATCTTATAGTATTTTCGGTAACGTGTTGGTCGAAATTTGACCTAAGATTAAAGTACGAAAATGGGCAATGTCCCGGTATCTTTCCTTTCAAATGTAGTGCACAATCAATTGCTCTACATTAACAAGTTAAGAAAACCCTAGTTACTCGCTCTACATTGACAAGTTCAGAAAACCCTGGCTTTCTTCCCTTTTTCTAATCCAAGACACTTTCCTTTAGCTCCATAATTGGCTAATCATGGTAGATAATTTTTTTCTCATTGATCTTTACAGGTGATGAGTACTTGAACATTCTCTTCCTGGGTTTCTCTATTGGCAAGTTGGTTGGAGATGGCTAAGTTTCACCTGCACATCCCCTCCTCCAGATTTCAAACCGGTTCGATTGTTGGGAAAAGACGATATAATAAAAGAGAATGGAATGTATGTAGAGAGGAGCGAGCCGGATCGAGACAGATCGGGCCCGCCAAATATCCGATGCCTCACTCCATCATCATGAGCCATTAGAAGGCTTCAGACCTTGATTGAAAAGCCATGATTGTTGCATGGAATTCAGCATATGCTGCTGCCCCTTTGCGCTGTCTCTCTCTCTCCTCTCTCTTATTGCTTCGAATTGCAATCTTTTTCTCATTTTTTTGTGCTTTTTCTTTTCTTGCGGTAAGAGAATAATACATTGCACTTTTGAACTCTTATCTTCGAAATCATGAAGATGTCGGATCCGTAGGTGAACTTCTTTCTTTCTTTCTTTTCTTTTCCCTCCTTTGCCAATTTGCTTAGGGAAATTGTTGGGTGGGTGGTTCGATTGTTGTTTCTCTTGGTTTGGGGGAAATTATTGGCTCTGTAATTATTCTTGCCCCCCCGTGGCTAGAAATAAATGGGACCACGGTTTTGCTCCCCCTCTTTCTGACACCACTCTTTTTTCATTTGGGAATTTTGTATTTTTGATTTTGTTAGCGCGTGATTCATGGCACTTGTTAAATACCTAATTGAGACGACCATTTGATTTTCAAAGCATTGATTGTCCTGTTTTACACATGATCCATGTCTTGAAAAATTAAATTATTTCAAATAAAATATGATTAGTGAATACGATTTCTATGTATATAGCGATTGATGCAAAATATAGGTTCCCACAATTTCCGGGAACGTTAAATAAATTGTTCCTCGTGTGCTCAAATATCGGTCTTAAAACGTGACATGAGTTTTCCTAAATTTGATAATGAAAAAGTATCGTTAACATATGATCACGTTTGAAAACACAATTTTCAAAAGTTATGTACATAATGAAATTAGTGTACCGTGATGACATGTGTAAAACACAGTGCCATATACATCACTCTATAATTCTGTCTCTGTGATATATTTCTAAACTTTTGTAATTTGCCTGCCGTGCTCTTGGACTTGGCCTTTTATCCTTTTCTCTCACGTTAATGCTAAAAAAGAGATCGCTACTAAGTGTTCTTTTTAAAAGTATTTGTTTGTATAGTGGGTTGAGTGGTGTTCAGGCCAGCTTTCACACATGTTGACCGGTTTACTTCCTTGGACAATCTTAAAGATGCACTTCTCATATCGGCATGATGCATTCAAAATTTTACTCTTGAAGTGCTCCCGATAAGACTTGAACCCAAAAACACAAGGAAATGAGCAAATTCTCTTGCCACATAGGTTCACACCTTTTGCCACGAAAACATGTGCACGAATCAAATGCTACACTATCTTGATTCCACATTCGGAGAACTATGTAGTTTTGTGAAGATGACAAGCTGAATTCTGTATATGTACTCCATTTGAGGAGACATAGAATATCTCTACTTATAGCTTCTACCGCTGACTTTCCCCCGAGAACTGGATAAGGAAAAAAATAATGGAAGAATGCTGCCCAAGTCATGCTCCATGTAACCCGAATTTCATGTTCGTGAAATCTGTCTAGGGTTTTTGCAGATGACATGTGGGGCTAGGGTTTGGTTTTGATCTCTTTCCTTTCTCGTGTTAATTTAAAGCATTGGCTTCAGCGATTGTGCACAAGTCGAATGCCAATATTGCCATATGACCTTGGTAGGGATAGTAAAATATTGAGAATTTTAGGCGCTAACTTCACTTATGTAAGAAAATGTAATTAGTTGGAGTCGAAAATAATATCAAGTAGTCCATAATTACGCACAGAGGCATCAACATGTGTTGCACAAGTTAATCGATGGCGGCCGTGAATGGCGTGCCGCAAAAGTTTCGTTCACATTGAGAGGGACGAGATACCTACTGATGTCTTGGTTCGGTGACTCTTTCGTCACGGCCATTAATTTACAAGGAAATAATGGTATATATGATTAACATATAAAATATTTGCATTATTTTATTATTGAGATGTCAATGGATCATTGTCCATATAAAGTTATGTTTGCTGTTAAGATGTGATTTTGTGTGTACGCTTCTGTAAAAATGTAAGAATTTATGTCAATCAAGTGCCATAAATATATTCGACCAAAAAGAAAAAGTACCATATACATATTTCAACAAAAAAAAAGTACTATTTATATGATGAGTCTAAGAGCCTCGTGCATCGTTTTGATACATTATAATCGCATTGTATCTGATGAGAAATATTAAAAATTTAATTTAATGGGAACTCCCTCCAACCAATTTGGGAGCGATGAGCATAAGTAAAACTATATTCAAATAACTTTGGCCACAATTCAAGTAACCATATTCAAACTCAACGTAATCTCTAGTAGCCCATCAAAAGGTAGTAATTCCTTACAAACCCTATCTCAACATGGATGATCTTATCTCGTTGGACCTAAAGCGTTAGTTCAATGGAAAAAGAAAAACTCATCTATTATAATGAAGAATTGATATGGTCTGATATAGTTAATATTTTGGATATGAATAATTTCTTGATCTAAACTTAAAAGTGAAGGTAAATTCAACCAGATGGATTTTGTCTGTGATTTCCCTATAATGAAGGCATCACACTTCTATTACAAATCCACTTCAAATGGTAATTGAGTCAATTGTTGGCTAGATGGGTTGTGCCTCTTTACGGGTGTATCAATATATGAGTGAATATCTCAAGGAAGGTCCGATGTTAGCGATGATCGAGGTTTGTTGTAGGGCATAATCATAGTGCAAAACACCAATACGGAGATTTAAGCTGATATGTTGGTGGAGAAAGATACTTGATCAACTAAGGAAAAACAAGTATAGCACAACACACCTTAAGGTGGGGATTTGTTCATGTGCACCATAAGGTATTTGGAAAATTCAGTACAAAGAGGAATAATTAATGTATTTTAGTTGTACATAACTCATTGAGTTCATTTTTTGAGTAAATGTAAATTTAAATGAATTTATTAAGAGGATTAAACAATTAATATATCATACTTGTCTCCTCGGTATCTTCCAAAATAAGGTATTATATATATTGCGCTTTTTCAGCACCGTAATGCTTCGACCAAAAAGAAAAAAACACCATAAAAGCAACTTAGCAAGTCCTTCATTCTAGAGTAAGTATGACCGGCTAAATTGGGAGCAAGAAAGAAACTGGAAAAGACAGATAACTTTTCAAACTTCTACAGCAAGATTTTCTAGAATAATTCGTGGATAACGCCAAGTTAGTGTAGTAGACTAGGATGTCGGGAGATTTCTAGTTCAGAAACTATCACCCTTTCGAATCGTATTAATTACGTGCAAATTATTTTAGATTAGGCTACCTAAATTAATCAAAAGCGCGAACTTAATGGATTCATGGGGGCTTGTCACCCGATTCATGGACGTCCAAGGTGCTTCCGGATTATAGTTATAAAAAAAAAGAAGAAAACCAAGATCCGTGGACTTTAGCGAGGGTAATAGGTTAGGCCTTCGGCAGGGGGAGATCGCTCTCCTGTAGAAAGTTAAGCCCACAACGTTATATCAGGCAGATCTGAATATCCTCACCCCAACGCCACCGTCAGAAAGAGCTTGTTCATCTGTGTGTTTGTGTACGTGGGAGAGAGAGAGAGAGAGAGAGAGAGAGAGAGAGAGAGAGAGAGAGAGAGAGATTGTTAATACAGCAGGTTAATCTACGAACTTCTCTTTGCCTTGTTTTTCCTAGTTTTTCCCTTTCGATAGAGGCCCTGTAGGAAGTTTTTGTCGAGAGAGAAAGAAAGAGGGAAAGGATTTGTTGTGACAGTGGGTGATGTGGAGGGGGTTGGGAGGGTCTTTTCAAGAGAGAGAGAGGGACTGTAGATGAAGTAACAGGTGAGGGATGAGTGGATGGCTACGAGAAATGGTAAACAGAAGAAATGGAGGTGGAGGTTATTATGAGAGTAGTCTCCACTTTTTGCAGGGAAGATTGAAAGTGGATATTCGATAAAATAGAAATAATAATTAATCGATATGTTCCCTTTTCGTCTACTTCCCTTTTTCTTTATTAGCGATGCGCTGGTTTCGATGTAAAGTTTTAAAATATCACGGACTTGAAATACAGAAGTGATCAATACGAAGACCCGACACGTTAGACCCGAGCAAATTCTTAGAAAGCTCCATATCGATTCATGTCCTGATCTCAGAATTATTGAGATATAAAATTTCTAGCTTGTATTCCCTATCAGTTTGACAAGTGTATTCATTCCATTAATAAATAGATGTTTCTATTTCATGACTGATTATATGAATATATTTCACACCGATGACGTTTTGAGTTATTAATGATTCACTTTCTTAGCTTTCACTTTTAAATTCATGTTCCTATCATTTTATTAAAATAAATTTAGCATTCTCATTAATTTATATGAACTTTTCGGCTCAATTAATCTTTTATAGATACATGTAAATTATCTCGTTTATATGTATTGCGTATAGTATTATCCACATAATAGTGGGGCGTTGTTTCTTAGGTTACCACTTATCTTAACCCAAACACTTTATTAGTCAACAAATCACTCGAAAAATATATAAAGTGTAATTCTAACACACATTGCTAGTGTAAAACGTTTTACGCAAGCGGCCCTCACTATCCTCAATTTGATGGATAGTTAAAACCCTTAAACTAATGGTGGATAATGTTGCTTGTGCAGAGTTTTTTTTTTCCACACTAATGGTGCATGCTCTAATTTTTGGGATAATGATACCAATTTTGGCACAATATGCAATGTGATCTCAGAACTTTTAATTTGTTTAATATGGTTCCCAAACTTCAGCCTAATATTCAATGTGGTCTCAAGACTTTTAATTCGTTCAATGTGATTTCTGGATTTTTGGTATACGTTCAATGTAGTTCTTGAACTATATGAAAATGTTCAATATAAAACATATACAAAAAATTCAGGGGTGATATTGAACAAATTAAAAGTTTAAGGATAACATTGCACATTGTATCAAAGTTCAAGACCTGTTTGTGTCATTATTCCTTTAATATTTTCATACATAAAATTAATTGTAAATCTTAATATCTTTAAATATTAAAATAGATGGAAAGCAATTTGATTGGGCAGGATTTGAGAGGCCTATCATTTCTTTCCCCATGTTTAAGCAGCCATAGGAGCACATACTTTGACATTGATGGAAGTTTTGATGTACCCACCACTCATTGTCCTTGTGACTTTTATTCTCCTACATGCCCATCCACACATCTTAATATGCACTATTTTCCGATAATATGCTTTCATACTTTTACTTTAAAATAGATATAATGTTGTCCCTTCTGAATATTTGAATGATTATACCATATAGGGAGAAGTTTTGGCAAATTACTCAATAGTTGTTAGCTTGATGGAAGGAAATGGTAACCTAAACGAAGTACACGTTAGCACGTCACATTAATTGTTATGCTACACATTTCAATTTTGTTACTTATACATACTTGAAATCTCACAAATATAAGGAAAATAATTGGTTCACTTGTCACATCGTCAATATTTACTAAACCATGACATCATATATTTTCTAAGTGGGTAGGCATAAAAAGAATTGGAGTATTCTATTAATATGAACTCCAGATAAGTCCATTGCTTTATATGATGATTAACATTTGATTCACCACTTAAATTGAAACTCCAGTCCTAATGTCAAATATCTGGGTGTCACTCATGTTGGATTCGAATCCAATGTTCTACAATTCAGCTTCCACAGAATATTGGGAGTTACATTATTATTATTATTATTATTATTATTATTATTATTTTGGTCGAAAAGTTACATTATATCCACTAATTGAAAAACACACTCGGGTCACCATTAAACTCTGTATGTCAAAATGATCCTTTTCACATCTACGAAATAAAATTCCATAACAATATATTGGAATAATCACATGTTACCCAAGAAAATTGGAGAATAATGGTAGATTCATTTGACATAAAAGGATAATGACTATATACAAGAGAGAAAATTACTGCATCAGTCATAAACCTATTGTACGGATATCGATTCAGTTATAAACTTTTTAATTTTCATCTACAAAATAAAATTGCTTCATTAAATATTGGAATAATCACATGTTAAACAAGAAAAAATGGAGAATAATGGTAGATTCATTTGACATAAAAGGATGATGACTATAATTACCCATTCAATTCTAAACTTATTGTACGGATGCCAATTCAGTCCTAACTTTTCAATTTTGTCGATTTAGTCCTAAACTTTTGCAAAAAATTCCAATGTAGTCCTTCCGCCGATGTAGCAATTTAGTCATCATCGATCGTCTTATGTTGCACACTGCCACGTCAATAATTTTCAGCGAAAATTGACCCGAAGGACTATGTTGAACTTTGCGTATAAATTTAAGATTAAATTAATAAAATTGAAAAATTTAGAATTGAATTGGCATTTGTATAATAGATTTAGAATCGATTGGACAATTTCTTTGCATACGAGACATCAAATCTTGAAACTTTCAAAATCCATGTACAAAGAGGGTTTCCTCCACAATACAGACAATCATTAATTGACTTGTTTCTCTATGCAATCCGTGAAAGAGACTCCCAAGATATTTTTTCTCTGGTTTGGTTGTTCGTCCATGTCTTATCTTATTTGTGTTCAATTTCTTCTTCTTGATTGGGTGGGGAGAGAGAGAGAGAGAGAGAGAGAGAGAGAGAGAGAGAGAGAGAGAGAGAGAGAGAGAGAGAGAGAGAGAGACTTTAGGGTTTTCTATACACATACAAGCTGGTTGCTCTGTATTCAAATTGAATTACAAGAATTTATTGTATTTATTGTTCATGTACAAGGTTGTAACAAGCTTACAAGTAAGTTATGTCGACTCCTAGATAGAGTGGTTAGCACATGCTTTGAATTTAGAGTTAGTAGTATAGTAGCTTGCAGAAGGGGAGCTTGTGTGTTTGTAGTTATTGGTGTGTCTAGACCTCTTGTACTCTTAATTGAAGGTTTTTTTTTTTGTCAAAGTACTCTTAATTGAAGTTGATTAGTGAATTATCCGTGGTTTTTTTCACTTTCACATGAAAAAGATTTTCCGTGTAGATTTTGATGTAGTTACTCTCTTTAAATCCTCCCTCATTACTTGCATTGTTTTATGATGGTTATCGTTGGTTATTTTGATTGATTGATTTCATATCTCACTTAGGAGTGGAAGCTTCTTTCTTCGTGATAAATAGATTCCATGTTCGAATCACAATGTATCCATGCTCATGACTTTGAGAGTGGATCTTTAGTCGACACAAGTGGACCGAATAGTTTGCAATTTGTACAGATAAGTTGAGCTGAAAGTATTTATACTTCATTTCATCCAGAAATAAATAATAGTTATTATCGAACATTTAGTAAAGCCCTGAGGGAATGAATGTTCAAATTGCATCATAGTATCTCGAAGTCACAGATCGATGACAGCTTTGCCTCTTGCCGAGGGAAGCTCTAAAAGTCTCACCCATGATTATAATGCCTTCATATGAAGAGAATGACATGCACAGTGCGTCCTAACTGCTGAAAATATGACTTTTTTCTTTCCTGGTCTTAAGCAAGCATCATGATTACTTGATTCTTGTTATAATTGCAGTTAGTTTTGCCGAATTAATTAAAAAAAATCGCACTTTATCCCTCTAACAATTTAATAACACGGTATAGATGTGCCATCTTCTTCTTTCATTTACGAAAAAAACCAATGTTTTTATATAATTTGTTGAATTCATTAACAAATGACATAATCAGTGATTTGTTGCAGGTTTATTTGACGTGAGCATTGCTCAATGCAAGGATAACTTGGGATAGGTGGTGGGATTGGAGGTTATTCTTGTTTCTTTGGAACATTTTAGAGAGTTTTGATTTTGTAGGTTTGGAGCGGGGCTCATTAGGGATGACTCGGCCTATTTTTTAATCCTTTCTATTGGGTTTGGCGTCGGTTGTGTCCTTTTGACACGCGATAAGCTAATGAGTTTGCCATGTTCCCCTGACACATGGCAGTCATCTACCATTGATTTCCTATGCTAGAATTTCCATAAGGCATAATCCTGTAAACCAATCTTTTTGATCGTCTCACCATATACACCCCATAGTTTCCCTCATTGAAGGGACTTTTTGGTCTTCTGAACGTTTGGACTTCAACACTTCTATTGACTTCGAAATTGAATCACTGAGGAAATTCTCCACAACAAGTGACTTGATACATCGCCCGCACTGAACATTCGGGACCATAGAATTGTCCGCTCTTCCTCTCACGCTCTCTCTACTTCATCCTACTTTTAATTTTATCATTGCGAGACGTTAACCCTTTCCCCAGACTCAAGGTTCTCGTGAGAAAACCTAACCAATTATGGATATGTAAAACATCAAAATAACTGTAGCGAACAACTAGCTAGTCTGTTTTCGAAACTTAAAGGGCAGCTCAGAGTGTAGAAAAGCTTGTGAAAATGCATACGTACCTGTGACTTGTACTGATGTTATCAATGGACAATATGAAGTATGGAGAATTTTTCTTCTACCAGTTCAAGTACACAAACAAAGTCTCGGGTCTAAGTTCCCATAGGACAACAATTGAAACCAAAATGGGCAACGATCCAGATTGGAGAAAACTTGCTTTGACCGAACAGATGCAGACCTTTCATTAAAACTTTGATCACTCACATGTTACTCTTACTCATATAAGACCACTTAGTGTCCTACTATATCTCTGGTCGATTTCATTTCAGGCAGCAATTTCAAACACGTTCTTCGGCAAAAAGAAGAACACACCAAACGAAAGATGATGTAATAAGATATTCAAAGCAGGTACACTTATTTTTTACTTCCTTTGTTTGTTTCTCTTTCTTTATTCACATATTCACTAAAGAGCGAGTGATAGATTAAGTTTATATCTATGCATTATAGTGTATACAAGTTTGTATCTTGAGTTCACTTCATTTCTCAGTGGTGTTTCATTTACCATATTACCTGAGTCAATGATATCTTTATTAAGAAAAAAAGTGTCAAGTTGGTTTTTATTTTGCCATTTATTTCAATTTGATTGTATTTATGACATGATGTTGCTTAGAAAAGTGTCAGGTTAATTTTTTTTTTTCCATTTATTTCAACTTGATTGTATTTATGACATTGCTTAGACTACCATGGTGCCACTACAAGGAAATGGAGACCTGATGTATGGGAAATGATTTATTATTTACATACACAATTCTTCAGAGATGTTTCAGACTTTTCGAACATGGAATTACAAAGAACATCAAAACAACAAATATGAATTTTGTTTGGTGTGCAAAAATTTATAGATAAAAGGCGTATACTTCCTAGCAGGGTTGACTTCGATAAATGCAAGGTGATTTTGCAAAAAAAAAAAAATTTGTTGACTGAGCACCCAACTTATGACAACAACGTAGTAAAAGTTTGCATTGTGAAAACATCATGACATTGATGGCACATTTGACGGGAAACAAGTGCATAAGTTAATGCCACCGAGGGTGGTCGGAAGGAATGAAAATGGCCCTTTCCAAACCCAAATGAACCAAATCTTTTTAGCAAAAAGTTGCAAATCGACCACTACAAAACCTGACTTGTGGAGAGAACAAAAGTCAAACCCAGAGAAATGCAACCGACGGGTGCGAAGCAGGACCTACAAACTCCAAAGCTTGGTTCAAACCCTGTCTGGGGAAGTTGCTGGTGGAGACAGCAAACCAATGCCGAACAATCTTCATCTATTGGCGAGATGGGTGATCACCACTGCGTTCAGGACCATCAGCAAGCAAAATTATGTACCCAAAAGGAAGAATTAGGGCAAATCATAAAATCAAAGTTCCAAGTGAAACCTCCCAATGCCACTAAAGGCTAACTCCGCAAAATCTCAACCTGAATACCATTCTGTATTCCCACCCATCTAAGACATTGCCCTTTGTGCCATTTTCTTTTCGCGATAGAGCAAAAGCATTATACCTCGATCTACGAAGATTGTTGAGAAGAGTTTAAGCCTGAATCCATGAATGTTATCATTTGAATTCACACTCACTCAAAATATTTGACCCATGTTTTGAGTTACGAGCCAATTAGATATATCATCAAACTTCACCCTTATCAATCGTAAAAAATGAAATTTCCTTTTGTCATGAATATGCTCACACATTGACGATCAGTATAGACTAGACAAACATAAATTTTCCAAAGATAGAACAACAATAAATGGACTTCCTGGCTTATGTACATCAACACGTTAGAACTCTTGACGCAGAGAGAAGCGTAAATTTGGAACAACTCCAAAGAACTCGAAATTTTTATTCAATGATACTATGTTCTTGATTACAAGACAGACATCCTATATATAGAGATAGGAGTCCTAATATTAATGGAAACAGAATAATTAAAGACACTGCCTAAATGATAATATAGGAAACTGCCTAACTGGTAATATAGGAAACTGCCTAAATAATAATATAGGAAACTGCTTGACTGGTAATATAGGAAACTGCCTAAATAATAATATAGGAAACTGCTTGAATGGTTGTTTTCCCAAAATCAGAAAAACTGTCGAGATTTCCGGTGATTACGGCGATCATATTGTTCAAGATAATCACAGGCTAACTGTTCTACATCATTAAATGACGCAGAGAGAAGCGTAAATTTGGAACAACTCCAAAGAACTCGAAATTTTTATTCAATGATACTATGTTCTTGATTACAAGACAGACATCCTATATATAGAGATAGGAGTCCTAATATTAATGGAAACAGAATAATTAAAGACACTGCCTAAATGATAATATAGGAAACTGCCTAACTGGTAATATAGGAAACTGCCTAAATAATAATATAGGAAACTGCTTGACTGGTAATATAGGAAACTGCCTAAATAATAATATAGGAAACTGCTTGAATGGTTGTTTTCCCAAAATCAGAAAAACTGTCGAGATTTCCGGTGATTACGGCGATCATATTGTTCAAGATAATCACAGGCTAACTGTTCTACATCATTCCCTCCCTCTTCGGAAAAACTTGCCCTCGAGTTATGATCAGGATAAAGGGGTGTATCGGAAGCATGATACTCAAATAAGTCTGCCACATTAAACGTAGGGGAAATGTTGAGATCACTAGGAAGGTCAACTACATAGGCATTGTCGTTGATCTTCTTCAGGATGCGGCAAGGACCAATCTTCTTGTGCTTCAGTTTATTATAGGTACCGACAGGAAAACGCTCCTTTCGCAGGAAAACCATTACCTCATCGCCCACCTCAAAAATTTTCGAACGTCGCCGTTTGTCAGCATCCTCCTTATACTTTGAATTAGATGCAGCCAATTGACTAGCAACAGCAGCTTGGACTTCATTAATTCTGGTCGCCAAATTCTCCGCTGCGACACTATAGCCAGGAATCTTGGGCAAGGGAACCAAATCCAGAGTATGTTGCGGTGTATGCCCATAAACGACCTGAAAGGGAGATGTACCGGTAGAGCGGTTAACCGAATTGTTGAAGGCAAACTCAGCAGGAGCAAGATACCGATCCCACTGCTTAGGCATATCACTGCAGAGGCAGCGAATGATATCCGCCATAACACGATTCACAACTTCCGTCTGACCATCTGTTTGGGGATGAAAAGAACTACTATACTGTAAATCAGTCCCAAACAAACGCCATAAAGTACGCCAAAAATGGCTCAGAAATTTCGTGTCACGATCGGAAGTGATTGTCTTCGGCACACCATGGAGACGGATTACTTCACGAAAGAATAAACTTGCAACATGCGAAGCATCCGAAGTTTTTTTACAAGGGATGAAGTGCGCCATCTTCGAAAACCGGTCAACCACCACGAAAACAGAATCTAAACCCCGTTGAGTGCGGGGAAGTCCCAACACGAAGTCCATCGATATGTCTACCCAAGGACCTGAAGGAATAGGCAATGGGGTATAAAGACCAGTGTTCTGAGAGTGGCCCTTAGCGGTCTGGCAAATATAGCATTTACTGACAAATCGCCCCACGTCTCGCTTTAGTTGAGGCCAATAGTACCGCTCCTCCACCAAGGCTACAGTTTTATCTCGCCCCAAATGTCCGCCGAGAGTACTACCATGAAGCTCCCGAATGAGTTGTTCACGCAAGGAACCACGGGGAATGCATAATCTATTGCCAAAGAACAAGAATTTTTCTTGAATTATCATATCGCCATGACAACCTGTTTCAGAACACTTCTCCCATATCTCACCAAAATCATCATCCTCAGGATAAAGAGAGCATAGGTAATCAAAACCGACAACATCAGTGCGCATGGTCACGAGTGTCGCAGCACGTCGACTTAGCGCATCTGCCACCTTATTTAAATGGCCTGCTTTATGACGAAGTACAAAATTAAATTGCTCCAGAAAAGAAACCCATCGTGCATGCATTCGATTTAAGTGCTTCTGACTCTTGATATATTTAAGAGCCTGATGATCAGTGTTAAGAACAAATTCCTGCTGATAAAGATAAGACTGCCAATGCTTTATAGCTCGCACGACAGCATAATATTCCTGCTCATACGTCGACCAACGCTGGCGAACTTCATTAAGTTTTTCACTAAAGAAGGCTATAGGCTTACCTTCTTGGGAAAGGACAGCGCCAATCCTGACGCCGGAAGCATCACAGTCTAGCTCAAACACCTTCTCAAAATCAGGGAGCATCAATATCGGCGCCGTGGAGAGTTTTTCTTTTATAAGATCAAAACTGGCCGAAGCTTCTTCTCCCCAATGGAATTTGCCCTTCTTTAAACAATCAGTGAGTGGGGCCATAATAGTACTGAAATCTCGAATGAAACGCCTATAGAATGTTGCAAGACCATGGAAACTTCGAGCCTCGCCAACATTCTTTGGAACTGGCCAATTGCGAATCACGGCCACCTTATCTGCATCAACGTGAAGTCCATCCGCACCAACAACAAAACCCAAAAACAAGAGGCGTTCTGTCATGAAACTGCACTTTTTCAGATTAATGAACAATTTATTTTGCTGCAAGGCTAATAGGACATCCCTCAAGTGCTCCATGTGTAGACGCCAATCCAGACTATATATGAGTATATCATCAAAGAAAACTACTACAAACTTGCCAAGAAAAGGTTTGAGAATCTGGGTCATCAAACGCATGAAAGTACTAGGCGCGTTAGAGAGTCCAAACGGCATGACAAGCCACTCATACAAACCCGCACTTGTCTTGAAGGCCGTTTTCCATTCGTCGCCCGGACGGATGCGAACTTGGTGGTATCCGCTTCGAAGGTCGATCTTCGTAAAAATCCGTGATCCAGCAAGTCTGTCTAACATATCATCAAGTCGTGGAATCGGAAACCTATACTTGACAGTAATCCGGTTAATGGCACGACTATCTACACACATACGCATGGTGCCGTCTTTCTTTGGCGTGAGAAGCGCAGGAACTGCACATGGACTTTTGCTTTCACGCAAGAAGCCCTTTCGAAGGAGATCTCCCACCTGCTCTTGTAGAATCTGATTCTCCTTCGGATTCATCCGATAATGCGGCAAATTAGGAAGACTAGCTCCTGGAAGAAAATCAATCTCATGCTGGACATCCCTCAAAGGAGGTAATCCGTCAGGTAAATCCTCAGGCATAACATCACTGAATACCTTTAATAAGGGCTTAAGAATGTCGGGAACACGAACCGTAACTTGCTGGTCGCCCTTGTCCACAATCATATACATCCCTTCACGCTTTCGGATGTTCATCATAACCCCTGCATTCTGCTTCTTCACAATCTGAGGGGAATTACCTTTTGGTCTCAAAGTAATTTTAGTCCTTTTCCACACAAAAGAATATGTATTCTCCCTAGCTCGGTGTGTAGCATCAACATCATATTGCCATGGCCGACCCAGTAAAACATGACACGCATCCATCTCCACCACATCACAGACAATAGTATCTTGATATGATTTTCCGATCGAAATAGGTAAACGGCATAATTGGTTTACCTTAAGTTCTGCTCCCTTGCGTATCCATCCGATCGTGTAAGGTGCGGGATGCGGCTCCGTCTTTAGTTGTAAGTGATCCACCAGGGCCTTTGACACTATGTTCTCGCAACTTCCGCTATCAATAATGATATCGCATACTTTGCCATTGACAGTACAGCGAGCGCGGAAAAGCTGATTCCGCTGGGTATCTTCTATCCGCGGAGTAAACAATAGACGACGCACTACACAATTAACTTGCTCGCCCACTTCATCTTCTACTCCCACTTCTTCTTCCTTTTCCCAATCTTCCTCATACACATCTTCGTCATGTTCAACGATATTGGCCATTCTACGACGAGGACAATCACTGGAACGATGGCCCAACTCGTTACACTTGTAGCACTTGATCGGTTGGGGTTTGGCATATGGATTTTGGGTATTCTGATTGGGAGTGCGATTGCTTGTTGCGACTGCTTCCTTAGGCGTCCCCATAGTACTCCCTGGAACTCTGTTTGAATTAGGGATTTGTTGACTAGAAGAACTTGTAACATCAAGCTGTCTTCCTTTCGCGAATGACCCACGATCCAAATAATTTCTACCACGAGTACTAGGGCTAGTCCTCTCCAATTGCATCTCAATTTTTCGCGCCATATCCTGGGCGTCTTCGACAGAGAAGAGTCGATGCAAAGAAACCCGATCCTGGATATTAAGTCGCAAACCATTAATGTACCTAGCAGTTTGTTGTGCCTCGGACTCATCCAGGTTATTGCGAGCAGAAAGTCGAAGAAACTCTTCCGTATAAGTTTGGACCGATCTATTCGATTGTCGGCAATTTTGAAATTGCTGAAATAACAGTTGCTCATAGTCCGTTGGGAGGAACCTCTTCTTCAACTTCTGTTTCATCTGACCCCAAGATCGAATAGGAGCCTTGCCTTGTCGACGTCGCGTCAATTGAGTTTGTTCCCACCAAGCTGAAGCGCCACCCTTCAACTTGTACGCCACAAGTTTCACTTGGCGATCCTCGTCAATATCCATAGCGTCGAAGAATTTTTCGACCTCCCAAAGCCAATCAAGAAAATCTTCAATATCCAAATTCCCATTGAAAGTAGGGAGATCTACCTTTAGTTGATACTGCTCAGGATCTCGTCGATATCCTCCCTGACGTCGATTCCCACGAACATGCTCCTCTTGGAATCCCCTGTATCGGCGATTACCACGAATCTGCATCTCCTGGAAATCTTCATCTTCGTCTTCCGTATCCTCGACATAGTCTTGACGCCTATGTCGAGGAATTCCTCCATGCCCTATAGCATCTTCGGGATCACGAGCGACAGGATTTCGCTCGGCTGGAAGAGCACCAGGTGCATGGTTTGTGGACAAACGCTGGATGGCATCAAGGATCTCTTGAAACCTCCGATCGGTTTGAGCCACGAACTGATTGAATTCAACCCGCGTAATAGGCTCGTTCTCACGGCCCTCAGCAGCGGGGAGATTGACATTCACGTTATTCACCATCGTCACAGGAGAAACCTGCTCTGATACCAAATGACGCAGAGAGAAGCGTAAATTTGGAACAACTCCAAAGAACTCGAAATTTTTATTCAATGATACTATGTTCTTGATTACAAGACAGACATCCTATATATAGAGATAGGAGTCCTAATATTAATGGAAACAGAATAATTAAAGACACTGCCTAAATGATAATATAGGAAACTGCCTAACTGGTAATATAGGAAACTGCCTAAATAATAATATAGGAAACTGCTTGACTGGTAATATAGGAAACTGCCTAAATAATAATATAGGAAACTGCTTGAATGGTTGTTTTCCCAAAATCAGAAAAACTGTCGAGATTTCCGGTGATTACGGCGATCATATTGTTCAAGATAATCACAGGCTAACTGTTCTACATCAACTCTCTTGATCATGTGAGTCTTACCATGTATTAGTCAAGCGTAAATGTTCAAATTCATCATGGATGATGATGCAAGATTAGATTTGAAGATTGAAATTATGGAACTCCATATTCCTCATGTTCAAGAATTCGTGGCTCGCATTTCACGCTAAGCCCTGGTGCACGCTATTTTACTGTTCTTGTGTGTCGAGCGAGACTCCACCTTAATAAGATGATAAGCATGTGCTCCAATAGGGATTTGTAAATTAAAAACACTTCAAATCAAAAGTAAAATCAGTCACATCTAGATCAGCGGGAATACTTCCTTGGTGGTAATTTAGGATTTAGGGCTCTTTTAGTACTACTCGATTTGGACTTGAGTATATGCTTAAAAGGTTTCATTTCAGAATTTGTTTGGATCTTGGGATTGTTGGGATGTAAAACATCCGGAGGGTATTCCCTCTAAGACTTCCACGGTCACTCCCCTCGTACCTCTTATTTGTTTATTTATTTCTGGCTTGGCAAGAAAAGAAAAAAGATTATTTGGTAAGAGCCCAATGCATCCATCTGTTCAATGGGATAGATATCTCGGGCTCTTCAAAAATTAAAGTGTGCGAGTTAAAAAAGCAAAGAAACATCATTCCCCTAGTTTTTGTCTCGCACATCAAACGACATACACGCATATCTTCTCAATGAATTGGCGAAAATATTCCTATTTCTACTGCATATATAGGGCTCAGCTGAGAGAGAGAGAGAGAGACGGAGAGAGAGAGACTGCACAACATAGTATTAATAAATAGTACACAGTCCTCTTTTAGACTGGACTGAAGATACAGGCACTACAACCCTAGTGGGAGAAGAAGATGGAGAAGAAGATGGGAAGGGAATAATTTTTCTCCGGGAAAAACATTCCCGCGTAGCGTTTACCTGTTGACCAGAGGACACTTTACTTGCACTCGCGTGTGAACGCAAGGAAGTTGCCTTCGACAGCACTCGAACGGGTCGTACGGACGCGCGCACCGAACGGAACTGGTCAGCTGAAGCTTCTTCCATCGAGGTCGGATAATTTAAGGAGAAGGGAGGATTCGATCCGGATGGAAGGCGAAAGAGGCTCGTCATCATCCTCGGTTCCGAACTACGACCTTCAAGTCAGCTTCTCCGGCACCAGTCATGGCATTCATGAGATCGGGTTCGTCCCGTTCGAAGACCAGAACCCAGTGCTCGGGTTCTTGACGCCGGCGCCTCCTCTCATCCCCGCCGGCGAAGGTGCCCCGACCGCTGCAACCACCGCCACTGGCAGGGTTGGGCTGGGCCACCACAACGGCCTCGTCGCCAGATCGTCTTGGAATAATGACCAGGTTGCTGAAAGATGAATTCTCTGTGACCGAATATAGCATCAATTATTAAAACTTTGACCGTATGATATCTTTCATGAGATGTTGTGCATTATAATGAATTTAAATCCTCCTTTTGGTTCTTTTTATGATTGTTGAAATGCTCGTGCACGTGTGGCTCTAGCTAACAACCGTTGCATATGGGGGCGAATTTAGGTTGGCGCACACGATCCGAAGGCTGTTAACGACGAGAATTGCAGCGCGAATCCTGGCGAAGGCAACAATTCATGGTACTTTTCGGATTTGATTTACCACTTTCGAAACAAATCGAGCATATACCGACTATTTGTTACCTAATCGATGCGATACACGGGTAATCTGTAAATCCTAATTGAAGCAAATTTAGTACGAGAAGGGTACATATCGAGGTAAGAATTAAAGCAGGTGAGTCTTTGATGGGAAGTCTTTCCTCGTAGGTGGCGGAGCTCCACAGCGGCGGCGGAGAAAGGGAAGATGAAGGTGAGGAGGAAGCTGAGGGAGCCAAGGTTCTGCTTCCAGACGAGGAGCGAGGTGGATGTGTTGGACGATGGCTACAAATGGAGGAAGTACGGCCAGAAAGTGGTCAAGAACAGCCTCCACCCCAGGTTTGGCATCACTAAAATCATAAAAATCAATTTATTTATTTTTTGTTCTCAGCATCGGATGATTACTTTTCATAGGCATTTCTGACATCACCAGTGAGAAAAGCATTCGCGCACAGATCTGGGTGGTTCACATCTGGAAGATTTTCTGAGCGCCCCCCCCCCCCTCTCTCTACTCTATGCTCCAAACTCATACCATTATGGATCTGATTAAAACTCATGCATGTCTCATCTGTTTCTTTTCTTCTGGTTGATCTTCTATGGATGGCGTCACAAAAGTATGTTGGAAAAGAAGTTTAGGGGTATGTTTGTGACTAATGCTTGGAATACGATAAAATTTAAGAGGGTTGCAATGAGAATGAGAGTCCCAATTGTGTACGAAATTGAGCTTAAAGAATTAATTATGGACTAATTTTCTTTCCATGGACAAGTTTGATGATCTTATAAGAGGCATGATACGTTATAGGCGGATAAATATGTCTAGGGAGAGGCGAAAAAGATATGTTTTGGGGTCATGATTTTCTCTAACGATGCCATTGATTGCATGGTGGGTTAACGCTATGGGCATCACATGCATTTGATTTTGATTAGCGCATGCGAGTAATGTCAAAAACTTGAAGCCCACCAATCAAAGGTATGGTTGAAGAAAAATATTGACACTCTCCTATCGGTGTTAAAAGAAATATATATATATATATATATATATATTTATATATAGTTTAAAGTGTGAGTAAAACAAACAAAAAACATGCATGCAGCATGCATGCATGCATGTATGAATGTATGTATGGATATTGAGGTTTAAAGCAATTTCAAAGACAACCTCCTTACTCTTATTGTAACGAATTCTGAGTCTGAAAACACAATAATTTTGCTTCTCCCACTGTGTCTATATGTAAAGCTCCATCACATATTCCCGAGTATCAATACAAGTGCCCGAATCTTGTAGAGAAATGACCTGCGTAATGGTTAAATTAGAACAAAGAAATGATATTGAAGCAATGAAATTCTAAATGATACTTTCATCTGTGAGCTTAAGCTGGTATAAAAATCTCTAGGATCACACACATGTAAGTTGATTAACTAAGAATTTCTATAATAATCGATAGACACGTGACATTTACACATTATCCAAGTTCATTAGTTACTAATGATTTTATCAATTAGTTTAACCCAAAGAAATTATCTGCAAGGTAAAGAAGAAACTTTAAGGTGTTACCATGGTACGGCATGTCCCCAATTGAGTGAAGCCGATGTTGCATGTTAAGTGGTGTGAATTTCCTTGTTTTCTTTCAAATGATGATACTTCTAATATGATGATCGATTTGGGTTAACTAAAAGATTGTGCTCCGAGAACATCTAAAAATATTTTAGGGTAAAGAGAATGACAGGGAAATTTCATGTTTGGCCTCAATAAGTGGGGACAAATGAGCATCATCTTGAATGGAAGAATCCTCTGATGTTTGTTTGGAAGGCCGTTCCAAAGTGGAAGAATCATGCATGCTTAGGATCAAATTTGGACTTTTTAAAGATGATTGCTTCCTAGTATGTCGACAACAGGAATGAGAAGAAGTTGTACGCATTGACTTACTCGGTCATATTAATCACAGTAATCCTTCTAAGTTAATCCTCTTTCAAGATAATATGACCCAGGCTTCTTCCTGTGTGTCAATGTTACAAATCATTTATGAAGAAAGTCATCTGGAAAATGCTCAATGTACGCATAATGAAAGATTCAGACTATATTTTGGCAAATGCTCTTGGGAGAAAGTTACCGTCTGAAAATAGTTTGATGGATGGAGTTGTATAAATGGCCAGCCATTTGCGTGAGAAATGTCTGAAAATATGTATTTTTTTGGTGGGATGCAATGTGATTCGGAATGGCCTTGTATATGCAAGTCTTCATCTTTACAGTGAGTCTATGTAAGATTTTGCTCAAGCTTTTGAGGGCTTAGAGAGTCTCATGTACTTGAATTTACGGTGTACGATCATTTACTAGCTAAAGTTACTGTGTCATCCGGGTAAATGTCTATTTGGTAGATGGATGTATGGTTTTCATGATGGAACTGGGGGAGAGAGGATTGGGGCTGGCGGGGAGCATCTCCTTGCCCTCTTGGCATTCTCGGTGGTGCAGCTTTTATTAATCATATATACTATACTATGAAATTTCGCATAAAATCTCTATATCTCGTCTCTTGATTAGAGTATTGCGTGTTGTTCTCTCTCTCCTCATGCGCTAGATTTCTGGATGCATTGTTGCGTTATTTCATCAAAACTCTTACATATATTGACTGAAATTTTGAAACTAGGGATTCGATTGGCAAATCACAATAGCTTCTTACTATGCTAATGGGTAATGTTCTTGTGTAAACGCAAGTGTGATTTCTCATATGGTGCAGACGTTGTGCAGTTGATCTGTACAAATGTGTAGTTGATGTTGTAAATGGTCTGATACAGTTGAGTGAACAGGATCGAGATTGTTTCATTCCCCTTTATTTAGAGAGTTTCATTCAATGTGCGTGCCAAAAGTAGGGTATCAGAGTAGTTTCTGTGCAACATTGATACCTAAGTATTTCTCCTTTTCTTCGTTCTCCTTCATCGTTGCAATCTGGCTTATTATTGCTATGTTAATTGCTACAGATTATGTAAGTGACGGCATTTCACTTATACGTTTTGGATTCTAATTGCAGTGATAAATAGTGACTACACTGTCAAATAAGGTATCTATATATATTCCCATGAGCATAACAGTATTTGCTTCAACAAAATACATGTTAAGTTGCCAGGAAAGGCTAGACACTGCTAGTATGTTTTTTTTATTCAATTTATAATCAATTGAAGGCTGAAATCTGTGAGCTAGTTCTACTTATATTATATATTAACCATGGAAAAATTTATGTGACTACTTATTTGATGTTCTCGCCATCCTGCACTCAATGGTCAAAATGACATTCTTATACGCTTCGCACATGCAGACATTTTTCTTTTTATTAAACTTGTTGCTAGTTTTCTTGTTGCGCACAGTTTTTTGAATTATTGTTAGCTCTACTGATGAATTATGTATATGTTGGGTCAGTGAATTGCGGAATTGAAGGTATATAGTTGTTCTTTCATTCACTTCATTTTAGTTGGTTCTTGGTCTCTTTCGACAGGACATGCATATTTATGTGCATATACACAGAACTGTAAGATTTTGTCTTAGTTGGCTTTATTAGCAAATCTTAATGTCCGTGAAAATGAAAGCATGTGAAATCCTTTGTCCAGTTAGGGTTCCAGTTCTTTCACTATTCCAATGGAAAATTTTAAAAAAATGGGAAAGGAAAGATTGGATACTGATATTATGAATATCCAGAACTCAACGATTGCACAAGACTTGCACATCCATAGGCTTCATAATTGAAGGAGTTCGTGTGTTTTCTCTGTGTTTTTTCTCCCCTTTTTGGAGTTTAAGTGATCAGTTCCAAATGAATGTAAGATTGAAGATAACGATCAACTAGAAATAAAATCTTTGGGCCACACAAAGGCCATTCTTTTTTTCTCCTTTTCCAAGATATTCCTGAATTATTCGAGTGTGTTTCGTAGAGTAATCAGATATGCCCTTAGTTGTGTTCATAGACAATTACTCGGTCTCAGAGGCTCATGTTTTTGTGGATTGTTTCTGCAGAAGTTATTACCGTTGCACTCACAGTAATTGCCGAGTGAAGAAGAGGGTCGAGCGGTTGTCAGAAGATTGTCGGATGGTGATAACGACCTATGAAGGCAGACATAACCATTCCCCGTGCGATGACTCAAATTCATCTGAACATGAAGGGTTCAACTCGTTCTAGTATTGCCCCAGGAGAGAACCCAAAAGGCATTGTCCTGGTGAATTTTGGAGAACGTTGCCGTGTGAGGATGTTCTGAACTATAGTTGCAAACGGACTCCGACGTCCCTGGTCATGTAATCTATGTCTAGAAGTATAGTTTCGTCATTCTACTTGAACTTATTTGCAGCTTCTTGTGTATATTGTGGCTGCTACATTAATTTCATGTGAAATATACAGCCTATGTATTCGCTTGTGCAACGTGACTTGTCTTCCATTGTTTGTGAATGCACTCGCGTTAGGAGATTTCTAGTCGAGGATGTATGAAAACACAGTTCTTTTGGTTTGGTTTAACAGTTCATAACTGGATCTCTACAAATTCTACGGAGTTGGTTCAGTTTGTGTAATGTCAAAATCTCTGTTGAGACAGATCGGGTCGAGATGCAAATTTCAGTAGGCAGGTTTGGTTGATATGGATAAGAATCTAGACGGGCTGAAGATCATTTTCTTGGTGACGCTTTTGAAAAGCACTTGCGAGTTACGAGAATTGGTTGGTGTTGCAATAATTTATTATATTGTCAGACGTGATTACTGTTCATATTCCAAAAAAACGCAAACTTTTTCTACTGACACCCTTGGGGAAACGTACCAGATGCCGTAACCATTCAAGTAGCTTTGGAAGCATGTGTACAAGATAATAACGAGGGAAGTGATCTCACTCGGAAGGGTATTGAAATTATTCGCGAGGCTAGCAAATGGAGTCCTGAACTAGTTGCTTGTGAAGTATGGAAGGAGATTAAATTTGAATTAGAAGCAATGGATACTTTGTAATCCAAATATTTACCGTTCGTTCGTTTTATTAAACTTGACCCAATCTTTTACTAAAAGGATTGAGCCGAATACGATTCAATTTATTTATCTATCTCATATAGAGATACATTTATCTAGATATACAAGATAAAAAAAAGGAAATAAACAATTCAAAACCTAATATCCTAAAAAAATTCATATTTTAGCACTAGTCCCAATTTTATCATAAATTTTTTTCGCTCATAAAAAACCGATGACTTTTGATCTAGTCCCAATTTACCCTAAACTTTTTTTTGTTTCATAAAAAACTACCAACTTTTACTTGAATCCCATATTTACTCCCATTAATCCTTCGTCCAAAATTGCCTTTAGTCATGTGGCATTCTCATGCCATTGCTTTAGTTTTTTTCCCAAATTTCATATCCAAGGAAATGTCTTTGGGAGATAAATGTCCAATGACGTCTTATCGGATATGAAATTTGGGTAAAAATTAGAACAATTAGAGTTAACTTTCTTCAATTGCTCTTACTCTTAAGAATTGCTAATAACTGTTATGAAAAAGTCCATAAGTTTCCAAAAACTGTTAATGAAAAGAATTACTAATCACCAGCTTCTTTTTTATAATTAGTGGTATCTTATTGACACTTTTATGAAATTATTAACTCATTTTGATAGTTTACACATGACCGACTTTTTTTTAAAATTCTTAACCAACTTTTATTTGTCTTTCTTACCAATCTATATTCAAGTAAGTTACCAACTGTATTTAGGGCCCGTTTGGTTCGGCTTTTGAAATGCTACTTGGGGGAATACAAATACCTTTAGGTTAAAGCTCATTGGGGAAATGCAAGTGGTATTTGGTAAAAAATCACTTGTAAAGATACTTTAGGCTAAGTAGTGTTTGGTAAAATTTTTTTTACAAAAGGGCTTTGGGAATTATCTTTTTATTTAAAAAAAATCTACTTTACCTTTCGTTGGAGCCGGCCTTTCGACAAAGGCCGACGGCCGACGGCCGACGGCGAGTTTGATCTAGTGTTGGCAGCCGTTGCTGAAGTTTAGGCGATCGCCAGTGAGCCAAATCTGCTGCCGGCGGCCGTCGCTTGAGGCCAGGCGATCCTCGGTGAGGGTCGTACGGCCTAGGCGGCCCAAGCCTGGGTTGCGCGACCTCAGGCGACCATCGCCTGGGTTGCGTGACCTCAAGTGACCGTCGCCTGAGGTCGAGAAACCCAGGCGACGGCTACCCAGGTGGTGACCGCCTGAGTCGAGTGACCCAAGCGTCGTCGGCCTGGGCGATCACGCGACCTCAGGCAGTCGTCGCCTGGGTCGTGCGACCTCTCCGGCCTCTTGTTGGCTTGATCAGGTGTCGGCCGCCCTCGCCGGCGGCCTCACGAAGAAGATGAACAGTAACAAGAGGGGCAAAATAGAAATAAGCCAAAATAAGTGAGGGTATGTGACATTCCGAATTTCGGCTCATTTTTGGGATTTATAAAACGCGTGATTTGTCAGTGTGCTTATAGTAAAATCTCGCCCGGGAACTGATCACTCTCAGTTATTATTTTAAATTAGAGATTTCGCTAGAATCGCACTCGATCGAATTTTTGCGGTTATTTGGACCCCGAACTTGGCAGTCGATTTTCGGAAATTTTGGGACGAAATAAATTGGACGGTGTCGATATTAATGTGGCCAGCATCGAGATTGTCAGGAATAGTAGAAAAGTGAATTTTAGGCCGGGTACGAATTTGGACTAGTAGACCTCCCACGTTATAGTTTGGTTTAATTAATTTGGTTTTTGTCCCTTTTTATATTTGAGGTTTATTTTAGACCGGTAGATCGTTTTTGATTTTGAATTTGGGCCATCGGATCGCAATTAATATTAGAATGTTTATTTTTTTCCTTTTTATCTCTCTCTCTCTCCTTCGCGCGCACGTCCCCTCATGCAGATTGTCTTCTCTCTCTTCCCCTCTCTTTCCTTCCCTCTCTCTCTTTCTTTTTCTCTCTCTTCTCTTCTCTTTGCCGCGCTCACCGACCCCCCTATGCAACATCCACTCACGCCCATCCCCCCTCCTCTGACACCCTCTCTCCTCTCTCCTCTCTCTCTTCTTCTTTCTTCTTCTTCTCTTTCTTCTTCTTCTTCCTTCTTCCTTCCCCGAGCGCGACTGGTTTTGCTTTGTTCTGCCCAATCACCGTCTGCTGCTCGGCTGCCCTCCGCCTTCGTCCGACGCCGCTCCACTAGTCGCCGCCGCCAGCAAGCTCAATCGTCGCCTCCGCCCTGTTGCTTGCGACCGCCGCTTGTCGGCCTTGTCCGCGTAGCACGCGAGTAGCAGCTTGCCGTGGCGTTCGTTGCGGTTCGGCGTCGCCCAGCCGTCCGCCGACCTGTCCTCCGTCGTCCGGCCACCTGAGGCGCCGCTGTGTCACCCCCGGTTGCCGCACGATCCCTTTTTCCCCCCATGTTTTTCTCTCCCCCAAAGCCCTCCCCTGTTTCGAGCTTCCAGCCTCACCACCGCCACGTGCCGCCGTTCCGACCTCTACCGCCCTGCCTCTGCCGCCCTGCCTCTGCCACCCAGCCACTCCCCTTAGCCACCTCCACCGCCCTGCTACTCCCCTGGCCGTCAACACCTCTCCTCTCTTGCTCTTCTTCCTCCTCGACGCCTCCCCTGTTCGGGATGCCCTCGCCGCCACTCTCCGGAGGAGCTCCGCCGCCACCACCGTCTCACCCAGCCTCACCCAGCTGTCCCACACTCTCTGGCCGTGTCCCTTCCCCCTCCCTAAGCCGCGGAATCGTCTAGTTCGTCGCCTTTGTTCGAGCCGTTCGCCGGAGCCGCCGCCGCCATTACTTTTCCCGCGTGGAGTCGCTGCTGTCTAGCCGCCATCGCCGCGTGTTCAGCTCGGTTTGAAGCTCAGGACACCTGATGAGTTTGACCCTAAATCCTAATTAGGATAATTTGCGTTTCTAGATGGGTTTTAGGGGATTAATTAGGGTTAAATTGTGAAGGTGATTAGGGATATTGATTGTGGTCGATTTGGTGGATTAGTATGATGAATTAATGGAGAATTAGTGGCCCGAGAGGTGCGATAAATGGGCTAGACAAACTTGGATCGGAACGGCCTAAGTTCGGAAAAATTCGAATTGGAAATGTGAACTTTAGTGCGTGTAGTAATTGGTCTTGTGGCGGCCGATTGGATTGGTGTTTTGGGGAGTTTAAATCGAGCTTTTGAAGATATATATTGGCCTAGGAAGACTCGTGTGGGGGCTGTCCACACTAAGGTCGACTGGGGCGAGGCGCGATTGAATTGGGGCTTAGTAGTGTAATTGGCGAAATTGAAGGATAAACTAAGTTAGGGATTAAATTGTCTCTAATTGGGAGTGATTTGGCAATGCCATGACATGTTTAGTGTGGCTAAGAACAGAGTGGCTTGGTGGGCCTTGATTGCGCGGTATTATGTGGATCGGCTTATGTGACTGATACGTATGAATAGTGTACCGTGCACGAGTGCTTGAACTGATTTTCATGATTGCACTAATTTGTGGTTGGGTATATTAGAAATGTGGACGGTACATATGACGTGTCGAATTGAACAAGTGGTGTGGTGATATTACATGCTCTTTGTGAAATGCGTGATTGCTCAAGTGTGATTATTGTAGCCATGGGTGTGCATCTCAAGCATTGGCACGGCATGTGCATGTACGAATGTGCCTGAATGACATGTGCATTGTGATAACTTGAAATGCCCTGATGCATCTTACGTGGTGTTTAGATAAAAATTGATGCTTGTGAATGTGTGATCATAATAAACCCTGATGCGTATTACGCGGGGTAGTGAACACGTCTTGAGGCGTGTTACGCGGGACGATGCCCGGATTACCGAAAGATGACCGGCCTGGTGCGTTTTACGCGGGCTGTGTGTCATGAGCCTGCGGGCTGCAGATCGATCTCGAAGTGTGGGCCTGATGCGTTTTGTCACGCCTCGAACTCTCACGGACTCGCGACATCCCGTCCATGGTCAATCATTAAATGCGACGTCCCAGGCACGTCGCCGACCCAACCCAAACATCAGAAATTAGGCACGTGCGAAAACAAAATGAAATAATCCAGACATATAATAATGAAGAAGGGGTAGCAAAAGCACAATCGAAACTTGCTAATCATACACTTGGTAGATACATACAATGTTTACAAAAGTCAACTGCCAATAAGGCCAAAAACGACAAACCACATTCAACAAAAAGGATCGTGGTTCGTCAACTTAGCTCCTCTACAAAATGGGTCACTCAAATACAGGGTCCTTGACCCATCTTCGATCCCCGAGATTATCCTTGCAGGGTCTCCAAACAACTACGGGCGCGGACCTGAAATGGTTTGGTTAACAACCATGAGAATACGTCTCAATAAGCAGACAACCTAAACCCCACATAGGCCAATGCGTACCCAGACAAGTATAACATGCAATCTAACTATCCACATAACAATTTTCACATAAGTACTTACCTTGCTTCAAATCACACGCTAACTCGACACATTAGTCAAATCACTATATTGAAATAACATTTCACGTACTTATCACCATTACTTGAGCGTCATTCACATGTACATTTACCAATTCAATCAGGTACAATACACATGCGCATACATCTAACTTTCTCATGACCCGGGTCAACACCCCATAGGTCCTTTCTCGCCACCCGCGTCAACAAGCTCCAGGCTGGCAGCCCTCCGATCAATCCGGGCTCTGTCCCGCGTCAACACGCTCCAGGACTTTTCTCTCGACCCGGGTCAA
Organism: Syzygium syzygioides; assembly: GCA_031216285.1. Taxonomy (NCBI): domain Eukaryota; kingdom Viridiplantae; phylum Streptophyta; class Magnoliopsida; order Myrtales; family Myrtaceae; genus Syzygium; species Syzygium syzygioides. The sequence goes on along the minus strand of CM062245.1, from coordinate 21,124,517 downwards.
CACCCTACAGGTCCTTTCTCACAACCCGGGTCAACACCCTACAGGTTGGCAGCCCTCCGATCAATCCGGGCTTGTTCAAACAACCACACACGCCATACAATTCCATCAATTTCACATTTTTCACATAATCAAATATCACGCAACCATTTCCAGACAACCAAGCACAATTCACCATACTTACGTCAAAGAGGCCACAGTTCCATCAATTAAAGTCACACTCGCACACTCACAAACGGTCAATCAAGGTCAGCCATTACTCGTCATCAAATCATTACATGAACACACAATATTAAGCATTCATCAGGCCGAAATTCGAACAATCACCAACCACACTTAGCCTGCCACACCTATACAATAGGGACCACAATTTACTCCAAAACTTATCCGATATTAGTCCCTCGGACTAGCTAATGTCCCGGTTCGTGACAACCCCTAACTCGGCCTTAAAAACCAGCCAACAACTCGCCCAATGACGGCCCTAAGTCCACCTCTAAATCAGCTAACAACCCGCCCAATGACGGCCCTAAGTCCACCTCTAAATCAGCCACATACAAACCATACGGACCATCGCCAAGTTGGACATTGAATCACACATGAATAGTCGATAAACTCGGCAAAATTTCCCAGCATTATACTACCTCCAATCCAGCTACAAAATCAGCCCTCAACCACCTCGGTTCAGCCCACAATTCAACCCCAATCACCCATCCTGAACTCGCCACAATTCAGCCCGCATTTGCACTACAATTCAGCCACCACCCTCAGCTACCAACAACCACAATTCTATCACAAATCAGCCACATTAACAACCTCCAAACAGCCACAATAAGAGTCATTAAACAACCACATTTCAGCCATTAAACAGCCCCGAACAGCCCCCTAATCAGCCACCAATCTCATCCTAAACGACCATTAAACTCATCTAATGATACCCAAAGTCCTAGACGGCATTTAGGGAGTCGCTTACCCCAACTTGAGCGAGAAATCAAGGCTGGGCAGCAAGGAGAATCGCCGGGACAGCAGCAACGGCGACGATCGGCGAGGCTCTCGGCACTCGGTTGGGCGGCAGGGAGGTCCGGCTGAAGGGACAGCAGCAAGGAAGAACCGAGGCCTCACCGGGACAGCAGCAGCTCCGGCATCGAGCGGCGGCCCACGGCGGCGACGGGAACAGGTTGATGAGGACAGAATAGGGGAAAGGGAGGAGAGGTGGTGGGCTGGCCGGAACAGGGGAGAGGGCGTACTGGGTGGCCGGCTAGGCGGTGGGGTGGCGATTGGTGGCTAGGGGAAGGTTGGGTGGCGGAGGAAAGGCGGCGGCGGCCAGAACGGCGGTTCGCGGCGGCGGCGAAGCTGAAGCCCTAACAGGGGAAGTCGCCGGGGAAGAGAGAAACAAGGGGGGAGGAGGTCGCGCGGCGGCCGGGAGTGGCGCGACGACGTCGCGGACGGCCGGGCGACGGAGGGAGGGCCGTCGAGCGGCTGGGTAGCGCCGAACCGTGGCGGACGCAGCTGCGAGCTGCTGCTCGCGTGCGACGTGGGCAGGGCCGACGAACGGCGGCGCGGCTCGGTCGGGCGATGGCGGCGCAAGGTGGTAGGCGACGGTGGTTGGACTGGTCGCTGGCAAGCGTGGTCGAGCGAGCAGCAAGCCGGAGAAGAAGCCAGAAGTAGGGGCGTCGGGGGCAAGCCAGCGAAGGAGAGGAAGAGGAGAGGAAGAGAAGAAAAGAAAAAGGAAAAAGAAAGAAGAGAGAGAGAAGCGGATAGGTATGACAGAAGGGGGGGCACACGTGCGAAGGAGAGAGAGAGAGAGAGAGAGAGAGAGAGAAGAGAGAGAATTTCCGAAAAGAAAATTAACTTCATTCTTATGTTAAACGCAAACGAGGGTCCAAATTCAAAACCGAAAACTGCCTCTCGATCCTAAAAAAGCCTCGCACACAAAAAGGGACAAATGCCAAATTAATGAAACCAAATTATATCGAGGGAGGTCTACTAGTCCAAATTTAACTTGGTCAAAAACTTCCATTTTTCCTTCATTCCTGACAATCTCGATACTGGCAACATTAATATCGACACCGTCCAATTTATTTCGTCCCGAAACTCCCGAAAATCGACTGCCAAGTTCAGGATCTAAATAACGACCAAATTTGATCGAGTGCGATTCTAGCGAAATCTCTAATTTAAAATATTAACCGAGAGTGATCAGTTTCCGGGCGAGATTTTACTATAAGCACACTGACAAATCACGCGTTTTATAAATCCCAAATTGGGTCAAAATCCGGAATGTCACACGTTTAACGCGGGTCGAAGGAGAAATTAATAAATGACTGAATGCTAGTATGCAAGTGTACGATGATACATTGATGAGGTATGAGCATGAGTGCGAGCATTAGCATATGCATAACATGCGTCGTGACATAGAAATGCACGTATATGTGCCGTGATTAAATTCTGTTGCGTGACTACTATTGTTTATTAAATGCCTAACCTGTAGGGTCAAGTAAGATTAGATTTAGGCCCGAGGGCCTGAATCAGTTATGTGTGTATTATGTGTTGTTAGCGCTTGTCAGGAGGTGCAAGTTAGCCTAGTTTAGGTTTAGGGAATTACTCGCTGAGATTTATTCTCATTATTGTTTAAAACCACATTTTCAGACCCCCATCGTTAAGATGTCCGAGATTCCGGTTCGTTTTGGGATTCCGCTTCTGGTAGAGCGGACGAGGACGATACACCCCGTAGGGAACGGGGAATCGTATGTTAGGTATTCTTCTATTATTTGGGTAGAGGTGGGGGCGACGCATTACTAGACCCATGAGTATGTGGCATGGTGTTTTCGGGACAGCTTTGGAGAGCATGGTCCTCTCCGGACTTTTGATGTTCCGTTCACCGGGATGGGCACGAGATATCCTCGATGCCCCGATGGTGAGGTGACGGATCCTGGTTCCTCATCTGAGAAGGGTATGAGTTCTAATGGAGTCCCAGTGGAGTACGAGATGGACGAGTTCGAGCCGGTGGATATGGACGTGGATGACGGAGAGCCGGAGCCGATCGAGGAGGATTCTGTTCTAGAAGCCGAGCTAGAGGATATGGCTTTAGAGGAGGAGGCTGCTGAGGTCGAGCTAGAGTCGGACTCATCAGGATCCGAAGAGGAGATGCCTGACAGCTCTTCATCTTCGGAGTCTTCCGATTTCGACCCAGACTGGGCACCGTAGGGCTTAGTATTCGCCTTAGAATGGGTAGGGCCAGTACCTTTTTGACCAGCACCTCACCATTAGTAGTAGACTGAACCCCGAGCCACTTAGCCCTTTCTGTCAGTAGTGGCCTTGGCCCGCTTTTGATTTTTTAGGTTCATGCTGTATATGAATATTGTAAAGGTTCTCCCTAGCAATGCAAGTGTGTATTTGTTTATATTGATGGTTGTGCGGCTATCCTTGGTTATGTGAATTATTGTTCAGGTGTTTGTTATTTCCGTTGTGCTTTGTTCTTTGTCGTTTGGGTGTTGGGTCGGCGACGCGTCCTGGGGCGTCGCACACGAATCGACCATGGTAGGGATGTTCGCGCGTCGTAGGGTTCGGGGCGTGACAAGATAGTTTGGAAACAAAAAATTTAGCTTCAGCATTTGTGGAATGCCGAAAGCCCAAAGTTGGTTCGGATTAACTTTGGACTTTCGGCATTCCAAATGCTAGGCCAAATGCTGAATCAAACGGTTCAGCATTTTGGGAAGGGGCTTTCGAGGCCGAAAGCCCATTCCCAAAGTTAAACCATACGAGGCCTTGATACTCATTAGTTTAGGTTATTGTTATAATAATTAAATATTAAACCACGCCTTCATCTAACAATTTAAGCTTTTAGAATAATTGATAGTGGTCCCACAAAATCTCACATGATATCAGATAAGTTCATTTAATAGCTTAAGTTTTTAGAATAATTGGCAGCGGTATCACAAAATCTCATTGCTATCAACTCTCATTTGAATTAGTATCAACTTTTATTGGTAGGGATGGACACAAGATAGGACTAGGGATTGGATTCCCATTTTCACCCCATGAAGCGGAGCAAAGCTCCACTATCACCTCGTACCTTTTGCTAGGCTCACTAGTTTTGGCTATCAACTCTCATTTGAATTATTACCAACTTTTATTTGTAGGGATGGACACAAGACAGGGTTGGGGATTGGATTTCCATCCTCACCCCATGAAGCGAAGCTTTGCCCCGCTATCACCTTGTACCCTATGCAAGGCTTAGTGGACGAGGTTCGTCGCAATTTGTTCATTTTCATTATTTTTTTTTTATCTTCGTTCACGGTTGATATGAATTAGAATATTGAGAATGTACAATTACTATAAATTTCTTTTCATAATTATACTAATTATGCCACTTTAAAGTTGGTCGAATTTTACAAATTTCTTGAGCTTGTCGTTATATTCTTGTGTTAGTTTGTTTATAATATTTTTAGTATTATTCACTTAAGTATGTTTACTTTTTCTTTTAATTTAATTTTTAATAAAGTTACATTTCATCATAATATGTATTGGAATATATTGCTTGCAATTAACAAATTTACGAGATTGATTAAACATTGTATATATATGTGTGTGTCTCAAAGATATATAAACGGATAGATTAACGGGATCCTTTCCCTGTCCCATTGCCAAATGCCCCGTCGGGCACTCTTTGCTGGGAAATTTGCCCAATTTGTGGCACGCCCTGCGGGGTAGAGATTCCCTTCACCCATGCCCATCCATATTTATTTGGTTTTTTTAATTTATCAATTTTTATTATCATTTATTAACTTTTGCTTGTTTTTCTTACAATCAACTTAAACATATTTATGAATTTACCAACCTTTATTTGTGCGATGTAGCAGCTTTTCTCCCATTAGATTACCAACTAGCTTCGATTTACTAATTCCCATATGTTGGTTATCAAAGTTTATTTGATATTTTTAAGTGTACTAATGTTTTATTGAGTTATCAACTTTTAATTAGCTCACTTATCAACACATTAAATTTATCAACTATTGTTAAAAACTAGCATCCTTAATTAGCTTGCCAGTAATGACTAACAACGAGCAACTAAATTTAGTTGCAAGAAGAGATGCTCTGACAACCAAATTTGAGTTTGATCGCCATAAATTCCACTTCAACCTATCAAACTCTTTTTTGGTCGCTAGTTGAAATGCTTCTCTGCGACCAAACTAAAGTATGATTGTTAGATATACCAAATCTAGCAACCAAATAAGAGTTTGGTTGCCAAAAGTCATTAGGGTGAGCATGGTTTCATGGTAGAACTTGGAATCGAAGAACCAGATCGGTGGGAATTTGTTCAGTTCTAGGTTCCAAAGTATACACGATAAGTTTTAAGTTTAAAAAATCGAGAACCTATTTCGACGAGTAGGTTCCATGTTTTAGGTAGATGGAACTTAGAATAAGTTTTTATGTTTTTCTTGATCTATATTTTTGTGTGATCTTGCAGTATTCCATGGCGTCCGATAATGAGTGTATAACCTGGAACCACTAATCCAAGCTTCCATTTTATGACCGAGACTTTTACTTTGTTAATGTTTTATATTTTTCGTGTCTAAATAGAAGTTGTGGTCAGTGAATTGTAGCAGCAAGCGGTATTTATTAAATGCGATGATTCAATGCAATCATTCAATTAATAATACAGGTGGAGCTTGGATAGATCTTGGAATCGACCCTAAAACTTGTGATAGGGTAGGTTCTAGATTTCGGGCTATGCATGATAGGTTTTAGATTTCAAAAAATGAGGAATTTGTTCTAATAGATAGGTTCCAGGTGGAACATATACGGAATCTGAAATCGCTCACCCTTAAAAGTCGCCAAATCGTACGACTTGTGGTGACCATCTAAAGTTGCGTTTGGTTCGGCTTTTGAGAAATACTTTTGCATAAATGCAAATGACTTTAAGTTAAAAGGGTTGAAATGCAAATAGTATTTGGTAAAGACTATTTACTTTTAAGCTAAACGGTTTTCATGAAATGCAATTACTTTTTGGTAATATTATTTGCATAAAGAACTTTGGTTTTAAAAAAATAAAAAAGAAAAAACCATATTTGGAATCTTACTCGACAAGCTCTGGCCACGGTTGTGGCCGAGGTCGCGCAACCCCAGGCTAGGGATTGCTGGAGTCGTGGGATCCTAGGCGATGGGCTGCTAGAGTTGCGTGACCTCAAGCGAGGTGACATTGAGGTCACGCAACCTTAGGGGCGCTAGATATCAATTTCGATGTTGTGTGACGAGTCGCTGATCTCGACTTTGACCTCAAGCTAGGCGACGAGTCACCAAATTTTAATTTTAGGCCAGGCGACAAGTTGGAAACCATTGACCTCAAGCTAGGTGGCGAATCGTCAAGGGGGAAGACCTCGACTTCAGATGTTGACCTCGATGGGTTGCGTAATCTCGACTTCAAACCTCGACTTTGACCTTAGACCAAGCCAGGTGATAGTTTGATGAGTCGCCACATCTCTAGCTACAGGGAAGACGATGGGATTCGTTGCAGCTCCAAATAGGGGATACAAATGCGTATGCTCTCTCTTAGTCCATTTGTCTTAAACTCAAAGCCATGAATGCAATTACTAGGCAGCCATTTGTTGTTGATTTTTGTTAGATGATGGGAATCACTCTGTGCTTTAGTCATGATAAGTAAATTGTGCAAGCGGGGAAGATGATGAATAGTGCAAAATCAAGGGGTAAAAGAGAAATTTGAAAAATTGAGAAGGGAAAAAGTGGAATAAATAATTCCATTAATTATGGGCTACAGCATTTCGAAAATGCTGAATGTCCAATGCTAGTGGATAGTAGCCTTGAGGGAAAGGCTTTTAGAGGACTTTGGAAATACTAACATTTCCTAAATGGGCTCCAAAAAATAGCTACCAAAAACTCCAACATTTACCCAAGGGTCTTTAGAACCCCAAAGTCCATTTCTAATGTAGCCATTGGAGAGTATTTTGGGGAGTCAAAGAACCGTTAGGATCGGGAAGGAGCAATCGCCCGGATACAATTTGCCTATATAGTCTATTCTTCCCACCAAAAACAAGGTTTACGAAAATGTAGTCTGTTGTTGTTGACAGTTTGTTGCTCTTATTTGAACAAAATGTGTAAAAATAGCTCTGACTCAACTCTAGTTCCCATTCAACCAAAAAAAAAAAAACTCTAGTTCCACACCTCTTTTCTCTTCCACTCCAAGCTCCCTCAACTCAGAAATGATTGTCAGTCGAGGGAGGTTCCATCTTTTTGACTTAAGTTGAGATTATCTCTCCCAATCTGATCTGGGAGTATTTCATTATTTTCATATAATTTTGTTTGTTTTGTTTTTTGCTCACTGCTGATGCTCTTCTTCGCTCGCTAGGTGTAGTTTCCACTTTCATCATTAAGTGGACAGAATCAAGGAGAAATACGGTGAGTACTTACTACCCTAGAAGCGGTTATACCACTTCTTCGAGCTTTAGAAGCTCTCATCTCTCTATCGAAATCTAGATCTGGGAGCTTTTTTTATTTCGATCTATGTCTACATCTAAAAGTTCCTTAGAGGTGTTTCTGTGTTCATCCAACCTCTCCCGATCTAAATCTAAATCTCGAAGGTTGTTCAACCTATTTTTGGTATCTCTATACAGTAATGGTGTTGAGAACATTGAATTTATCGGCCCATTGCCTACTGTGCAAATTGTAGCTACTGGAGAAGGGGATTATGGTGTATACTCATCATTGATAATGATACAAGATTTAGTGATCGGCTGCTGTTTATTCTGTTTTGATGTTGTGTGCTCATCACTGATGACGATGAAAGATTCGATAATTAGCTGCTGTTCATTTTGTTTTGATGCTGCGATAAATCCGTTCTTGTGAGATGAGAGTATGCTTATCACAATAGTTTGTGCTTTGTTATTGTACTTTTTTCTGTTTGGGATTTGCTTTGTTTTGAACCTCTAATCTATTTTGAGATATGAATCAAATATTTACTTTCGATAAAAAAATTTTGGTTCCCTTGTCGTGAATTCGAAGCCTTATCAATTGCTACTTCCCTTTTGTCTGATATCCAAATCAAACAAAAAGTTGTCAATAATTCTTAGTCAAATGATAGTGGCTCGATAAGATTGTCCAACTCAAATGATATAGGGAGATGCCTTTACCATCGAGGCAATGAATGTATCCAATATGTTCGCTAGAAATTGACTTGCGGTCTTCTATTTAATGGTCTTCCTAAGATTATTAGCAACCAAAACTCTACTAAGATGTTCACCTTCCATGGTCCTACCAAGTTCTCAAGAGTACCTCATTCAATCAGACTTATTTGCCTTTTATCAATGTTCACCCATCTTGTAAACATCTTTTCGTGGATAGTGGCAAAATATTTCTTGTATCAACATCACCTGATTATGATAAAATCTACATGTATCAAATAATAATTAATATTTCGTCTTGTTATTTTCAAAATAACGTAGGATGGTTTTCTCAACACATATTCTATTGTAGGCATTGACAATAGTTAGATGTTATTACCCAATAGGTTTTGTCTCGAGTATATTGTTGGTTTGAATTCGTTAGGGTGTCATGAATTCAACAAAAGACAACAAGAAAGCTCATTGTCCATGTTGCCCATGTAGGAATATTTGGACAAACTCTTTTGGATCGCAAAAAGCATTTGATTGATCATGGCATCGATAGAGGTTGTAAATTCTTGTATCAACATCACCTGATTATGATAAAATCTGCATGTATCAAATAATAATTAATATTTCGTCTTGTTATTTTCAAAATAACATAGGATGGTTTTCTCAACACATATTCTATTGTAGGCATTGACAATAGTTAGATGTTATTACCCAATAGGTTTTGTCTCGAGTATATTGTTGGTTTGAATTCATTAGGGTGTCATGAATTCAACAAAAGACAACAAGAAAGCTCATTGTCCATGTTGCTCATGTAGGAATATTTGGACAAACTCTTTTGGATCGCAAAAAGCATTTGATTGATCATGGCATCGATAGAGGTTGTAAATTCTTGTATCAACATCACCTGATTATGATAAAATCTGCATGTATCAAATAATAATTAATATTTCGTCTTGTTATTTTCAAAATAACGTAGGATGGTTTTCTCAACACATATTCTATTGTAGGCATTGACAATAGTTAGATGTTATTACCCAATAGGTTTTGTCTCGAGTATATTGTTGGTTTGAATTCATTAGGGTGTCATGAATTCAACAAAAGACAACAAGAAAGCTCATTGTCCATGTTGCTCATGTAGGAATATTTGGACAAACTCTTTTGGATCGCAAAAAGCATTTGATTGATCATGGCATTGATAGAGGTTGTAAACAATGAACTCATCATGGTGAAATATTAGTTTATGCCAAAGTGACTAATGCTAATTTATGAAGGAATTGACCTGTCTCGAAAAGATTCGAGCGTGGTGGAGAAGACAGAGAAATATCGAATGACCTGCATCCGACCTTATTTCACTCAACACATGAAGGAACATCAGAGCAGCTTTCTTTAAAGGAGAATAAGGATTTGCATAAGTGCACAATGTTTCATTCTTCTGGACGACAGGATAAACCCGGCAAAGGAAAGTAAAAGAACATTTAAGCCATGGTTTTGCAAAATTTCCCAATCATGTCGAGATTGTGCTAGTTATACTAATCAAGTCATACGATAAAATGAAGTGGGATAAGGAGAGATACACAATGGATGAGGATGTGATGAATCATCCATTAGATGGTGACGCTTCAAAATAATTTGATCAAATATGTTCTTTTTTTTTTTTTTGGTAAGGATGATCAAATATGTTCTTGGTTCGCATCATAGTCAAGAAATGTAATATCACTATTCACCTTGGCAATTGACTGTTTCAATCCGCATGACAACCTCATCTCTACATATAGCATGTGACATATTATAGCTTTTATCACACCCTGAACCTTGACGAGTGTGCGACACCTCATGCTCGGTCGAATTAGTGCGACGTCCCAGGAAATATCGCCGACCCAAATCAACACATCAAAGATAAAGCACTAACAAAAGCAAACATAGACCCAGACAATATTTAGAAAGAGGCAATAGGGAGAAAATACATTCATTATTAAGTCAAACTTATAACATTACATACTATTTACAATAAACATTTTATACAAGCATACCGGCTTCTAAAGTTTGCACCACCAACATCAAAAGGGACAGTAGTCTGGATATAAACTAACTCCAAAAAGGGGCACTTAAAAAAGGATTACCCTACCCCCAACTAACCCCTACGACCTCGAGACGGTGTCCACTCTGAGTCAATCTCCCTATAATCTGAATCTGACTCTCTCTGATCCTCCTGCTCCTCTTAAGACTCAGAATCCGCTTCAATCTCGATAATCTCATCATTAGAATCGTTTGGAACATCAATCGACGGCTCGTCCTCCGGTTTTTTCTCGGGTTCTTCCTCTGGCTCTTCTTTCGGTTCCTCCTTGGGTTCTCTCTCAGGTTCTTCTTCGAGTTCCTCTTCTTCGGGCTCCCCCTCAAGCTCTTCACCTAAATCCATGTCCATTGGATTGTGCCCTACTTGTGACTCTTCCGGCTCCGGTTCAGGCTCAGCCATTGTGGATTCGGGTTCCGCAGGTATAGGCTGATTACCTGATTGTGCGAGGCTAGTGTCAAGGCTGGTCATCTCCCTATCAGGAGGAGGTATAGCCGATGGATCCCAATCTCCCACTCTATCAAAAGGGACATCAAAACCACGAACTGGTCCAAACTCGTCCATACCCTCCCAGAAGCATTAGGCTGTATAAGTATGGGCTTACAAAATGGGTAGTCCTATATCTATCTAGACTACTGTGGTATGCTTAATTCAAGCCATATTATCATCTATAGGGTACTTTACTACTGCATGATCGGTATGCATAGGTATACCAAAACGCTGAGGCGGTGGTGGTGGAGGATTCATGGTCTAGGCCGGTGTTCTGAAAATGTTGATTATACAACTATGAGACGAATCTCAATAAGTCGACAGCCTAAACCCCACTTAGGCTATCACGTACTTCCAGACAAGTTCAAACACAATATCATACGATAAACACATAACATGTACACAATTGCACTTACCTGGGCTCTTAATACACACAATCTACGCGTTAGTCTCAAATCTACAAATTCCAACCACTTGCACTTTCCAAACTAATCTCATACCCAAAAGCAAATGTTGAATATAAGGCATCTCCGAACTCCGCATTTCACACTCATTCATGCACCATCACACCATTTTCATTGCCAACGACCCGCGTAAACACGCCTCAGGTCCGATCTCATTTTCACTTGCCACATCACAGATCTCACTTTCAATCTTTTTTTACAGCCCGCGTAAACACGTCTCAGGCTCCACATTCCTATTGTGATTCGCGTAAATACGCCTCAGACCCGATCTCATTTCCACTTGTCACATCACACATTTCACTCTCAATCTCTTTCCACAGCTCGCGTAAGCACGCCTCAGGTTTCACATTCCTATCACGAGCCGCCTAAACACGCCTCGGGCCGGTTTGATTCCCCGCGTAAACATGCCTCAGGGAGTAAGTGATCATGCGAACATGCCAACACGCCAAATTTTATTTGTACCCCGTGTAAACACGCCTCAGGGCTTTTCAGTGATCATACGCACATCACATGCCTCAAATCTCACACGTTCACATACCCGAACATTAATTAAATGACACAAATGCACCCAATTCAGCCCTCTCAATTCAGCCCATGTAACATACATACAATCATCACATAACATGTCATTTTTCATCATAAAAACCGTGGCACGATAAGCACGACAATACACCACGATTTCACACAATTAAGAGTCGAACCAAATTATGTACCCTATGCACCAAACCAAATTTTGCAGCACTCATACCAATGATACACAACCCTCATTTAGCCTCTAATTACTCACCAAATCACCACAATTTCGTCCATAAAAACTCTCATCCAAAACAGCTCACAAAACTATACTAAACCGTGTTTAAACGAGCCCGTTAATACCCAATATCCTAAATAGGGATTAGGGTGTCACTTACTTGAAATTTCCAAGCAATAACAACCTAGTAAGGGGGCGGCAAGGCAGCAAGGACGTGGCGACCACGGCGGTCCGATGGTTGGATGCACGGCGGACGGCGAGCGCGCGGCGATCTGACAAGGCTTTGGCCAAAACACGGCCAAGGGGAAGAAAGAGAAAGGGTGTAGGCGTGGAATGAGAGGGAGAGAGAGAAAGAGAGAGGAAAAGGAAATAAATAAGTGGCACCGATAATTGGTGCACTTACCCCATGCCAAAATTACTGTCCTATCCTCCTCTCTACTTTCCATCCAACGGCTAAGATCCAAACTTATCCAAAAATCAACGGCCAATATCAATTCTTACCAAAAATATCCAAGGGTAAAATAGGAATTTTACAAAAAGTGCAGGGGCAAAATCATCCAAAAATTTATATCTCTAAAGTTGGTATGAAATAACCAAAATGCCCTTCTCACTTTACACTTGGTCTTCATAAAATCCCAGGGGCAAAACGGTCATTTTTCACTTCCTGTCAAAATTCCAGTTTTCTGACGAATCCGGACAAATCCAAGGCTGACCACATTAATAATGACATCGTCTAATTACTCTGTCATGACTTTCAAAATTTTCAACACCTAAACTCAGTCTCTATTTAATGGCCAAACTCAAATAAACGCGACTTGAGCTTATCTCAAACTAACGAACAGCTTTCAAAAAAATTCATATATTCGACTCGTGGTCGATACTAAATCGAGTCACATTTAAGTTCACTTGAGCCACGGCGACCTCTATTTGTCATGTAATTGCAAGGATCAATCGTTAGTTCTAAAGGACGCGATCGTTTGAAATAGGTTTGAGATCGTTCGCAAATTTCGTATTCTGGCGAGGCGGAATCACTTGCAATCCAATTATACAACATTCGTAAATTGATCCATGACCATCCTTAGATCGGTCTATATTAGCCCAAAATATCACCTCGACAATCCTTATGGTCGAAAGTCAGTCCATAGTCAGGTTCTATGGTCGCGCGAATCTAGATCCCTAATCAGCCTTTCCCTATTGGTTAGTGTCTCAAGAGTGATCAAGTCTAGGCGAGATTTACTACAAGTGCGTTATTGAAATTACACATTTCATAAATACCAAGTGGGTTGAAATTTAGAATGTCATAGCTTTCCCTTATAATACCCCTCCTTGGAAGTGCATGAAGTCATTGTTCAATTTGCTTACATTATTAATACCCAGGCTAAACGCTCTCGAAAGAGCTATAAGAGATAGAGATGTGTACCTACAGTCATTGATGGCTAAATTGAAAATGTGAGATTTTGTGTGGGATCATTACCAACTGTTCTAAAAGCTTAAATTGTTAGATAAAAGTGTGATTTATTATTTAAATATTCTAACAAAAAACACTAAGGGAAGGGGGATGCAAGGCATTTGATTATGTTGAATAACACACATTTCGTATGCATGTAGCCGTGCTTTGGACTTTCCTGCTTATGGTGACCTATCCAGATGATGTACGAGAGGTTATAAAGTATGCCTTGAGTGCAATGATGTATCACCTCTATGGAGATAACATTATATTATCCGTTACATGGGGAATAGGAGATCCTTAAATGGTAATCTTGCATGGAGGAGTCGTAAATTTGACGGCAAGCATGAAGATTGATGGAAGCTTCGGGAGCTGCCCATAGGAGAAATTTTTGAAATGTCTACCGAGGGATGAAGAGATCATATTTGGCAAGAGTGGAAAAAATAAGAAAAGTCAACTTATTGTAAAATGAATTTGGAGGACAACTACCTTAATGGTCTAACCTTTTGCTTCGAGGTAATCTTGATGACAAGAACATTGAGAACATCACATCTAACAAGATCTTCTATATCGTTTTGAACATTGATGTCAAGACCAAAGTGATTTGTGCATGAGAAGCGCGAATGCCTCTTGAGTGATAATGGATCATGCGTGATAGATGAAGGATAGAATGCAAGCGATTGGGCATACATGATACATCACTAGCTAAGGATAAAGATCTGGACCGACGAAGTTCACCATTAAGGCTTACAAGACAAACCACCTGCCAATGATACATGACTTCGGGAAATAAGAATCTCACTACTAGGGTCTATAGGAAAGCCACCAGCCGAGGATTCAATGCTTCTTGGCTAACTACCTAAGGAAGAACTAACCCAGCGAGGATAGATATTTGCTAGAGACGAATCTCATATATTCTCAATATCCAAGTTGACTTTTTTACATTTGAGAATTCTTCTCTATTTATAGAGGAACTAATACATAGGAAATAAACTAAGCATTAAAGACATGGGAACTACCCAAAAATTAAGATATGGGAACTAGAAAACAATTTTTGAACAAAAAAAAACTAGAAAACAATTAAAGACCTATGAACTAGAAAACACATTAATGACATGGAGATTTGAAATCTTGATTCTTCAGCCTTACGGTTCCTTTTCCATAATTCTTCCACTAACCTTGATAAAAAATAACCATATCAGGAGATCAATAAATATCCAAGAAAATTGCTCAGAATAGCCTCCCATCGATATAGTGTTGCTTAACTTTGAGATCGGCAACTTAAAACCTGATCGGCAAGGGAAGAATCATCAACTCCTTAATTGATAACTTGATAGTCAATTGGCAACTATTCTTGCATATTGATAACTAGCATGTAGAATCAACATGAGTTGATAGATAGAGCCCGATGCTCCCGCATCACGATGATAACATGATGGCACGTTTACACTTGAAAGACTTGTTTATAAGATCGGAGTTACATTTGGTTGAACATGGGGAAAGACTATTAAAGCCAAGGTGCAACCTACACTTTAGATCAAGAATACCGGAAAAAGTTTTGGAAGTTTTTGAGATCTGCAAGGTTTCAAGATGGATATGTTCCAAATGTGGCTAAATGTGTTAGGCCTGTGTTAGGCCGGACGAGAAAATAGCTATATTGAAATCGCATGACTTCCACGTGCACTAGCAACACGGGCTTGCCATTGGTCTACGTGGGTTCCATCCCGATGCTGCAGCCCATGTCATGGACGAAGAACCAGAGAGGAGAGCAAACCTCTGAATGGGTCTTGTGCAGCTTGCTTGCGGTTGCAGCTCGGTCATCTAATCCTCGCGAGTGACGTTGGATCCTTGCCGGCGCTTGGCCAGAGCTGCCGATGCCTTTGATTTATCTTTTTATTTTATTTCGAGCGGAAGTATGTAATTTCAAGACAAAGATACCTTCAGGATTCGTGCAAAATTAGAGCTTCACAAAATTTTCAGAGTTGTCCACTTTGGAGCATGAAAAATAATTCAAAGTACAAGATGGGATGATACTCTATGTAAGGAGCTCTACACACCGGATTTCATGTTGAATTCCGTTTGTTGCGGCATATCAACGAACAATTGTTGAGCAACGATAGTTGTAAGGATGTAAACTGTTTTTGTGGGACTATAGGGTCACTCCAAAGGCAAAGTACCAATGGACAAGAGGTATTGACTTCATCAAGCGATCCAAAGTTCAGTTTAAATTAGAGGTTGCCAAATGGGTTAAGGACCCGCATTTTAAATCATATGTAATGGACTACACATAATATAGGTTACTTGAAATTGAATTGGGTTTGTCGCAATAGAGCCCAACTATAAAGTGGGCTGTAATGGGTATGTGATAAACCCATCTTTAATTCATACATGACTCGATTTGCGGTATTGGAATAATTCGAGCAGTCGGCCTCTCGTAGTAAAATTGTCAAAATATCAAAGCTTTGATGATGAACTTTAGATCATCGATCATCGGAGAGTTCATAATTGCACGTGCAAGTGTGTTCAAAGTTGCTTGGAAAATTGCAAAGAATTGGAGCCCAATTTGGATAGAATGTGGATTGGGATTAGGTCGGACCAGCTATGTGTCACTAAAATTGTATTACCGCTCAATTTGATTTGGGCCCATTTTTGGCATACCCAAACTCGACTCGACCCATCTATCTGAAATGTATAATGCATCCAAATGTTTCGAATTCATAGTTTAATATGCAATGTGATCCCTAAAATTTTAATTTGCTCAATGTGATCCATAAAGTACAGTCTGATGAGTAGTGTGTTTTAATTTTTAATTTGTTCAATGTAGTTCCTAAACTTTTTTTGTACATGTTTAATTTAGTCCTAACTATATGAAATTATTTAAATGTTGTCCTTCTGTTAATTCAAATTTAGGGACAACATTGAAATTTTCATATATTTCAGTGATTAAGTTTAATATTTACAAAAAAATTTAGGGATTATATTGAACAGATTAAAAGTTTAGGGATCATATTGCATACTAAGTTAAAGTTCAAGGATAATATTAAACAAATTAAAAATTTAGGAATCACATTACGTATTGAGCCAAAGTTCAGAAATTATTTGTGCCGTTAGACCTTTTTGGAAAGTAAAGAAGAAGAGAAAAATGAAATCAGAAGGAAAGAAACATATTCCGGTTGACCCTTCGTTTTTCATTTGAGCCGAACCGGGTCAAGGAACCGACGCCCACTGCACCTCCACTCTTTCTTCTTCAACTCAGATTCACCGTCCCAGGCTTATCTTCAGCCGCAAGAAGAAGCGCCATTCTTCAAACCCTGAACTCCCTCCCTCTTCACATCACCCACTTCGCCACCTTGCAAGAACCACCGAAAGACCCAATACCCATCAACGAAGATGCTGCTCCAACCTTCTCTCCACAACCACAACCCTTCGATCTCGCCCTCCCTGTCCTACCGCCGCCCCCTGCAGTCGAAGGTCTCCCACATCATCCTCCGCCACAGCTCGAACCGCTTCAAGCCGCCGGCCATATCGTGCGCGGTGTCGCAGGTCCACAGCTACAACACGGTGGACTACGAGCGGAGGCCGATGGTGAAGTGGAGCGCCGTGTTCAAGAGGGTATCGCTCATGGAGACCCCCGAGCTCGGGGCGGCCACCGTGCTGAACCAGTGCGAGGACGAGGGGAAGAAGCTGACTAAGTGGGAGCTCTGTCGGGTGGTCAAGGAGCTGAGGAAGTACAAGCGGTACAAGCCGGCTCTCGAGGTAAGAAAGAGACAAGATGAGTCGAGTCGGTTGGTTTGTTTCATGGTTTGATGAGATATGTGCTTTTATGTGTAACATATCGTGCCCTGTTAGGCAGAGTGATGGGTTTACGTGTTCCTTCAGTAGTTCGTTCTGCTCTTGCTGAAATTGCGACCCTGTTTTTAAACTTCAGGCCTTTGTGAGGTGGTTCATTTTTCTGTTCTTGTTTCTGTCAAGATTGAATATTGCTTGAGACAGTGGTGTAAATTTGGATAAATTGACCAAGATCCACTTGACATGGCCATGGGTTCGGTGGTTTGCAAGATGGGGGATTGGGACTTGGTTGGGATTCAAGGTCTTAGACTTGCAAAATTGAACTAGCCAAAGACAAGCAGGCTGACCGCTCATTTCACTTGGGGAAAGGTTTCCAGATTGTGGTCCTTATTCTTGTTTTAAGTACTTCTTTGTTTTATGATTTCGATTGCACAGGGTTTTTGTAGCATTGGCACGTTCTTTGGCATCCCTGAGAATGTTCTTTGGCTAGTTGATTCTGTTTGTTGGCAAACTTATAGATGGTTTAATATATTATACCCCTACTTGGTCTTTATATAAAGCCTTCATCACAGTCTCTGATTGTCTTTTCTGTAAATGTCCATGGGATGATCGTGGGCTTTTAATGATGATTGGAAATAGTTAGAGAGGTGGTTGCACTGATAATTTGTGGTTGTCAACTCACTATTATTCTGCCCTAAAGCTGATGAACTAGCTTTTCTACGACAATTTCTTCATTCATGGATGCAAAATTTTTTTCTCCATTTTGCAGTGATGATCCAGACGTATCTTTTAAAATGGGGAGAAGATAATTCATCTCAAATTGGATCCTTTAATAGATTTTGGCTTTGTCCAATGTTCAATACCGCAAAATTTCTGCAGTTCCTGGTGTCATGTTAGCAGCTAATGGACTTTCTTTTTGGCCATTAGCAAGTAATAGACTTTAGGAGCCTTTTTATTGGGAAATAGCAAGGAATCAATTGGAAATACATAATATGGGATAATTTGCACAGCTCATTGTTTATTCATAATGGTGTGCAAGTCCAAGTAAGATGGTTTGATCATGTTGAATGAAATAGTATATATAAATCCTTTTTAAAAGTAAGACGAGCTGAGCACCAGCTGAAATAACTCCCTCATCAATCAGTAGAATTACTGCTGGGGAGTCTCTGTACTATACAATAGAATAAAAGCTGTCAAATCTCCCTTTGTCTTTGGCAGAAGATGTTCTCTCAGTAGAAATGGTTTATCTAGGATATGACAGTTATGTGATTTAGGATGTTGACAACTAACCTTGCGATTATGCTTAAACTGACATTTAATGTCTTTGCGTGTAGTTGTCTGCACTTCATGATCATTTCACAGTAAGCACTCATTTCACAAGTATGTAAACATTGCATTACTTTGGGCAAATTTAATTGCATGGAAACCTGTGGGCTTTCAGTTCCTCATACAAGTTTTATTTGAGTGTTCCTGCCTTAGGATGTTGGTTGTTCATTTCGCAATTTGGACTGTCAAGTGGTATTATCAACTTCGTTTTTTGGACTTCTGGTAACATACTTTGGATGGACATTCCTATCGGTTCGGCTATGTCTAAAGTATCATTGCATGTTTGTGTCATTTGCGTGGATTGATGGCTGAGTGCATACTTCGACGTCTCACTATTTGTGAAAATCGCTCATTGATGGAAATTCAAGGTTTTTGAAATTTATGGTCAATAGGAAAGACAACTCCGACACTCAGTCACGTGCACCATACCCCTTGAAATGGAATATATTCTGTTCATGTTGCTTGTTGCAGTCCCTGCTGTTAATTGTTTCCGTTGGGTTATATGTAGTTTCTAAATGAAATTTTTTTGAAATCCTGCAATTAGTTGTAGATAACTGCAGCCAACATTTGACATGTCTTTCTTTCACTTAGCTTTAGTACAGACCATGAAATTCTTATATATTCTCCAGGTGTATGATTGGATGAACAATAGAGAAGAGAGGTTCAGATTATCTGCCAGTGATGCTGCCATTCAATTGGATCTGATTGCCAAAGTGCACGGCATTTCTAGTGCTGAAGATTTCTTCTTGAAGCTACCAGATACTTTGAAGGACCGAAGGATATATGGGGCTCTTCTCAATGCATATGTGCGAGCCAAAGAGAAAGAGAAGGCAATATCCTTGATTGACAAAATGAGAGAGAAAGGCTACGCCATGCATGCTCTCCCATTCAATGTGATGATGACCCTCTACATGAATCTTAAGGATTATGCAAAAGTTGATGCTCTGGTGTCAGAAATGATGGAGAAGAATATACAACTCGATATGTACTCGTACAACATTTGGTTATCATCTCGTGGGTCCCAGGGATCTGTGGAAGGAATGGAGCAAGTTTTTGAACAGATGAAACAGGACAGTACGATCAACCCCAACTGGACAACATTTAGCACGATGGCAACAATGTATATAAAGATGGGACAGCTGGAAAAGGCTGAGGATTGCTTGAAAAAGGTAGAGAGTCGAATCACTGGCCGAGATCGGATTCCTTATCATTATCTCATTAGTCTGTATGGTACTGTTGGTAACAAAGAGGAAACATATAGGGTATGGAACACTTACAAAACAGTTTTTCCCACTATCCTGAACCTTGGATACCATGCCATGATATCGTCTCTTGTGCGGATCGGCGATATCGAGGGGGCAGAAAAGATGTACGAGGAATGGCTTTCAGTGAGGACATCTTTTGACCCTAGGATAGGAAACCTTCTCATGAGCTTTTACGTTAAAGAAGGAAAATTGGACAAAGCCGAGGGCATTCTTGATCGAATGGTTGAATTGGGAGGAAAGCCGAATTCAAGTACGTGGGAGATTCTTGCAGAAGGTCATACCGGGGAAAGAAGGATTTCTGAGGCTTTTTCTTGCTTTAAGGATGCATTTTTAGCCGATGGGTCGAAAAGTTGGAGGCCTAAGCCAGTGACCGTGTCTTATTTCTTTGACCTTTGCGAGGAAGAAGGTGATTTGGAAACCAAAGAGGCTTTAGTAGGGTTGTTGAGGCAGTCGGGATTTCTTGAAGATAAAACGTATGCATCGTTTTTTGGCTTATCTAATGGAGCTATGAAAGATGAAGCTGGATCCCAGGATGAGGGTGATGGATCCGAGGTACTTCTCAACCAACTGCAGGGTAGCATGTGATGCGCTTGGGGTCTGCTTCATTGAAAATCTGTCGTCTACTTGGAGTTGACAGTGAAAATTGCTATGAGCAGGGCATGGAAATCCAAGTTCTGAAGCCCTAGACTCGAGCATTGTAGATATTGTGACAGAATATTCAGACCTCCTGTCTGCAGTCCCAGAATGTGAAGCTTGATATGCTTCTTGCTGTGAAGATGACCTTATGTACGCGGGAATCGCTCATGAGACCGATCCAGCTTCTTTATCTTATTTATTTTTTATAACTCTCCACCATTGTTCATTGAGATCTGTTAAAAGCAATTTTGGCATCATGAAGCTTTTGGGTTCTGGTGTAGTTCTGCTCTATTTTCGTGGGAGAAACATTTGAGTATCATTCTTCTGCCATGTCAACTGGTTTATGTGCAAAGAAGGTAAAGTTGCTGTTACTCTTTCATTTTGAGGAGTACATGAGCGTACATACACAGATATGTATGTGGAGAAACTCGTTTTCTGCACGTTTTTTTCTTGATTCTGCTCTTGCTGAACGGATTGGGCCATCAATTTGGACAACCCGCTTGGCCACCTCATTGTATTGGTAAAAATTTTAACTATTGCAAGTTTTTTCATTTAAGGCCACCGTCCCTGCACTCTTTTGCTCCCCTTAGAGCAAATTTTAACATGCAAAATTTGGCAGATCATCATTGTTCTTAGTTACCTCATTAGGTAACCCTTTGGAGTTCTTGACCCTAGTCCCGCTTCATGTCCCGCTTCACGTCTTTTCGTCTTTAAAAATTAGGCCATGTTTCCTCCATTCGGGACTCTGATTGATAGGTTACAAATACGAGCATAATCTATATGCCGATTTAACAAAATGTGAATGTGGGTGATTTTGGTGTTTGTAGTTTCACTAACTCAGAAGGCTGTTCGAGGAAACTGAGAAGGAAGGAAAGTAAGACGCTCGCGCAATCATAATCAATCTTTTCATTGATTACGCCTTTAAATCTTTAAGCTTTTTTTTTTTGGTAAGGGCCCTCAGATCTTTAAGCTTTAATCTCTCTCAACATTCAATTTCACTTCACTAAGTACGGCAGACAATTGAGAATTTGCCTCTACAGTCTACGTTTTAAAATTGTTTATCTTCGGCGATTGTCATAACTCCCATAATTCCATTTTAGGAATCTGCACTACGTTTGTAGAGGTTCCGTGGCTCATTAAGAAAGGGGGTTCAATCGTTAGAACTAGAGGTGGCAAAACCCAACTTGGCATATCTGAAGACTGGCTGGATCCGAATTAAGAGAAGCCAACAGCACATACCTGACTTGACCCGTATTTAAAATAACCCAGAGAACCTGAATCATTCAGCCATCCAAACCGATCCAACCTGAAGTCGAAGAAACCTGAATCCTAAATGAGCCCCAACATACCTAAATTCTAAGTAATCCAAATTGAAAACACCTGAATTTCACACTTCAAATTACTCTAAGGTAAGATATAGTATATGCAAAATTAGTTTGAAAGTATTTACCTACTGTTTCAAATATGAATATGTACGATAATTGACCAAAACAACTGAAAACGAAAGCAAAACCAAAGCCAAAACCAAACTAGACCCGGATCAGAACAGGCTTATACAGAATTTGAGAGCCTGAAACTAGTAACAACCAGAAACCGTCCAAAGTTGCTTTTGAAAAATAAAGAACATGAAATGAACCAGGGTTGAGAAGCCTTTCCAACCTAACTTCTAATTGCAACTTCATAAACCAAAATGTCATGTATCTGAATATGGATCGATATCGAATTTAACCAATGCACCCGCGTTGAAATTTGAGAACCCCAACTGATCTGACCTGCATTTGAAAATTAGACTACGCAAAAAGGGAAACCAAAATGTTCCAAACCCACCCGACGCGCATCCGAAATTTTGTAAACCGAGAGGAACCAAAACCTGCTAATGTCCTGAAATCAGAAGTAACTGAACCGAAACCGACCCGATTCGCATGTTTGCCACCTCTACTTAGAACTGCAGAACTGCGGTTATGAGTTACTCAAACATCTCATCCTTATTCAAAATAAATCACGTCTTGTTAGAACTGATGCCCAGATATCCTGGTACTTGTTCTCTTGTGATCGCATTAGCGTGCACCTAGAACACAAACATTTCTGGCACTTAAGTTCCACTGACCTAACAAAGGCGATCATTAATAAACAAGAAGTTCCTTATTGACAATGGATAAACTATTACACTCTCTAAGCTTTCATTGCATACTTGCGGTAAACATAGACGACGACCCTTATGATGACTGGCACAAAAGCAGTAGGAGTGATGTAGCGGAACTTGACCCTCTCGTCGGGCATGACGGCGAACAATACCGATCCATACGTAACCATCATCGAGACCGTCACTGCCACGATCTCCAGCTGGAAAGGGTATTGGTAGGTGAGCAATATGATCAAGAGGACGGAGGTGGCAAGTGCAAATGTGTTGAAGACCAAGAAGACGTGAAAGGGCACCAAGCGGGTGGAGTAGATTGCGTTGCCCGCGTTGTGCCCCCGGGTATCTTGCCACACGCCACCCAGCGGGTTGACCCCGGCCTGGAAGGTGTCCGCAGCATCAGGTTGGCAACGAGCAAGAGCATGTTGCGGATGTCGGTTTGGGCTGGGTCCCATCGGATGTAGTTGAACGAGCTTCTTCTAGGTTGATGCTGTCTTCCAAGGGGCTAGCCGTTTCATCAAAGTACATTGAGCGAGAGAAAGAGCGATTACAATGCTGAGTCCGTGAAACTTCTATTTAGGCAACAACGTTCGGCATGAGTCAACGCTAAGTGTAATCAAGTCGTCTTATTTTAGCAATTACAGTTTTCTTGCAACTAGTAAATTTCTTTTCTTGTGGTAAACAACTAGTCAATTTCTTTTTCATTCCTCCCAAGACGTGTTCAGCTAATTAACCACACTCGGACTAGCCCCATGAGAGATTAGCAACATTCAATTGTGTCGATTTGGCACGTGACAGTTAACGGTCGTATCGGTTTGGAGTTTTACCTTCCGTTTATTATAAGTTGTACCGGTTTGTGATTTTTCGTCGTATTAATTCAATTTAACGGAAGATAACGGATGGTAAATTTGTCATAATTGTACCAGTTTAGGGTTTTGGTGATTCAACAAATAGTTTGGGGTAAATTTATCATAGATGTATTAGTTTTGGGATTTTGATGGTCAAAAAATTAATTTAAGGTAAATTTGTCATAAGCGTACTAGTTTAAAATTTTTCGTGATATTAATCCAAATAAAAAATACAAATATAAATTGACATTTTTCCTGGTGCTAGTAAATTTTTGAAAAACGTTGTTAATGGTGTAAAAATTATTGACTACCCTTTAGTTCGTTGGAAAGTTACCAACATTTTTTTTTAATTTATTAACTTTTTATTGATGGTGTACAAATGAGGAAATTACCAAGAAAATCCTAAACTAACTATAGCACCAATTTAGTCTGAAGCCTTTCAAATTGGCCAATTTAGTCATAGATTTTTGAAAATTTGCCAATATAGTCTATCGAGCCAATTTTGTTTGAAAATCGTTTACGTGAATGCCAGCTGTTTTAAGTGGTATGGTTGGTGATGACGTAGATAATTTTTTTTATAATTTTTTTGATTTTTTCCTTCCTTTTCCTTTCTTTTTTTTCCCTTTCAGTATTGCCAGTGGCTAGCGAGGGCTGGCCTCACTTGGTAGAGAGTTGGCCTCACTTGATCTAGTGAGGGTGGCCCTCGCCTAGGCAAGGGTCGACACCCAAGCAAGGCCAGCCATTGCTTGTGGCAAGTGGTCGGTGACTGGCCACTAGCGAAAAGCAAAGGGAAAAACAAAAAGAGAGAAGAGAAAGAAAAGAAAGAAAAGAAAAAATTTAGAAAATTTTTAAAAATTACAAAATTGTCTATGTCAGCGACCGTCAAGCCATGTAGCACGGTTAGAGTCCATGTCAGCGATTTTTGGCCAAAATTGACTGAATGGACTACATCAGCAGATCGTCAAAATGTTTATGATCAAAATGGCCAAATTGATGAAAGGTTTAGGACTGAATTAACGTAAATGTAATAGGTTTAATACTTTCTCAATAATTTCCCCATATACAAATCATCAAATTTTCTTATTTTATACGAACTTTTATTTGTCTTTCTTACCAATATCAAATTTTTAATTTTTATTTGAGTGACTTACCAACTTTTTTCCAATTATCAACATTTATTTTGCTATTTGAATTTATCGCCTTTTTCATTATCATTTACCCATTTTCATTTGTTTTTCTTACCAACCCATTAAATTTAACAACTCTTATATATATTTACCAATATTTATTTGTGTCGCTTATGATCTTTTGTCATAAAAAACGAAAGAACTTATTTATACTTCCTTTGTTTTATCATTTTCGAAAACCTATTCAAGGAATAGAATTTCCTCTGGATTTTCATGGGCAGCTGGGGATCAAAAAAGGAAAAATAAAGAGTAGAGAATAAGAAAACTTTCAGAGCTGCTCGTATTAGGCCTACTTTCTTGGGTGGACATGTTATGCAGCTGGCTGCGATTATATATATTCTCTTGCCCCACTTCACACATCAATCCTAGTACGAATCCTCATACTCATTATTCATCTCTCATAGTCATATGACTCCAATGTTTTATCCTTCATTCAATATCACGACTAAAATGTCGTGAACACAAGCCCTTGTTTTCGATTATTCTGATTTGGACCTCTCAAGATTGCAAAACCAATCAAATTTATTCGGAGATGCTGTCGTGCAGCCTTAGCAAAAGGTTTTTTTAATAAGTAAGAGTGAAGGAGTCACTTTATTTCACAATGAATTACTTTTGAATAATAAGTGAAGATGAGTTTAAGTCAATTTTGAATTATCGTAACATCCTGGTCCGCGCTAGTTGAGTTATGCTCACAGAAGAAATGCCCCGAGCGACTACACAAGGGGGTAACCATTTAAGATGAATTACTTAATATAGTCTTTGTCACCCAATGTGAGGTTTTGACTGCTCTTGGAGACATGGGCAAAATGATGTCCATTTAACCTTAGATTAACAAGACTCCAATCCCTCCCTCCTTTCCTCCCTCACTGTCATTTGTTGGTGTGATTAATAAGACATATCTGTTTTTCATAAATTGTCATTTATGAAAAAGACCACAAACAATTATTGGTCTATGTACAGGCGATTTATATCTCTAGCAATGATCCACTAAGTCCAATAAACTGCTTTCTAGATTCAAAATTTGCATAGAGAGAAAGAGCTTCACCAACGAAATATTGCTTATTCTACTCAATAGACCATCAAAACCTAAGTCTATTGCGGCTTCTACAATTGCACCATTAGGCTCTTCTTTTTCTTTTCTTTTTTTTTTTGTCTTCTGCTTACGGACATGCCAACTGAAAATACATGATTTTTTAGAGCTAATCCACTCGAAACCAAGATGCATCGCTTCTAACTACCCAAGGTAAAAGTTACATTTTCCTCCGGACTTCACAATGACATACTTGCAAACTTGAATGACAGCTCTCATGACAATCGGAGAAGCGGCAATGGACAACGACTATCGGAACTTCACCTTCACCGCCAGCATGATCCTGAAGATCGAGCGCCCGTAAGTCATCAGCATCAAGACCGTCACAATGATCACCTCGAGGAAGAAAGGGAAGCCCCAAGTGAGGATGATTATGAGTAAGATTGATGAGGAGAGGGCGAGCATGTTGCATGTCAAAAACATGTGGGAGGCCAAAATACCCTCCATCTACCAAAATTTACTGCAAATTTAAAAACACTCATTTTGGAATTCTCGTAATGACCCAAATTTAAAGATGCACTCCGTAAAGAAGCCACCTTTATATCACAATGAATACTTCCAAAACAGCAAGCAACAATGGGTCGTAAGTCAATTTGGAATTATGGTAATAACCAGGCTCGCTGAATTTGGGTAATGTCTTCGATTGCTTAATATAATCTCCCTAGTCCGACATAAGAATTTAAGATGTCGCAAATGCATCCCGCTTAAACAAGCGAAACTTTTGAGAGTCATGATTAACAAGATTATAATCCGTCCCTTGCTTCCTTCCTCGCAAGATCTAAAGTTTGAGACGTCATATCTCTTTTTCTTAAGTTGTAGTTTTCTTATGTTTTAGTTGGAAGACAACAAAACAATGACCGTTCTGTATGCAGATGATTTATATCTCTAGCAAAGATTCTCTAAGTCTAATAAAGTTCTAACAAGATCTCAAGTTTCCGTAGAGAGAGAGAGAGAGCTTCCCCAATGAAACATGCTTATTCTACTCCGCATTACCAGTAAAACCAAAGTCAATTTTGGCTTCTACGTCTGCAAAATTTTGCCTTTTTCTTCGCTCCTTTATTGCTAACTGAAAACACATGATTGTTGAGATATGACTTTTAGGGCGCGTTTGGTAACGTTTCTACTTCTGAGAACAATTTCTTTTTATAAATAGTTTTTTCTATTTCTATTTTTTGGATGAGTTTCTGAATAAAATAATGCGTTTAGTAACTGCACAAAATTTATATTTCTGGAATAGAAAAAGAACAGAAATGCGTTTGGTAACTGCACGAAATTTCTATTCTTTGAATAGAAAAAAAATAGAAATGCGTTTGGTACAACCAAAAAAATTTCTATTCCCAATTTTTTTCATTCAAGTTTATATATTTTATTTAACTATAAGTACAAGTTATAAGTGAAAAAAATCAATAAGCATTGTTTATTGATTTATCTAATCCTTTTTAACCCACACACACACACATATCTTTAGCATGCTCTTCATGGATAAAATTAATTTCTTAATCTTTTTATTATTCTGAATACCATATTTATCTATTTCAAAAGTTTCTTCACAACCTCTATTATAAAGACTATTTATTCTCATATTAAATTACCAAAACATAAAAAGAATGCTTACATCTTGACCATGTGTTAGTTGTTTTATTACCAATAAAGAAACAAAACGAGAACTCATTCTACGAATGTGAAGAACTCTTCGGGTCGAGCTTGACAGTGCTATAATATACAATAGCTGACGTCACTAATTTTTGTCACTTAAGAAGATTATACCTTTCTTTCTCTTTATGAACTCTTTCTTATGATTCATAGAGTTCCTTGCCACTATATATATATAAAGAACATTCGAAACTCCATAGACAACACTATAATAACACATGGATGATGATGCGGATTTTATTGGGCGCTTGAATATGATCCATTCGCTTTATTAATCACTTAAATAGTCACAGTAACTTTGAAAATTGATTTAGGAAATTAATCACTTAATTTCCTGATGATGATTAAGTTTACAAAATCAATTTAAATTTGATTGTGACTTTTATATATATTATATACATCTTGTTTTCACCCAATAAAGTTGAACATGTAGGTGAAGGAGTAGTCTTCATTTGGAGCAAGAAAAGCGTAGTTGAATGCCAACACTCCAAAGAGATTCTCTATACTCCCAATACTAAAATATCCCATCAACTCATGCTTTGCCAAATATTCAAAGCTTGCCAAACCTCTGTTTGAAATGCTGCATAGGCTTTGGATTTGAAAAATACAACGATAATAATACCCGCTAATTAACAAAATGTTGCCAAATATTTATAAACAACATTACATAAGTCATAAACACAAAGTCATAGAATCTCAGGCATATTGTGATCCTTTGCCATTTTATTTACAATATTTTTCTTAAGCATGTTCATCTCAACGGAAGATACATATGAGGATCCACGCCTTCATAAAATTGGAACCAATTAAACAATAGATTGCTTCTGGGGGTAGCTTCTGCAAACTGAGTGTTGCAAGAACACAAGAGCTGCAAGAACACAAGAGAGCCTTAAGAAAGATCCTGCAGCATTAGATGCAAATGATGACACAAGATTTCAGAACCCTAAGATTTTGAGAAGGATTTAATATGTGATTCGTCAGAGTGTAAAGATATACTCGAGAACGAACATAAAAATCTAGTTTACTGGCCCTGAATGGAATTGCGAGCTCTCTACCAAGCCTGATCAGTTGATCACCTATTCCTTACAAGATCCCATGAGCAAGCAAACGCAGCAATGACAAAAAATTGTTACCATCTTTCAGACACGGTAATTACCTGCAGTTTTGAAAACCTAAGGTTATTCATGCTAAGAACAACCGGCACTTCACATAAAGTGTCAGCAAGTAGTCGAATTGCCAGATATTACTCGAAGAAATTCTTCATGAAACTTATCTGTCCCTCAAAATTATTTTTATATCCACAAACTTCAAAATCAGGAAACCACAAGACGCATTTCACTGACTTCCACAGAACTTGACTCTCTGCAGATTTCCCTATGATGGTTTGATATGGGTGATGGAGTCCCCAAATAATCTTGACATGAGTCAATGACAGGTCAGATATGGAGGATTCCAGAAGACGTGTGGTGGCAACCATTCTAAAAGGATCATAACCCCGGGCAATGTTGGAGGTAAAATGGAAGGTGGTGTCATCCAAGATATGTAAACCATAAGTTCCTAACGCAGTTTTCAGGGACAACATTCATCCAATTCACAAGGAGGAGACTTTGCCAATCATCATAGAGCTCATAGAAAATCTTCCCTACGTTACACTACCTAAGTTTTTATCAGATGAACTATCATTCTCACGGAAGTTCCAGATAAAATTGACTATGTACTCAAACTAGAAAATGCTTTGGCTGGTTAGGTCGACCTAATATTTCCTGATTATTTGAAGCATTGCTTCTCGCGGGCTTCGTTTCATGCCCAGAGGAAATGGGTATTCGCTGAACACTTAAGCGAAACCAAACTTCGAAAATTTTATCTATTCTCACACAGAAGAAGCTGCAAGGACATCCAACCATCCATCCATCCGAATCCGAACACACACTCCACAGATCAACTAAAACATCAACATTGATCAATTACCGAATAGCCAGACAACCCACACATTTAGAAAAACAAGACTATTCCATCTAAAAAGGTTCGCCAAACCAACTTCACGGCACAAAAAAACGCCCACGAGCAGCCGAATCCGACTCCAACCCAATCCACATCAACAATAACCCTAGCTCGAAAGGCCAAGCACCATCTAAACAAGCACACGCGAGAGGCTCGGAAGGGAAAGAAGAGCATCCAATTAGTGAAGCGGAAGGTAGAACCATGACAAGTACCTTACGGATCTGGGCGCGAGGGCCGCCGTCAAGCAAGGGTCACCCTCGCCGATCTGGGCGAGGGCCGCCGTCGAGGGCTGCTTGCGCCCAGATCTGGGTGCAAAGGCTGCCCTCGCTCGACAGCGTCCCTATAGAATCGCCACACTATCAAACAAAGAAGAGAACAGAAAGACGTATTGGCGGCTTTCGACTGGCCGTGGCTTCACCACGAGTGACGGGGTGGTGGCCGGTGCTTTGAGACGGTCGAGGATGGAGGAGGAGCTGAAGCCGCGGCTTGAAAGGGAAGAAGACGGTATGTGGACGAAGGTCCTTAGTTTCTCTTTCCTTTTTACCTTTATGTTTTTGTTTTTGTTTCTTTGATTCTATTTCTAGAAACAAACTTATTTCTGTTCCAAATTTATTTCTTAGCTACTTTTCTATTTCGAGAAGTACAAAAATCAACTAATATTATCAAATGAATTTCTATTCTTTTTTTATTCTAAATAATAAAAAAATAAAAAAATAGAAGCGTTACCAAATGCGCCCTTAACCACCCAACTCACCACTTACAAGCTCCTTCTGAACAATTTGCTCTGTACATAACTGCAGCTCTTAATGACAACCCTCGCAAGGAACGTGATGGATACTGGGTTTTATGGGTGGGCTGCCCATGTTGGGCTAACCCAGCCCATGACCCATTATAAGGGCCCATCTCAAGTAATTGTTTTGGCAATTACTTACGCATCATATAACTGCTCTCAACAGTTTTAAAAGGGGAATAAAATCTTGTGAGACAAAGGGAACAATTATCAATAGAGAAAACGTATCACAGAAAAGAAAATGACGTTCTAACGTTCTAAATATATAGGAAGTTTTTGCTCTCTGCTCTTCATCCCGACGTACTATCCGAGGAACTCTTGCGCCTGCAATTGACGGCATATAATCCGTGGAAACAAGATATGTTCCGTTGAGCGATATACCTATTCGATTAGCGTTTGTATTTTTTTTTTTCTTGGGCATGTTTCTCATTTGTTGAAGCCTCGGTTTTAGGAACTGTTTCTTAATTTTACAAGATTAGGAATAAGTTTCCATCAGAACGGAACCGCTAGAATGGACAACAAGTACCGGAAGTTCACCTTCTTCATCTCCCTCGGTGTTATTGCCAAGATTGAGGCTCTGTAAGTCACCACCATAAAGACCGTGGCAGCGACCACGTCGAAGAAGAAAGGGAAGCCCCAGGCGAGGGAGATTATGAGGAGGATTGACTAGGACAGAGCAAGCGTGTTGCACGTCAGGAACACGAAGATGGACATCTCATCCGAGGCATAGATGGCTTGCCCCGCATTGTGCTCGTCCTGCCAGACCCCGCTGGGGGGATTCATGCCAGCCTGGAAAGTCATGGCGGAGATCAGGGTGGCCACCACGAGGATGTAGTTGCGGACTTGAAGGGGGTTCATTACGCTCATCGTGGTCGAAAAGGGAATTGAAGAACCCCGTTATGGGAAAGCGGCGAGGCATGGCCATGATTTGCTTTGAAGTATATCTTATGGGTGAGTGAATCGCTTTAAAAGAGGCGAAATCGGAAAAAGGAAGACCAGGAAGTAGAAATTGACACTCAAGTCATTGTTTACCATTTCATGGACAGCTGGGGACCAAAAATGGAAAAGCGAAGAGTAGAGAATAAGGAAATGTTCAAGGCTGCTCCCCACTTTCTTGGGCGGAGCATGTTATACAGCTGGCTGCGATTATACATATGTTAGGCCTCCAATTCTCTTGCCCCACTTCACACATCAATCCTAGTACGAATCCTCCTGCTCATCATTCATCTCTCATCGCCATTTGACTCCAATGCTTTATCCTTCGTTCAAAATCACGACTAGAATGTCGTGAAAACAAGCCCTTGTCCCAGGACAGTTCAATTAATTCTGATTTGAACCTCTCATTTCAGGATTGCAAATTAACACCGATCAATTACTTTGGAGATGCTGTTGCGCAACCTTAGCAAAAGTTTTTTTGATAAGTATGAGTGAAGGAGTTACTTTATTTCACAATGAATTACTTTCGAAAAACAAGTTACAATGGGTTTTAATTCAATTTTGAAGTATTGTAACATCCCGGTCCGCTTCAGGTGGGTAGAAGGAATGCCCTGAGTGACTACACGAGGGGTTAACAATTTGAGAGTGGATACTTATTTATGAATCACTTAATATAGTCTCTCTCACCTGATATGAGGTCTTGACAAGTTGATAAAGCAATTTATTCAAAGAAGCGGGAATTTGAGATGTGACAACAGCTCTTGGATACATGGGCAAAATGATGGGGAAAAGTGCCAAAAAAATCATAAACCTTTTGCATTTGTGCCAATTTAGTCATAAAATTTTTTTTTGTACTAATTTAGTTCTGAACCTTTTGCATTGGTACCAATTTATCCTAAATCTTTTTTTTAGTGTCAATTCAGTCATAAATCTTTTATATTTGTACCAATTCAGTCATAAACCTTTTTGTCTTTATCCCAATTCAGTCCTTCCGGTCAATTTTAGCCGGATTTTGCTAACGTAGACACTAGCCGGCCGACAGCTGATCACCGGCGCTGACATGGACAACTTTAATAATATTTTAATATTTTATTGAATATTTATTTTTTTTCTTTTTTTTTCCCTCCGCTCCCTCTTCCTCCTATCAGTCGCTGGACCAATGACCGGCCAGAGGCCGATGAGGTCCTCGCCAGCGCAAGCTTGCTAGCCACTGGCACAACCTCGCCGACCACTGTCGAGGCTCGCCCTCGGTAGCGACGGCGAAGGCGAGCCTTGCCATGGCTGGGCAAGGTCGAGCCTCACCCAGCCGTTGATGAGGCTCGAGCCCTTGCCAGAGGCCTTCGTTGTGACCTTTGGCGAGGGCTCGAGCCTTGCCAGTAGCTGGGCGAGGCTAGCCTTCGCCAGCAGCTAGGCAAGGCTAGCCTTTGCCAGCAGCCAGTGAGGCCTCTGGCTGGTCGCCGATTTGACGATCGGCTGGGGGAAGGAGGAAGGAAAAAAAAGAATAAAAGAATTCAAAAAATATTATTAAAAGCTCTCCACGTCAACGCCGGTGATCGGCCGACGTCCACGACAGCAAAATTTGACCAAAATTGACCGGAAAGACTGAATTGACACAAAGACAAAAAGGTTTAGGATTGAATTGGCACCAATGCAAAATGTTTAGAACTAAATTGGCACCATAAAAAAGTTTAAGACTAAATTGGCATAAATATAAAAATTTTATGACTAAATTAGCACTACAAAAAGGTTTATGACTGAATTGGCACTAATGTAAAAGGTTTAGGATTTTTTTGACACTTTTCCCCAAAATGATATATGTCCATTTAACCTTGATTAAAGAGATTCCAATCCCTCCCTCGCTTCCTCCCTCACTGTCATTTGTTGGTGTGATTAATAAGACATATCTCTTTTTCATAAATTGTCATATAAGACCACAAACAATGACTCGTCTATGTACAGACGATTTATATCTCTAGCAATGGTCCACTAAGTCCAATAAATTGCTTACTAGATTTAAAATTTGCACAGAGAGAAAGAGCTTCACTAACGAAACATGCTTATTCTACTCGATGGACAATCAAAACCTAAGTCTATCGTGGCTTCTACAATTGCAACATTATGCCCTTCTATTCTTTCTTTTTGTTGTCATTTGCTAACGGACATGTGTCGCGACCTTCCCGAACAGGCCCCGCGGCCTAAAGGGTTGGGGGATGGATTGCTAAGTTAATCCTAGCTCGAGCTCTCCCAAGCCCATACCAATTCGCGACTTAAGTTTAAGTTGTTAACATGCAAATCGATTTCATCTAGGAGTCGCCACTAATCAATTTTTGGTAGGTCGATTAGACACCTAAGTAAAGCACGGGAGAAAAGCTTCACTTCTACGAACCAGAGATTCAACAGGTATGGGGACTTGATTACACTAGTCGACTAATTAGTACCTTTTCGGTACCTAATCTTGTTCAATTCACCACCTAACATGTCCTCGCTAATTGGAAGTCTCAAAATTCCATCCCTAACTAAGCTAAGGGGAACGACAATCAATATCCAAACCTGGACATGCATAATCAACTACGTGCGAGGTTAAATTAAATGTGCAATTCAAAGTGTGTGAACCAAGCATCGTGCGATTAAATATGACACTAAACGCACAATAGGGCAAGAAAAATCAATTCCAAAACCCAAATGAATTTTCTGATTTTTGAAAATTAATTTTTTTGAAACTTTTTTGAAAATTTTTTTGAAAATTCTTTTTTGAAATTTTTTTTAAAAAAAGAATTTTGAAGATTTTTTTAAAATTTCTTTTCGAATTTTTAAAATTTTTTTTTTAAAAAATTAAAATAATAATTAAAAATAGACCAGGTCGGATCTCCATATCTGACCCGGTTCGAGATTAACCCGGGCGCGCCGGCCCGGGTCCACGACTGGACCGGGTTCATTTGTTGATCCTGGTCCGGCAAATAAAAAAGCAAAGGCCCAGCCCAAAATTAATTCACTAGAAAAAAGAAAGAAAAGTCCAAAGCCCACTAAAATAAAAAAGGACAAGAAAACAACTTAGCCCAATTCCGGATTTTGGCCCACCCGCGAAAAGCCCAAGACCTAACAAAACACTAAACCCACACACTAAATAAACCCTACCCGGTTTTGACCCACTCGCCGACCCAGACGCAACCCGATTCGCGGCTTCCACGCCGCGCTTGAGGCTCATCCGCGCACCAGCCACCGCCCGTGTGCATCGCCTCCGCGTCGCCACCGCCGTCTCCTTCGCCGGCCGAGCCCCGACGAAGGGCCGGCTCCCAAGCGAGCCCCCTGCTCATGCGTTGTCGGCGACGGACCGGTCGAGCCCCAATGGGGAACTGGCCGAGGCGAGTGCCGGCAAACGCAGACCGACCTCGTTTGTCGGCGACACCAAAACCTCCAAATCCAGACCAAGCTCGGGTAGCAACCAAGACACCATGAGGGAAGGGAAAGAGACGCAAAGCTTCGGGGAAATAGAGGACAGAAACTGGATCTCGTTCGCGCATAACATCAAACAGTTGGAGTGTGCGATGAAAACGGAGGATTTAGGCTTGACCGAGGCTTCAAAATGGACCAAAATCGTCGACACCAGGCACACCAAGGAGCAGAAGCACGCACAAGGCATCACGGGCCGGAGCTCGCGCAAGCTGGACGGCCGTGAGCTCCGGCCAGTGAGCCCAAGACCGAGGAGCACAACAGAAACAGGAGAGGAGGGGGGGTTGTTTGTTGCGTTCCCTATCTGGCTTGGTGGCGGCGAACGGGGGCAATCGTGAGAGATCGGACTAGATCCGGTCGTCTCGCGCGCCTCCAAGTTGGAATCCTCGGGAAAATACCCCAAATCAAAACAAACGAAGCAAAACCCGACGAAGCTCGGGGCCGGGACCTACCGTGGGAGACGCCGGGGCTTCGCCGACCTCAGATCTCTCCCTCTGTGCCTCTCCGAACCTCTCTTGAACTCTCTGTCTCTCCCTCTCGGTGTCCCTCTCTCCCTCGATCTCCGTTTCTCTCTCTGAACCCCCGAACTGCTGACCTCGTTCGCGCCCCTCTCTCCTTCAGCTTTAAGGGCGACCGGCCACGCGGGGCCGGCCGGCAGGCGCGCATGGCCCCCTGCCACCGCTAGCCTGCGCGGCCGGCCTGCGCCCGACCCAAGGATCGCGCCGAGAGGTTCCTTTGGGCAAAATTTTTTTGCGATAAAACACTGAATGTTTTGGATAAAATTTAGGTGTCAACAACATGCCTACTGAAAATACATGATTATTGAGAGCTAATCCACTCAAAACCAAGATGCATCGCTTTTAACTACCGAAGGTACAAGTTATATTTTCCTCCGGACTTCACTAATTCACAATGACATAATTGCAAATCCGAATGACAACCCCCACGACAATCGAGGCAGCCGCAATGGACAATAACTATCGGAACTTCACCTTCTCCATCGGCATGATCGCGAAGATCAAGGCCCTGCAAGTCATCAGCATCGAGACCGTTGCAACAACCACCTCGGGGAAAAAAGGGGAGCCCCGAGTGAGGTTGATTATGAGGAAGACTGACGAGGAGAGGGCGAGCGTGTTGCATGTCTAGAACACGTGGAAGGCTGTCATGTCATGTCCGAGGTGTAGATGGCCCGCCCCACCTTGTGATTGTCCGCGTCCTCATGCCAGACCCCGCAAGGGGGGTTGGTGCCGGCCTGGAAAGTCACAGCGGCGATCAGGGCGGCCACCATGAGGAGGCAGTTACGGACCTCATCGGGCTTATTTTCTCCCTTCGGGGTCGAACAAGGACTTGGAAAACTTCTTATGAAAATTGGTGTAGCGGATTGCTCATGATTTGCATAGAAGTAGGAGGGCATGTCTTATAAACGAGCGAATCGCTTTAAAAGAGGCAAAATCGGAAAATAGAAACTGACGCTTGAGTCGTTGTTTACCATTTCTTCTTTTCTTGGTTTAGAGATTGAGAAGAATCAAAGTCGCGTTTGTCTATTAGTGGTACAGTGTCTTGCACACATGGGTGGCTTCTCATTTGCCAAAATTGCAATAAAGCTGAATGTTGATTGCACGAGAGTCCCGATCTTTGTGGACCACGCCTGTGAGTGGGAACCTTTGTGTCATCATGAAAACTAATTGCTCTTTTGTGTCCATTTTAGAACGTGAACTATTCCCTTCTTTATTTCTTCACTCCAATTTCACTTCTATCCTTTTCTTTTAAAGATTAAGGTATTCTACCATTAGGTGATATTGGACCAAAATACCATTTGTCTAGGAGAATTTACAGCAAATTTAGAAACATATCATTTTGAAATTATTGCAACGACCCAAATTTAAAGACATACACCATAAATGAGTTAACTTTATATCGCGATGAATTAATTTTAAACAAGAAGTAACGATGGGTCTTAAGTCAAATTGGAATTATGGTAACAACCCTCCCTGCTCTATTTGGGTGGTGTCCTCAGAAGGAATATTCTAAGTGAAAACATAAAACGACGATTATTTAGGAATAGGTGTTTATTTATAAATCACTTAGTATGGTCTCCCTCGTTTGACATGAGAACTTTAAACGTGAAAATGAAACATGCTTATTCTACTCCGCACTACCATCAAAACCAAAGTCAATTTTGGCTTCCACAATTGCAATATTACGCTCTTTTTATTCCTGTATTTTGCCTATTGAAAATGCGTGATCGTTGAGATATGACTTTTAATTACCCGACTTATCAGTTTCCTGCTCCTTATTTGACAATATGCTCATGACATACTTGCAAATCTGAATGACAGCCCTCACGAGGACCGGAGCTGCCGCGGTGGACAACAAGTACCGGAACTTCAACATTTTCCTGTCCCTTGGGGTGATCGCGAAGATCGAGGCCCCGTAAGTTATCACCATCGAGACAGTGGCGACCACCACCTCAAGGAAGAAAGGGAAGCCCCAGGTGAGGGAGATAATGAGGAGGATCGATGAGGAGAGGGCGAGCGTGTTGCACGTCAGGAACACGAAGAAGGCCGTCTCGTCTGAGGCATATATGGCCCGCCCCGCCTTGTCCCCTTCCTGCCAGACCCCACCCAGGGGGTTTACGCCAGCCTGGAAGGTCACGGCAGCGAGTAGGGTCGCCACCACGAGGAGGACGTTGCGGACCTCTTCAGGCTTATCTTTCCCCTTGTGGTCGAACAAGTTCTTGAACTTCTGCCTTATGGAGCATGGGCGCGATGTAGTGGCCATGATTGGCATGGAATTAGAAGGGTATGTCGCACTAGCGGTTGAACGGCCTTAAAAGAGGCAAAACCGGAAGAAGCGAGACCAAGAAGTAGAAATCTACACTCGAGACTGAGAAGAATCAAAGTCGCGTCTGGCTATTGGTAGGGATTTGAGTGGCTCTTCAATTATTGAAATTGCAACGAAGCCGAATGTTTATCGCACGAGAGTCCCCACCTTCGTGGATCAGGCCTGTGTGTGAGTGGGAACCTTTTTGTCATCGCGAAAACCAGTTTGTTCTCTTGTGTCGTTTTCTGGAGGGGAATCTAAAGTTAGGTCATTTTTTCTAGCATCAATTCCGGTTCGTGAATGGTTTGATCATTTGAACGATTCGATCGTATGAAGTCTACCTGAAAGCCACGTGAAACGAAATCAATTATTGATATGTAATAGGTGCATGTACACCCGGCGCAGACAATTTGTAGTGGGTGGGGCCAATGGGAATGGATCAAATCCAATTATTTGATTCTTGAAACACGTGCGCTATTCTGTTCTTTGTTGAGCAAATACAAAAAAAAAATACAAATTATGACACAAATATCCTAAATTTTTTTATATAACAAAAATCCCTAAACTTACTGTAATATAAATACCCACAACTTTTTTTTTCATATAGACCCTCTATTACAGTTTCATCCAAAGTATATTTGTCACACTAATATAAATTCACAAAAAATAAAATTTGTGCAGAGTTTTAGTGACACAAAAAAAATGTTTGGGTTATTTGTATCAGAATGGACATAATTTGAGACTTTTTGTGGTATTAACCCTTCTTTATTTTCTACTCCGATTTCACTTTTATCGTTTTCTTTCAAAGATTAGGATATTCTACTGTTAGGTGATATTGGATCAAACTACCCTTTGTTTGGGAAAATTTATACCAAATATCAAAACATGCTCACTTTCCCTTTCTCCCTCTCTCCCTCCCCTTCTCCCTCCCCACTATTGGCACTAAGGTACCGCATGATAACCATTCTGGTTCTGTCCAGAACTGATTTTTTGTTTTTCAAATCAGTTTTGGACCAGAAACCCGTTTGGTAACGCAATTTCATTTTTCTATTTTCGAGACAAATTTGCTTCCAAAACTGATTCTGAAACCAGAAATGAGAACAAAAAAAAAGTTGGTTTTTCATTTCTAGAACAAAAGTGAGAACCATTTCTGAGGAATTCATTTTCTTCAACACACATATTCATATGAAAGTCACGATCTTTAAGGTAAGAAAAAAAAGTAAAAAATCAAAAATTTCAAAACTTAACAGAATGGTTTAGAATCTGTGGCTACCCACTTTCAGTGAAATTTAAATTTTTTTAGGTACCGAAAAAATAAATAAAAATAAAAAATAAAAAATTTCACAAAATAGCTTAGAAAACCTATGGCCACCCACTTTGAGCAAAATTTAATTTTTTTAGTTGCCAAAAAAATAAAAAATAATAATAAATTCTAAAATTTAAAAACTTCACAGAATATCTTAGAATACACAGGCCACCCAATATGAGCGAAATTTTATTTTTTTAGGTGCCAAAAAAAATTTTAAAAAGTAAAATATAAAAAATTTCAAAACTTCACAAAATAGCTTAGAATACTTGTGGCCATCCACTTTGAGTGAAATTTAAATTTTTTTAAGTGCTGAAAAAAATAAAAAAAAATGAAAAAATTTCAAAACTTCACAGAATAGCTTAAAATATCTGAGGCTACCCACTTTGAGTGAAATTTAATTTTTTTTATATGCCAAAAAAATAAAAATAAATAAATAAGTAAAAATTTCAAAACTTTACAAAATGGCTTAAAATACCTGTGGCCACCCACTTTGAGCGAAATTTTATTTTTTAGGTGCTAAAAAAATAAAAAAAAATTCAAAACTTCACAAAATAGCTTAGAATACCTGTGGTCATCCACTTTAAGCGAAATTTAAATTTTTTTATGTGCCAAAAAAATAAAAATAAAATAAAAAATAAAAAAACTTCACATAATTGCTTAGAATACCTATGGCCACCCACTTTGAGTGAAATTTAATTTTTTTAGGTGTCAAAAAAAATAAAAATAAGCAAAAAAGAAAAATTTTCAAAACTTCACAGAGTGGCTTAGAATACATCATGTGGCCATTCACTTTGAGTGAAATTTAAGTGGCTTAGAATACATGTGGCCATTCACTTTGAGTGAAATTTAATTTTCTTTAGGAGCCAAAAAAATTAAAAAAAATCAAAAATACCATTTGGGCTTCTAAAAAAAATTAAATTTTACTCAAAGTGGGTGACTAGAGGTATTGTAAGTCATTCTGTGAAGTTTTGAAATTTTTGATTTTTTTGGGCACCTAAAAAAATTTAAATTTCACTAAAAGTGGATGGCCACATGTATTCTAAGCAATTATGTGAAGTTTTGAAATTTTTGATTTCTTGATTTTTTTTGAAAAAAATTCAACAAATTTCCTATTTTCCCAAAATCTAAATTTTTTTTATTTTCTCGACATTTTGATGATTTTTTCTGGAATTTTTCAATTTTTTGGGATTTTCTGAATTTTTTTTATAGATTTTTATGAATTTTTCGGATTTTTTATTATTTTTATTCCATTTCTAAAAAAATGGAATTTTGTTCATGGAAATAGAATTTTCTGTTGTTTATCAAACGGGTTTTTATTTCAGGAAATAGAAATTTTGTGTTGTTATCAAACGGGTTTCTGTTCTAGAAATAGAAATTTTTTGTCATTATCAAACGGGTTTTTTTTCTCAAAAACTCATCCAGGAACCAGAAATAGAAAAATCTATTTCTGGTTCAGGAACTTATTCCGGAACAGAATGGTTATCATGCAGACCCTAATACACCCGCGCAACGGGAATTGCTATCGTGCCACTGTCATCGGACCCTATCCCATCTCTGCCCACGTCTACCATCATCATTGTCTAGCTCACGCTCGTCGGCGTGGCATCGTGCTTTCTCTCCCCTCTCTTCACTTCTATCCGTGTCAAGGACAAAGAGAGACTCGAGGTTGCAGCCCCCCAGGTCGCCTCACATCCTTGGACAAAACCAAATCTGGCATTGCCCTAGGCAAGACTCGGACTTGGCACGGAAGCCTGTCCCGACATACAATGTAGACGGGGACGTGTGCAGAGGGATAAGTGACGTTGATGGGTGCCTAGGAATGGGCCCCTAGTGATGGCGACATTGTCGCCCGGGGGGGGGGGGCGGCGGAGTGGGGGGAGGGTGGGAGTGGGTCAGCGTCGGGTGGCAAAGGCATGGTCGTGGCTGGTGGTCGTGGGTGGGTGGTTGTCGTTCATAGTTAGCGTGTGCATGGGTGACTATGCCAATGGACCTTATGGCAAAATGGTAAAGAATAAGTAGGGAAAAAAAGTGGAAAGATGAGGAAAAAAGTATGACCGATCCGAGCCTTCCAATTTCCTTGTTATTGATGTGTCCGGAGCTTAGGGTTAACTTAACCTAACGTTTAAAGGATCCTAACCCCAGTCGATCTCTATCCTTCTTTCAAAACCACTAACTTGCACTTTGAGTTTTGTTATTCGGCTTCGGAATAATAGACACAATCATCCACCACTATCATGGAATCGTCATTCTTCTCAGCCAATAATTCTCACTTTTCGATGTCCACCCACATAGAGAATCCCAACTCTAAGCCCACCAACATCCTTACCGTCCTGCCTCACCAATCTCCCTACCTTGGAGGGTGGCCTTGCTCCCTGAACCTCCACAATTTTGCCACCATAGGTCTCTGTCTCCTCTACGACCACTCAGATAATCTTTCTCTTACCCTTCCATGGCTCCGTCTACAACTTTGCCGCCTCAGCTTGGTGAGAACATCGCGGACCATAGACAAGAGGTCAACAATGATGAAAATGACTATGTAGTTATGGTCCAGAACCAGGCCGTCTGACCTTGATCTGGACTTTTCTTGTTCTTATAGAGCTCATGAAGCTTGCG
This sequence comes from Syzygium syzygioides, assembly GCA_031216285.1. Classification (NCBI taxonomy): domain Eukaryota; kingdom Viridiplantae; phylum Streptophyta; class Magnoliopsida; order Myrtales; family Myrtaceae; genus Syzygium; species Syzygium syzygioides. The sequence goes on along the minus strand of CM062245.1, from coordinate 21,083,322 downwards.
AGAAGCTGGTCCTTGCAAAGTTTGCATTCAAAAGAGAGGTAGAGATGGAGAGACAATGTTTGTATTGCGGTAGAGTAGCGACTAAGGTGCGTCTGTTCAAGGGTTTGTCGTTGGAAACTAACGATTATGTCTTATGGGTTGTCGTCCACACACAAATGACTATAAGGGATTTTTTGTTCTGGTCAACGACCTGAGTTGTGACATATGCGTCGCAGTCCATAAGATTTTTGAGGTACTTTTGGCTCTATTTTTTAGGAAAATTATCAAAAGTCTCAAACCTATTATAATTGTGTCAATTCAGTCCAAAATATTTTTTTAACCAATTGAGTCTTAAACCTTTTGGATTTGTGCAAATTCAGTCAATCCGACCAATTTTTATCGGAACATTATTGAGATAAGACGCTAGTCATCTTATGTGGCGCAGCCGACATTGACGTGAATAATTTTTAATAATTAATTAATTAATTAATTATTATTTCCTTCCTTGTTCCTCTAGCTGGTCGCTGTCAATTGCTGGCAAGAGGAGAGGTCTAATGAGGTCGACCCTGATGGTCACTGGAGAAGGCGAACCTTGCCCTCAAACTTGCTAGGATTGGCTGCGCCATGTACGACAAAGAAAAAATTAAAATTATTCATATTAATGCCGGCCTCGTTACATAGGACAGCTTGCGTTCATGTCAACGATATCCAGCCAAAATAAATTAGATTGGCGCAAATGGATATTGAAAAAGATTTAGGACTCAATTAATAAAAAAAATTATTTTGGATTGAAATGGCATAATAACAATAGGTTTAAAACTTTTCTGATAATTTTCCCTCTATCTTTCATTAGATTAAGAACCTGTTTGGATATGTCTTTATCGACTTGTTTGGATCTGTCTTTATCGAGCTTTTGGTTAAATTAAAAAAATATCTTGAAAATGCTACATATTGTACATGTCTTTGTCAAGCTTTTGCCTCGGGTTTTTTTTTTTCCATATTTCAAAACTAACCCAATATCGGAAAGGCCCACTAAAATCCACGATCCCACAAAAACAAATCAAATCGTCACTATTTCCCCATTATGGTTCCCGTTTTTTTTTTCAACTGGCCTCGTCGGACAGTTTTCATAAAAACAAAACCAACCGTGCATTTCCCTCCCTCTCTAACTCCTCTTCCTTGGCTAATTAGCTAATCTCACACTTCGTCACTTGCATCGGGGGTTGAAGCCGGCCTGGAAAGTCACGGCATCGGTTAGGGTGGCCACCACGAGAAGGACGTTGCGGACCCTGGATGGCAGATGTTTCCCTTCGCAGTCGAAGAAGGTCTTGAGTGACTTCCTTATTTAATAATCGGGTGGCAAGTTGTCCATGATTTGCATAGAATTAGAAGGGCATGGCCTTATGAGTGGGTGAATCGCTCTAAAGGAGGCAAAATCAGTAGTATGCAAGACCAAGAAGTAGAAATTGAGACATGAGTCATTGTTTACAATTTCTTTGTCTTGGTCTAGAGTCTAAGAAGAATCCAAGTCGCGTCTGGCTATTTGTAGGAAATGAGTAGCTTCTCATTTATTGAAATTGCAACAAAGCTGAATGTTTGATTGCCCGAGAGTCCCTATCTTTGTGGACCACGCCCGTGAGTGGGAAGTTTTGTGTCATCATGCAGACTAATTGCTCTTTTAATAGGAAATATATTTCGTGCTCATCAGTGTTTACCGATCAATCACGCCTCTTTGACGACATTTGTAGTCCAATATGGTCAATCAACTAATATTCCACCATCCCAAGATGACAATGTGATTCCAAACAAGGCCACTCGAGGCTTATATAGATGTCATCCTCTTTGTCGGCTTATTATTAGGACTTCATCATATAAATGTTCTTCATTGTTATTTCAACGTCTCCTCTAAATCTGTAGTCCAATTTTGGTCAATGCGTTGATATTGCCATTGATTAATTCTTAATTTGTATTGGCCCATAGAAGATCCAACCTAGAAATTTAAGTTAATAGATGAAAGGAGACCACATATATATATTTTGTCATAAAAAATGAAAAAATTCCAAATAAGAGTTTGAAGTGCCCTTATTTTTTCAAATAAAGGCATGAAATAAATCATATTTCAAATAAGTATATGAAGTGTCATCATTTTCTCAAATAAGAATCTGGAGTGAATCTTTTTTCGAATAAGAGCATGGAGTGGTTATGTTCGTTTCAAAGAAAGGCATGATTTTCTGGATGGTCAAGAACATTTTCGTCCTTTATCTTTTTTTATTTTTTTTTCTCTTTTTCTCTTTCTTTTTTCCTTTCCTTTCTTTTTTCTTTTTCGGGTTTTACTTTTCTTCTTTGTCGGTAGTCAGATTAGCGATGCTCAAAGAGGGTTGGCTGAGGGTTGCCCTTGCCCGATCTGGTGAGGACCGCCCTCGTTGGCACTTGGCGAGGCGACCCTTGCTCAAGTGAGGCAGTCCCTTGCCTGTGAAAAAAGAAAAAAAAAGAAAGAAAAAAGGGAAAAAAAAGAAAAAAAAATTAAAATTAAAATTGTCTTTGGACGACAAAGGCCCTTGACTTAGGCCCTTATTTGAAAGTGCCATAGCCACTTTAGGCCCTTCTTTGAGACTGACACAGCCACTTCATGTCCTTTTTGGACATAAGGTCCACTTCATATCTTTATTTAAGAAAATGAGGGCATTTTATGCCCTTATTTGGTATTTTTCCTAAAAAAATAAATTGGGGTATTTAATGCTCCTTCTCACATGCAAGTAGGAACGAACAGAGCCGCACACGCAAATAAACTTGGGTAGAACATGACTTTGATATCATGATAAAAATAATGCGTAATAGAGAATTAGGAATTTTTTGTAAGCATTCCATAATGAATAACACATGAGCCTATTTATAAGCTTTACAATATGACTATTTTGTTAACAAATTACAATCAATCAGGATTAGTCAAGGATGTACACAATTAAAGAAATATATGTATAATCTTGAGAGATATTAAGAATCGAGGGAAGTATACGGAACTTCCTAATATATCTCTAACATAATAATTATTAATTTGTAATGATATTTGTCATTTTATGTTGGTTGAGTGTCCTTTCTCTTTGTAGGTAAGTAATATTTACCGGCATCCCCGAGGATTTCATAACCTTCAACAATTCCTCTTAATAAAAGCTAAATGCCTTCAAGTCAAACACATCAATTTGGTCACGTTTTGACCAGATATATTCAATAGGGAAAATTATCTAAAAAGTCATAAACTTATTGCATTTTGGTAATTCAATCATAAACCTTTCAATTTTACCAATTAAGTCATGAACCATTTTATGTTTGTCAATTGAATCCATCTGATCAATTTTGACTAGAAATTGATGACTGAGTTGCCGGCACTCCTACATGGTACGATTGGTGATAGCCGGCGCTGATGTAGACATTTTTTAATTATTTTTTTTATTTTTTTCTTTTCCTTTTTCTTTTCTCTTTGTCTTGAGGGCCGGCAATGGTCACCGGCCGATCAATCACAGACAAGGACTAGACGCCTTCGCTAGCACTGTGTGAGAATGTCATGGCCCTTGCAGGGTTTGGGCGAGGGACACGACACCCTCACCAGATCTGGGCGTTGCAGACTTGTCCAAATCAATTTTGGGAGTTGCGACCCTCTCCAGACCCTGCGAGGCCACAACACCCTCACTGGATTTGGATGTCGTGGCCTTGTCTAGATCGGGTGAGCGAGTCACGGCCCTTGCTAGACCTTGCGAGGGCCGTGGTGCCCTCATCTAGGGCCGGCAAGGGCCGTGGCGCCCTCGCTTGGCCTAAATTTGGCAAGGTCATCGCAGCCCTCACAAGATCTGGGCAAGGTTGAGCACCCTCTCCTTGGCTTGAGCAAGGGCCACGAGGGTTAGCTGGTGACCCTTGTCGGCCCTCAAGCCAAAGAGAAGAAAAGAAAAAACCAAAAAATTTACTAAAAATTTCAAAAAATTATTTAAAAAGTTAAAAAAAATGTCCATGTTAGCGTTGACAGTTGTCAGTTTTGCCATGTAGGATCGCCGATGACCATGCCATTAATTTTTGGGCAAAACTGGTCAGATGGACTCTATTAGCAAAATATAAAAATATTTATGACTCAATTGGAAAAATTAAAGGTTTATGACCAAATTGGCCAAAGTGTAACGGATTTAGGATTTTTTTGAAAATTTTTCCCGTTCAATACGATACATCTTCCATGCAAATTTGAAGAAATTGAAAATAGAAAGATTATAAGACTCGAAAATTAGTATATTTTGTTTCAGTCTATGCGCAACGATACGCGCCTAATCAATTATTAAGTTTAGGTGGAATTTAGAATCTTATTGTCTATTTTCCATTAGTTGTCTTCTTTCCTTTTTTTTTTTTTGGTATCCTCCCATCTAAATGTGCTATCTACATGCTCACCGAAAACATATAACACAAAACATTTTAATGTCAAATATCTATATTTTCTGAACCATCGCTTTAAAATTTACAATAAAAAATGTTATGCCACTATATTCAATCGATATTTGCGTGCTCAATATCATTATGCTAACCTTGCTCTTTCATAAATTTTACTGATAACGGGTATTTTTTTTTTATCATTTTATTATTTATTTCCTTTTTTCTTGCATATCTTCCATAATAGTTACAATAAACTATAATGTCATTCTAACATTAAACCACTTTAAAATTTATTTCCTTTATTTTCTATGACCTTCCACGAGTCCTTTTTACAAAAAAAAATCATTGACATTTACACTTGAATATATGAACATTTTGCGAAATACATTGTAAAAGTATGAACATTTTTTAAAAGTCACACACAAATTTCATTAAAATAAAAATATTAAAACTTAAGATTAACAAAATTTATTTCACCCGATTGTCACATCAAACTAGTTTTATTGCTAATTTGTCCCATCCACAATATGATTTGCGTCATTACTCTATTAGTTGTCCTGTGCTCTTTTTTCTAAATAAATAAAAAAAGTCTACCCGCTTAAACCTGCCACCATTCTTTTTCATTAATAAAAGAAAAACAATGAGTTTAACGTTGAAATTAATGACTTTTCACAAATTACAGCTAAAATGTATCCAGAATATAACTTTTTCAATATAAAGTTAAGAAATTTTACTACACTTTATACACACGTGTTGTCATTATGCTATTTTAAAATGTTTATTCGTTCTTGTCATTATACACACGTATGAATTAGATTATTATTATGCTTCCGTCATTCTTTGTCATCACGAGCACAGAGTCTTTAGGTGGCACTTAATAAATCTATCTTGGATCAATTGATGTTTGAATGATTCCATGTAGAGTCTAGGATAAATGCCATCAATCCCATAAGGTATTCCAATTAAAGACTTAATGTGCACATGTGAGAATGTTAAGCGAAAGAAGTCCCACATGAAGAATTAATGCAGTGTGAAATAGTTATTATATTGTGATTGGTTCATTTTTTATTGGCTTAAGAGTTTGAGGGAAGGTGGATTCAACCGAATATGTTAATAAGTTTGGACTTGGGCTTTATTTTTGTGATTTCCCAAGGAGAAGGTACTGAGCTTTTACTATAGTGTCCGAACAAGTGGTATTTGAGCCAATGGTTGATTGTGGCCTCTCTGACTATGAATCCTATAGGTGGTCCAGCATGCAAAATGAGCTTTAATTCAAGTTTCCAACCTTCTTGGAGCTTCGATACAGTGAGACTAGACATTACTCCAAGATTGTAGGAATTTTTCAAGATCATGGGAACTCCAATATAATGGGAATTCCAACATGTCTTAATTCCAACATCATCGGAGCTTGTCATAATTCCAACACTATTGGAGCTTGTCTTAAGTTCCGAACATATGGGAGTTTATCTTAATCCAAGAATGTAGGAATTGTCTTGGTTTGGACAACGTGGATAACCTTTCCGAGATTGATGGACTGTCTAAACTAATTGGACCTCGAAATTTAATGGAAGATGGCCGGCCAATTTTGGAACATGGATGAGGGTCGACAAGAATTCAAGATTGTGTGAATCGAGAACAAGGCTGACCGAATCGGACAAGATCGCAAAGGGTCATTCCACACTGTCGAGGTCACGATTAAGACTCGATCAATAAAGAAAACCAAGGCTACTACTGTTTGGGCTATTATAAGAAGTCCCTTTGCCAATTTGCATTGAATTTGCGGTATCACGCATGTGCCTTAGCATCAGATTATCCTCGCTTTGATTTCTATGCATGTCGGTTAGTTTTACTTTTGCTTAAAAGAATTTTGATTATCTATTTGCAGACTCATCGTATATAGGCTAAAGCTTCAACCTTTGGTCGATGCTTTCGCTCATGTCAAAAATCCAATCTTCCGAAGAAAGATCAAGTCTTCACCACTTTGTACACATGCATGCAGGATATAGTTTGCCTAATTCACACAGATTAGTGAGGAAAATCATAAGAATTGTATCTTTTATTGTCATGTAGCTTTTAGGGCATTCATGATCACCTTAGGCAGTTTGCATTTCAGATAGTAAAAACGAAGGATTAAAAATATGTTAGAGGCATGCTTGGTAATTTTGCATCTTAAATAGGGCAATTATTAATTAATTCAGGTTCATCTAGATTAAGTGGTTAATTTTGGCATCAGCATGTTTTTCTAAGCTTTATTTCGGCTTTGAAAAAAGGCCAAAAAATTAGATTAGGATTACATCTAGTTTGTATCTGCGCGAGTTTTGCATGCATACTTAGATAGTTCATAATTAATTTATACTCATATAGCCATCTAGGGATGTTCGGCACTTAGATATAAGCATTTCATATGTATTTTAATTTAGTGCACATTTACTTTTGATTTAAAGCTGTCATGTTTCGGGGATTAATAAAGAGGCCTTGTTTAATTTTTACCCTATACGACTCGGGTTCTCCGTTTTCGTCATACACTATTTGATTTTGCTTCAATATTGCTCGATTCATCCATGCATGATCACCTTTTTTTATGTTAAGAGGATATAGGCAAATAAAATTGGCAAAATCGCATGTCATTTTAACAAAAGAGAAAATGTATCGATGATAAGCGTTAAATCATTTAGCATAATCAAGTTCTTGAATTTAAAAAACTCTACTTTGCAGGAGTAAGATGGGCTTTCGCGTCTAACTCGAGCTCATAACCGACTCATTAGGTTAGTGGCAGCTTCAAAGCAATTCATAATTTAATAATTTAATGAGAAAATCAAATTTTGATCAGTAAAACTTTTTTTTTTGGACATAAATCAGTAAGACTTGGGAGGACATGTGATAGCTGTAGGCACCATCTCGAGAGAGAAATCATTTATGACGCTTCACAATCCGTCAACTTCCCTTTGGGATCACCCTCGGGAGGGTTGCGACAATATGAGTAGAAGAGTCAAAAGGACAAGTAAGTTTTTGCCAAAACTTGATCGGGTCAAGGTAGAGTTCGAGTTGAGATATCGTTAGCACAAAAAAGATGGTGAATAGATTAGGCATAAACAACCAACAAGGACGGCTTGCTTCCCTAAAAAACCCCCAACTTTAGGTCAAATTCAAAATCTATCCTGAACTTTTTTTTGTCTTAGAATAAACCCCAAACTTTGGATCTAGTCCTAAATCTACCCCGAACTTTTTTTTGTCTTAGAAAAAACCCCAAACTTTAAGTTCAATCTCAAATTTTCCCCAAATTTTGTTTTGTGTAAAAAAAATCACCAAAAGTCAATTTATTTTCAAAAATATACCCCCATGATCTGGTCCCAACTTGACGTGGCACTTCCACGTCGATAACAAATCCACATTAATAAAGTAATGGAGTTTTTTTTAGACAAAGAAAAGTTCGGAGCAAATTTGGATTGAACCTAAAATTTTGATTTTTTTTTAAATTAAAAGAATTTTTTTGGGGTGGATTTGTTATCATCCCTAACTTTCATGTCCTAAAATGGTTTTCTTTTGGAGAATTTCAAAAAAGTTTATTGGGTTGGATTTGTTATCGAAATGGAAATGCGACGTCGGCCTGTACCTATTGCCTTATTACTTTGTTGATGTGGATTTATTATTAATGTGGAAGTGCTACGTTAAGTTGGGACCGAATCACGAGGATATATTTTTAAAAATAAATTGAAATTTGCTGATTTTGTTTCACAAAGCAAAATTTGGGGTGGATTTGGGATTGAACTTAAAGTTTGGAGTTTTTTTTTAGACAAAAAAAGTTCGGGATAAATTTGGGACTGAATCTAAATTTTGAGATTTTCTCTGAAACAAAAAAAAGTTGGGAGCAGATTTGAACTTGACCTAAAATTTGGAATTTTTTAGGGAATTCACCTCAACAGGGACAGAGCCAACTGATCTTGGCCCCGTCATCCTTGACGGAGCCGGATCATATCTGTCAACAAGGATGGAGCTCCGCCATGCTACTTTGGGTGGAGTGAGAGAGAGAGAGAGGCAGCGGGTGTACCCAGGACTGATGGACGACTTGCCGCGCGAAAGGAAAACTTGGGCGGCGCGAGGGGAAGATTTGGGCGGCAATCATTAGTTCAGTCCCAAATTTTTTAAAAAGTTTTTTATTACGACCTTAATTTTTTCAATTTTTTTAAATTATTTTCTAATATTTTTTTAATTATTTTCTTTTTTCTTTTTTTTCCTCCCTCCTTTTTCCTCCTCTAGCCGATCGTAGGGCCTCGGCGATGGTCGGAGACCAGCCAGAGATGAGGGCCCATGAGGTCAACCTCGCCGGCCATCGTCGAGGATCGACGATTGGCTAGAGGATGAAGGAGGAAGAAAAAAAAAGAGAAAAAGAAAATGACCTTGTTTTAGAAATTATTCCTGAAAATAAAATAATAAATTTCTTTTGCTTCTTGTTTCTTTCTAAATTTATTCCTGATCACTTTCTTTTTTACAAATAATTTTTTATTTTTTTTATTTCGGAGATCAAAATAACAAAAAAAATAAAGAAACAGAAACATTACCGAAGGGGCGCTAAAAACAATCCAAGTTGCGTCTGGCTTCTAGTAGGAAATTTGTGGCTTTTTTTTTTTTGGTAGAGGCAAAATTTTGTACAATTTTTCATAACATCAAGTACAACCTAAGCTCAAACCTGCTCCTGACCATATTAGGACGAAATTTGTGGCTTTTCATTTATCGAGATTGCAAAAAAAAGCTGAATGTTGATTGTACCAGAGTCCCCACCTTTGTGGACCAGGCCAGTTAATTTGCTCTTACGTGTCGTTTCCTTTGGGAGATTCTAGAGTTAGGGGATTTTTCTAGCATGAATTCGGGTTCATCAACGCTTGATCATTTGAACAGTTTCATCAAATGAGGCCTACACGATAGTCCCGCGAAATGAAAACAACAATGATGGATACGGACCAGATGCATGTACACCCTGGCACAGGCAATAGTGTCTCTTGGCGGTGGGGCCAATCTGAATGGATCATATTCAATTATTTAATCCATTAGAAAAAAGAAAAAATTTCAAATAAAAACATAAAGTTAGGGGTGTCGATAGGTCGGATCAGGTTGGGCTTTCATGATATCCGACCCGAACCGAAAATAATAGGGTTACGCTTAACCCGCCCAGACTCGGCTCAAGACCCTGTTCAGCATACACCGCAAGGGCTGGATCGGGTCAGTCCGGGCCGGATCGGATTTCGGGTTTTTTTCTCTTCAAGCACACACGCACACACCTTTCTCCCACTCTCGCTCCTCCTCCTCTTCGTCTTTCTCATTGTTTCTCTCTCTCTAGTTGCAGAAAATTTGCAGAGACCACAGTGTGAGAGAGAGAGAGAGAGAGGGATGAATTTGATACAGAGGGACAACAATCTACAAAATATTCTTCCGACACCCACTGACGAGAATCTCCTATAAGCATCAGACTTGCAACACAAAGCGATCTAAACCCAATCCCATCCTCGAGTAAGCTCTCAGTCCCCTAAGAGATTGACTAAATCGACGAGCTTTGATCGATTTACCTCATAGGCAAGACCTCCTCCAGTGCGTCCATCATCTCCAGCGGCCCCTTGTAAGAGCTCTGCACCTCGTTCTCCTCCTTGTCCTCCTCCTACTCCTCCCCCCTCCCCCTGACGACCGGTTCTCGGTGTTGTCACTGTCCTTCCCGATCGAGGACAACCCCGCCGACGACGAGCCGCTTTGCGCCGGCGCTGACACCACCACGGCCCCCTCATCGCCGGAGGAGTCGAGCTCCGGCGGATCGAAGGCCGAGGGTCGGGCAGCGCCGATCGAGAACTTGGGGGGCTCGACCTCGACCCCGCGGCCGCCGTGCAACGCGACCAACATAGCTACCGCGATTCGTCTTCTTCACCGTTTCTCTCTCTCTAGTTGCAGACAATTCACAGAGACGAGAGAGAGAGAGAGAGAGAGAGAGAGAGAGAGAGAGAGAGAGAGAGAGAGAGAGAGAGAGAGAGAGAGAGATGAATTCGGGAGGACATGACCCTGTCGGCGGAAGCGGAGAGATCTGAGCAAGCGAGCGAACGAGCGAGCTCCGGCGAGACGAGCGAGGAGGAACGAGCTATGACGAGGCGCCGTGGATCTCCGAACAGAGTTTCATGCGAGAGAGCGAGCTCCGGCGAGACAAAAACCAGGCGACGGATGCGGAGATCGGTGTCGGAAAATCGAAGGATCGCCGACGAAATGTGTGCAGAAAGTGAGAGAGGAGAGAGAACGGCAAAGACGAGAGAGAGAGAGGGAGGTGTGGGCCGGCCCAGAGTGTTAATGGGTCGGCTTCACCCTACCCCAACCCTAATGAAACCCCAAATTTTAGGGCCATATTCGAATAAGATTAAGGTTCGACCCCAAAATACCCCAAATTTTAGGATCGGGCCGGGCCGGCGCGGGTCGGGCCAGGCCAGCGCGGGTTTCATTGACACCCCTACATAAAAGTATTATTATTTTTTCAAATAAAAACCTGAAGTGGCCACGATAATTTCAAATAAATGCCTAAAGAGATCACAGTTATTTTAAATAAGGGCTCGATCGCGCTAGCCTGCTAGATATTCTAGCCGATCAAGAACATTTTCGTCCAAAGATAATTTTAACATAAAATTTAATTTAATTAGATTAAAAATTGAGAAAACTCAAAGTTTTTTCAAAATAAAAACAAAATACAGGCGAGAGGGCTCCCTCCCATAACGCATACTCCGTGGTTTAAACGAGCACTTTCATCTTGCATTTTCAAAAGGTATAGCTAGTTCCTTTGAACGTAGGAGTATGAGCAGTGTCCATCACTAAAATAAGCTCCTGTAATGCCATTTATTGTACCTTTTACTCTGAAGTATGAAATGCTTCAATTCTTAGGCACTTGGTGTTGATGCCAATTGATGAATAGATCGATCGGTCACAAACAAGAAGCAACCAAGAGAGGGATAAATTGATTCTCTATGGAAACTTGGAACTTTTTTTGTATAAAGTGCTAGACAGGCCATCGGGCGTATGCAGAAATAGTTATCTTTTATCAATAGAAATGAAAGTGTAAGTATACCGATCAAGTAATGATGCAATCTGAATGTCCTAAAGATGCATGAAAACAGCAATTCATGGGAAGTCGAACTTTCTCGATATGGCCACTATCATGATGCAAATAATATCGCCAAAGAGCTGAGCTAATAGCTGACGCTAAGTGCTGACCGAAGAGCTAACGCAACCCCTAATTTTCCAATTGTACTTTTTGGCTGGCATCCATTCCAAGGAGATAAAGACGAACATGACAGGACGTGGAGTGCTGGACAGAGATGATCCTTTGTGCAAGCGACAAAAAAAAGAAAGAACGGTATTAAAAGTGTCCAAAAAAAATTACGTACACACTTGCTTTTTTGATATCAAAATTTTTTTCTTCAAATCATTTAACTGTTGCCTTTAAAAAAAATAAATATCTTTCGTGAAATTTGACTGATAAAGTTAGTAAATCGAACTTTGATTGAATATTTGCTAATATATTTCATGACTCAATTGCACAAGTGAAGGGTCTATTGCACTCTTCGGAGATAATTGTCTGCAAAAAATCCACAATCTGTTTTGCCACTTGTGCAGTCCCGAAACGCATGGATGATCTCTTTCCCAGCTCTCCATGCCTTGTTATACTTGTCGTTTTTTCATCGGAATAAATGCTTGCCAGAGAAATTCTCGTGGAAAATAAAATGGGGTCGCATCAGCTATTACCTCAGATCTTAAGCTCATAGCTCAGCTTATCAAGCTTCAATTGATTTCTGGTATTTGTTATTGTATTTCCTCATATCGAATCACAATAACCCCACCAGGCGCGCCATAAACATATTTTCTTGAGAATTGACCCAATTGGCGAAGTGCCTTTCACCAGAGGTTGATCTTTGATTTTTATTGAATCGGGTTCAATGGCAATTCAGATCGGAAGCAACTTACGTACTAAGAACAATTAAATCTAGAGAAAAGTAAATGCAAGTACAAGAAACTGATAAATCTATAAAATGTGAAAATGCATAAGTGTGTTTGTTGATGATTGTGGATCATTTTAAAACAATTCAACGAGGCTTTATATAGCCTATTACAAAGTGTAACGGCTTACATATGGTTAATATTCAAATTAATGGTTACAACCGTATATCCACGACTTTAGACTCCATGATTTGCACGTTGGCCTTATCTACAAGCAGTTAGAATTCTTTAGTTACCATTGGACATAACCGTCAATTGGCATCTTCACCTTGTCTTCAGTCACTATACTCAACATTGACCTGCATCTGTCAAGTATCAATTGGCGACCAATCACTATCGTAGATAGATAGCTGTATCATGGTTATCGATAAATATGGTCATCGACCAGCATCTCTGCTATTGACAACTCATCAATCACAAACCAACTCATATCGGAGTCATGTGGATTAAAAAGACTTGGGTGTCAACAACAAGTATCATGTCATAAGGTGGGATCCAATTGCTATTTCCTAAATTGGAAGATTTGGCTGGCTATAGCCTCCAAAGATAATGTCCTCCAGCGTTCAGACTTTCTTCTTCTAAGCTATAATAAAGGCAGGGTGGTGCCATGCGAATCTATTTTTTTATCGAATGCGTTAAATTCAATGATGTATTGTGATGAAAAGGAAATATAAGAACCATTTGGCTCATCTTTCCCTGGCTCACCTTTCCGTTTGTGTTCAGACCGCAAGAACTTGAGAAAGCCCTTTATGCAACCATCGGGCTTCCTGGTTGGCGAAGCCATGATTTGCGTAGAATTAGAAGGGTGCGTCTTACGAGTGAGTGAATCGCTTTTAAAAAGGCAAAATCGGAAGAAGCAAGACCAAGGAGTAGACGTTGACGCTCAAGTCAATGTTTATAATTTCTTTCTCTTGGTCTAGAGACGGTTGCATACCGTAACATTTCTGATCCGGAAACAATTTTATTCAGAAATGTTTTTTTTCTATTTTTATTCCTTGGATGAGTTTCTGAGCAAAAGAATGAGTTTGGTAACTGCACAAAAATTTCGATTCTCGAAATAGAAATAGAATAAAAAAAAGTATAGTAAGATCTTGACGGAGCCGGATCGTATACGTCAACGAGGATGGAGCTCCGCCATGCTACTTTGGGTGGAGTGAGAGAGAGAGAGAGAGAGAGAGAGAGAGAGGCAGCGGGTGTACCCAGGACTGATGGACGACTTGCCGCGCGAAAGGAAAACTTGGGCGGCGCGAGGGGAAGATTTGGGCGGCAATCATCGAGTGGGCGACGGTCGCAGCTTGGGGGTTCTGTAAAGAACGAATAGAGAGAGAACGGAAAGGGGACAGAATTGATGTGAGGATGGGGTGACCATTTGGTGACAGGAAGTGTGTAATGACGTTTACATGTCCTAGCTGTTGCCTTAACACTCCGGCCCGGTGTAGCTAGAAAGAGGAGTGTAATAGAAGTAATCCACCTACAAATCTTTTGAGTCGTACCAAAGAACGAACAAGACCACTGATGTTGGATGATATCCATCAAACCTAGTTGAGCAAATCAAAATCCACCAAAAACCTTTATAGGAAGTCGAATTAACGTAACTAAATCGATTGAATCTGTTGGTCTGAGATGGTTTTGAAAACACTAACTAATGTAAGAAGATGGAGATGTAATCCGGATAAAATTAGGAAATCATGAAGCAAAGTTAATAATATTTGTGTCACGAAATTTGTACTCTCACGTCATCGGCACATGTGCCAAAAGCACGTGGTTGAGGAATTATATCTTTGTAAAATATTAGTTTACAACCACCTGATACATCAATCCTAATACGAATCCTCGTGCTCATTATACACCCTTTATTCAAATTTGACACCGATGTTATTTTTCTTCATTCAACGGCACTACACGAACATCAATGAATATAAGCCCTACTCCTAGGGTACAGTTCAATTATTATGATTTGGACCTCTTATTTCAGGATTGCAAACGAGCACCATTCAAATTACTTTTGAGATGCTATAACATCATCTTAGCCAGTTTTTGATAACTATGAGTGTAGGAGTTACTTCATTTCACATTCAATCACTTTCATATAATTAAAGATTGGTTTTAAGTTAATTTGCAATTATTGTAATAACTCAACTTGCTCTAGTCGTGTCATGTTCTCAAAAGGAATAATTTAACTGATAATACGGATCATATTCTAAAAAAGGAATAATTTGAGCGACACCATGAAACAGTAACTATTTAAGAGTGAGTGTTCATTTGTGAATTACTCAATTTGGTCTCCCTCTCTTTCGATATGGGAGCTTTTAGATGTCAGAAATGCACCCCAATTAAAAGAAGCGGAACTTTTGAGACATCACAATTCTTCTCTTGGACATAGGCGGAGCGATGATGTCCATTTAATCTTTAAATTAACGAGATTCCAATCCCTCCCTCCCTGCCTCCCTCACTGTCATTGTTGTTGTGATTCATATTTCTTTTTCATAATTTGTAATTGAAAGACAGCAACCCACGAGCGGTCTACGTACAGACGATTTAGAAACTTACATAGAGAGAAAGAGCTTCACCAATGATACATGCTTATTCTACTCCGCAGACCATCACGACCGAAGTCATTTGCGGTTTCTACAACTGCAACATTGTGCCTTTCTCTCTCTCTTTTGCTAATTGACACGCCAACCGAAAACACACTATTATTAAGAGCTAATCCACTAAAAACCATGATGCATCATCACTTTGAACTACCCAACGTTCTAGCTTCTGCGTTTTTCCCACATGACGTACCGGTAGATCAGAATGGCAGCCCTCACGATAACCGGAACCGTTGCAATGGTCAACAACCACCAGCCCGCCGTGAAGCCGGTTGGCGAGATCGCGAAGATCGAGGCCCCATAAGTTATCCCCATCGAGGCCATCGCGATGACCACCTCGAAGAAGAAAGGGTAGAACATGGTGAGGAAGAGTAGGATATACATCGACGTGGAAAAGGCGAGCGTGTTGAACACGAGGAACACGTAGAAGGCCGTCTCGTCCGCGGAGTAAACGGCCCGCCCCGCCTCGCGTTCCGGCCGACCCGTCGTCACATTCTTCACCTTGTCCTCCTGCCAGACCCCGCCGGGGGGATTCACGCAGGCTTGGAAGGTCACGGTGGCGATTAGGGCGGCCACCACGATGAGCAACTCTTGGAACTTCGGGGGCTCAACTTTCGGGGGCTCATCTTTCCCTGGCTCACCTTTCCCTCGCTCACCTTTCCCTTTGATTTCAGACAACAAGAACACGAGAAAGCCCTCTATGGTATAATGGGGCTCCGCCATGATTTGCGTAGAATTAGAAGGGTGCGTCTCACGAGCGAGTGAATCGCTTTTAAATAGGCAAAATCGGAAGAAGCAAGACCAAGGAGTAGACGTTGATGCTCGAGTCAATGTTTATAATTTCTTTCTCTTGGTCTAGAGACGGTTGCGTGCGGTAACATTTCTGATCCGGAAAATTTTTTATTCAGAAATAGCTTTTTCTATTTTTATTTCGTAGACAAGTTTCTGAGCAATGAAATGAGTTTAGTAACCGTACAAAATTTCTATTTTCGGAATAAAAAATGAATAAAAAAGTGCTTATTACGACCCTAATTTTTTTTAAAATTTTTTAATTATTTTCTGAGATTTTTTAATTTTTTTTCTTTTTTCTTTTTTTTCCTCCCTCCTTCCTCCTCTAGCCGATTGTAGGGCCTCCGCGATGGTCGGAGACCGGCCAGAGATGAGGGCCCGTGGGGTCAACCTCGCCGGCCATCGTCGAGGCTCGGCAATTGGCTAGAGGATGAAGAAGGAGGAAGAAAAAAAAAGAAAAAAAGAAAATGACCTTGTTTGAGAAATTGTTCCGGAAAATAAAATAGTAAATCTCTTTTGCTTCTTGTTTCTTTCTAAATTTATTCCCTGATCATTTTCGTTTTTACAAACAAATTTTTATTTATTTTTTATTTCGGAGATCAAAATAACAAAAAAATAAAGAAAAAAAAAACATTACCGAAGGGGCGCTAAAAACAATCCTAGTTGCGTCTGGCTTCTAGTAGGAAATTTGTGGCTTTTCATTTATCGAGATTGCAAAAAAAAGCTGAATGTTGATCGTACAAGAGTCCCTACCTTTGTGGACCAGGCCAGTTAATTTGCTCTTACGTGTCGTTTCCTTTGGGAGATTCCAGAGTTAGGGGACTTTCCTAGCATGAATTCGGGTTTATGAATGCTCAATCATTTAATTACACGATAAAAAAAAAAGAAAATAACAATGATGGATATAGACCAGATGCAGCTACACCCTGGCACAGGCAATAGTGTCTCTTGGGGGTGGGGCCAACCTGAATGGATCATATTCAATTATTTAATCCATAAAAAAATTTCAAATAAAAATATGAAATGGTATTATTTTTTTCAAATAAGAATCTGAAGTGGTCACAATAATTTCAAATAAAAGCCTAAAGTGACCACGACCGCTTTAAATAACGGCTCGACTGTGCCAGCCCGCTAGATATTCTAGCCGATCAAGATCATTTTCGTCCAAAGATAATCTTAACATAAAATTTAATTTAATTAGATTAAAAATTGAGAAAATTAAAAAAAAATTTAAAAGAAAAAAAAATACAGGCGAGAGGGCTCCCTCCCATAACGCATACTACGTGGATTAAACCAGCACTATCATCTTGCATTTTCAATAGGTATAGCTAGTTCCTTTGAACGTAGGAGTATGAGCAGTGTCCATCACTAAAATAAGCTCCTGTAATGCCATCTATTGTACCTTTTATTCTGAAGTATGAAACGCTTCAATTCTTAGGCACTCGGCGTTGATGCCAATTGATGAATAGATCGATCGGTCACAAACAAGAAACAACCAAGAGGGGGATAAATTGATTCTCTAAGTAAACTCGAAACTTTTTCGTATGAAGTGCTAGACAGGCCATCAGGCGTCTGCAGAAATAGTTATCTTTTATCAATAGAAATGAAAGTGTAAGTATACCCATCAAGTAAGGATGCAATCTGAAAACATCAATTCATGGGAAGTCGAAACTTTCTCGATATGGCCACTATCATGATGCAAATAATATCTCCAAAGAGGTGAGCTAATAGCTGACGCTAAGTGCTGACCGAAGAGCTAACGCGACCCCGTTGAATTTTCCAACTGAACTTTCTGGCTGGCATCCATTCCAAGGAGATAAAGATGAACATGACAGGACGTGGAGTGCTGGACAGAGATGATCATTCGCGCGAGCGACAAAAAAAAGAAAGAACGGTATTAAAAGTGTCCAAAAATAAATTACGTACACACTCGCTTCGATATCAATTTTTTTTTTTCAAATCATCTAACTGTCGCCTTAAAAAAAATATCTTTCTTGAAATTTGACTGATAAAGTTAGTAAATCGAACTTTGATTGAATATTTGCTAATATATTTCATGACTTAATTGCACAAGTGAAGGGTCTATTGCACTCTTCGGAGATAATTGTCCGCAAAAAATCCACAATCTGTTTTGTCACTTGCGCGGTCCCGAAACGCATGGATGATATCTTTCCCAGCTCTCCATGTTCTGTTATACTTGTCGTTTTTTCATCGGAATGAATGCCTACTAGAAAATTCTCTTGGAAAATAAAATTGGGTCGCGTCAGCTCTTACCTCATATCTTAAGCTCATACCTCAGCTTATCAAGCTCCGATTGATTTCTAGTATTTGTCATTGTATTTCTTCATATCGAATCACAATAATCTCACCAGGCGCGCCATAAACATATTTTCTTGAGAATTGACCCGATCGGCGAAGTGCCTTTCACCATAGGTTGATCTTTGATTTTTATTGAATCGGGTTCAATGGCAATTCAGATCGGAAGCAACTTACGTACTAAGAACAATTAAATCTAGAGAAAAATAAATGCAAGTACAAGAAATTGATAAATCTATAAAATGTGAAAATACATAAGTGTGTTTGTTGATGATTGTGGATCATTTTAAAACAATTCAACGAGGCTTTATATAGCCTATTACAAAGTGTAACGGCTTACATATGGTTAATATTCAAATTAATGGTTACAACCGTATATCCACGACTTTAGACTCCATGATTTGCACGTTGGCCTTATCTACAAGCAGTTAGAATTCTTTAGTTACCATTGGACATAACCGTCAATTGGCATCTTCACCTTGTCTTCAGTCACTATACTCAACATTGACCTGCATCTGTCAAGTATCAATTGGCGACCAATCACTATCGTAGATAGATAGCTGTATCATGGTTATCGATAAATATGGTCATCGACCAGCATCTCTGCTATTGACAACTCATCAATCACAAACCAACTCATATCGGAGTCATGTGGATTAAAAAGACTTGGGTGTCAACAACAAGTATCATGTCATAAGGTGGGATCCAATTGCTATTTCCTAAATTGGAAGATTTGGCTGGCTATAGCCTCCAAAGATAATGTCCTCCAGCGTTCAGACTTTCTTCTTCTAAGCTATAATAAAGGCAGGGTGGTGCCATGCGAATCTATTTTTTTATCGAATGCGTTAAATTCAATGATGTATTGTGATGAAAAGGAAATATAAGAACCATTTGGCTCATCTTTCCCTGGCTCACCTTTCCGTTTGTGTTCAGACCGCAAGAACTTGAGAAAGCCCTTTATGCAACCATCGGGCTTCCTGGTTGGCGAAGCCATGATTTGCGTAGAATTAGAAGGGTGCGTCTTACGAGTGAGTGAATCGCTTTTAAAAAGGCAAAATCGGAAGAAGCAAGACCAAGGAGTAGACGTTGACGCTCAAGTCAATGTTTATAATTTCTTTCTCTTGGTCTAGAGACGGTTGCATACCGTAACATTTCTGATCCGGAAACAATTTTATTCAGAAATGTTTTTTTTCTATTTTTATTCCTTGGATGAGTTTCTGAGCAAAAGAATGAGTTTGGTAACTGCACAAAAATTTCGATTCTCGAAGTAGAAATAGAATAAAAAAAAGTATAGTAAGATCTTGACGGAGCCGGATCGTATACGTCAACGAGGATGGAGCTCCGCCATGCTACTTTGGGTGGAGTGAGAGAGAGAGAGAGAGAGAGAGAGAGAGGCAGCGGGTGTACCCAGGACTGATGGACGACTTGCCGCGCGAAAGGAAAACTTGGGCGGCGCGAGGGGAAGATTTGGGCGGCAATCATCGAGTGGGCGACGGTCGCAGCTTGGGGGTTCTGTAAAGAACGAATAGAGAGAGAACGGAAAGGGGACAGAATTGATGTGAGGATGGGGTGACCATTTGGTGACAGGAAGTGTGTAATGACGTTTACATGTCCTAGCTGTTGCCTTAACACTCCGGCCCGGTGTAGCTAGAAAGAGGAGTGTAATAGAAGTAATCCACCTACAAATCTTTTGAGTCGTACCAAAGAACGAACAAGACCACTGATGTTGGATGATATCCATCAAACCTAGTTGAGCAAATCAAAATCCACCAAAAACCTTTATAGGAAGTCGAATTAACGTAACTAAATCGATTGAATCTGTTGGTCTGAGATGGTTTTGAAAACACTAACTAATGTAAGAAGATGGAGATGTAATCCGGATAAAATTAGGAAATCATGAAGCAAAGTTAATAATATTTGTGTCACGAAATTTGTACTCTCACGTCATCGGCACATGTGCCAAAAGCACGTGGTTGAGGAATTATATCTTTGTAAAATATTAGTTTACAACCACCTGATACATCAATCCTAATACGAATCCTCGTGCTCATTATACACCCTTTATTCAAATTTGACACCGATGTTATTTTTCTTCATTCAACGGCACTACACGAACATCAATGAATATAAGCCCTACTCCTAGGGTACAGTTCAATTATTATGATTTGGACCTCTTATTTCAGGATTGCAAACGAGCACCATTCAAATTACTTTTGAGATGCTATAACATCATCTTAGCCAGTTTTTGATAACTATGAGTGTAGGAGTTACTTCATTTCACATTCAATCACTTTCATATAATTAAAGATTGGTTTTAAGTTAATTTGCAATTATTGTAATAACTCAACTTGCTCTAGTCGTGTCATGTTCTCAAAAGGAATAATTTAACTGATAATACGGATCATATTCTAAAAAAGGAATAATTTGAGCGACACCATGAAACAGTAACTATTTAAGAGTGAGTGTTCATTTGTGAATTACTCAATTTGGTCTCCCTCTCTTTCGATATGGGAGCTTTTAGATGTCAGAAATGCACCCCAATTAAAAGAAGCGGAACTTTTGAGACATCACAATTCTTCTCTTGGACATAGGCGGAGCGATGATGTCCATTTAATCTTTAAATTAACGAGATTCCAATCCCTCCCTCCCTGCCTCCCTCACTGTCATTGTTGTTGTGATTCATATTTCTTTTTCATAATTTGTAATTGAAAGACAGCAACCCACGAGCGGTCTACGTACAGACGATTTAGAAACTTACATAGAGAGAAAGAGCTTCACCAATGATACATGCTTATTCTACTCCGCAGACCATCACGACCGAAGTCATTTGCGGTTTCTACAACTGCAACATTGTGCCTTTCTCTCTCTCTTTTGCTAATTGACACGCCAACCGAAAACACACTATTATTAAGAGCTAATCCACTAAAAACCATGATGCATCATCACTTTGAACTACCCAACGTTCTAGCTTCTGCGTTTTTCCCACATGACGTACCGGTAGATCAGAATGGCAGCCCTCACGATAACCGGAACCGTTGCAATGGTCAACAACCACCAGCCCGCCGTGAAGCCGGTTGGCGAGATCGCGAAGATCGAGGCCCCATAAGTTATCCCCATCGAGGCCATCGCGATGACCACCTCGAAGAAGAAAGGGTAGAACATGGTGAGGAAGAGTAGGATATACATCGACGTGGAAAAGGCGAGCGTGTTGAACACGAGGAACACGTAGAAGGCCGTCTCGTCCGCGGAGTAAACGGCCCGCCCCGCCTCGCGTTCCGGCCGACCCGTCGTCACATTCTTCACCTTGTCCTCCTGCCAGACCCCGCCGGGGGGATTCACGCAGGCTTGGAAGGTCACGGTGGCGATTAGGGCGGCCACCACGATGAGCAACTCTTGGAACTTCGGGGGCTCAACTTTCGGGGGCTCATCTTTCCCTGGCTCACCTTTCCCTCGCTCACCTTTCCCTTTGATTTCAGACAACAAGAACACGAGAAAGCCCTCTATGGTATAATGGGGCTCCGCCATGATTTGCGTAGAATTAGAAGGGTGCGTCTCACGAGCGAGTGAATCGCTTTTAAATAGGCAAAATCGGAAGAAGCAAGACCAAGGAGTAGACGTTGATGCTCGAGTCAATGTTTATAATTTCTTTCTCTTGGTCTAGAGACGGTTGCGTGCGGTAACATTTCTGATCCGGAAAATTTTTTATTCAGAAATAGCTTTTTCTATTTTTATTTCGTAGACAAGTTTCTGAGCAATGAAATGAGTTTAGTAACCGTACAAAATTTCTATTTTCGGAATAAAAAATGAATAAAAAAGTGCTTATTACGACCCTAATTTTTTTTAAAATTTTTTAATTATTTTCTGAGATTTTTTAATTTTTTTTCTTTTTTCTTTTTTTTCCTCCCTCCTTCCTCCTCTAGCCGATTGTAGGGCCTCCGCGATGGTCGGAGACCGGCCAGAGATGAGGGCCCGTGGGGTCAACCTCGCCGGCCATCGTCGAGGCTCGGCAATTGGCTAGAGGATGAAGAAGGAGGAAGAAAAAAAAAGAAAAAAAGAAAATGACCTTGTTTGGGAAATTGTTCCGGAAAATAAAATAGTAAATCTCTTTTGCTTCTTGTTTCTTTCTAAATTTATTCCCTGATCATTTTCGTTTTTACAAACAAATTTTTATTTATTTTTTATTTCGGAGATCAAAATAACAAAAAAATAAAGAAAAAAAAAACATTACCGAAGGGGCGCTAAAAACAATCCTAGTTGCGTCTGGCTTCTAGTAGGAAATTTGTGGCTTTTCATTTATCGAGATTGCAAAAAAAAGCTGAATGTTGATCGTACAAGAGTCCCTACCTTTGTGGACCAGGCCAGTTAATTTGCTCTTACGTGTCGTTTCCTTTGGGAGATTCCAGAGTTAGGGGACTTTCCTAGCATGAATTCGGGTTTATGAATGCTCAATCATTTAATTACACGATAAAAAAAAAAGAAAATAACAATGATGGATATAGACCAGATGCAGCTACACCCTGGCACAGGCAATAGTGTCTCTTGGGGGTGGGGCCAACCTGAATGGATCATATTCAATTATTTAATCCATAAAAAAATTTCAAATAAAAATATGAAATGGTATTATTTTTTTCAAATAAGAATCTGAAGTGGTCACAATAATTTCAAATAAAAGCCTAAAGTGACCACGACCGCTTTAAATAACGGCTCGACTGTGCCAGCCCGCTAGATATTCTAGCCGATCAAGATCATTTTCGTCCAAAGATAATCTTAACATAAAATTTAATTTAATTAGATTAAAAATTGAGAAAATTAAAAAAAAATTTAAAAGAAAAAAAAATACAGGCGAGAGGGCTCCCTCCCATAACGCATACTACGTGGATTAAACCAGCACTATCATCTTGCCTTTTCAATAGGTATAGCTAGTTCCTTTGAACGTAGGAGTATGAGCAGTGTCCATCACTAAAATAAGCTCCTGTAATGCCATCTATTGTACCTTTTATTCTGAAGTATGAAACGCTTCAATTCTTAGGCACTCGGCGTTGATGCCAATTGATGAATAGATCGATCGGTCACAAACAAGAAACAACCAAGAGGGGGATAAATTGATTCTCTAAGTAAACTCGAAACTTTTTCGTATGAAGTGCTAGACAGGCCATCAGGCGTCTGCAGAAATAGTTATCTTTTATCAATAGAAATGAAAGTGTAAGTATACCCATCAAGTAAGGATGCAATCTGAAAACATCAATTCATGGGAAGTCGAAACTTTCTCGATATGGCCACTATCATGATGCAAATAATATCTCCAAAGAGGTGAGCTAATAGCTGACGCTAAGTGCTGACCGAAGAGCTAACGCGACCCCGTTGAATTTTCCAACTGAACTTTCTGGCTGGCATCCATTCCAAGGAGATAAAGATGAACATGACAGGACGTGGAGTGCTGGACAGAGATGATCATTCGCGCGAGCGACAAAAAAAAGAAAGAACGGTATTAAAAGTGTCCAAAAATAAATTACGTACACACTCGCTTCGATATCAATTTTTTTTTTTTCAAATCATCTAACTGTCGCCTTAAAAAAAATATCTTTCTTGAAATTTGACTGATAAAGTTAGTAAATCGAACTTTGATTGAATATTTGCTAATATATTTCATGACTTAATTGCACAAGTGAAGGGTCTATTGCACTCTTCGGAGATAATTGTCCGCAAAAAATCCACAATCTGTTTTGTCACTTGCGCGGTCCCGAAACGCATGGATGATATCTTTCCCAGCTCTCCATGTTCTGTTATACTTGTCGTTTTTTCATCGGAATGAATGCCTACTAGAAAATTCTCTTGGAAAATAAAATTGGGTCGCGTCAGCTCTTACCTCATATCTTAAGCTCATACCTCAGCTT
This sequence comes from Syzygium syzygioides, assembly GCA_031216285.1. Taxonomy (NCBI): domain Eukaryota; kingdom Viridiplantae; phylum Streptophyta; class Magnoliopsida; order Myrtales; family Myrtaceae; genus Syzygium; species Syzygium syzygioides. The sequence goes on along the minus strand of CM062245.1, from coordinate 21,059,324 downwards.
ATCAAGCTCCGATTGATTTCTAGTATTTGTCATTGTATTTCTTCATATCGAATCACAATAATCTCACCAGGCGCGCCATAAACATATTTTCTTGAGAATTGACCCGATCGGCGAAGTGCCTTTCACCATAGGTTGATCTTTGATTTTTATTGAATCGGGTTCAGCGGCAATTCGGATCAGAAGCAAATTATGTACTAAGAACAATTAAATCTAGAGAAAAATAAATGCAAGTACAAGAAATTGATAAATCTATAAAATGTGAAAATACATAAGTGTGTTTGTTGATGATTGTGGATCATTTTAAAACAATTCAACGAGGCTTTATATAGCCTATTACAAAGTGTAACGGCTTACATATGGTTAATATTCAAATTAATGGTTACAACCGTATATCCACGACTTTAGACTCCATGATTTGCACGTTGGCCTTATCTACAAGCAGTTAGAATTCTTTAGTTACCATTGGACATAACCGTCAATTGGCATCTTCACCTTGTCTTCAGTCACTATACTCAACATTGACCTGCATCTGTCAAGTATCAATTGGCGACCAATCACTATCGTAGATAGATAGCTGTATCATGGTTATCGATAAATATGGTCATCGACCAGCATCTCTGCTATTGACAACTCATCAATCACAAACCAACTCATATCGGAGTCATGTGGATTAAAAAGACTTGGGTGTCAACAACAAGTATCATGTCATAAGGTGGGATCCAATTGCTATTTCCTAAATTGGAAGATTTGGCTGGCTATAGCCTCCAAAGATAATGTCCTCCAGCGTTCAGACTTTCTTCTTCTAAGCTATAATAAAGGCAGGGTGGTGCCATGCGAATCTATTTTTTTATCGAATGCGTTAAATTCAATGATGTATTGTGATGAAAAGGAAATATAAGAACCATTTGGCTCATCTTTCCCTGGCTCACCTTTCCGTTTGTGTTCAGACCGCAAGAACTTGAGAAAGCCCTTTATGCAACCATCGGGCTTCCTGGTTGGCGAAGCCATGATTTGCGTAGAATTAGAAGGGTGCGTCTTACGAGTGAGTGAATCGCTTTTAAAAAGGCAAAATCGGAAGAAGCAAGACCAAGGAGTAGACGTTGACGCTCAAGTCAATGTTTATAATTTCTTTCTCTTGGTCTAGAGACGGTTGCATACCGTAACATTTCTGATCCGGAAACAATTTTATTCAGAAATGTTTTTTTTCTATTTTTATTCCTTGGATGAGTTTCTGAGCAAAAGAATGAGTTTGGTAACTGCACAAAAATTTCGATTCTCGAAGTAGAAATAGAATAAAAAAAAGTATAGTAAGATCTTGACGGAGCCGGATCGTATACGTCAACGAGGATGGAGCTCCGCCATGCTACTTTGGGTGGAGTGAGAGAGAGAGAGAGAGAGAGAGAGAGAGAGGCAGCGGGTGTACCCAGGACTGATGGACGACTTGCCGCGCGAAAGGAAAACTTGGGCGGCGCGAGGGGAAGATTTGGGCGGCAATCATCGAGTGGGCGACGGTCGCAGCTTGGGGGTTCTGTAAAGAACGAATAGAGAGAGAACGGAAAGGGGACAGAATTGATGTGAGGATGGGGTGACCATTTGGTGACAGGAAGTGTGTAATGACGTTTACATGTCCTAGCTGTTGCCTTAACACTCCGGCCCGGTGTAGCTAGAAAGAGGAGTGTAATAGAAGTAATCCACCTACAAATCTTTTGAGTCGTACCAAAGAACGAACAAGACCACTGATGTTGGATGATATCCATCAAACCTAGTTGAGCAAATCAAAATCCACCAAAAACCTTTATAGGAAGTCGAATTAACGTAACTAAATCGATTGAATCTGTTGGTCTGAGATGGTTTTGAAAACACTAACTAATGTAAGAAGATGGAGATGTAATCCGGATAAAATTAGGAAATCATGAAGCAAAGTTAATAATATTTGTGTCACGAAATTTGTACTCTCACGTCATCGGCACATGTGCCAAAAGCACGTGGTTGAGGAATTATATCTTTGTAAAATATTAGTTTACAACCACCTGATACATCAATCCTAATACGAATCCTCGTGCTCATTATACACCCTTTATTCAAATTTGACACCGATGTTATTTTTCTTCATTCAACGGCACTACACGAACATCAATGAATATAAGCCCTACTCCTAGGGTACAGTTCAATTATTATGATTTGGACCTCTTATTTCAGGATTGCAAACGAGCACCATTCAAATTACTTTTGAGATGCTATAACATCATCTTAGCCAGTTTTTGATAACTATGAGTGTAGGAGTTACTTCATTTCACATTCAATCACTTTCATATAATTAAAGATTGGTTTTAAGTTAATTTGCAATTATTGTAATAACTCAACTTGCTCTAGTCGTGTCATGTTCTCAAAAGGAATAATTTAACTGATAATACGGATCATATTCTAAAAAAGGAATAATTTGAGCGACACCATGAAACAGTAACTATTTAAGAGTGAGTGTTCATTTGTGAATTACTCAATTTGGTCTCCCTCTCTTTCGATATGGGAGCTTTTAGATGTCAGAAATGCACCCCAATTAAAAGAAGCGGAACTTTTGAGACATCACAATTCTTCTCTTGGACATAGGCGGAGCGATGATGTCCATTTAATCTTTAAATTAACGAGATTCCAATCCCTCCCTCCCTGCCTCCCTCACTGTCATTGTTGTTGTGATTCATATTTCTTTTTCATAATTTGTAATTGAAAGACAGCAACCCACGAGCGGTCTACGTACAGACGATTTAGAAACTTACATAGAGAGAAAGAGCTTCACCAATGATACATGCTTATTCTACTCCGCAGACCATCACGACCGAAGTCATTTGCGGTTTCTACAACTGCAACATTGTGCCTTTCTCTCTCTCTTTTGCTAATTGACACGCCAACCGAAAACACACTATTATTAAGAGCTAATCCACTAAAAACCATGATGCATCATCACTTTGAACTACCCAACGTTCTAGCTTCTGCGTTTTTCCCACATGACGTACCGGTAGATCAGAATGGCAGCCCTCACGATAACCGGAACCGTTGCAATGGTCAACAACCACCAGCCCGCCGTGAAGCCGGTTGGCGAGATCGCGAAGATCGAGGCCCCATAAGTTATCCCCATCGAGGCCATCGCGATGACCACCTCGAAGAAGAAAGGGTAGAACATGGTGAGGAAGAGTAGGATATACATCGACGTGGAAAAGGCGAGCGTGTTGAACACGAGGAACACGTAGAAGGCCGTCTCGTCCGCGGAGTAAACGGCCCGCCCCGCCTCGCGTTCCGGCCGACCCGTCGTCACATTCTTCACCTTGTCCTCCTGCCAGACCCCGCCGGGGGGATTCACGCAGGCTTGGAAGGTCACGGTGGCGATTAGGGCGGCCACCACGATGAGCAACTCTTGGAACTTCGGGGGCTCAACTTTCGGGGGCTCATCTTTCCCTGGCTCACCTTTCCCTCGCTCACCTTTCCCTTTGATTTCAGACAACAAGAACACGAGAAAGCCCTCTATGGTATAATGGGGCTCCGCCATGATTTGCGTAGAATTAGAAGGGTGCGTCTCACGAGCGAGTGAATCGCTTTTAAATAGGCAAAATCGGAAGAAGCAAGACCAAGGAGTAGACGTTGATGCTCGAGTCAATGTTTATAATTTCTTTCTCTTGGTCTAGAGACGGTTGCGTGCGGTAACATTTCTGATCCGGAAAATTTTTTATTCAGAAATAGCTTTTTCTATTTTTATTTCGTAGACAAGTTTCTGAGCAATGAAATGAGTTTAGTAACCGTACAAAATTTCTATTTTCGGAATAAAAAATGAATAAAAAAGTGCTTATTACGACCCTAATTTTTTTTAAAATTTTTTAATTATTTTCTGAGATTTTTTAATTTTTTTTCTTTTTTCTTTTTTTTCCTCCCTCCTTCCTCCTCTAGCCGATTGTAGGGCCTCCGCGATGGTCGGAGACCGGCCAGAGATGAGGGCCCGTGGGGTCAACCTCGCCGGCCATCGTCGAGGCTCGGCAATTGGCTAGAGGATGAAGAAGGAGGAAGAAAAAAAAAGAAAAAAAGAAAATGACCTTGTTTGGGAAATTGTTCCGGAAAATAAAATAGTAAATCTCTTTTGCTTCTTGTTTCTTTCTAAATTTATTCCCTGATCATTTTCGTTTTTACAAACAAATTTTTATTTATTTTTTATTTCGGAGATCAAAATAACAAAAAAATAAAGAAAAAAAAAACATTACCGAAGGGGCGCTAAAAACAATCCTAGTTGCGTCTGGCTTCTAGTAGGAAATTTGTGGCTTTTCATTTATCGAGATTGCAAAAAAAAGCTGAATGTTGATCGTACAAGAGTCCCTACCTTTGTGGACCAGGCCAGTTAATTTGCTCTTACGTGTCGTTTCCTTTGGGAGATTCCAGAGTTAGGGGACTTTCCTAGCATGAATTCGGGTTTATGAATGCTCAATCATTTAATTACACGATAAAAAAAAAAGAAAATAACAATGATGGATATAGACCAGATGCAGCTACACCCTGGCACAGGCAATAGTGTCTCTTGGGGGTGGGGCCAACCTGAATGGATCATATTCAATTATTTAATCCATAAAAAAATTTCAAATAAAAATATGAAATGGTATTATTTTTTTCAAATAAGAATCTGAAGTGGTCACAATAATTTCAAATAAAAGCCTAAAGTGACCACGACCGCTTTAAATAACGGCTCGACTGTGCCAGCCCGCTAGATATTCTAGCCGATCAAGATCATTTTCGTCCAAAGATAATCTTAACATAAAATTTAATTTAATTAGATTAAAAATTGAGAAAATTAAAAAAAAAATTAAAAGAAAAAAAAATACAGGCGAGAGGGCTCCCTCCCATAACGCATACTACGTGGATTAAACCAGCACTATCATCTTGCCTTTTCAATAGGTATAGCTAGTTCCTTTGAACGTAGGAGTATGAGCAGTGTCCATCACTAAAATAAGCTCCTGTAATGCCATCTATTGTACCTTTTATTCTGAAGTATGAAACGCTTCAATTCTTAGGCACTCGGCGTTGATGCCAATTGATGAATAGATCGATCGGTCACAAACAAGAAACAACCAAGAGGGGGATAAATTGATTCTCTAAGTAAACTCGAAACTTTTTCGTATGAAGTGCTAGACAGGCCATCAGGCGTCTGCAGAAATAGTTATCTTTTATCAATAGAAATGAAAGTGTAAGTATACCCATCAAGTAAGGATGCAATCTGAAAACATCAATTCATGGGAAGTCGAAACTTTCTCGATATGGCCACTATCATGATGCAAATAATATCTCCAAAGAGGTGAGCTAATAGCTGACGCTAAGTGCTGACCGAAGAGCTAACGCGACCCCGTTGAATTTTCCAACTGAACTTTCTGGCTGGCATCCATTCCAAGGAGATAAAGATGAACATGACAGGACGTGGAGTGCTGGACAGAGATGATCATTCGCGCGAGCGACAAAAAAAAGAAAGAACGGTATTAAAAGTGTCCAAAAATAAATTACGTACACACTCGCTTCGATATCAATTTTTTTTTTTCAAATCATCTAACTGTCGCCTTAAAAAAAATATCTTTCTTGAAATTTGACTGATAAAGTTAGTAAATCGAACTTTGATTGAATATTTGCTAATATATTTCATGACTTAATTGCACAAGTGAAGGGTCTATTGCACTCTTCGGAGATAATTGTCCGCAAAAAATCCACAATCTGTTTTGTCACTTGCGCGGTCCCGAAACGCATGGATGATATCTTTCCCAGCTCTCCATGTTCTGTTATACTTGTCGTTTTTTCATCGGAATGAATGCCTACTAGAAAATTCTCTTGGAAAATAAAATTGGGTCGCGTCAGCTCTTACCTCATATCTTAAGCTCATACCTCAGCTTATCAAGCTCCGATTGATTTCTAGTATTTGTCATTGTATTTCTTCATATCGAATCACAATAATCTCACCAGGCGCGCCATAAACATATTTTCTTGAGAATTGACCCGATCGGCGAAGTGCCTTTCACCATAGGTTGATCTTTGATTTTTATTGAATCGGGTTCAGCGGCAATTCGGATCAGAAGCAAATTATGTACTAAGAACAATTAAATCTAGAGAAAAATAAATGCAAGTACAAGAAATTGATAAATCTATAAAATGTGAAAATACATAAGTGTGTTTGTTGATGATTGTGGATCATTTTAAAACAATTCAACGAGGCTTTATATAGCCTATTACAAAGTGTAACGGCTTACATATGGTTAATATTCAAATTAATGGTTACAACCGTATATCCACGACTTTAGACTCCATGATTTGCACGTTGGCCTTATCTACAAGCAGTTAGAATTCTTTAGTTACCATTGGACATAACCGTCAATTGGCATCTTCACCTTGTCTTCAGTCACTATACTCAACATTGACCTGCATCTGTCAAGTATCAATTGGCGACCAATCACTATCGTAGATAGATAGCTGTATCATGGTTATCGATAAATATGGTCATCGACCAGCATCTCTGCTATTGACAACTCATCAATCACAAACCAACTCATATCGGAGTCATGTGGATTAAAAAGACTTGGGTGTCAACAACAAGTATCATGTCATAAGGTGGGATCCAATTGCTATTTCCTAAATTGGAAGATTTGGCTGGCTATAGCCTCCAAAGATAATGTCCTCCAGCGTTCAGACTTTCTTCTTCTAAGCTATAATAAAGGCAGGGTGGTGCCATGCGAATCTATTTTTTTATCGAATGCGTTAAATTCAATGATGTATTGTGATGAAAAGGAAATATAAGAACCATTTGGCTCATCTTTCCCTGGCTCACCTTTCCGTTTGTGTTCAGACCGCAAGAACTTGAGAAAGCCCTTTATGCAACCATCGGGCTTCCTGGTTGGCGAAGCCATGATTTGCGTAGAATTAGAAGGGTGCGTCTTACGAGTGAGTGAATCGCTTTTAAAAAGGCAAAATCGGAAGAAGCAAGACCAAGGAGTAGACGTTGACGCTCAAGTCAATGTTTATAATTTCTTTCTCTTGGTCTAGAGACGGTTGCATACCGTAACATTTCTGATCCGGAAACAATTTTATTCAGAAATGTTTTTTTTCTATTTTTATTCCTTGGATGAGTTTCTGAGCAAAAGAATGAGTTTGGTAACTGCACAAAAATTTCGATTCTCGAAGTAGAAATAGAATAAAAAAAAGTATAGTAAGATCTTGACGGAGCCGGATCGTATACGTCAACGAGGATGGAGCTCCGCCATGCTACTTTGGGTGGAGTGAGAGAGAGAGAGAGAGAGAGAGAGAGAGGCAGCGGGTGTACCCAGGACTGATGGACGACTTGCCGCGCGAAAGGAAAACTTGGGCGGCGCGAGGGGAAGATTTGGGCGGCAATCATCGAGTGGGCGACGGTCGCAGCTTGGGGGTTCTGTAAAGAACGAATAGAGAGAGAACGGAAAGGGGACAGAATTGATGTGAGGATGGGGTGACCATTTGGTGACAGGAAGTGTGTAATGACGTTTACATGTCCTAGCTGTTGCCTTAACACTCCGGCCCGGTGTAGCTAGAAAGAGGAGTGTAATAGAAGTAATCCACCTACAAATCTTTTGAGTCGTACCAAAGAACGAACAAGACCACTGATGTTGGATGATATCCATCAAACCTAGTTGAGCAAATCAAAATCCACCAAAAACCTTTATAGGAAGTCGAATTAACGTAACTAAATCGATTGAATCTGTTGGTCTGAGATGGTTTTGAAAACACTAACTAATGTAAGAAGATGGAGATGTAATCCGGATAAAATTAGGAAATCATGAAGCAAAGTTAATAATATTTGTGTCACGAAATTTGTACTCTCACGTCATCGGCACATGTGCCAAAAGCACGTGGTTGAGGAATTATATCTTTGTAAAATATTAGTTTACAACCACCTGATACATCAATCCTAATACGAATCCTCGTGCTCATTATACACCCTTTATTCAAATTTGACACCGATGTTATTTTTCTTCATTCAACGGCACTACACGAACATCAATGAATATAAGCCCTACTCCTAGGGTACAGTTCAATTATTATGATTTGGACCTCTTATTTCAGGATTGCAAACGAGCACCATTCAAATTACTTTTGAGATGCTATAACATCATCTTAGCCAGTTTTTGATAACTATGAGTGTAGGAGTTACTTCATTTCACATTCAATCACTTTCATATAATTAAAGATTGGTTTTAAGTTAATTTGCAATTATTGTAATAACTCAACTTGCTCTAGTCGTGTCATGTTCTCAAAAGGAATAATTTAACTGATAATACGGATCATATTCTAAAAAAGGAATAATTTGAGCGACACCATGAAACAGTAACTATTTAAGAGTGAGTGTTCATTTGTGAATTACTCAATTTGGTCTCCCTCTCTTTCGATATGGGAGCTTTTAGATGTCAGAAATGCACCCCAATTAAAAGAAGCGGAACTTTTGAGACATCACAATTCTTCTCTTGGACATAGGCGGAGCGATGATGTCCATTTAATCTTTAAATTAACGAGATTCCAATCCCTCCCTCCCTGCCTCCCTCACTGTCATTGTTGTTGTGATTCATATTTCTTTTTCATAATTTGTAATTGAAAGACAGCAACCCACGAGCGGTCTACGTACAGACGATTTAGAAACTTACATAGAGAGAAAGAGCTTCACCAATGATACATGCTTATTCTACTCCGCAGACCATCACGACCGAAGTCATTTGCGGTTTCTACAACTGCAACATTGTGCCTTTCTCTCTCTCTTTTGCTAATTGACACGCCAACCGAAAACACACTATTATTAAGAGCTAATCCACTAAAAACCATGATGCATCATCACTTTGAACTACCCAACGTTCTAGCTTCTGCGTTTTTCCCACATGACGTACCGGTAGATCAGAATGGCAGCCCTCACGATAACCGGAACCGTTGCAATGGTCAACAACCACCAGCCCGCCGTGAAGCCGGTTGGCGAGATCGCGAAGATCGAGGCCCCATAAGTTATCCCCATCGAGGCCATCGCGATGACCACCTCGAAGAAGAAAGGGTAGAACATGGTGAGGAAGAGTAGGATATACATCGACGTGGAAAAGGCGAGCGTGTTGAACACGAGGAACACGTAGAAGGCCGTCTCGTCCGCGGAGTAAACGGCCCGCCCCGCCTCGCGTTCCGGCCGACCCGTCGTCACATTCTTCACCTTGTCCTCCTGCCAGACCCCGCCGGGGGGATTCACGCAGGCTTGGAAGGTCACGGTGGCGATTAGGGCGGCCACCACGATGAGCAACTCTTGGAACTTCGGGGGCTCAACTTTCGGGGGCTCATCTTTCCCTGGCTCACCTTTCCCTCGCTCACCTTTCCCTTTGATTTCAGACAACAAGAACACGAGAAAGCCCTCTATGGTATAATGGGGCTCCGCCATGATTTGCGTAGAATTAGAAGGGTGCGTCTCACGAGCGAGTGAATCGCTTTTAAATAGGCAAAATCGGAAGAAGCAAGACCAAGGAGTAGACGTTGATGCTCGAGTCAATGTTTATAATTTCTTTCTCTTGGTCTAGAGACGGTTGCGTGCGGTAACATTTCTGATCCGGAAAATTTTTTATTCAGAAATAGCTTTTTCTATTTTTATTTCGTAGACAAGTTTCTGAGCAATGAAATGAGTTTAGTAACCGTACAAAATTTCTATTTTCGGAATAAAAAATGAATAAAAAAGTGCTTATTACGACCCTAATTTTTTTTAAAATTTTTTAATTATTTTCTGAGATTTTTTAATTTTTTTTCTTTTTTCTTTTTTTTCCTCCCTCCTTCCTCCTCTAGCCGATTGTAGGGCCTCCGCGATGGTCGGAGACCGGCCAGAGATGAGGGCCCGTGGGGTCAACCTCGCCGGCCATCGTCGAGGCTCGGCAATTGGCTAGAGGATGAAGAAGGAGGAAGAAAAAAAAAGAAAAAAAGAAAATGACCTTGTTTGGGAAATTGTTCCGGAAAATAAAATAGTAAATCTCTTTTGCTTCTTGTTTCTTTCTAAATTTATTCCCTGATCATTTTCGTTTTTACAAACAAATTTTTATTTATTTTTTATTTCGGAGATCAAAATAACAAAAAAATAAAGAAAAAAAAAACATTACCGAAGGGGCGCTAAAAACAATCCTAGTTGCGTCTGGCTTCTAGTAGGAAATTTGTGGCTTTTCATTTATCGAGATTGCAAAAAAAAGCTGAATGTTGATCGTACAAGAGTCCCTACCTTTGTGGACCAGGCCAGTTAATTTGCTCTTACGTGTCGTTTCCTTTGGGAGATTCCAGAGTTAGGGGACTTTCCTAGCATGAATTCGGGTTTATGAATGCTCAATCATTTAATTACACGATAAAAAAAAAAGAAAATAACAATGATGGATATAGACCAGATGCAGCTACACCCTGGCACAGGCAATAGTGTCTCTTGGGGGTGGGGCCAACCTGAATGGATCATATTCAATTATTTAATCCATAAAAAAATTTCAAATAAAAATATGAAATGGTATTATTTTTTTCAAATAAGAATCTGAAGTGGTCACAATAATTTCAAATAAAAGCCTAAAGTGACCACGACCGCTTTAAATAACGGCTCGACTGTGCCAGCCCGCTAGATATTCTAGCCGATCAAGATCATTTTCGTCCAAAGATAATCTTAACATAAAATTTAATTTAATTAGATTAAAAATTGAGAAAATTAAAAAAAAATTTAAAAGAAAAAAAAATACAGGCGAGAGGGCTCCCTCCCATAACGCATACTACGTGGATTAAACCAGCACTATCATCTTGCCTTTTCAATAGGTATAGCTAGTTCCTTTGAACGTAGGAGTATGAGCAGTGTCCATCACTAAAATAAGCTCCTGTAATGCCATCTATTGTACCTTTTATTCTGAAGTATGAAACGCTTCAATTCTTAGGCACTCGGCGTTGATGCCAATTGATGAATAGATCGATCGGTCACAAACAAGAAACAACCAAGAGGGGGATAAATTGATTCTCTAAGTAAACTCGAAACTTTTTCGTATGAAGTGCTAGACAGGCCATCAGGCGTCTGCAGAAATAGTTATCTTTTATCAATAGAAATGAAAGTGTAAGTATACCCATCAAGTAAGGATGCAATCTGAAAACATCAATTCATGGGAAGTCGAAACTTTCTCGATATGGCCACTATCATGATGCAAATAATATCTCCAAAGAGGTGAGCTAATAGCTGACGCTAAGTGCTGACCGAAGAGCTAACGCGACCCCGTTGAATTTTCCAACTGAACTTTCTGGCTGGCATCCATTCCAAGGAGATAAAGATGAACATGACAGGACGTGGAGTGCTGGACAGAGATGATCATTCGCGCGAGCGACAAAAAAAAGAAAGAACGGTATTAAAAGTGTCCAAAAATAAATTACGTACACACTCGCTTCGATATCAATTTTTTTTTTTTCAAATCATCTAACTGTCGCCTTAAAAAAAATATCTTTCTTGAAATTTGACTGATAAAGTTAGTAAATCGAACTTTGATTGAATATTTGCTAATATATTTCATGACTTAATTGCACAAGTGAAGGGTCTATTGCACTCTTCGGAGATAATTGTCCGCAAAAAATCCACAATCTGTTTTGTCACTTGCGCGGTCCCGAAACGCATGGATGATATCTTTCCCAGCTCTCCATGTTCTGTTATACTTGTCGTTTTTTCATCGGAATGAATGCCTACTAGAAAATTCTCTTGGAAAATAAAATTGGGTCGCGTCAGCTCTTACCTCATATCTTAAGCTCATACCTCAGCTTATCAAGCTCCGATTGATTTCTAGTATTTGTCATTGTATTTCTTCATATCGAATCACAATAATCTCACCAGGCGCGCCATAAACATATTTTCTTGAGAATTGACCCGATCGGCGAAGTGCCTTTCACCATAGGTTGATCTTTGATTTTTATTGAATCGGGTTCAGCGGCAATTCGGATCAGAAGCAAATTATGTACTAAGAACAATTAAATCTAGAGAAAAATAAATGCAAGTACAAGAAATTGATAAATCTATAAAATGTGAAAATACATAAGTGTGTTTGTTGATGATTGTGGATCATTTTAAAACAATTCAACGAGGCTTTATATAGCCTATTACAAAGTGTAACGGCTTACATATGGTTAATATTCAAATTAATGGTTACAACCGTATATCCACGACTTTAGACTCCATGATTTGCACGTTGGCCTTATCTACAAGCAGTTAGAATTCTTTAGTTACCATTGGACATAACCGTCAATTGGCATCTTCACCTTGTCTTCAGTCACTATACTCAACATTGACCTGCATCTGTCAAGTATCAATTGGCGACCAATCACTATCGTAGATAGATAGCTGTATCATGGTTATCGATAAATATGGTCATCGACCAGCATCTCTGCTATTGACAACTCATCAATCACAAACCAACTCATATCGGAGTCATGTGGATTAAAAAGACTTGGGTGTCAACAACAAGTATCATGTCATAAGGTGGGATCCAATTGCTATTTCCTAAATTGGAAGATTTGGCTGGCTATAGCCTCCAAAGATAATGTCCTCCAGCGTTCAGACTTTCTTCTTCTAAGCTATAATAAAGGCAGGGTGGTGCCATGCGAATCTATTTTTTTATCGAATGCGTTAAATTCAATGATGTATTGTGATGAAAAGGAAATATAAGAACCATTTGGCTCATCTTTCCCTGGCTCACCTTTCCGTTTGTGTTCAGACCGCAAGAACTTGAGAAAGCCCTTTATGCAACCATCGGGCTTCCTGGTTGGCGAAGCCATGATTTGCGTAGAATTAGAAGGGTGCGTCTTACGAGTGAGTGAATCGCTTTTAAAAAGGCAAAATCGGAAGAAGCAAGACCAAGGAGTAGACGTTGACGCTCAAGTCAATGTTTATAATTTCTTTCTCTTGGTCTAGAGACGGTTGCATACCGTAACATTTCTGATCCGGAAACAATTTTATTCAGAAATGTTTTTTTTCTATTTTTATTCCTTGGATGAGTTTCTGAGCAAAAGAATGAGTTTGGTAACTGCACAAAAATTTCGATTCTCGAAGTAGAAATAGAATAAAAAAAAGTATAGTAAGATCTTGACGGAGCCGGATCGTATACGTCAACGAGGATGGAGCTCCGCCATGCTACTTTGGGTGGAGTGAGAGAGAGAGAGAGAGAGAGAGAGAGAGGCAGCGGGTGTACCCAGGACTGATGGACGACTTGCCGCGCGAAAGGAAAACTTGGGCGGCGCGAGGGGAAGATTTGGGCGGCAATCATCGAGTGGGCGACGGTCGCAGCTTGGGGGTTCTGTAAAGAACGAATAGAGAGAGAACGGAAAGGGGACAGAATTGATGTGAGGATGGGGTGACCATTTGGTGACAGGAAGTGTGTAATGACGTTTACATGTCCTAGCTGTTGCCTTAACACTCCGGCCCGGTGTAGCTAGAAAGAGGAGTGTAATAGAAGTAATCCACCTACAAATCTTTTGAGTCGTACCAAAGAACGAACAAGACCACTGATGTTGGATGATATCCATCAAACCTAGTTGAGCAAATCAAAATCCACCAAAAACCTTTATAGGAAGTCGAATTAACGTAACTAAATCGATTGAATCTGTTGGTCTGAGATGGTTTTGAAAACACTAACTAATGTAAGAAGATGGAGATGTAATCCGGATAAAATTAGGAAATCATGAAGCAAAGTTAATAATATTTGTGTCACGAAATTTGTACTCTCACGTCATCGGCACATGTGCCAAAAGCACGTGGTTGAGGAATTATATCTTTGTAAAATATTAGTTTACAACCACCTGATACATCAATCCTAATACGAATCCTCGTGCTCATTATACACCCTTTATTCAAATTTGACACCGATGTTATTTTTCTTCATTCAACGGCACTACACGAACATCAATGAATATAAGCCCTACTCCTAGGGTACAGTTCAATTATTATGATTTGGACCTCTTATTTCAGGATTGCAAACGAGCACCATTCAAATTACTTTTGAGATGCTATAACATCATCTTAGCCAGTTTTTGATAACTATGAGTGTAGGAGTTACTTCATTTCACATTCAATCACTTTCATATAATTAAAGATTGGTTTTAAGTTAATTTGCAATTATTGTAATAACTCAACTTGCTCTAGTCGTGTCATGTTCTCAAAAGGAATAATTTAACTGATAATACGGATCATATTCTAAAAAAGGAATAATTTGAGCGACACCATGAAACAGTAACTATTTAAGAGTGAGTGTTCATTTGTGAATTACTCAATTTGGTCTCCCTCTCTTTCGATATGGGAGCTTTTAGATGTCAGAAATGCACCCCAATTAAAAGAAGCGGAACTTTTGAGACATCACAATTCTTCTCTTGGACATAGGCGGAGCGATGATGTCCATTTAATCTTTAAATTAACGAGATTCCAATCCCTCCCTCCCTGCCTCCCTCACTGTCATTGTTGTTGTGATTCATATTTCTTTTTCATAATTTGTAATTGAAAGACAGCAACCCACGAGCGGTCTACGTACAGACGATTTAGAAACTTACATAGAGAGAAAGAGCTTCACCAATGATACATGCTTATTCTACTCCGCAGACCATCACGACCGAAGTCATTTGCGGTTTCTACAACTGCAACATTGTGCCTTTCTCTCTCTCTTTTGCTAATTGACACGCCAACCGAAAACACACTATTATTAAGAGCTAATCCACTAAAAACCATGATGCATCATCACTTTGAACTACCCAACGTTCTAGCTTCTGCGTTTTTCCCACATGACGTACCGGTAGATCAGAATGGCAGCCCTCACGATAACCGGAACCGTTGCAATGGTCAACAACCACCAGCCCGCCGTGAAGCCGGTTGGCGAGATCGCGAAGATCGAGGCCCCATAAGTTATCCCCATCGAGGCCATCGCGATGACCACCTCGAAGAAGAAAGGGTAGAACATGGTGAGGAAGAGTAGGATATACATCGACGTGGAAAAGGCGAGCGTGTTGAACACGAGGAACACGTAGAAGGCCGTCTCGTCCGCGGAGTAAACGGCCCGCCCCGCCTCGCGTTCCGGCCGACCCGTCGTCACATTCTTCACCTTGTCCTCCTGCCAGACCCCGCCGGGGGGATTCACGCAGGCTTGGAAGGTCACGGTGGCGATTAGGGCGGCCACCACGATGAGCAACTCTTGGAACTTCGGGGGCTCAACTTTCGGGGGCTCATCTTTCCCTGGCTCACCTTTCCCTCGCTCACCTTTCCCTTTGATTTCAGACAACAAGAACACGAGAAAGCCCTCTATGGTATAATGGGGCTCCGCCATGATTTGCGTAGAATTAGAAGGGTGCGTCTCACGAGCGAGTGAATCGCTTTTAAATAGGCAAAATCGGAAGAAGCAAGACCAAGGAGTAGACGTTGATGCTCGAGTCAATGTTTATAATTTCTTTCTCTTGGTCTAGAGACGGTTGCGTGCGGTAACATTTCTGATCCGGAAAATTTTTTATTCAGAAATAGCTTTTTCTATTTTTATTTCGTAGACAAGTTTCTGAGCAATGAAATGAGTTTAGTAACCGTACAAAATTTCTATTTTCGGAATAAAAAATGAATAAAAAAGTGCTTATTACGACCCTAATTTTTTTTAAAATTTTTTAATTATTTTCTGAGATTTTTTAATTTTTTTTCTTTTTTCTTTTTTTTCCTCCCTCCTTCCTCCTCTAGCCGATTGTAGGGCCTCCGCGATGGTCGGAGACCGGCCAGAGATGAGGGCCCGTGGGGTCAACCTCGCCGGCCATCGTCGAGGCTCGGCAATTGGCTAGAGGATGAAGAAGGAGGAAGAAAAAAAAAGAAAAAAAGAAAATGACCTTGTTTGAGAAATTGTTCCGGAAAATAAAATAGTAAATCTCTTTTGCTTCTTGTTTCTTTCTAAATTTATTCCCTGATCATTTTCGTTTTTACAAACAAATTTTTATTTATTTTTTATTTCGGAGATCAAAATAACAAAAAAATAAAGAAAAAAAAAACATTACCGAAGGGGCGCTAAAAACAATCCTAGTTGCGTCTGGCTTCTAGTAGGAAATTTGTGGCTTTTCATTTATCGAGATTGCAAAAAAAAGCTGAATGTTGATCGTACAAGAGTCCCTACCTTTGTGGACCAGGCCAGTTAATTTGCTCTTACGTGTCGTTTCCTTTGGGAGATTCCAGAGTTAGGGGACTTTCCTAGCATGAATTCGGGTTTATGAATGCTCAATCATTTAATTACACGATAAAAAAAAAAGAAAATAACAATGATGGATATAGACCAGATGCAGCTACACCCTGGCACAGGCAATAGTGTCTCTTGGGGGTGGGGCCAACCTGAATGGATCATATTCAATTATTTAATCCATAAAAAAATTTCAAATAAAAATATGAAATGGTATTATTTTTTTCAAATAAGAATCTGAAGTGGTCACAATAATTTCAAATAAAAGCCTAAAGTGACCACGACCGCTTTAAATAACGGCTCGACTGTGCCAGCCCGCTAGATATTCTAGCCGATCAAGATCATTTTCGTCCAAAGATAATCTTAACATAAAATTTAATTTAATTAGATTAAAAATTGAGAAAATTAAAAAAAAATTTAAAAGAAAAAAAAATACAGGCGAGAGGGCTCCCTCCCATAACGCATACTACGTGGATTAAACCAGCACTATCATCTTGCCTTTTCAATAGGTATAGCTAGTTCCTTTGAACGTAGGAGTATGAGCAGTGTCCATCACT
This sequence comes from Syzygium syzygioides, assembly GCA_031216285.1. Lineage (NCBI taxonomy): Eukaryota > Viridiplantae > Streptophyta > Magnoliopsida > Myrtales > Myrtaceae > Syzygium > Syzygium syzygioides. The sequence goes on along the minus strand of CM062245.1, from coordinate 21,042,532 downwards.
AAAATAAGCTCCTGTAATGCCATCTATTGTACCTTTTATTCTGAAGTATGAAACGCTTCAATTCTTAGGCACTCGGCGTTGATGCCAATTGATGAATAGATCGATCGGTCACAAACAAGAAACAACCAAGAGGGGGATAAATTGATTCTCTAAGTAAACTCGAAACTTTTTCGTATGAAGTGCTAGACAGGCCATCAGGCGTCTGCAGAAATAGTTATCTTTTATCAATAGAAATGAAAGTGTAAGTATACCCATCAAGTAAGGATGCAATCTGAAAACATCAATTCATGGGAAGTCGAAACTTTCTCGATATGGCCACTATCATGATGCAAATAATATCTCCAAAGAGGTGAGCTAATAGCTGACGCTAAGTGCTGACCGAAGAGCTAACGCGACCCCGTTGAATTTTCCAACTGAACTTTCTGGCTGGCATCCATTCCAAGGAGATAAAGATGAACATGACAGGACGTGGAGTGCTGGACAGAGATGATCATTCGCGCGAGCGACAAAAAAAAGAAAGAACGGTATTAAAAGTGTCCAAAAATAAATTACGTACACACTCGCTTCGATATCAATTTTTTTTTTTCAAATCATCTAACTGTCGCCTTAAAAAAAATATCTTTCTTGAAATTTGACTGATAAAGTTAGTAAATCGAACTTTGATTGAATATTTGCTAATATATTTCATGACTTAATTGCACAAGTGAAGGGTCTATTGCACTCTTCGGAGATAATTGTCCGCAAAAAATCCACAATCTGTTTTGTCACTTGCGCGGTCCCGAAACGCATGGATGATATCTTTCCCAGCTCTCCATGTTCTGTTATACTTGTCGTTTTTTCATCGGAATGAATGCCTACTAGAAAATTCTCTTGGAAAATAAAATTGGGTCGCGTCAGCTCTTACCTCATATCTTAAGCTCATACCTCAGCTTATCAAGCTCCGATTGATTTCTAGTATTTGTCATTGTATTTCTTCATATCGAATCACAATAATCTCACCAGGCGCGCCATAAACATATTTTCTTGAGAATTGACCCGATCGGCGAAGTGCCTTTCACCATAGGTTGATCTTTGATTTTTATTGAATCGGGTTCAGCGGCAATTCGGATCAGAAGCAAATTATGTACTAAGAACAATTAAATCTAGAGAAAAATAAATGCAAGTACAAGAAATTGATAAATCTATAAAATGTGAAAATACATAAGTGTGTTTGTTGATGATTGTGGATCATTTTAAAACAATTCAACGAGGCTTTATATAGCCTATTACAAAGTGTAACGGCTTACATATGGTTAATATTCAAATTAATGGTTACAACCGTATATCCACGACTTTAGACTCCATGATTTGCACGTTGGCCTTATCTACAAGCAGTTAGAATTCTTTAGTTACCATTGGACATAACCGTCAATTGGCATCTTCACCTTGTCTTCAGTCACTATACTCAACATTGACCTGCATCTGTCAAGTATCAATTGGCGACCAATCACTATCGTAGATAGATAGCTGTATCATGGTTATCGATAAATATGGTCATCGACCAGCATCTCTGCTATTGACAACTCATCAATCACAAACCAACTCATATCGGAGTCATGTGGATTAAAAAGACTTGGGTGTCAACAACAAGTATCATGTCATAAGGTGGGATCCAATTGCTATTTCCTAAATTGGAAGATTTGGCTGGCTATAGCCTCCAAAGATAATGTCCTCCAGCGTTCAGACTTTCTTCTTCTAAGCTATAATAAAGGCAGGGTGGTGCCATGCGAATCTATTTTTTTATCGAATGCGTTAAATTCAATGATGTATTGTGATGAAAAGGAAATATAAGAACCATTTGGCTCATCTTTCCCTGGCTCACCTTTCCGTTTGTGTTCAGACCGCAAGAACTTGAGAAAGCCCTTTATGCAACCATCGGGCTTCCTGGTTGGCGAAGCCATGATTTGCGTAGAATTAGAAGGGTGCGTCTTACGAGTGAGTGAATCGCTTTTAAAAAGGCAAAATCGGAAGAAGCAAGACCAAGGAGTAGACGTTGACGCTCAAGTCAATGTTTATAATTTCTTTCTCTTGGTCTAGAGACGGTTGCATACCGTAACATTTCTGATCCGGAAACAATTTTATTCAGAAATGTTTTTTTTCTATTTTTATTCCTTGGATGAGTTTCTGAGCAAAAGAATGAGTTTGGTAACTGCACAAAAATTTCGATTCTCGAAGTAGAAATAGAATAAAAAAAAGTATAGTAAGATCTTGACGGAGCCGGATCGTATACGTCAACGAGGATGGAGCTCCGCCATGCTACTTTGGGTGGAGTGAGAGAGAGAGAGAGAGAGAGAGAGAGAGAGGCAGCGGGTGTACCCAGGACTGATGGACGACTTGCCGCGCGAAAGGAAAACTTGGGCGGCGCGAGGGGAAGATTTGGGCGGCAATCATCGAGTGGGCGACGGTCGCAGCTTGGGGGTTCTGTAAAGAACGAATAGAGAGAGAACGGAAAGGGGACAGAATTGATGTGAGGATGGGGTGACCATTTGGTGACAGGAAGTGTGTAATGACGTTTACATGTCCTAGCTGTTGCCTTAACACTCCGGCCCGGTGTAGCTAGAAAGAGGAGTGTAATAGAAGTAATCCACCTACAAATCTTTTGAGTCGTACCAAAGAACGAACAAGACCACTGATGTTGGATGATATCCATCAAACCTAGTTGAGCAAATCAAAATCCACCAAAAACCTTTATAGGAAGTCGAATTAACGTAACTAAATCGATTGAATCTGTTGGTCTGAGATGGTTTTGAAAACACTAACTAATGTAAGAAGATGGAGATGTAATCCGGATAAAATTAGGAAATCATGAAGCAAAGTTAATAATATTTGTGTCACGAAATTTGTACTCTCACGTCATCGGCACATGTGCCAAAAGCACGTGGTTGAGGAATTATATCTTTGTAAAATATTAGTTTACAACCACCTGATACATCAATCCTAATACGAATCCTCGTGCTCATTATACACCCTTTATTCAAATTTGACACCGATGTTATTTTTCTTCATTCAACGGCACTACACGAACATCAATGAATATAAGCCCTACTCCTAGGGTACAGTTCAATTATTATGATTTGGACCTCTTATTTCAGGATTGCAAACGAGCACCATTCAAATTACTTTTGAGATGCTATAACATCATCTTAGCCAGTTTTTGATAACTATGAGTGTAGGAGTTACTTCATTTCACATTCAATCACTTTCATATAATTAAAGATTGGTTTTAAGTTAATTTGCAATTATTGTAATAACTCAACTTGCTCTAGTCGTGTCATGTTCTCAAAAGGAATAATTTAACTGATAATACGGATCATATTCTAAAAAAGGAATAATTTGAGCGACACCATGAAACAGTAACTATTTAAGAGTGAGTGTTCATTTGTGAATTACTCAATTTGGTCTCCCTCTCTTTCGATATGGGAGCTTTTAGATGTCAGAAATGCACCCCAATTAAAAGAAGCGGAACTTTTGAGACATCACAATTCTTCTCTTGGACATAGGCGGAGCGATGATGTCCATTTAATCTTTAAATTAACGAGATTCCAATCCCTCCCTCCCTGCCTCCCTCACTGTCATTGTTGTTGTGATTCATATTTCTTTTTCATAATTTGTAATTGAAAGACAGCAACCCACGAGCGGTCTACGTACAGACGATTTAGAAACTTACATAGAGAGAAAGAGCTTCACCAATGATACATGCTTATTCTACTCCGCAGACCATCACGACCGAAGTCATTTGCGGTTTCTACAACTGCAACATTGTGCCTTTCTCTCTCTCTTTTGCTAATTGACACGCCAACCGAAAACACACTATTATTAAGAGCTAATCCACTAAAAACCATGATGCATCATCACTTTGAACTACCCAACGTTCTAGCTTCTGCGTTTTTCCCACATGACGTACCGGTAGATCAGAATGGCAGCCCTCACGATAACCGGAACCGTTGCAATGGTCAACAACCACCAGCCCGCCGTGAAGCCGGTTGGCGAGATCGCGAAGATCGAGGCCCCATAAGTTATCCCCATCGAGGCCATCGCGATGACCACCTCGAAGAAGAAAGGGTAGAACATGGTGAGGAAGAGTAGGATATACATCGACGTGGAAAAGGCGAGCGTGTTGAACACGAGGAACACGTAGAAGGCCGTCTCGTCCGCGGAGTAAACGGCCCGCCCCGCCTCGCGTTCCGGCCGACCCGTCGTCACATTCTTCACCTTGTCCTCCTGCCAGACCCCGCCGGGGGGATTCACGCAGGCTTGGAAGGTCACGGTGGCGATTAGGGCGGCCACCACGATGAGCAACTCTTGGAACTTCGGGGGCTCAACTTTCGGGGGCTCATCTTTCCCTGGCTCACCTTTCCCTCGCTCACCTTTCCCTTTGATTTCAGACAACAAGAACACGAGAAAGCCCTCTATGGTATAATGGGGCTCCGCCATGATTTGCGTAGAATTAGAAGGGTGCGTCTCACGAGCGAGTGAATCGCTTTTAAATAGGCAAAATCGGAAGAAGCAAGACCAAGGAGTAGACGTTGATGCTCGAGTCAATGTTTATAATTTCTTTCTCTTGGTCTAGAGACGGTTGCGTGCGGTAACATTTCTGATCCGGAAAATTTTTTATTCAGAAATAGCTTTTTCTATTTTTATTTCGTAGACAAGTTTCTGAGCAATGAAATGAGTTTAGTAACCGTACAAAATTTCTATTTTCGGAATAAAAAATGAATAAAAAAGTGCTTATTACGACCCTAATTTTTTTAAAAATTTTTTAATTATTTTCTGAGATTTTTTAATTTTTTTTCTTTTTTCTTTTTTTTCCTCCCTCCTTCCTCCTCTAGCCGATTGTAGGGCCTCCGCGATGGTCGGAGACCGGCCAGAGATGAGGGCCCGTGGGGTCAACCTCGCCGGCCATCGTCGAGGCTCGGCAATTGGCTAGAGGATGAAGAAGGAGGAAGAAAAAAAAAGAAAAAAAGAAAATGACCTTGTTTGGGAAATTGTTCCGGAAAATAAAATAGTAAATCTCTTTTGCTTCTTGTTTCTTTCTAAATTTATTCCCTGATCATTTTCGTTTTTACAAACAAATTTTTATTTATTTTTTATTTCGGAGATCAAAATAACAAAAAAATAAAGAAAAAAAAAACATTACCGAAGGGGCGCTAAAAACAATCCTAGTTGCGTCTGGCTTCTAGTAGGAAATTTGTGGCTTTTCATTTATCGAGATTGCAAAAAAAAGCTGAATGTTGATCGTACAAGAGTCCCTACCTTTGTGGACCAGGCCAGTTAATTTGCTCTTACGTGTCGTTTCCTTTGGGAGATTCCAGAGTTAGGGGACTTTCCTAGCATGAATTCGGGTTTATGAATGCTCAATCATTTAATTACACGATAAAAAAAAAAGAAAATAACAATGATGGATATAGACCAGATGCAGCTACACCCTGGCACAGGCAATAGTGTCTCTTGGGGGTGGGGCCAACCTGAATGGATCATATTCAATTATTTAATCCATAAAAAAATTTCAAATAAAAATATGAAATGGTATTATTTTTTTCAAATAAGAATCTGAAGTGGTCACAATAATTTCAAATAAAAGCCTAAAGTGACCACGACCGCTTTAAATAACGGCTCGACTGTGCCAGCCCGCTAGATATTCTAGCCGATCAAGATCATTTTCGTCCAAAGATAATCTTAACATAAAATTTAATTTAATTAGATTAAAAATTGAGAAAATTAAAAAAAAATTTAAAAGAAAAAAAAATACAGGCGAGAGGGCTCCCTCCCATAACGCATACTACGTGGATTAAACCAGCACTATCATCTTGCCTTTTCAATAGGTATAGCTAGTTCCTTTGAACGTAGGAGTATGAGCAGTGTCCATCACTAAAATAAGCTCCTGTAATGCCATCTATTGTACCTTTTATTCTGAAGTATGAAACGCTTCAATTCTTAGGCACTCGGCGTTGATGCCAATTGATGAATAGATCGATCGGTCACAAACAAGAAACAACCAAGAGGGGGATAAATTGATTCTCTAAGTAAACTCGAAACTTTTTCGTATGAAGTGCTAGACAGGCCATCAGGCGTCTGCAGAAATAGTTATCTTTTATCAATAGAAATGAAAGTGTAAGTATACCCATCAAGTAAGGATGCAATCTGAAAACATCAATTCATGGGAAGTCGAAACTTTCTCGATATGGCCACTATCATGATGCAAATAATATCTCCAAAGAGGTGAGCTAATAGCTGACGCTAAGTGCTGACCGAAGAGCTAACGCGACCCCGTTGAATTTTCCAACTGAACTTTCTGGCTGGCATCCATTCCAAGGAGATAAAGATGAACATGACAGGACGTGGAGTGCTGGACAGAGATGATCATTCGCGCGAGCGACAAAAAAAAGAAAGAACGGTATTAAAAGTGTCCAAAAATAAATTACGTACACACTCGCTTCGATATCAATTTTTTTTTTTTCAAATCATCTAACTGTCGCCTTAAAAAAAATATCTTTCTTGAAATTTGACTGATAAAGTTAGTAAATCGAACTTTGATTGAATATTTGCTAATATATTTCATGACTTAATTGCACAAGTGAAGGGTCTATTGCACTCTTCGGAGATAATTGTCCGCAAAAAATCCACAATCTGTTTTGTCACTTGCGCGGTCCCGAAACGCATGGATGATATCTTTCCCAGCTCTCCATGTTCTGTTATACTTGTCGTTTTTTCATCGGAATGAATGCCTACTAGAAAATTCTCTTGGAAAATAAAATTGGGTCGCGTCAGCTCTTACCTCATATCTTAAGCTCATACCTCAGCTTATCAAGCTCCGATTGATTTCTAGTATTTGTCATTGTATTTCTTCATATCGAATCACAATAATCTCACCAGGCGCGCCATAAACATATTTTCTTGAGAATTGACCCGATCGGCGAAGTGCCTTTCACCATAGGTTGATCTTTGATTTTTATTGAATCGGGTTCAGCGGCAATTCGGATCAGAAGCAAATTATGTACTAAGAACAATTAAATCTAGAGAAAAATAAATGCAAGTACAAGAAATTGATAAATCTATAAAATGTGAAAATACATAAGTGTGTTTGTTGATGATTGTGGATCATTTTAAAACAATTCAACGAGGCTTTATATAGCCTATTACAAAGTGTAACGGCTTACATATGGTTAATATTCAAATTAATGGTTACAACCGTATATCCACGACTTTAGACTCCATGATTTGCACGTTGGCCTTATCTACAAGCAGTTAGAATTCTTTAGTTACCATTGGACATAACCGTCAATTGGCATCTTCACCTTGTCTTCAGTCACTATACTCAACATTGACCTGCATCTGTCAAGTATCAATTGGCGACCAATCACTATCGTAGATAGATAGCTGTATCATGGTTATCGATAAATATGGTCATCGACCAGCATCTCTGCTATTGACAACTCATCAATCACAAACCAACTCATATCGGAGTCATGTGGATTAAAAAGACTTGGGTGTCAACAACAAGTATCATGTCATAAGGTGGGATCCAATTGCTATTTCCTAAATTGGAAGATTTGGCTGGCTATAGCCTCCAAAGATAATGTCCTCCAGCGTTCAGACTTTCTTCTTCTAAGCTATAATAAAGGCAGGGTGGTGCCATGCGAATCTATTTTTTTATCGAATGCGTTAAATTCAATGATGTATTGTGATGAAAAGGAAATATAAGAACCATTTGGCTCATCTTTCCCTGGCTCACCTTTCCGTTTGTGTTCAGACCGCAAGAACTTGAGAAAGCCCTTTATGCAACCATCGGGCTTCCTGGTTGGCGAAGCCATGATTTGCGTAGAATTAGAAGGGTGCGTCTTACGAGTGAGTGAATCGCTTTTAAAAAGGCAAAATCGGAAGAAGCAAGACCAAGGAGTAGACGTTGACGCTCAAGTCAATGTTTATAATTTCTTTCTCTTGGTCTAGAGACGGTTGCATACCGTAACATTTCTGATCCGGAAACAATTTTATTCAGAAATGTTTTTTTTCTATTTTTATTCCTTGGATGAGTTTCTGAGCAAAAGAATGAGTTTGGTAACTGCACAAAAATTTCGATTCTCGAAGTAGAAATAGAATAAAAAAAAGTATAGTAAGATCTTGACGGAGCCGGATCGTATACGTCAACGAGGATGGAGCTCCGCCATGCTACTTTGGGTGGAGTGAGAGAGAGAGAGAGAGAGAGAGAGAGGCAGCGGGTGTACCCAGGACTGATGGACGACTTGCCGCGCGAAAGGAAAACTTGGGCGGCGCGAGGGGAAGATTTGGGCGGCAATCATCGAGTGGGCGACGGTCGCAGCTTGGGGGTTCTGTAAAGAACGAATAGAGAGAGAACGGAAAGGGGACAGAATTGATGTGAGGATGGGGTGACCATTTGGTGACAGGAAGTGTGTAATGACGTTTACATGTCCTAGCTGTTGCCTTAACACTCCGGCCCGGTGTAGCTAGAAAGAGGAGTGTAATAGAAGTAATCCACCTACAAATCTTTTGAGTCGTACCAAAGAACGAACAAGACCACTGATGTTGGATGATATCCATCAAACCTAGTTGAGCAAATCAAAATCCACCAAAAACCTTTATAGGAAGTCGAATTAACGTAACTAAATCGATTGAATCTGTTGGTCTGAGATGGTTTTGAAAACACTAACTAATGTAAGAAGATGGAGATGTAATCCGGATAAAATTAGGAAATCATGAAGCAAAGTTAATAATATTTGTGTCACGAAATTTGTACTCTCACGTCATCGGCACATGTGCCAAAAGCACGTGGTTGAGGAATTATATCTTTGTAAAATATTAGTTTACAACCACCTGATACATCAATCCTAATACGAATCCTCGTGCTCATTATACACCCTTTATTCAAATTTGACACCGATGTTATTTTTCTTCATTCAACGGCACTACACGAACATCAATGAATATAAGCCCTACTCCTAGGGTACAGTTCAATTATTATGATTTGGACCTCTTATTTCAGGATTGCAAACGAGCACCATTCAAATTACTTTTGAGATGCTATAACATCATCTTAGCCAGTTTTTGATAACTATGAGTGTAGGAGTTACTTCATTTCACATTCAATCACTTTCATATAATTAAAGATTGGTTTTAAGTTAATTTGCAATTATTGTAATAACTCAACTTGCTCTAGTCGTGTCATGTTCTCAAAAGGAATAATTTAACTGATAATACGGATCATATTCTAAAAAAGGAATAATTTGAGCGACACCATGAAACAGTAACTATTTAAGAGTGAGTGTTCATTTGTGAATTACTCAATTTGGTCTCCCTCTCTTTCGATATGGGAGCTTTTAGATGTCAGAAATGCACCCCAATTAAAAGAAGCGGAACTTTTGAGACATCACAATTCTTCTCTTGGACATAGGCGGAGCGATGATGTCCATTTAATCTTTAAATTAACGAGATTCCAATCCCTCCCTCCCTGCCTCCCTCACTGTCATTGTTGTTGTGATTCATATTTCTTTTTCATAATTTGTAATTGAAAGACAGCAACCCACGAGCGGTCTACGTACAGACGATTTAGAAACTTACATAGAGAGAAAGAGCTTCACCAATGATACATGCTTATTCTACTCCGCAGACCATCACGACCGAAGTCATTTGCGGTTTCTACAACTGCAACATTGTGCCTTTCTCTCTCTCTTTTGCTAATTGACACGCCAACCGAAAACACACTATTATTAAGAGCTAATCCACTAAAAACCATGATGCATCATCACTTTGAACTACCCAACGTTCTAGCTTCTGCGTTTTTCCCACATGACGTACCGGTAGATCAGAATGGCAGCCCTCACGATAACCGGAACCGTTGCAATGGTCAACAACCACCAGCCCGCCGTGAAGCCGGTTGGCGAGATCGCGAAGATCGAGGCCCCATAAGTTATCCCCATCGAGGCCATCGCGATGACCACCTCGAAGAAGAAAGGGTAGAACATGGTGAGGAAGAGTAGGATATACATCGACGTGGAAAAGGCGAGCGTGTTGAACACGAGGAACACGTAGAAGGCCGTCTCGTCCGCGGAGTAAACGGCCCGCCCCGCCTCGCGTTCCGGCCGACCCGTCGTCACATTCTTCACCTTGTCCTCCTGCCAGACCCCGCCGGGGGGATTCACGCAGGCTTGGAAGGTCACGGTGGCGATTAGGGCGGCCACCACGATGAGCAACTCTTGGAACTTCGGGGGCTCAACTTTCGGGGGCTCATCTTTCCCTGGCTCACCTTTCCCTCGCTCACCTTTCCCTTTGATTTCAGACAACAAGAACACGAGAAAGCCCTCTATGGTATAATGGGGCTCCGCCATGATTTGCGTAGAATTAGAAGGGTGCGTCTCACGAGCGAGTGAATCGCTTTTAAATAGGCAAAATCGGAAGAAGCAAGACCAAGGAGTAGACGTTGATGCTCGAGTCAATGTTTATAATTTCTTTCTCTTGGTCTAGAGACGGTTGCGTGCGGTAACATTTCTGATCCGGAAAATTTTTTATTCAGAAATAGCTTTTTCTATTTTTATTTCGTAGACAAGTTTCTGAGCAATGAAATGAGTTTAGTAACCGTACAAAATTTCTATTTTCGGAATAAAAAATGAATAAAAAAGTGCTTATTACGACCCTAATTTTTTTTAAAATTTTTTAATTATTTTCTGAGATTTTTTAATTTTTTTTCTTTTTTCTTTTTTTTCCTCCCTCCTTCCTCCTCTAGCCGATTGTAGGGCCTCCGCGATGGTCGGAGACCGGCCAGAGATGAGGGCCCGTGGGGTCAACCTCGCCGGCCATCGTCGAGGCTCGGCAATTGGCTAGAGGATGAAGAAGGAGGAAGAAAAAAAAAGAAAAAAAGAAAATGACCTTGTTTGGGAAATTGTTCCGGAAAATAAAATAGTAAATCTCTTTTGCTTCTTGTTTCTTTCTAAATTTATTCCCTGATCATTTTCGTTTTTACAAACAAATTTTTATTTATTTTTTATTTCGGAGATCAAAATAACAAAAAAATAAAGAAAAAAAAAACATTACCGAAGGGGCGCTAAAAACAATCCTAGTTGCGTCTGGCTTCTAGTAGGAAATTTGTGGCTTTTCATTTATCGAGATTGCAAAAAAAAGCTGAATGTTGATCGTACAAGAGTCCCTACCTTTGTGGACCAGGCCAGTTAATTTGCTCTTACGTGTCGTTTCCTTTGGGAGATTCCAGAGTTAGGGGACTTTCCTAGCATGAATTCGGGTTTATGAATGCTCAATCATTTAATTACACGATAAAAAAAAAAGAAAATAACAATGATGGATATAGACCAGATGCAGCTACACCCTGGCACAGGCAATAGTGTCTCTTGGGGGTGGGGCCAACCTGAATGGATCATATTCAATTATTTAATCCATAAAAAAATTTCAAATAAAAATATGAAATGGTATTATTTTTTTCAAATAAGAATCTGAAGTGGTCACAATAATTTCAAATAAAAGCCTAAAGTGACCACGACCGCTTTAAATAACGGCTCGACTGTGCCAGCCCGCTAGATATTCTAGCCGATCAAGATCATTTTCGTCCAAAGATAATCTTAACATAAAATTTAATTTAATTAGATTAAAAATTGAGAAAATTAAAAAAAAATTTAAAAGAAAAAAAAATACAGGCGAGAGGGCTCCCTCCCATAACGCATACTACGTGGATTAAACCAGCACTATCATCTTGCCTTTTCAATAGGTATAGCTAGTTCCTTTGAACGTAGGAGTATGAGCAGTGTCCATCACTAAAATAAGCTCCTGTAATGCCATCTATTGTACCTTTTATTCTGAAGTATGAAACGCTTCAATTCTTAGGCACTCGGCGTTGATGCCAATTGATGAATAGATCGATCGGTCACAAACAAGAAACAACCAAGAGGGGGATAAATTGATTCTCTAAGTAAACTCGAAACTTTTTCGTATGAAGTGCTAGACAGGCCATCAGGCGTCTGCAGAAATAGTTATCTTTTATCAATAGAAATGAAAGTGTAAGTATACCCATCAAGTAAGGATGCAATCTGAAAACATCAATTCATGGGAAGTCGAAACTTTCTCGATATGGCCACTATCATGATGCAAATAATATCTCCAAAGAGGTGAGCTAATAGCTGACGCTAAGTGCTGACCGAAGAGCTAACGCGACCCCGTTGAATTTTCCAACTGAACTTTCTGGCTGGCATCCATTCCAAGGAGATAAAGATGAACATGACAGGACGTGGAGTGCTGGACAGAGATGATCATTCGCGCGAGCGACAAAAAAAAGAAAGAACGGTATTAAAAGTGTCCAAAAATAAATTACGTACACACTCGCTTCGATATCAATTTTTTTTTTTCAAATCATCTAACTGTCGCCTTAAAAAAAATATCTTTCTTGAAATTTGACTGATAAAGTTAGTAAATCGAACTTTGATTGAATATTTGCTAATATATTTCATGACTTAATTGCACAAGTGAAGGGTCTATTGCACTCTTCGGAGATAATTGTCCGCAAAAAATCCACAATCTGTTTTGTCACTTGCGCGGTCCCGAAACGCATGGATGATATCTTTCCCAGCTCTCCATGTTCTGTTATACTTGTCGTTTTTTCATCGGAATGAATGCCTACTAGAAAATTCTCTTGGAAAATAAAATTGGGTCGCGTCAGCTCTTACCTCATATCTTAAGCTCATACCTCAGCTTATCAAGCTCCGATTGATTTCTAGTATTTGTCATTGTATTTCTTCATATCGAATCACAATAATCTCACCAGGCGCGCCATAAACATATTTTCTTGAGAATTGACCCGATCGGCGAAGTGCCTTTCACCATAGGTTGATCTTTGATTTTTATTGAATCGGGTTCAGCGGCAATTCGGATCAGAAGCAAATTATGTACTAAGAACAATTAAATCTAGAGAAAAATAAATGCAAGTACAAGAAATTGATAAATCTATAAAATGTGAAAATACATAAGTGTGTTTGTTGATGATTGTGGATCATTTTAAAACAATTCAACGAGGCTTTATATAGCCTATTACAAAGTGTAACGGCTTACATATGGTTAATATTCAAATTAATGGTTACAACCGTATATCCACGACTTTAGACTCCATGATTTGCACGTTGGCCTTATCTACAAGCAGTTAGAATTCTTTAGTTACCATTGGACATAACCGTCAATTGGCATCTTCACCTTGTCTTCAGTCACTATACTCAACATTGACCTGCATCTGTCAAGTATCAATTGGCGACCAATCACTATCGTAGATAGATAGCTGTATCATGGTTATCGATAAATATGGTCATCGACCAGCATCTCTGCTATTGACAACTCATCAATCACAAACCAACTCATATCGGAGTCATGTGGATTAAAAAGACTTGGGTGTCAACAACAAGTATCATGTCATAAGGTGGGATCCAATTGCTATTTCCTAAATTGGAAGATTTGGCTGGCTATAGCCTCCAAAGATAATGTCCTCCAGCGTTCAGACTTTCTTCTTCTAAGCTATAATAAAGGCAGGGTGGTGCCATGCGAATCTATTTTTTTATCGAATGCGTTAAATTCAATGATGTATTGTGATGAAAAGGAAATATAAGAACCATTTGGCTCATCTTTCCCTGGCTCACCTTTCCGTTTGTGTTCAGACCGCAAGAACTTGAGAAAGCCCTTTATGCAACCATCGGGCTTCCTGGTTGGCGAAGCCATGATTTGCGTAGAATTAGAAGGGTGCGTCTTACGAGTGAGTGAATCGCTTTTAAAAAGGCAAAATCGGAAGAAGCAAGACCAAGGAGTAGACGTTGACGCTCAAGTCAATGTTTATAATTTCTTTCTCTTGGTCTAGAGACGGTTGCATACCGTAACATTTCTGATCCGGAAACAATTTTATTCAGAAATGTTTTTTTTCTATTTTTATTCCTTGGATGAGTTTCTGAGCAAAAGAATGAGTTTGGTAACTGCACAAAAATTTCGATTCTCGAAGTAGAAATAGAATAAAAAAAAGTATAGTAAGATCTTGACGGAGCCGGATCGTATACGTCAACGAGGATGGAGCTCCGCCATGCTACTTTGGGTGGAGTGAGAGAGAGAGAGAGAGAGAGAGAGAGAGGCAGCGGGTGTACCCAGGACTGATGGACGACTTGCCGCGCGAAAGGAAAACTTGGGCGGCGCGAGGGGAAGATTTGGGCGGCAATCATCGAGTGGGCGACGGTCGCAGCTTGGGGGTTCTGTAAAGAACGAATAGAGAGAGAACGGAAAGGGGACAGAATTGATGTGAGGATGGGGTGACCATTTGGTGACAGGAAGTGTGTAATGACGTTTACATGTCCTAGCTGTTGCCTTAACACTCCGGCCCGGTGTAGCTAGAAAGAGGAGTGTAATAGAAGTAATCCACCTACAAATCTTTTGAGTCGTACCAAAGAACGAACAAGACCACTGATGTTGGATGATATCCATCAAACCTAGTTGAGCAAATCAAAATCCACCAAAAACCTTTATAGGAAGTCGAATTAACGTAACTAAATCGATTGAATCTGTTGGTCTGAGATGGTTTTGAAAACACTAACTAATGTAAGAAGATGGAGATGTAATCCGGATAAAATTAGGAAATCATGAAGCAAAGTTAATAATATTTGTGTCACGAAATTTGTACTCTCACGTCATCGGCACATGTGCCAAAAGCACGTGGTTGAGGAATTATATCTTTGTAAAATATTAGTTTACAACCACCTGATACATCAATCCTAATACGAATCCTCGTGCTCATTATACACCCTTTATTCAAATTTGACACCGATGTTATTTTTCTTCATTCAACGGCACTACACGAACATCAATGAATATAAGCCCTACTCCTAGGGTACAGTTCAATTATTATGATTTGGACCTCTTATTTCAGGATTGCAAACGAGCACCATTCAAATTACTTTTGAGATGCTATAACATCATCTTAGCCAGTTTTTGATAACTATGAGTGTAGGAGTTACTTCATTTCACATTCAATCACTTTCATATAATTAAAGATTGGTTTTAAGTTAATTTGCAATTATTGTAATAACTCAACTTGCTCTAGTCGTGTCATGTTCTCAAAAGGAATAATTTAACTGATAATACGGATCATATTCTAAAAAAGGAATAATTTGAGCGACACCATGAAACAGTAACTATTTAAGAGTGAGTGTTCATTTGTGAATTACTCAATTTGGTCTCCCTCTCTTTCGATATGGGAGCTTTTAGATGTCAGAAATGCACCCCAATTAAAAGAAGCGGAACTTTTGAGACATCACAATTCTTCTCTTGGACATAGGCGGAGCGATGATGTCCATTTAATCTTTAAATTAACGAGATTCCAATCCCTCCCTCCCTGCCTCCCTCACTGTCATTGTTGTTGTGATTCATATTTCTTTTTCATAATTTGTAATTGAAAGACAGCAACCCACGAGCGGTCTACGTACAGACGATTTAGAAACTTACATAGAGAGAAAGAGCTTCACCAATGATACATGCTTATTCTACTCCGCAGACCATCACGACCGAAGTCATTTGCGGTTTCTACAACTGCAACATTGTGCCTTTCTCTCTCTCTTTTGCTAATTGACACGCCAACCGAAAACACACTATTATTAAGAGCTAATCCACTAAAAACCATGATGCATCATCACTTTGAACTACCCAACGTTCTAGCTTCTGCGTTTTTCCCACATGACGTACCGGTAGATCAGAATGGCAGCCCTCACGATAACCGGAACCGTTGCAATGGTCAACAACCACCAGCCCGCCGTGAAGCCGGTTGGCGAGATCGCGAAGATCGAGGCCCCATAAGTTATCCCCATCGAGGCCATCGCGATGACCACCTCGAAGAAGAAAGGGTAGAACATGGTGAGGAAGAGTAGGATATACATCGACGTGGAAAAGGCGAGCGTGTTGAACACGAGGAACACGTAGAAGGCCGTCTCGTCCGCGGAGTAAACGGCCCGCCCCGCCTCGCGTTCCGGCCGACCCGTCGTCACATTCTTCACCTTGTCCTCCTGCCAGACCCCGCCGGGGGGATTCACGCAGGCTTGGAAGGTCACGGTGGCGATTAGGGCGGCCACCACGATGAGCAACTCTTGGAACTTCGGGGGCTCAACTTTCGGGGGCTCATCTTTCCCTGGCTCACCTTTCCCTCGCTCACCTTTCCCTTTGATTTCAGACAACAAGAACACGAGAAAGCCCTCTATGGTATAATGGGGCTCCGCCATGATTTGCGTAGAATTAGAAGGGTGCGTCTCACGAGCGAGTGAATCGCTTTTAAATAGGCAAAATCGGAAGAAGCAAGACCAAGGAGTAGACGTTGATGCTCGAGTCAATGTTTATAATTTCTTTCTCTTGGTCTAGAGACGGTTGCGTGCGGTAACATTTCTGATCCGGAAAATTTTTTATTCAGAAATAGCTTTTTCTATTTTTATTTCGTAGACAAGTTTCTGAGCAATGAAATGAGTTTAGTAACCGTACAAAATTTCTATTTTCGGAATAAAAAATGAATAAAAAAGTGCTTATTACGACCCTAATTTTTTTTAAAATTTTTTAATTATTTTCTGAGATTTTTTAATTTTTTTTCTTTTTTCTTTTTTTTCCTCCCTCCTTCCTCCTCTAGCCGATTGTAGGGCCTCCGCGATGGTCGGAGACCGGCCAGAGATGAGGGCCCGTGGGGTCAACCTCGCCGGCCATCGTCGAGGCTCGGCAATTGGCTAGAGGATGAAGAAGGAGGAAGAAAAAAAAAGAAAAAAAGAAAATGACCTTGTTTGGGAAATTGTTCCGGAAAATAAAATAGTAAATCTCTTTTGCTTCTTGTTTCTTTCTAAATTTATTCCCTGATCATTTTCGTTTTTACAAACAAATTTTTATTTATTTTTTATTTCGGAGATCAAAATAACAAAAAAATAAAGAAAAAAAAAACATTACCGAAGGGGCGCTAAAAACAATCCTAGTTGCGTCTGGCTTCTAGTAGGAAATTTGTGGCTTTTCATTTATCGAGATTGCAAAAAAAAGCTGAATGTTGATCGTACAAGAGTCCCTACCTTTGTGGACCAGGCCAGTTAATTTGCTCTTACGTGTCGTTTCCTTTGGGAGATTCCAGAGTTAGGGGACTTTCCTAGCATGAATTCGGGTTTATGAATGCTCAATCATTTAATTACACGATAAAAAAAAAAGAAAATAACAATGATGGATATAGACCAGATGCAGCTACACCCTGGCACAGGCAATAGTGTCTCTTGGGGGTGGGGCCAACCTGAATGGATCATATTCAATTATTTAATCCATAAAAAAATTTCAAATAAAAATATGAAATGGTATTATTTTTTTCAAATAAGAATCTGAAGTGGTCACAATAATTTCAAATAAAAGCCTAAAGTGACCACGACCGCTTTAAATAACGGCTCGACTGTGCCAGCCCGCTAGATATTCTAGCCGATCAAGATCATTTTCGTCCAAAGATAATCTTAACATAAAATTTAATTTAATTAGATTAAAAATTGAGAAAATTAAAAAAAAATTTAAAAGAAAAAAAAATACAGGCGAGAGGGCTCCCTCCCATAACGCATACTACGTGGATTAAACCAGCACTATCATCTTGCCTTTTCAATAGGTATAGCTAGTTCCTTTGAACGTAGGAGTATGAGCAGTGTCCATCACTAAAATAAGCTCCTGTAATGCCATCTATTGTACCTTTTATTCTGAAGTATGAAACGCTTCAATTCTTAGGCACTCGGCGTTGATGCCAATTGATGAATAGATCGATCGGTCACAAACAAGAAACAACCAAGAGGGGGATAAATTGATTCTCTAAGTAAACTCGAAACTTTTTCGTATGAAGTGCTAGACAGGCCATCAGGCGTCTGCAGAAATAGTTATCTTTTATCAATAGAAATGAAAGTGTAAGTATACCCATCAAGTAAGGATGCAATCTGAAAACATCAATTCATGGGAAGTCGAAACTTTCTCGATATGGCCACTATCATGATGCAAATAATATCTCCAAAGAGGTGAGCTAATAGCTGACGCTAAGTGCTGACCGAAGAGCTAACGCGACCCCGTTGAATTTTCCAACTGAACTTTCTGGCTGGCATCCATTCCAAGGAGATAAAGATGAACATGACAGGACGTGGAGTGCTGGACAGAGATGATCATTCGCGCGAGCGACAAAAAAAAGAAAGAACGGTATTAAAAGTGTCCAAAAATAAATTACGTACACACTCGCTTCGATATCAATTTTTTTTTTTCAAATCATCTAACTGTCGCCTTAAAAAAAATATCTTTCTTGAAATTTGACTGATAAAGTTAGTAAATCGAACTTTGATTGAATATTTGCTAATATATTTCATGACTTAATTGCACAAGTGAAGGGTCTATTGCACTCTTCGGAGATAATTGTCCGCAAAAAATCCACAATCTGTTTTGTCACTTGCGCGGTCCCGAAACGCATGGATGATATCTTTCCCAGCTCTCCATGTTCTGTTATACTTGTCGTTTTTTCATCGGAATGAATGCCTACTAGAAAATTCTCTTGGAAAATAAAATTGGGTCGCGTCAGCTCTTACCTCATATCTTAAGCTCATACCTCAGCTTATCAAGCTCCGATTGATTTCTAGTATTTGTCATTGTATTTCTTCATATCGAATCACAATAATCTCACCAGGCGCGCCATAAACATATTTTCTTGAGAATTGACCCGATCGGCGAAGTGCCTTTCACCATAGGTTGATCTTTGATTTTTATTGAATCGGGTTCAGCGGCAATTCGGATCAGAAGCAAATTATGTACTAAGAACAATTAAATCTAGAGAAAAATAAATGCAAGTACAAGAAATTGATAAATCTATAAAATGTGAAAATACATAAGTGTGTTTGTTGATGATTGTGGATCATTTTAAAACAATTCAACGAGGCTTTATATAGCCTATTACAAAGTGTAACGGCTTACATATGGTTAATATTCAAATTAATGGTTACAACCGTATATCCACGACTTTAGACTCCATGATTTGCACGTTGGCCTTATCTACAAGCAGTTAGAATTCTTTAGTTACCATTGGACATAACCGTCAATTGGCATCTTCACCTTGTCTTCAGTCACTATACTCAACATTGACCTGCATCTGTCAAGTATCAATTGGCGACCAATCACTATCGTAGATAGATAGCTGTATCATGGTTATCGATAAATATGGTCATCGACCAGCATCTCTGCTATTGACAACTCATCAATCACAAACCAACTCATATCGGAGTCATGTGGATTAAAAAGACTTGGGTGTCAACAACAAGTATCATGTCATAAGGTGGGATCCAATTGCTATTTCCTAAATTGGAAGATTTGGCTGGCTATAGCCTCCAAAGATAATGTCCTCCAGCGTTCAGACTTTCTTCTTCTAAGCTATAATAAAGGCAGGGTGGTGCCATGCGAATCTATTTTTTTATCGAATGCGTTAAATTCAATGATGTATTGTGATGAAAAGGAAATATAAGAACCATTTGGCTCATCTTTCCCTGGCTCACCTTTCCGTTTGTGTTCAGACCGCAAGAACTTGAGAAAGCCCTTTATGCAACCATCGGGCTTCCTGGTTGGCGAAGCCATGATTTGCGTAGAATTAGAAGGGTGCGTCTTACGAGTGAGTGAATCGCTTTTAAAAAGGCAAAATCGGAAGAAGCAAGACCAAGGAGTAGACGTTGACGCTCAAGTCAATGTTTATAATTTCTTTCTCTTGGTCTAGAGACGGTTGCATACCGTAACATTTCTGATCCGGAAACAATTTTATTCAGAAATGTTTTTTTTCTATTTTTATTCCTTGGATGAGTTTCTGAGCAAAAGAATGAGTTTGGTAACTGCACAAAAATTTCGATTCTCGAAGTAGAAATAGAATAAAAAAAAGTATAGTAAGATCTTGACGGAGCCGGATCGTATACGTCAACGAGGATGGAGCTCCGCCATGCTACTTTGGGTGGAGTGAGAGAGAGAGAGAGAGAGAGAGAGAGAGGCAGCGGGTGTACCCAGGACTGATGGACGACTTGCCGCGCGAAAGGAAAACTTGGGCGGCGCGAGGGGAAGATTTGGGCGGCAATCATCGAGTGGGCGACGGTCGCAGCTTGGGGGTTCTGTAAAGAACGAATAGAGAGAGAACGGAAAGGGGACAGAATTGATGTGAGGATGGGGTGACCATTTGGTGACAGGAAGTGTGTAATGACGTTTACATGTCCTAGCTGTTGCCTTAACACTCCGGCCCGGTGTAGCTAGAAAGAGGAGTGTAATAGAAGTAATCCACCTACAAATCTTTTGAGTCGTACCAAAGAACGAACAAGACCACTGATGTTGGATGATATCCATCAAACCTAGTTGAGCAAATCAAAATCCACCAAAAACCTTTATAGGAAGTCGAATTAACGTAACTAAATCGATTGAATCTGTTGGTCTGAGATGGTTTTGAAAACACTAACTAATGTAAGAAGATGGAGATGTAATCCGGATAAAATTAGGAAATCATGAAGCAAAGTTAATAATATTTGTGTCACGAAATTTGTACTCTCACGTCATCGGCACATGTGCCAAAAGCACGTGGTTGAGGAATTATATCTTTGTAAAATATTAGTTTACAACCACCTGATACATCAATCCTAATACGAATCCTCGTGCTCATTATACACCCTTTATTCAAATTTGACACCGATGTTATTTTTCTTCATTCAACGGCACTACACGAACATCAATGAATATAAGCCCTACTCCTAGGGTACAGTTCAATTATTATGATTTGGACCTCTTATTTCAGGATTGCAAACGAGCACCATTCAAATTACTTTTGAGATGCTATAACATCATCTTAGCCAGTTTTTGATAACTATGAGTGTAGGAGTTACTTCATTTCACATTCAATCACTTTCATATAATTAAAGATTGGTTTTAAGTTAATTTGCAATTATTGTAATAACTCAACTTGCTCTAGTCGTGTCATGTTCTCAAAAGGAATAATTTAACTGATAATACGGATCATATTCTAAAAAAGGAATAATTTGAGCGACACCATGAAACAGTAACTATTTAAGAGTGAGTGTTCATTTGTGAATTACTCAATTTGGTCTCCCTCTCTTTCGATATGGGAGCTTTTAGATGTCAGAAATGCACCCCAATTAAAAGAAGCGGAACTTTTGAGACATCACAATTCTTCTCTTGGACATAGGCGGAGCGATGATGTCCATTTAATCTTTAAATTAACGAGATTCCAATCCCTCCCTCCCTGCCTCCCTCACTGTCATTGTTGTTGTGATTCATATTTCTTTTTCATAATTTGTAATTGAAAGACAGCAACCCACGAGCGGTCTACGTACAGACGATTTAGAAACTTACATAGAGAGAAAGAGCTTCACCAATGATACATGCTTATTCTACTCCGCAGACCATCACGACCGAAGTCATTTGCGGTTTCTACAACTGCAACATTGTGCCTTTCTCTCTCTCTTTTGCTAATTGACACGCCAACCGAAAACACACTATTATTAAGAGCTAATCCACTAAAAACCATGATGCATCATCACTTTGAACTACCCAACGTTCTAGCTTCTGCGTTTTTCCCACATGACGTACCGGTAGATCAGAATGGCAGCCCTCACGATAACCGGAACCGTTGCAATGGTCAACAACCACCAGCCCGCCGTGAAGCCGGTTGGCGAGATCGCGAAGATCGAGGCCCCATAAGTTATCCCCATCGAGGCCATCGCGATGACCACCTCGAAGAAGAAAGGGTAGAACATGGTGAGGAAGAGTAGGATATACATCGACGTGGAAAAGGCGAGCGTGTTGAACACGAGGAACACGTAGAAGGCCGTCTCGTCCGCGGAGTAAACGGCCCGCCCCGCCTCGCGTTCCGGCCGACCCGTCGTCACATTCTTCACCTTGTCCTCCTGCCAGACCCCGCCGGGGGGATTCACGCAGGCTTGGAAGGTCACGGTGGCGATTAGGGCGGCCACCACGATGAGCAACTCTTGGAACTTCGGGGGCTCAACTTTCGGGGGCTCATCTTTCCCTGGCTCACCTTTCCCTCGCTCACCTTTCCCTTTGATTTCAGACAACAAGAACACGAGAAAGCCCTCTATGGTATAATGGGGCTCCGCCATGATTTGCGTAGAATTAGAAGGGTGCGTCTCACGAGCGAGTGAATCGCTTTTAAATAGGCAAAATCGGAAGAAGCAAGACCAAGGAGTAGACGTTGATGCTCGAGTCAATGTTTATAATTTCTTTCTCTTGGTCTAGAGACGGTTGCGTGCGGTAACATTTCTGATCCGGAAAATTTTTTATTCAGAAATAGCTTTTTCTATTTTTATTTCGTAGACAAGTTTCTGAGCAATGAAATGAGTTTAGTAACCGTACAAAATTTCTATTTTCGGAATAAAAAATGAATAAAAAAGTGCTTATTACGACCCTAATTTTTTTTAAAATTTTTTAATTATTTTCTGAGATTTTTTAATTTTTTTTCTTTTTTCTTTTTTTTCCTCCCTCCTTCCTCCTCTAGCCGATTGTAGGGCCTCCGCGATGGTCGGAGACCGGCCAGAGATGAGGGCCCGTGGGGTCAACCTCGCCGGCCATCGTCGAGGCTCGGCAATTGGCTAGAGGATGAAGAAGGAGGAAGAAAAAAAAAGAAAAAAAGAAAATGACCTTGTTTGAGAAATTGTTCCGGAAAATAAAATAGTAAATCTCTTTTGCTTCTTGTTTCTTTCTAAATTTATTCCCTGATCATTTTCGTTTTTACAAACAAATTTTTATTTATTTTTTATTTCGGAGATCAAAATAACAAAAAAATAAAGAAAAAAAAAACATTACCGAAGGGGCGCTAAAAACAATCCTAGTTGCGTCTGGCTTCTAGTAGGAAATTTGTGGCTTTTCATTTATCGAGATTGCAAAAAAAAGCTGAATGTTGATCGTACAAGAGTCCCTACCTTTGTGGACCAGGCCAGTTAATTTGCTCTTACGTGTCGTTTCCTTTGGGAGATTCCAGAGTTAGGGGACTTTCCTAGCATGAATTCGGGTTTATGAATGCTCAATCATTTAATTACACGATAAAAAAAAAAGAAAATAACAATGATGGATATAGACCAGATGCAGCTACACCCTGGCACAGGCAATAGTGTCTCTTGGGGGTGGGGCCAACCTGAATGGATCATATTCAATTATTTAATCCATAAAAAAATTTCAAATAAAAATATGAAATGGTATTATTTTTTTCAAATAAGAATCTGAAGTGGTCACAATAATTTCAAATAAAAGCCTAAAGTGACCACGACCGCTTTAAATAACGGCTCGACTGTGCCAGCCCGCTAGATATTCTAGCCGATCAAGATCATTTTCGTCCAAAGATAATCTTAACATAAAATTTAATTTAATTAGATTAAAAATTGAGAAAATTAAAAAAAAATTTAAAAGAAAAAAAAATACAGGCGAGAGGGCTCCCTCCCATAACGCATACTACGTGGATTAAACCAGCACTATCATCTTGCCTTTTCAATAGGTATAGCTAGTTCCTTTGAACGTAGGAGTATGAGCAGTGTCCATCACTAAAATAAGCTCCTGTAATGCCATCTATTGTACCTTTTATTCTGAAGTATGAAACGCTTCAATTCTTAGGCACTCGGCGTTGATGCCAATTGATGAATAGATCGATCGGTCACAAACAAGAAACAACCAAGAGGGGGATAAATTGATTCTCTAAGTAAACTCGAAACTTTTTCGTATGAAGTGCTAGACAGGCCATCAGGCGTCTGCAGAAATAGTTATCTTTTATCAATAGAAATGAAAGTGTAAGTATACCCATCAAGTAAGGATGCAATCTGAAAACATCAATTCATGGGAAGTCGAAACTTTCTCGATATGGCCACTATCATGATGCAAATAATATCTCCAAAGAGGTGAGCTAATAGCTGACGCTAAGTGCTGACCGAAGAGCTAACGCGACCCCGTTGAATTTTCCAACTGAACTTTCTGGCTGGCATCCATTCCAAGGAGATAAAGATGAACATGACAGGACGTGGAGTGCTGGACAGAGATGATCATTCGCGCGAGCGACAAAAAAAAGAAAGAACGGTATTAAAAGTGTCCAAAAATAAATTACGTACACACTCGCTTCGATATCAATTTTTTTTTTTTCAAATCATCTAACTGTCGCCTTAAAAAAAATATCTTTCTTGAAATTTGACTGATAAAGTTAGTAAATCGAACTTTGATTGAATATTTGCTAATATATTTCATGACTTAATTGCACAAGTGAAGGGTCTATTGCACTCTTCGGAGATAATTGTCCGCAAAAAATCCACAATCTGTTTTGTCACTTGCGCGGTCCCGAAACGCATGGATGATATCTTTCCCAGCTCTCCATGTTCTGTTATACTTGTCGTTTTTTCATCGGAATGAATGCCTACTAGAAAATTCTCTTGGAAAATAAAATTGGGTCGCGTCAGCTCTTACCTCATATCTTAAGCTCATACCTCAGCTTATCAAGCTCCGATTGATTTCTAGTATTTGTCATTGTATTTCTTCATATCGAATCACAATAATCTCACCAGGCGCGCCATAAACATATTTTCTTGAGAATTGACCCGATCGGCGAAGTGCCTTTCACCATAGGTTGATCTTTGATTTTTATTGAATCGGGTTCAGCGGCAATTCGGATCAGAAGCAAATTATGTACTAAGAACAATTA
The DNA here is from genome assembly GCA_031216285.1 of Syzygium syzygioides. NCBI lineage: Eukaryota > Viridiplantae > Streptophyta > Magnoliopsida > Myrtales > Myrtaceae > Syzygium > Syzygium syzygioides. The sequence goes on along the minus strand of CM062245.1, from coordinate 21,017,763 downwards.
AATCTAGAGAAAAATAAATGCAAGTACAAGAAATTGATAAATCTATAAAATGTGAAAATACATAAGTGTGTTTGTTGATGATTGTGGATCATTTTAAAACAATTCAACGAGGCTTTATATAGCCTATTACAAAGTGTAACGGCTTACATATGGTTAATATTCAAATTAATGGTTACAACCGTATATCCACGACTTTAGACTCCATGATTTGCACGTTGGCCTTATCTACAAGCAGTTAGAATTCTTTAGTTACCATTGGACATAACCGTCAATTGGCATCTTCACCTTGTCTTCAGTCACTATACTCAACATTGACCTGCATCTGTCAAGTATCAATTGGCGACCAATCACTATCGTAGATAGATAGCTGTATCATGGTTATCGATAAATATGGTCATCGACCAGCATCTCTGCTATTGACAACTCATCAATCACAAACCAACTCATATCGGAGTCATGTGGATTAAAAAGACTTGGGTGTCAACAACAAGTATCATGTCATAAGGTGGGATCCAATTGCTATTTCCTAAATTGGAAGATTTGGCTGGCTATAGCCTCCAAAGATAATGTCCTCCAGCGTTCAGACTTTCTTCTTCTAAGCTATAATAAAGGCAGGGTGGTGCCATGCGAATCTATTTTTTTATCGAATGCGTTAAATTCAATGATGTATTGTGATGAAAAGGAAATATAAGAACCATTTGGCTCATCTTTCCCTGGCTCACCTTTCCGTTTGTGTTCAGACCGCAAGAACTTGAGAAAGCCCTTTATGCAACCATCGGGCTTCCTGGTTGGCGAAGCCATGATTTGCGTAGAATTAGAAGGGTGCGTCTTACGAGTGAGTGAATCGCTTTTAAAAAGGCAAAATCGGAAGAAGCAAGACCAAGGAGTAGACGTTGACGCTCAAGTCAATGTTTATAATTTCTTTCTCTTGGTCTAGAGACGGTTGCATACCGTAACATTTCTGATCCGGAAACAATTTTATTCAGAAATGTTTTTTTTCTATTTTTATTCCTTGGATGAGTTTCTGAGCAAAAGAATGAGTTTGGTAACTGCACAAAAATTTCGATTCTCGAAGTAGAAATAGAATAAAAAAAAGTATAGTAAGATCTTGACGGAGCCGGATCGTATACGTCAACGAGGATGGAGCTCCGCCATGCTACTTTGGGTGGAGTGAGAGAGAGAGAGAGAGAGAGAGAGAGAGGCAGCGGGTGTACCCAGGACTGATGGACGACTTGCCGCGCGAAAGGAAAACTTGGGCGGCGCGAGGGGAAGATTTGGGCGGCAATCATCGAGTGGGCGACGGTCGCAGCTTGGGGGTTCTGTAAAGAACGAATAGAGAGAGAACGGAAAGGGGACAGAATTGATGTGAGGATGGGGTGACCATTTGGTGACAGGAAGTGTGTAATGACGTTTACATGTCCTAGCTGTTGCCTTAACACTCCGGCCCGGTGTAGCTAGAAAGAGGAGTGTAATAGAAGTAATCCACCTACAAATCTTTTGAGTCGTACCAAAGAACGAACAAGACCACTGATGTTGGATGATATCCATCAAACCTAGTTGAGCAAATCAAAATCCACCAAAAACCTTTATAGGAAGTCGAATTAACGTAACTAAATCGATTGAATCTGTTGGTCTGAGATGGTTTTGAAAACACTAACTAATGTAAGAAGATGGAGATGTAATCCGGATAAAATTAGGAAATCATGAAGCAAAGTTAATAATATTTGTGTCACGAAATTTGTACTCTCACGTCATCGGCACATGTGCCAAAAGCACGTGGTTGAGGAATTATATCTTTGTAAAATATTAGTTTACAACCACCTGATACATCAATCCTAATACGAATCCTCGTGCTCATTATACACCCTTTATTCAAATTTGACACCGATGTTATTTTTCTTCATTCAACGGCACTACACGAACATCAATGAATATAAGCCCTACTCCTAGGGTACAGTTCAATTATTATGATTTGGACCTCTTATTTCAGGATTGCAAACGAGCACCATTCAAATTACTTTTGAGATGCTATAACATCATCTTAGCCAGTTTTTGATAACTATGAGTGTAGGAGTTACTTCATTTCACATTCAATCACTTTCATATAATTAAAGATTGGTTTTAAGTTAATTTGCAATTATTGTAATAACTCAACTTGCTCTAGTCGTGTCATGTTCTCAAAAGGAATAATTTAACTGATAATACGGATCATATTCTAAAAAAGGAATAATTTGAGCGACACCATGAAACAGTAACTATTTAAGAGTGAGTGTTCATTTGTGAATTACTCAATTTGGTCTCCCTCTCTTTCGATATGGGAGCTTTTAGATGTCAGAAATGCACCCCAATTAAAAGAAGCGGAACTTTTGAGACATCACAATTCTTCTCTTGGACATAGGCGGAGCGATGATGTCCATTTAATCTTTAAATTAACGAGATTCCAATCCCTCCCTCCCTGCCTCCCTCACTGTCATTGTTGTTGTGATTCATATTTCTTTTTCATAATTTGTAATTGAAAGACAGCAACCCACGAGCGGTCTACGTACAGACGATTTAGAAACTTACATAGAGAGAAAGAGCTTCACCAATGATACATGCTTATTCTACTCCGCAGACCATCACGACCGAAGTCATTTGCGGTTTCTACAACTGCAACATTGTGCCTTTCTCTCTCTCTTTTGCTAATTGACACGCCAACCGAAAACACACTATTATTAAGAGCTAATCCACTAAAAACCATGATGCATCATCACTTTGAACTACCCAACGTTCTAGCTTCTGCGTTTTTCCCACATGACGTACCGGTAGATCAGAATGGCAGCCCTCACGATAACCGGAACCGTTGCAATGGTCAACAACCACCAGCCCGCCGTGAAGCCGGTTGGCGAGATCGCGAAGATCGAGGCCCCATAAGTTATCCCCATCGAGGCCATCGCGATGACCACCTCGAAGAAGAAAGGGTAGAACATGGTGAGGAAGAGTAGGATATACATCGACGTGGAAAAGGCGAGCGTGTTGAACACGAGGAACACGTAGAAGGCCGTCTCGTCCGCGGAGTAAACGGCCCGCCCCGCCTCGCGTTCCGGCCGACCCGTCGTCACATTCTTCACCTTGTCCTCCTGCCAGACCCCGCCGGGGGGATTCACGCAGGCTTGGAAGGTCACGGTGGCGATTAGGGCGGCCACCACGATGAGCAACTCTTGGAACTTCGGGGGCTCAACTTTCGGGGGCTCATCTTTCCCTGGCTCACCTTTCCCTCGCTCACCTTTCCCTTTGATTTCAGACAACAAGAACACGAGAAAGCCCTCTATGGTATAATGGGGCTCCGCCATGATTTGCGTAGAATTAGAAGGGTGCGTCTCACGAGCGAGTGAATCGCTTTTAAATAGGCAAAATCGGAAGAAGCAAGACCAAGGAGTAGACGTTGATGCTCGAGTCAATGTTTATAATTTCTTTCTCTTGGTCTAGAGACGGTTGCGTGCGGTAACATTTCTGATCCGGAAAATTTTTTATTCAGAAATAGCTTTTTCTATTTTTATTTCGTAGACAAGTTTCTGAGCAATGAAATGAGTTTAGTAACCGTACAAAATTTCTATTTTCGGAATAAAAAATGAATAAAAAAGTGCTTATTACGACCCTAATTTTTTTAAAAATTTTTTAATTATTTTCTGAGATTTTTTAATTTTTTTTCTTTTTTCTTTTTTTTCCTCCCTCCTTCCTCCTCTAGCCGATTGTAGGGCCTCCGCGATGGTCGGAGACCGGCCAGAGATGAGGGCCCGTGGGGTCAACCTCGCCGGCCATCGTCGAGGCTCGGCAATTGGCTAGAGGATGAAGAAGGAGGAAGAAAAAAAAAGAAAAAAAGAAAATGACCTTGTTTGAGAAATTGTTCCGGAAAATAAAATAGTAAATCTCTTTTGCTTCTTGTTTCTTTCTAAATTTATTCCCTGATCATTTTCGTTTTTACAAACAAATTTTTATTTATTTTTTATTTCGGAGATCAAAATAACAAAAAAATAAAGAAAAAAAAAACATTACCGAAGGGGCGCTAAAAACAATCCTAGTTGCGTCTGGCTTCTAGTAGGAAATTTGTGGCTTTTCATTTATCGAGATTGCAAAAAAAAGCTGAATGTTGATCGTACAAGAGTCCCTACCTTTGTGGACCAGGCCAGTTAATTTGCTCTTACGTGTCGTTTCCTTTGGGAGATTCCAGAGTTAGGGGACTTTCCTAGCATGAATTCGGGTTTATGAATGCTCAATCATTTAATTACACGATAAAAAAAAAAGAAAATAACAATGATGGATATAGACCAGATGCAGCTACACCCTGGCACAGGCAATAGTGTCTCTTGGGGGTGGGGCCAACCTGAATGGATCATATTCAATTATTTAATCCATAAAAAAATTTCAAATAAAAATATGAAATGGTATTATTTTTTTCAAATAAGAATCTGAAGTGGTCACAATAATTTCAAATAAAAGCCTAAAGTGACCACGACCGCTTTAAATAACGGCTCGACTGTGCCAGCCCGCTAGATATTCTAGCCGATCAAGATCATTTTCGTCCAAAGATAATCTTAACATAAAATTTAATTTAATTAGATTAAAAATTGAGAAAATTAAAAAAAAATTTAAAAGAAAAAAAAATACAGGCGAGAGGGCTCCCTCCCATAACGCATACTACGTGGATTAAACCAGCACTATCATCTTGCCTTTTCAATAGGTATAGCTAGTTCCTTTGAACGTAGGAGTATGAGCAGTGTCCATCACTAAAATAAGCTCCTGTAATGCCATCTATTGTACCTTTTATTCTGAAGTATGAAACGCTTCAATTCTTAGGCACTCGGCGTTGATGCCAATTGATGAATAGATCGATCGGTCACAAACAAGAAACAACCAAGAGGGGGATAAATTGATTCTCTAAGTAAACTCGAAACTTTTTCGTATGAAGTGCTAGACAGGCCATCAGGCGTCTGCAGAAATAGTTATCTTTTATCAATAGAAATGAAAGTGTAAGTATACCCATCAAGTAAGGATGCAATCTGAAAACATCAATTCATGGGAAGTCGAAACTTTCTCGATATGGCCACTATCATGATGCAAATAATATCTCCAAAGAGGTGAGCTAATAGCTGACGCTAAGTGCTGACCGAAGAGCTAACGCGACCCCGTTGAATTTTCCAACTGAACTTTCTGGCTGGCATCCATTCCAAGGAGATAAAGATGAACATGACAGGACGTGGAGTGCTGGACAGAGATGATCATTCGCGCGAGCGACAAAAAAAAGAAAGAACGGTATTAAAAGTGTCCAAAAATAAATTACGTACACACTCGCTTCGATATCAATTTTTTTTTTTTCAAATCATCTAACTGTCGCCTTAAAAAAAATATCTTTCTTGAAATTTGACTGATAAAGTTAGTAAATCGAACTTTGATTGAATATTTGCTAATATATTTCATGACTTAATTGCACAAGTGAAGGGTCTATTGCACTCTTCGGAGATAATTGTCCGCAAAAAATCCACAATCTGTTTTGTCACTTGCGCGGTCCCGAAACGCATGGATGATATCTTTCCCAGCTCTCCATGTTCTGTTATACTTGTCGTTTTTTCATCGGAATGAATGCCTACTAGAAAATTCTCTTGGAAAATAAAATTGGGTCGCGTCAGCTCTTACCTCATATCTTAAGCTCATACCTCAGCTTATCAAGCTCCGATTGATTTCTAGTATTTGTCATTGTATTTCTTCATATCGAATCACAATAATCTCACCAGGCGCGCCATAAACATATTTTCTTGAGAATTGACCCGATCGGCGAAGTGCCTTTCACCATAGGTTGATCTTTGATTTTTATTGAATCGGGTTCAGCGGCAATTCGGATCAGAAGCAAATTATGTACTAAGAACAATTAAATCTAGAGAAAAATAAATGCAAGTACAAGAAATTGATAAATCTATAAAATGTGAAAATACATAAGTGTGTTTGTTGATGATTGTGGATCATTTTAAAACAATTCAACGAGGCTTTATATAGCCTATTACAAAGTGTAACGGCTTACATATGGTTAATATTCAAATTAATGGTTACAACCGTATATCCACGACTTTAGACTCCATGATTTGCACGTTGGCCTTATCTACAAGCAGTTAGAATTCTTTAGTTACCATTGGACATAACCGTCAATTGGCATCTTCACCTTGTCTTCAGTCACTATACTCAACATTGACCTGCATCTGTCAAGTATCAATTGGCGACCAATCACTATCGTAGATAGATAGCTGTATCATGGTTATCGATAAATATGGTCATCGACCAGCATCTCTGCTATTGACAACTCATCAATCACAAACCAACTCATATCGGAGTCATGTGGATTAAAAAGACTTGGGTGTCAACAACAAGTATCATGTCATAAGGTGGGATCCAATTGCTATTTCCTAAATTGGAAGATTTGGCTGGCTATAGCCTCCAAAGATAATGTCCTCCAGCGTTCAGACTTTCTTCTTCTAAGCTATAATAAAGGCAGGGTGGTGCCATGCGAATCTATTTTTTTATCGAATGCGTTAAATTCAATGATGTATTGTGATGAAAAGGAAATATAAGAACCATTTGGCTCATCTTTCCCTGGCTCACCTTTCCGTTTGTGTTCAGACCGCAAGAACTTGAGAAAGCCCTTTATGCAACCATCGGGCTTCCTGGTTGGCGAAGCCATGATTTGCGTAGAATTAGAAGGGTGCGTCTTACGAGTGAGTGAATCGCTTTTAAAAAGGCAAAATCGGAAGAAGCAAGACCAAGGAGTAGACGTTGACGCTCAAGTCAATGTTTATAATTTCTTTCTCTTGGTCTAGAGACGGTTGCATACCGTAACATTTCTGATCCGGAAACAATTTTATTCAGAAATGTTTTTTTTCTATTTTTATTCCTTGGATGAGTTTCTGAGCAAAAGAATGAGTTTGGTAACTGCACAAAAATTTCGATTCTCGAAGTAGAAATAGAATAAAAAAAAGTATAGTAAGATCTTGACGGAGCCGGATCGTATACGTCAACGAGGATGGAGCTCCGCCATGCTACTTTGGGTGGAGTGAGAGAGAGAGAGAGAGAGAGAGAGAGAGGCAGCGGGTGTACCCAGGACTGATGGACGACTTGCCGCGCGAAAGGAAAACTTGGGCGGCGCGAGGGGAAGATTTGGGCGGCAATCATCGAGTGGGCGACGGTCGCAGCTTGGGGGTTCTGTAAAGAACGAATAGAGAGAGAACGGAAAGGGGACAGAATTGATGTGAGGATGGGGTGACCATTTGGTGACAGGAAGTGTGTAATGACGTTTACATGTCCTAGCTGTTGCCTTAACACTCCGGCCCGGTGTAGCTAGAAAGAGGAGTGTAATAGAAGTAATCCACCTACAAATCTTTTGAGTCGTACCAAAGAACGAACAAGACCACTGATGTTGGATGATATCCATCAAACCTAGTTGAGCAAATCAAAATCCACCAAAAACCTTTATAGGAAGTCGAATTAACGTAACTAAATCGATTGAATCTGTTGGTCTGAGATGGTTTTGAAAACACTAACTAATGTAAGAAGATGGAGATGTAATCCGGATAAAATTAGGAAATCATGAAGCAAAGTTAATAATATTTGTGTCACGAAATTTGTACTCTCACGTCATCGGCACATGTGCCAAAAGCACGTGGTTGAGGAATTATATCTTTGTAAAATATTAGTTTACAACCACCTGATACATCAATCCTAATACGAATCCTCGTGCTCATTATACACCCTTTATTCAAATTTGACACCGATGTTATTTTTCTTCATTCAACGGCACTACACGAACATCAATGAATATAAGCCCTACTCCTAGGGTACAGTTCAATTATTATGATTTGGACCTCTTATTTCAGGATTGCAAACGAGCACCATTCAAATTACTTTTGAGATGCTATAACATCATCTTAGCCAGTTTTTGATAACTATGAGTGTAGGAGTTACTTCATTTCACATTCAATCACTTTCATATAATTAAAGATTGGTTTTAAGTTAATTTGCAATTATTGTAATAACTCAACTTGCTCTAGTCGTGTCATGTTCTCAAAAGGAATAATTTAACTGATAATACGGATCATATTCTAAAAAAGGAATAATTTGAGCGACACCATGAAACAGTAACTATTTAAGAGTGAGTGTTCATTTGTGAATTACTCAATTTGGTCTCCCTCTCTTTCGATATGGGAGCTTTTAGATGTCAGAAATGCACCCCAATTAAAAGAAGCGGAACTTTTGAGACATCACAATTCTTCTCTTGGACATAGGCGGAGCGATGATGTCCATTTAATCTTTAAATTAACGAGATTCCAATCCCTCCCTCCCTGCCTCCCTCACTGTCATTGTTGTTGTGATTCATATTTCTTTTTCATAATTTGTAATTGAAAGACAGCAACCCACGAGCGGTCTACGTACAGACGATTTAGAAACTTACATAGAGAGAAAGAGCTTCACCAATGATACATGCTTATTCTACTCCGCAGACCATCACGACCGAAGTCATTTGCGGTTTCTACAACTGCAACATTGTGCCTTTCTCTCTCTCTTTTGCTAATTGACACGCCAACCGAAAACACACTATTATTAAGAGCTAATCCACTAAAAACCATGATGCATCATCACTTTGAACTACCCAACGTTCTAGCTTCTGCGTTTTTCCCACATGACGTACCGGTAGATCAGAATGGCAGCCCTCGCGATAACCGGAACCGTTGCAATGGTCAACAACCACCAGCCCGCCGTGAAGCCGGTTGGCGAGATCGCGAAGATCGAGGCCCCATAAGTTATCCCCATCGAGGCCATCGCGATGACCACCTCGAAGAAGAAAGGGTAGAACATGGTGAGGAAGAGTAGGATATACATCGACGTGGAAAAGGCGAGCGTGTTGAACACGAGGAACACGTAGAAGGCCGTCTCGTCCGCGGAGTAAACGGCCCGCCCCGCCTCGCGTTCCGGCCGACCCGTCGTCACATTCTTCACCTTGTCCTCCTGCCAGACCCCGCCGGGGGGATTCACGCAGGCTTGGAAGGTCACGGTGGCGATTAGGGCGGCCACCACGATGAGCAACTCTTGGAACTTCGGGGGCTCAACTTTCGGGGGCTCATCTTTCCCTGGCTCACCTTTCCCTCGCTCACCTTTCCCTTTGATTTCAGACAACAAGAACACGAGAAAGCCCTCTATGGTATAATGGGGCTCCGCCATGATTTGCGTAGAATTAGAAGGGTGCGTCTCACGAGCGAGTGAATCGCTTTTAAATAGGCAAAATCGGAAGAAGCAAGACCAAGGAGTAGACGTTGATGCTCGAGTCAATGTTTATAATTTCTTTCTCTTGGTCTAGAGACGGTTGCGTGCGGTAACATTTCTGATCCGGAAAATTTTTTATTCAGAAATAGCTTTTTCTATTTTTATTTCGTAGACAAGTTTCTGAGCAATGAAATGAGTTTAGTAACCGTACAAAATTTCTATTTTCGGAATAAAAAATGAATAAAAAAGTGCTTATTACGACCCTAATTTTTTTAAAAATTTTTTAATTATTTTCTGAGATTTTTTAATTTTTTTTCTTTTTTCTTTTTTTTCCTCCCTCCTTCCTCCTCTAGCCGATTGTAGGGCCTCCGCGATGGTCGGAGACCGGCCAGAGATGAGGGCCCGTGGGGTCAACCTCGCCGGCCATCGTCGAGGCTCGGCAATTGGCTAGAGGATGAAGAAGGAGGAAGAAAAAAAAAGAAAAAAAGAAAATGACCTTGTTTGGGAAATTGTTCCGGAAAATAAAATAGTAAATCTCTTTTGCTTCTTGTTTCTTTCTAAATTTATTCCCTGATCATTTTCGTTTTTACAAACAAATTTTTATTTATTTTTTATTTCGGAGATCAAAATAACAAAAAAATAAAGAAAAAAAAAACATTACCGAAGGGGCGCTAAAAACAATCCTAGTTGCGTCTGGCTTCTAGTAGGAAATTTGTGGCTTTTCATTTATCGAGATTGCAAAAAAAAGCTGAATGTTGATCGTACAAGAGTCCCTACCTTTGTGGACCAGGCCAGTTAATTTGCTCTTACGTGTCGTTTCCTTTGGGAGATTCCAGAGTTAGGGGACTTTCCTAGCATGAATTCGGGTTTATGAATGCTCAATCATTTAATTACACGATAAAAAAAAAAGAAAATAACAATGATGGATATAGACCAGATGCAGCTACACCCTGGCACAGGCAATAGTGTCTCTTGGGGGTGGGGCCAACCTGAATGGATCATATTCAATTATTTAATCCATAAAAAAATTTCAAATAAAAATATGAAATGGTATTATTTTTTTCAAATAAGAATCTGAAGTGGTCACAATAATTTCAAATAAAAGCCTAAAGTGACCACGACCGCTTTAAATAACGGCTCGACTGTGCCAGCCCGCTAGATATTCTAGCCGATCAAGATCATTTTCGTCCAAAGATAATCTTAACATAAAATTTAATTTAATTAGATTAAAAATTGAGAAAATTAAAAAAAAATTTAAAAGAAAAAAAAATACAGGCGAGAGGGCTCCCTCCCATAACGCATACTACGTGGATTAAACCAGCACTATCATCTTGCCTTTTCAATAGGTATAGCTAGTTCCTTTGAACGTAGGAGTATGAGCAGTGTCCATCACTAAAATAAGCTCCTGTAATGCCATCTATTGTACCTTTTATTCTGAAGTATGAAACGCTTCAATTCTTAGGCACTCGGCGTTGATGCCAATTGATGAATAGATCGATCGGTCACAAACAAGAAACAACCAAGAGGGGGATAAATTGATTCTCTAAGTAAACTCGAAACTTTTTCGTATGAAGTGCTAGACAGGCCATCAGGCGTCTGCAGAAATAGTTATCTTTTATCAATAGAAATGAAAGTGTAAGTATACCCATCAAGTAAGGATGCAATCTGAAAACATCAATTCATGGGAAGTCGAAACTTTCTCGATATGGCCACTATCATGATGCAAATAATATCTCCAAAGAGGTGAGCTAATAGCTGACGCTAAGTGCTGACCGAAGAGCTAACGCGACCCCGTTGAATTTTCCAACTGAACTTTCTGGCTGGCATCCATTCCAAGGAGATAAAGATGAACATGACAGGACGTGGAGTGCTGGACAGAGATGATCATTCGCGCGAGCGACAAAAAAAAGAAAGAACGGTATTAAAAGTGTCCAAAAATAAATTACGTACACACTCGCTTCGATATCAATTTTTTTTTTTTCAAATCATCTAACTGTCGCCTTAAAAAAAATATCTTTCTTGAAATTTGACTGATAAAGTTAGTAAATCGAACTTTGATTGAATATTTGCTAATATATTTCATGACTTAATTGCACAAGTGAAGGGTCTATTGCACTCTTCGGAGATAATTGTCCGCAAAAAATCCACAATCTGTTTTGTCACTTGCGCGGTCCCGAAACGCATGGATGATATCTTTCCCAGCTCTCCATGTTCTGTTATACTTGTCGTTTTTTCATCGGAATGAATGCCTACTAGAAAATTCTCTTGGAAAATAAAATTGGGTCGCGTCAGCTCTTACCTCATATCTTAAGCTCATACCTCAGCTTATCAAGCTCCGATTGATTTCTAGTATTTGTCATTGTATTTCTTCATATCGAATCACAATAATCTCACCAGGCGCGCCATAAACATATTTTCTTGAGAATTGACCCGATCGGCGAAGTGCCTTTCACCATAGGTTGATCTTTGATTTTTATTGAATCGGGTTCAGCGGCAATTCGGATCAGAAGCAAATTATGTACTAAGAACAATTAAATCTAGAGAAAAATAAATGCAAGTACAAGAAATTGATAAATCTATAAAATGTGAAAATACATAAGTGTGTTTGTTGATGATTGTGGATCATTTTAAAACAATTCAACGAGGCTTTATATAGCCTATTACAAAGTGTAACGGCTTACATATGGTTAATATTCAAATTAATGGTTACAACCGTATATCCACGACTTTAGACTCCATGATTTGCACGTTGGCCTTATCTACAAGCAGTTAGAATTCTTTAGTTACCATTGGACATAACCGTCAATTGGCATCTTCACCTTGTCTTCAGTCACTATACTCAACATTGACCTGCATCTGTCAAGTATCAATTGGCGACCAATCACTATCGTAGATAGATAGCTGTATCATGGTTATCGATAAATATGGTCATCGACCAGCATCTCTGCTATTGACAACTCATCAATCACAAACCAACTCATATCGGAGTCATGTGGATTAAAAAGACTTGGGTGTCAACAACAAGTATCATGTCATAAGGTGGGATCCAATTGCTATTTCCTAAATTGGAAGATTTGGCTGGCTATAGCCTCCAAAGATAATGTCCTCCAGCGTTCAGACTTTCTTCTTCTAAGCTATAATAAAGGCAGGGTGGTGCCATGCGAATCTATTTTTTTATCGAATGCGTTAAATTCAATGATGTATTGTGATGAAAAGGAAATATAAGAACCATTTGGCTCATCTTTCCCTGGCTCACCTTTCCGTTTGTGTTCAGACCGCAAGAACTTGAGAAAGCCCTTTATGCAACCATCGGGCTTCCTGGTTGGCGAAGCCATGATTTGCGTAGAATTAGAAGGGTGCGTCTTACGAGTGAGTGAATCGCTTTTAAAAAGGCAAAATCGGAAGAAGCAAGACCAAGGAGTAGACGTTGACGCTCAAGTCAATGTTTATAATTTCTTTCTCTTGGTCTAGAGACGGTTGCATACCGTAACATTTCTGATCCGGAAACAATTTTATTCAGAAATGTTTTTTTTCTATTTTTATTCCTTGGATGAGTTTCTGAGCAAAAGAATGAGTTTGGTAACTGCACAAAAATTTCGATTCTCGAAGTAGAAATAGAATAAAAAAAAGTATAGTAAGATCTTGACGGAGCCGGATCGTATACGTCAACGAGGATGGAGCTCCGCCATGCTACTTTGGGTGGAGTGAGAGAGAGAGAGAGAGAGAGAGAGAGAGGCAGCGGGTGTACCCAGGACTGATGGACGACTTGCCGCGCGAAAGGAAAACTTGGGCGGCGCGAGGGGAAGATTTGGGCGGCAATCATCGAGTGGGCGACGGTCGCAGCTTGGGGGTTCTGTAAAGAACGAATAGAGAGAGAACGGAAAGGGGACAGAATTGATGTGAGGATGGGGTGACCATTTGGTGACAGGAAGTGTGTAATGACGTTTACATGTCCTAGCTGTTGCCTTAACACTCCGGCCCGGTGTAGCTAGAAAGAGGAGTGTAATAGAAGTAATCCACCTACAAATCTTTTGAGTCGTACCAAAGAACGAACAAGACCACTGATGTTGGATGATATCCATCAAACCTAGTTGAGCAAATCAAAATCCACCAAAAACCTTTATAGGAAGTCGAATTAACGTAACTAAATCGATTGAATCTGTTGGTCTGAGATGGTTTTGAAAACACTAACTAATGTAAGAAGATGGAGATGTAATCCGGATAAAATTAGGAAATCATGAAGCAAAGTTAATAATATTTGTGTCACGAAATTTGTACTCTCACGTCATCGGCACATGTGCCAAAAGCACGTGGTTGAGGAATTATATCTTTGTAAAATATTAGTTTACAACCACCTGATACATCAATCCTAATACGAATCCTCGTGCTCATTATACACCCTTTATTCAAATTTGACACCGATGTTATTTTTCTTCATTCAACGGCACTACACGAACATCAATGAATATAAGCCCTACTCCTAGGGTACAGTTCAATTATTATGATTTGGACCTCTTATTTCAGGATTGCAAACGAGCACCATTCAAATTACTTTTGAGATGCTATAACATCATCTTAGCCAGTTTTTGATAACTATGAGTGTAGGAGTTACTTCATTTCACATTCAATCACTTTCATATAATTAAAGATTGGTTTTAAGTTAATTTGCAATTATTGTAATAACTCAACTTGCTCTAGTCGTGTCATGTTCTCAAAAGGAATAATTTAACTGATAATACGGATCATATTCTAAAAAAGGAATAATTTGAGCGACACCATGAAACAGTAACTATTTAAGAGTGAGTGTTCATTTGTGAATTACTCAATTTGGTCTCCCTCTCTTTCGATATGGGAGCTTTTAGATGTCAGAAATGCACCCCAATTAAAAGAAGCGGAACTTTTGAGACATCACAATTCTTCTCTTGGACATAGGCGGAGCGATGATGTCCATTTAATCTTTAAATTAACGAGATTCCAATCCCTCCCTCCCTGCCTCCCTCACTGTCATTGTTGTTGTGATTCATATTTCTTTTTCATAATTTGTAATTGAAAGACAGCAACCCACGAGCGGTCTACGTACAGACGATTTAGAAACTTACATAGAGAGAAAGAGCTTCACCAATGATACATGCTTATTCTACTCCGCAGACCATCACGACCGAAGTCATTTGCGGTTTCTACAACTGCAACATTGTGCCTTTCTCTCTCTCTTTTGCTAATTGACACGCCAACCGAAAACACACTATTATTAAGAGCTAATCCACTAAAAACCATGATGCATCATCACTTTGAACTACCCAACGTTCTAGCTTCTGCGTTTTTCCCACATGACGTACCGGTAGATCAGAATGGCAGCCCTCGCGATAACCGGAACCGTTGCAATGGTCAACAACCACCAGCCCGCCGTGAAGCCGGTTGGCGAGATCGCGAAGATCGAGGCCCCATAAGTTATCCCCATCGAGGCCATCGCGATGACCACCTCGAAGAAGAAAGGGTAGAACATGGTGAGGAAGAGTAGGATATACATCGACGTGGAAAAGGCGAGCGTGTTGAACACGAGGAACACGTAGAAGGCCGTCTCGTCCGCGGAGTAAACGGCCCGCCCCGCCTCGCGTTCCGGCCGACCCGTCGTCACATTCTTCACCTTGTCCTCCTGCCAGACCCCGCCGGGGGGATTCACGCAGGCTTGGAAGGTCACGGTGGCGATTAGGGCGGCCACCACGATGAGCAACTCTTGGAACTTCGGGGGCTCAACTTTCGGGGGCTCATCTTTCCCTGGCTCACCTTTCCCTCGCTCACCTTTCCCTTTGATTTCAGACAACAAGAACACGAGAAAGCCCTCTATGGTATAATGGGGCTCCGCCATGATTTGCGTAGAATTAGAAGGGTGCGTCTCACGAGCGAGTGAATCGCTTTTAAATAGGCAAAATCGGAAGAAGCAAGACCAAGGAGTAGACGTTGATGCTCGAGTCAATGTTTATAATTTCTTTCTCTTGGTCTAGAGACGGTTGCGTGCGGTAACATTTCTGATCCGGAAAATTTTTTATTCAGAAATAGCTTTTTCTATTTTTATTTCGTAGACAAGTTTCTGAGCAATGAAATGAGTTTAGTAACCGTACAAAATTTCTATTTTCGGAATAAAAAATGAATAAAAAAGTGCTTATTACGACCCTAATTTTTTTTAAAATTTTTTAATTATTTTCTGAGATTTTTTAATTTTTTTTCTTTTTTCTTTTTTTTCCTCCCTCCTTCCTCCTCTAGCCGATTGTAGGGCCTCCGCGATGGTCGGAGACCGGCCAGAGATGAGGGCCCGTGGGGTCAACCTCGCCGGCCATCGTCGAGGCTCGGCAATTGGCTAGAGGATGAAGAAGGAGGAAGAAAAAAAAAGAAAAAAAGAAAATGACCTTGTTTGAGAAATTGTTCCGGAAAATAAAATAGTAAATCTCTTTTGCTTCTTGTTTCTTTCTAAATTTATTCCCTGATCATTTTCGTTTTTACAAACAAATTTTTATTTATTTTTTATTTCGGAGATCAAAATAACAAAAAAATAAAGAAAAAAAAAACATTACCGAAGGGGCGCTAAAAACAATCCTAGTTGCGTCTGGCTTCTAGTAGGAAATTTGTGGCTTTTCATTTATCGAGATTGCAAAAAAAAGCTGAATGTTGATCGTACAAGAGTCCCTACCTTTGTGGACCAGGCCAGTTAATTTGCTCTTACGTGTCGTTTCCTTTGGGAGATTCCAGAGTTAGGGGACTTTCCTAGCATGAATTCGGGTTTATGAATGCTCAATCATTTAATTACACGATAAAAAAAAAAGAAAATAACAATGATGGATATAGACCAGATGCAGCTACACCCTGGCACAGGCAATAGTGTCTCTTGGGGGTGGGGCCAACCTGAATGGATCATATTCAATTATTTAATCCATAAAAAAATTTCAAATAAAAATATGAAATGGTATTATTTTTTTCAAATAAGAATCTGAAGTGGTCACAATAATTTCAAATAAAAGCCTAAAGTGACCACGACCGCTTTAAATAACGGCTCGACTGTGCCAGCCCGCTAGATATTCTAGCCGATCAAGATCATTTTCGTCCAAAGATAATCTTAACATAAAATTTAATTTAATTAGATTAAAAATTGAGAAAATTAAAAAAAAATTTAAAAGAAAAAAAAATACAGGCGAGAGGGCTCCCTCCCATAACGCATACTACGTGGATTAAACCAGCACTATCATCTTGCCTTTTCAATAGGTATAGCTAGTTCCTTTGAACGTAGGAGTATGAGCAGTGTCCATCACTAAAATAAGCTCCTGTAATGCCATCTATTGTACCTTTTATTCTGAAGTATGAAACGCTTCAATTCTTAGGCACTCGGCGTTGATGCCAATTGATGAATAGATCGATCGGTCACAAACAAGAAACAACCAAGAGGGGGATAAATTGATTCTCTAAGTAAACTCGAAACTTTTTCGTATGAAGTGCTAGACAGGCCATCAGGCGTCTGCAGAAATAGTTATCTTTTATCAATAGAAATGAAAGTGTAAGTATACCCATCAAGTAAGGATGCAATCTGAAAACATCAATTCATGGGAAGTCGAAACTTTCTCGATATGGCCACTATCATGATGCAAATAATATCTCCAAAGAGGTGAGCTAATAGCTGACGCTAAGTGCTGACCGAAGAGCTAACGCGACCCCGTTGAATTTTCCAACTGAACTTTCTGGCTGGCATCCATTCCAAGGAGATAAAGATGAACATGACAGGACGTGGAGTGCTGGACAGAGATGATCATTCGCGCGAGCGACAAAAAAAAGAAAGAACGGTATTAAAAGTGTCCAAAAATAAATTACGTACACACTCGCTTCGATATCAATTTTTTTTTTTCAAATCATCTAACTGTCGCCTTAAAAAAAATATCTTTCTTGAAATTTGACTGATAAAGTTAGTAAATCGAACTTTGATTGAATATTTGCTAATATATTTCATGACTTAATTGCACAAGTGAAGGGTCTATTGCACTCTTCGGAGATAATTGTCCGCAAAAAATCCACAATCTGTTTTGTCACTTGCGCGGTCCCGAAACGCATGGATGATATCTTTCCCAGCTCTCCATGTTCTGTTATACTTGTCGTTTTTTCATCGGAATGAATGCCTACTAGAAAATTCTCTTGGAAAATAAAATTGGGTCGCGTCAGCTCTTACCTCATATCTTAAGCTCATACCTCAGCTTATCAAGCTCCGATTGATTTCTAGTATTTGTCATTGTATTTCTTCATATCGAATCACAATAATCTCACCAGGCGCGCCATAAACATATTTTCTTGAGAATTGACCCGATCGGCGAAGTGCCTTTCACCATAGGTTGATCTTTGATTTTTATTGAATCGGGTTCAGCGGCAATTCGGATCAGAAGCAAATTATGTACTAAGAACAATTAAATCTAGAGAAAAATAAATGCAAGTACAAGAAATTGATAAATCTATAAAATGTGAAAATACATAAGTGTGTTTGTTGATGATTGTGGATCATTTTAAAACAATTCAACGAGGCTTTATATAGCCTATTACAAAGTGTAACGGCTTACATATGGTTAATATTCAAATTAATGGTTACAACCGTATATCCACGACTTTAGACTCCATGATTTGCACGTTGGCCTTATCTACAAGCAGTTAGAATTCTTTAGTTACCATTGGACATAACCGTCAATTGGCATCTTCACCTTGTCTTCAGTCACTATACTCAACATTGACCTGCATCTGTCAAGTATCAATTGGCGACCAATCACTATCGTAGATAGATAGCTGTATCATGGTTATCGATAAATATGGTCATCGACCAGCATCTCTGCTATTGACAACTCATCAATCACAAACCAACTCATATCGGAGTCATGTGGATTAAAAAGACTTGGGTGTCAACAACAAGTATCATGTCATAAGGTGGGATCCAATTGCTATTTCCTAAATTGGAAGATTTGGCTGGCTATAGCCTCCAAAGATAATGTCCTCCAGCGTTCAGACTTTCTTCTTCTAAGCTATAATAAAGGCAGGGTGGTGCCATGCGAATCTATTTTTTTATCGAATGCGTTAAATTCAATGATGTATTGTGATGAAAAGGAAATATAAGAACCATTTGGCTCATCTTTCCCTGGCTCACCTTTCCGTTTGTGTTCAGACCGCAAGAACTTGAGAAAGCCCTTTATGCAACCATCGGGCTTCCTGGTTGGCGAAGCCATGATTTGCGTAGAATTAGAAGGGTGCGTCTTACGAGTGAGTGAATCGCTTTTAAAAAGGCAAAATCGGAAGAAGCAAGACCAAGGAGTAGACGTTGACGCTCAAGTCAATGTTTATAATTTCTTTCTCTTGGTCTAGAGACGGTTGCATACCGTAACATTTCTGATCCGGAAACAATTTTATTCAGAAATGTTTTTTTTCTATTTTTATTCCTTGGATGAGTTTCTGAGCAAAAGAATGAGTTTGGTAACTGCACAAAAATTTCGATTCTCGAAATAGAAATAGAATAAAAAAAAGTATAGTAAGATCTTGACGGAGCCGGATCGTATACGTCAACGAGGATGGAGCTCCGCCATGCTACTTTGGGTGGAGTGAGAGAGAGAGAGAGAGAGAGAGAGAGGCAGCGGGTGTACCCAGGACTGATGGACGACTTGCCGCGCGAAAGGAAAACTTGGGCGGCGCGAGGGGAAGATTTGGGCGGCAATCATCGAGTGGGCGACGGTCGCAGCTTGGGGGTTCTGTAAAGAACGAATAGAGAGAGAACGGAAAGGGGACAGAATTGATGTGAGGATGGGGTGACCATTTGGTGACAGGAAGTGTGTAATGACGTTTACATGTCCTAGCTGTTGCCTTAACACTCCGGCCCGGTGTAGCTAGAAAGAGGAGTGTAATAGAAGTAATCCACCTACAAATCTTTTGAGTCGTACCAAAGAACGAACAAGACCACTGATGTTGGATGATATCCATCAAACCTAGTTGAGCAAATCAAAATCCACCAAAAACCTTTATAGGAAGTCGAATTAACGTAACTAAATCGATTGAATCTGTTGGTCTGAGATGGTTTTGAAAACACTAACTAATGTAAGAAGATGGAGATGTAATCCGGATAAAATTAGGAAATCATGAAGCAAAGTTAATAATATTTGTGTCACGAAATTTGTACTCTCACGTCATCGGCACATGTGCCAAAAGCACGTGGTTGAGGAATTATATCTTTGTAAAATATTAGTTTACAACCACCTGATACATCAATCCTAATACGAATCCTCGTGCTCATTATACACCCTTTATTCAAATTTGACACCGATGTTATTTTTCTTCATTCAACGGCACTACACGAACATCAATGAATATAAGCCCTACTCCTAGGGTACAGTTCAATTATTATGATTTGGACCTCTTATTTCAGGATTGCAAACGAGCACCATTCAAATTACTTTTGAGATGCTATAACATCATCTTAGCCAGTTTTTGATAACTATGAGTGTAGGAGTTACTTCATTTCACATTCAATCACTTTCATATAATTAAAGATTGGTTTTAAGTTAATTTGCAATTATTGTAATAACTCAACTTGCTCTAGTCGTGTCATGTTCTCAAAAGGAATAATTTAACTGATAATACGGATCATATTCTAAAAAAGGAATAATTTGAGCGACACCATGAAACAGTAACTATTTAAGAGTGAGTGTTCATTTGTGAATTACTCAATTTGGTCTCCCTCTCTTTCGATATGGGAGCTTTTAGATGTCAGAAATGCACCCCAATTAAAAGAAGCGGAACTTTTGAGACATCACAATTCTTCTCTTGGACATAGGCGGAGCGATGATGTCCATTTAATCTTTAAATTAACGAGATTCCAATCCCTCCCTCCCTGCCTCCCTCACTGTCATTGTTGTTGTGATTCATATTTCTTTTTCATAATTTGTAATTGAAAGACAGCAACCCACGAGCGGTCTACGTACAGACGATTTAGAAACTTACATAGAGAGAAAGAGCTTCACCAATGATACATGCTTATTCTACTCCGCAGACCATCACGACCGAAGTCATTTGCGGTTTCTACAACTGCAACATTGTGCCTTTCTCTCTCTCTTTTGCTAATTGACACGCCAACCGAAAACACACTATTATTAAGAGCTAATCCACTAAAAACCATGATGCATCATCACTTTGAACTACCCAACGTTCTAGCTTCTGCGTTTTTCCCACATGACGTACCGGTAGATCAGAATGGCAGCCCTCGCGATAACCGGAACCGTTGCAATGGTCAACAACCACCAGCCCGCCGTGAAGCCGGTTGGCGAGATCGCGAAGATCGAGGCCCCATAAGTTATCCCCATCGAGGCCATCGCGATGACCACCTCGAAGAAGAAAGGGTAGAACATGGTGAGGAAGAGTAGGATATACATCGACGTGGAAAAGGCGAGCGTGTTGAACACGAGGAACACGTAGAAGGCCGTCTCGTCCGCGGAGTAAACGGCCCGCCCCGCCTCGCGTTCCGGCCGACCCGTCGTCACATTCTTCACCTTGTCCTCCTGCCAGACCCCGCCGGGGGGATTCACGCAGGCTTGGAAGGTCACGGTGGCGATTAGGGCGGCCACCACGATGAGCAACTCTTGGAACTTCGGGGGCTCAACTTTCGGGGGCTCATCTTTCCCTGGCTCACCTTTCCCTCGCTCACCTTTCCCTTTGATTTCAGACAACAAGAACACGAGAAAGCCCTCTATGGTATAATGGGGCTCCGCCATGATTTGCGTAGAATTAGAAGGGTGCGTCTCACGAGCGAGTGAATCGCTTTTAAATAGGCAAAATCGGAAGAAGCAAGACCAAGGAGTAGACGTTGATGCTCGAGTCAATGTTTATAATTTCTTTCTCTTGGTCTAGAGACGGTTGCGTGCGGTAACATTTCTGATCCGGAAAATTTTTTATTCAGAAATAGCTTTTTCTATTTTTATTTCGTAGACAAGTTTCTGAGCAATGAAATGAGTTTAGTAACCGTACAAAATTTCTATTTTCGGAATAAAAAATGAATAAAAAAGTGCTTATTACGACCCTAATTTTTTTTAAAATTTTTTAATTATTTTCTGAGATTTTTTAATTTTTTTTCTTTTTTCTTTTTTTTCCTCCCTCCTTCCTCCTCTAGCCGATTGTAGGGCCTCCGCGATGGTCGGAGACCGGCCAGAGATGAGGGCCCGTGGGGTCAACCTCGCCGGCCATCGTCGAGGCTCGGCAATTGGCTAGAGGATGAAGAAGGAGGAAGAAAAAAAAAGAAAAAAAGAAAATGACCTTGTTTGAGAAATTGTTCCGGAAAATAAAATAGTAAATCTCTTTTGCTTCTTGTTTCTTTCTAAATTTATTCCCTGATCATTTTCGTTTTTACAAACAAATTTTTATTTATTTTTTATTTCGGAGATCAAAATAACAAAAAAATAAAGAAAAAAAAAACATTACCGAAGGGGCGCTAAAAACAATCCTAGTTGCGTCTGGCTTCTAGTAGGAAATTTGTGGCTTTTCATTTATCGAGATTGCAAAAAAAAGCTGAATGTTGATCGTACAAGAGTCCCTACCTTTGTGGACCAGGCCAGTTAATTTGCTCTTACGTGTCGTTTCCTTTGGGAGATTCCAGAGTTAGGGGACTTTCCTAGCATGAATTCGGGTTTATGAATGCTCAATCATTTAATTACACGATAAAAAAAAAAGAAAATAACAATGATGGATATAGACCAGATGCAGCTACACCCTGGCACAGGCAATAGTGTCTCTTGGGGGTGGGGCCAACCTGAATGGATCATATTCAATTATTTAATCCATAAAAAAATTTCAAATAAAAATATGAAATGGTATTATTTTTTTCAAATAAGAATCTGAAGTGGTCACAATAATTTCAAATAAAAGCCTAAAGTGACCACGACCGCTTTAAATAACGGCTCGACTGTGCCAGCCCGCTAGATATTCTAGCCGATCAAGATCATTTTCGTCCAAAGATAATCTTAACATAAAATTTAATTTAATTAGATTAAAAATTGAGAAAATTAAAAAAAAATTTAAAAGAAAAAAAAATACAGGCGAGAGGGCTCCCTCCCATAACGCATACTACGTGGATTAAACCAGCACTATCATCTTGCCTTTTCAATAGGTATAGCTAGTTCCTTTGAACGTAGGAGTATGAGCAGTGTCCATCACTAAAATAAGCTCCTGTAATGCCATCTATTGTACCTTTTATTCTGAAGTATGAAACGCTTCAATTCTTAGGCACTCGGCGTTGATGCCAATTGATGAATAGATCGATCGGTCACAAACAAGAAACAACCAAGAGGGGGATAAATTGATTCTCTAAGTAAACTCGAAACTTTTTCGTATGAAGTGCTAGACAGGCCATCAGGCGTCTGCAGAAATAGTTATCTTTTATCAATAGAAATGAAAGTGTAAGTATACCCATCAAGTAAGGATGCAATCTGAAAACATCAATTCATGGGAAGTCGAAACTTTCTCGATATGGCCACTATCATGATGCAAATAATATCTCCAAAGAGGTGAGCTAATAGCTGACGCTAAGTGCTGACCGAAGAGCTAACGCGACCCCGTTGAATTTTCCAACTGAACTTTCTGGCTGGCATCCATTCCAAGGAGATAAAGATGAACATGACAGGACGTGGAGTGCTGGACAGAGATGATCATTCGCGCGAGCGACAAAAAAAAGAAAGAACGGTATTAAAAGTGTCCAAAAATAAATTACGTACACACTCGCTTCGATATCAATTTTTTTTTTTCAAATCATCTAACTGTCGCCTTAAAAAAAATATCTTTCTTGAAATTTGACTGATAAAGTTAGTAAATCGAACTTTGATTGAATATTTGCTAATATATTTCATGACTTAATTGCACAAGTGAAGGGTCTATTGCACTCTTCGGAGATAATTGTCCGCAAAAAATCCACAATCTGTTTTGTCACTTGCGCGGTCCCGAAACGCATGGATGATATCTTTCCCAGCTCTCCATGTTCTGTTATACTTGTCGTTTTTTCATCGGAATGAATGCCTACTAGAAAATTCTCTTGGAAAATAAAATTGGGTCGCGTCAGCTCTTACCTCATATCTTAAGCTCATACCTCAGCTTATCAAGCTCCGATTGATTTCTAGTATTTGTCATTGTATTTCTTCATATCGAATCACAATAATCTCACCAGGCGCGCCATAAACATATTTTCTTGAGAATTGACCCGATCGGCGAAGTGCCTTTCACCATAGGTTGATCTTTGATTTTTATTGAATCGGGTTCAGCGGCAATTCGGATCAGAAGCAAATTATGTACTAAGAACAATTAAATCTAGAGAAAAATAAATGCAAGTACAAGAAATTGATAAATCTATAAAATGTGAAAATACATAAGTGTGTTTGTTGATGATTGTGGATCATTTTAAAACAATTCAACGAGGCTTTATATAGCCTATTACAAAGTGTAACGGCTTACATATGGTTAATATTCAAATTAATGGTTACAACCGTATATCCACGACTTTAGACTCCATGATTTGCACGTTGGCCTTATCTACAAGCAGTTAGAATTCTTTAGTTACCATTGGACATAACCGTCAATTGGCATCTTCACCTTGTCTTCAGTCACTATACTCAACATTGACCTGCATCTGTCAAGTATCAATTGGCGACCAATCACTATCGTAGATAGATAGCTGTATCATGGTTATCGATAAATATGGTCATCGACCAGCATCTCTGCTATTGACAACTCATCAATCACAAACCAACTCATATCGGAGTCATGTGGATTAAAAAGACTTGGGTGTCAACAACAAGTATCATGTCATAAGGTGGGATCCAATTGCTATTTCCTAAATTGGAAGATTTGGCTGGCTATAGCCTCCAAAGATAATGTCCTCCAGCGTTCAGACTTTCTTCTTCTAAGCTATAATAAAGGCAGGGTGGTGCCATGCGAATCTATTTTTTTATCGAATGCGTTAAATTCAATGATGTATTGTGATGAAAAGGAAATATAAGAACCATTTGGCTCATCTTTCCCTGGCTCACCTTTCCGTTTGTGTTCAGACCGCAAGAACTTGAGAAAGCCCTTTATGCAACCATCGGGCTTCCTGGTTGGCGAAGCCATGATTTGCGTAGAATTAGAAGGGTGCGTCTTACGAGTGAGTGAATCGCTTTTAAAAAGGCAAAATCGGAAGAAGCAAGACCAAGGAGTAGACGTTGACGCTCAAGTCAATGTTTATAATTTCTTTCTCTTGGTCTAGAGACGGTTGCATACCGTAACATTTCTGATCCGGAAACAATTTTATTCAGAAATGTTTTTTTTCTATTTTTATTCCTTGGATGAGTTTCTGAGCAAAAGAATGAGTTTGGTAACTGCACAAAAATTTCGATTCTCGAAGTAGAAATAGAATAAAAAAAAGTATAGTAAGATCTTGACGGAGCCGGATCGTATACGTCAACGAGGATGGAGCTCCGCCATGCTACTTTGGGTGGAGTGAGAGAGAGAGAGAGAGAGAGAGAGAGAGAGGCAGCGGGTGTACCCAGGACTGATGGACGACTTGCCGCGCGAAAGGAAAACTTGGGCGGCGCGAGGGGAAGATTTGGGCGGCAATCATCGAGTGGGCGACGGTCGCAGCTTGGGGGTTCTGTAAAGAACGAATAGAGAGAGAACGGAAAGGGGACAGAATTGATGTGAGGATGGGGTGACCATTTGGTGACAGGAAGTGTGTAATGACGTTTACATGTCCTAGCTGTTGCCTTAACACTCCGGCCCGGTGTAGCTAGAAAGAGGAGTGTAATAGAAGTAATCCACCTACAAATCTTTTGAGTCGTACCAAAGAACGAACAAGACCACTGATGTTGGATGATATCCATCAAACCTAGTTGAGCAAATCAAAATCCACCAAAAACCTTTATAGGAAGTCGAATTAACGTAACTAAATCGATTGAATCTGTTGGTCTGAGATGGTTTTGAAAACACTAACTAATGTAAGAAGATGGAGATGTAATCCGGATAAAATTAGGAAATCATGAAGCAAAGTTAATAATATTTGTGTCACGAAATTTGTACTCTCACGTCATCGGCACATGTGCCAAAAGCACGTGGTTGAGGAATTATATCTTTGTAAAATATTAGTTTACAACCACCTGATACATCAATCCTAATACGAATCCTCGTGCTCATTATACACCCTTTATTCAAATTTGACACCGATGTTATTTTTCTTCATTCAACGGCACTACACGAACATCAATGAATATAAGCCCTACTCCTAGGGTACAGTTCAATTATTATGATTTGGACCTCTTATTTCAGGATTGCAAACGAGCACCATTCAAATTACTTTTGAGATGCTATAACATCATCTTAGCCAGTTTTTGATAACTATGAGTGTAGGAGTTACTTCATTTCACATTCAATCACTTTCATATAATTAAAGATTGGTTTTAAGTTAATTTGCAATTATTGTAATAACTCAACTTGCTCTAGTCGTGTCATGTTCTCAAAAGGAATAATTTAACTGATAATACGGATCATATTCTAAAAAAGGAATAATTTGAGCGACACCATGAAACAGTAACTATTTAAGAGTGAGTGTTCATTTGTGAATTACTCAATTTGGTCTCCCTCTCTTTCGATATGGGAGCTTTTAGATGTCAGAAATGCACCCCAATTAAAAGAAGCGGAACTTTTGAGACATCACAATTCTTCTCTTGGACATAGGCGGAGCGATGATGTCCATTTAATCTTTAAATTAACGAGATTCCAATCCCTCCCTCCCTGCCTCCCTCACTGTCATTGTTGTTGTGATTCATATTTCTTTTTCATAATTTGTAATTGAAAGACAGCAACCCACGAGCGGTCTACGTACAGACGATTTAGAAACTTACATAGAGAGAAAGAGCTTCACCAATGATACATGCTTATTCTACTCCGCAGACCATCACGACCGAAGTCATTTGCGGTTTCTACAACTGCAACATTGTGCCTTTCTCTCTCTCTTTTGCTAATTGACACGCCAACCGAAAACACACTATTATTAAGAGCTAATCCACTAAAAACCATGATGCATCATCACTTTGAACTACCCAACGTTCTAGCTTCTGCGTTTTTCCCACATGACGTACCGGTAGATCAGAATGGCAGCCCTCACGATAACCGGAACCGTTGCAATGGTCAACAACCACCAGCCCGCCGTGAAGCCGGTTGGCGAGATCGCGAAGATCGAGGCCCCATAAGTTATCCCCATCGAGGCCATCGCGATGACCACCTCGAAGAAGAAAGGGTAGAACATGGTGAGGAAGAGTAGGATATACATCGACGTGGAAAAGGCGAGCGTGTTGAACACGAGGAACACGTAGAAGGCCGTCTCGTCCGCGGAGTAAACGGCCCGCCCCGCCTCGCGTTCCGGCCGACCCGTCGTCACATTCTTCACCTTGTCCTCCTGCCAGACCCCGCCGGGGGGATTCACGCAGGCTTGGAAGGTCACGGTGGCGATTAGGGCGGCCACCACGATGAGCAACTCTTGGAACTTCGGGGGCTCAACTTTCGGGGGCTCATCTTTCCCTGGCTCACCTTTCCCTCGCTCACCTTTCCCTTTGATTTCAGACAACAAGAACACGAGAAAGCCCTCTATGGTATAATGGGGCTCCGCCATGATTTGCGTAGAATTAGAAGGGTGCGTCTCACGAGCGAGTGAATCGCTTTTAAATAGGCAAAATCGGAAGAAGCAAGACCAAGGAGTAGACGTTGATGCTCGAGTCAATGTTTATAATTTCTTTCTCTTGGTCTAGAGACGGTTGCGTGCGGTAACATTTCTGATCCGGAAAATTTTTTATTCAGAAATAGCTTTTTCTATTTTTATTTCGTAGACAAGTTTCTGAGCAATGAAATGAGTTTAGTAACCGTACAAAATTTCTATTTTCGGAATAAAAAATGAATAAAAAAGTGCTTATTACGACCCTAATTTTTTTAAAAATTTTTTAATTATTTTCTGAGATTTTTTAATTTTTTTTCTTTTTTCTTTTTTTTCCTCCCTCCTTCCTCCTCTAGCCGATTGTAGGGCCTCCGCGATGGTCGGAGACCGGCCAGAGATGAGGGCCCGTGGGGTCAACCTCGCCGGCCATCGTCGAGGCTCGGCAATTGGCTAGAGGATGAAGAAGGAGGAAGAAAAAAAAAGAAAAAAAGAAAATGACCTTGTTTGAGAAATTGTTCCGGAAAATAAAATAGTAAATCTCTTTTGCTTCTTGTTTCTTTCTAAATTTATTCCCTGATCATTTTCGTTTTTACAAACAAATTTTTATTTATTTTTTATTTCGGAGATCAAAATAACAAAAAAATAAAGAAAAAAAAAACATTACCGAAGGGGCGCTAAAAACAATCCTAGTTGCGTCTGGCTTCTAGTAGGAAATTTGTGGCTTTTCATTTATCGAGATTGCAAAAAAAAGCTGAATGTTGATCGTACAAGAGTCCCTACCTTTGTGGACCAGGCCAGTTAATTTGCTCTTACGTGTCGTTTCCTTTGGGAGATTCCAGAGTTAGGGGACTTTCCTAGCATGAATTCGGGTTTATGAATGCTCAATCATTTAATTACACGATAAAAAAAAAAGAAAATAA
This sequence comes from Syzygium syzygioides, assembly GCA_031216285.1. NCBI lineage: Eukaryota > Viridiplantae > Streptophyta > Magnoliopsida > Myrtales > Myrtaceae > Syzygium > Syzygium syzygioides. The sequence continues at coordinate 20,989,842 of CM062245.1, read as the reverse complement.
CAATGATGGATATAGACCAGATGCAGCTACACCCTGGCACAGGCAATAGTGTCTCTTGGGGGTGGGGCCAACCTGAATGGATCATATTCAATTATTTAATCCATAAAAAAATTTCAAATAAAAATATGAAATGGTATTATTTTTTTCAAATAAGAATCTGAAGTGGTCACAATAATTTCAAATAAAAGCCTAAAGTGACCACGACCGTTTTAAATAACGGCTCGACTGTGCCAGCCCGCTAGATATCCTAGCCGATCAAGATCATTTTCGTCCAAAGATAATCTTAACATAAAATTTAATTTAATTAGATTAAAAATTGAGAAAATTAAAAAAAAATTTAAAAGAAAAAAAAATACAGGCGAGAGGGCTCCCTCCCATAACGCATACTACGTGGATTAAACCAGCACTATCATCTTGCATTTTCAATAGGTATAGCTAGTTCCTTTGAACGTAGGAGTATGAGCAGTGTCCATCACTAAAATAAGCTCCTGTAATGCCATCTATTGTACCTTTTATTCTGAAGTATGAAACGCTTCAATTCTTAGGCACTCGGCGTTGATGCCAATTGATGAATAGATCGATCGGTCACAAACAAGAAACAACCAAGAGGGGGATAAATTGATTCTCTAAGTAAACTCGAAACTTTTTCGTATGAAGTGCTAGACAGGCCATCAGGCGTCTGCAGAAATAGTTATCTTTTATCAATAGAAATGAAAGTGTAAGTATACCCATCAAGTAAGGATGCAATCTGAAAACATCAATTCATGGGAAGTCGAAACTTTCTCGATATGGCCACTATCATGATGCAAATAATATCTCCAAAGAGGTGAGCTAATAGCTGACGCTAAGTGCTGACCGAAGAGCTAACGCGACCCCGTTGAATTTTCCAACTGAACTTTCTGGCTGGCATCCATTCCAAGGAGATAAAGATGAACATGACAGGACGTGGAGTGCTGGACAGAGATGATCATTCGCGCGAGCGACAAAAAAAAGAAAGAACGGTATTAAAAGTGTCCAAAAATAAATTACGTACACACTCGCTTCGATATCAATTTTTTTTTTCAAATCATCTAACTGTCGCCTTAAAAAAAATATCTTTCGTGAAATTTGACTGATAAAGTTAGTAAATCGAACTTTGATTGAATATTTGCTAATATATTTCATGACTTAATTGCACAAGTGAAGGGTCTATTGCACTCTTCGGAGATAATTGTCCGCAAAAAATCCACAATCTGTTTTGTCACTTGCGCGGTCCCGAAACGCATGGATGATATCTTTCCCAGCTCTCCATGTTCTGTTATACTTGTCGTTTTTTCATCGGAATGAATGCCTACTAGAAAATTCTCTTGGAAAATAAAATGGGGTCGCGTCAGCTCTTACCTCATATCTTAAGCTCATACCTCAGCTTATCAAGCTCCGATTGATTTCTAGTATTTGTCATTGTATTTCCTCATATCGAATCACAATAATCTCACCAGGCGCGCCATAAACATATTTTCTTGAGAATTGACCCGATCGGCGAAGTGCCTTTCACCATAGGTTGATCTTTGATTTTTATTGAATCGGGTTCAGCGGCAATTCGGATCAGAAGCAAATTATGTACTAAGAACAATTAAATCTAGAGAAAAATAAATGCAAGTACAAGAAATTGATAAATCTATAAAATGTGAAAATACATAAGTGTGTTTGTTGATGATTGTGGATCATTTTAAAACAATTCAACGAGGCTTTATATAGCCTATTACAAAGTGTAACGGCTTACATACGGTTAATATTCAAATTAATGGTTACAACCGTATATCCACAACTTTAGACTCCATGATTTGCACGTTGGCCTTATCTACAAGCAGTTAGAATTCTTTGGTTACCATTGGACATAACCGTCAATTGGCATCTTCACCTTGTCTTCAGTCGCTATACTCAACACTGACCTGCATCTGTCAAGTATCAATTGGCGACCAATCACTATCGTAGATGGATACCTGTATCATGGTTATCGATAAATATGGTCATCGACCAGCATCTCTGCTATCGACAACTCATCAATCACAATCCAACTCATATCGGAGTCATGTGGATTAAAAAGACTTGGGTGTCAACAACAAGTATCATGTCATAAGGTGGGATCCAATTACTATTTCCTAAATTGGAAGATTTGGCTGGCTATAGCCTCCAAAGATAATGTCCTCGAGCGTTCAGACTTTCTTCTTCTAAGCTATAATAAAGGCATGGTGGTGCCATGCGAATCTATTTTTTTATCGAATGCGTTAAATACAATGATGTATTGTGATGAAAAGGAAATATAAGAACCATTTGGCTCATCTTTCCCTGGCTCACCTTTCCGTCTGTGTTCAGACAACAAGAACTTGAGAAAGCCCTTCATGGAATAATGGCGCTCCGCCATGATTTGCGTAGAATTAGACGGCTGCGTCTCACGAGGGAGTGAATCGCTTTTAAATAGGCAAAATCGGAAGAAGCAAGACCAAGGAGTAGACGTTGATGCTCGAGTCAATGTTTATAATTTCTTTCTCTTGGTCTAGAGACGGTTGCGTGCGGTAACATTTCTGATCCGGAAAATTTTTTATTCAGAAATAGCTTTTTCTATTTTTATTTCGTAGACAAGTTTCTGAGCAATGAAATGAGTTTAGTAACCGTACAAAATTTCTATTTTCGGAATAAAAAATGAATAAAAAAGTGCTTATTACGACCCTAATTTTTTTAAAAATTTTTTAATTATTTTCTGAGATTTTTTAATTTTTTTTCTTTTTTCTTTTTTTTCCTCCCTCCTTCCTCCTCTAGCCGATTGTAGGGCCTCCGCGATGGTCGGAGACCGGCCAGAGATGAGGGCCCGTGGGGTCGACCTCGCCGGCCATCGTCGAGGCTCGGCAATTGGCTAGAGGATGAAGAAGGAGGAAGAAAAAAAAAGAAAAAAAGAAAATGACCTTGTTTGAGAAATTGTTCCGGAAAATAAAATAGTAAATCTCTTTTGCTTCTTGTTTCTTTCTAAATTTATTCCCTGATCATTTTCGTTTTTACAAACAAATTTTTATTTATTTTTTATTTCGGAGATCAAAATAACAAAAAAATAAAGAAAAAAAAAACATTACCGAAGGGGCGCTAAAAACAATCCTAGTTGCGTCTGGCTTCTAGTAGGAAATTTGTGGCTTTTCATTTATCGAGATTGCAAAAAAAAGCTGAATGTTGATCGTACAAGAGTCCCTACCTTTGTGGACCAGGCCAGTTAATTTGCTCTTACGTGTCGTTTCCTTTGGGAGATTCCAGAGTTAGGGGACTTTCCTAGCATGAATTCGGGTTTATGAATGCTCAATCATTTAATTACACGATAAAAAAAAAAGAAAATAACAATGATGGATATAGACCAGATGCAGCTACACCCTGGCACAGGCAATAGTGTCTCTTGGGGGTGGGGCCAACCTGAATGGATCATATTCAATTATTTAATCCATAAAAAAATTTCAAATAAAAATATGAAATGGTATTATTTTTTTCAAATAAGAATCTGAAGTGGTCACAATAATTTCAAATAAAAGCCTAAAGTGACCACGACCGTTTTAAATAACGGCTCGACTGTGCCAGCCCGCTAGATATTCTAGCCGATCAAGATCATTTTCGTCCAAAGATAATCTTAACATAAAATTTAATTTAATTAGATTAAAAATTGAGAAAATTAAAATAAAATTTAAAAGAAAAAAAATACAGGCGAGAGGGCTCCCTCCCATAACGCATACTACGTGGATTAAACCAGCACTATCATCTTGCATTTTCAATAGGTATAGCTAGTTCCTTTGAACGTAGGAGTATGAGCAGTGTCCATCACTAAAATAAGCTCCTGTAATGCCATCTATTGTACCTTTTATTCTGAAGTATGAAACGCTTCAATTCTTAGGCACTCGGCGTTGATGCCAATTGATGAATAGATCGATCGGTCACAAACAAGAAACAACCAAGAGGGGGATAAATTGATTCTCTAAGTAAACTCGAAACTTTTTCGTATGAAGTGCTAGACAGGCCATCAGGCGTCTGCAGAAATAGTTATCTTTTATCAATAGAAATGAAAGTGTAAGTATACCCATCAAGTAAGGATGCAATCTGAAAACATCAATTCATGGGAAGTCGAAACTTTCTCGATATGGCCACTATCATGATGCAAATAATATCTCCAAAGAGGTGAGCTAATAGCTGACGCTAAGTGCTGACCGAAGAGCTAACGCGACCCCGTTGAATTTTCCAACTGAACTTTCTGGCTGGCATCCATTCCAAGGAGATAAAGATGAACATGACAGGACGTGGAGTGCTGGACAGAGATGATCATTCGCGCAAGCGACAAAAAAAAGAAAGAACGGTATTAAAAGTGTCCAAAAATAAATTACGTACACACTCGCTTCGATATCAATTTTTTTTTTCAAATCATCTAACTGTCGCCTTAAAAAAAATATCTTTCGTGAAATTTGACTGATAAAGTTAGTAAATCGAACTTTGATTGAATATTTGCTAATATATTTCATGACTTAATTGCACAAGTGAAGGGTCTATTGCACTCTTCGGAGATAATTGTCCGCAAAAAATCCACAATCTGTTTTGTCACTTGCGCGGTCCCGAAACGCATGGATGATATCTTTCCCAGCTCTCCATGTTCTGTTATACTTGTCGTTTTTTCATCGGAATGAATGCCTACTAGAAAATTCTCTTGGAAAATAAAATGGGGTCGCGTCAGCTCTTACCTCATATCTTAAGCTCATACCTCAGCTTATCAAGCTCCGATTGATTTCTAGTATTTGTCATTGTATTTCCTCATATCGAATCACAATAATCTCACCAGGCGCGCCATAAACATATTTTCTTGAGAATTGACCCGATCGGCGAAGTGCCTTTCACCATAGGTTGATCTTTGATTTTTATTGAATCGGGTTCAGCGGCAATTCGGATCAGAAGCAAATTATGTACTAAGAACAATTAAATCTAGAGAAAAATAAATGCAAGTACAAGAAATTGATAAATCTATAAAATGTGAAAATACATAAGTGTGTTTGTTGATGATTGTGGATCATTTTAAAACAATTCAACGAGGCTTTATATAGCCTATTACAAAGTGTAACGGCTTACATACGGTTAATATTCAAATTAATGGTTACAACCGTATATCCACAACTTTAGACTCCATGATTTGCACGTTGGCCTTATCTACAAGCAGTTAGAATTCTTTGGTTACCATTGGACATAACCGTCAATTGGCATCTTCACCTTGTCTTCAGTCGCTATACTCAACACTGACCTGCATCTGTCAAGTATCAATTGGCGACCAATCACTATCGTAGATGGATACCTGTATCATGGTTATCGATAAATATGGTCATCGACCAGCATCTCTGCTATCGACAACTCAGCAATCACAATCCAACTCATATCGGAGTCATGTGGATTAAAAAGACTTGGGTGTCAACAACAAGTATCATGTCATAAGGTGGGATCCAATTACTATTTCCTAAATTGGAAGATTTGGCTGGCTATAGCCTCCAAAGATAATGTCCTCGAGCGTTCAGACTTTCTTCTTCTAAGCTATAATAAAGGCATGGTGGTGCCATGCGAATCTATTTTTTTATCGAATGCGTTAAATACAATGATGTATTGTGATGAAAAGGAAATATAAGAACCATTTGGCTCATCTTTCCCTGGCTCACCTTTCCGTCTGTGTTCAGACAACAAGAACTTGAGAAAGCCCTTCATGGAATAATGGCGCTCCGCCATGATTTGCGTAGAATTAGACGGCTGCGTCTCACGAGGGAGTGAATCGCTTTTAAATAGGCAAAATCGGAAGAAGCAAGACCAAGGAGTAGACGTTGATGCTCGAGTCAATGTTTATAATTTCTTTCTCTTGGTCTAGAGACGGTTGCGTGCGGTAACATTTCTGATCCGGAAAATTTTTTATTCAGAAATAGCTTTTTCTATTTTTATTTCGTAGACAAGTTTCTGAGCAATGAAATGAGTTTAGTAACCGTACAAAATTTCTATTTTCGGAATAAAAAATGAATAAAAAAGTGCTTATTACGACCCTAATTTTTTTTAAAATTTTTTAATTATTTTCTGAGATTTTTTAATTTTTTTTCTTTTTTCTTTTTTTTCCTCCCTCCTTCCTCCTCTAGCCGATTGTAGGGCCTCCGCGATGGTCGGAGACCGGCCAGAGATGAGGGCCCGTGGGGTCGACCTCGCCGGCCATCGTCGAGGCTCGGCAATTGGCTAGAGGATGAAGAAGGAGGAAGAAAAAAAAAGAAAAAAAGAAAATGACCTTGTTTGAGAAATTGTTCCGGAAAATAAAATAGTAAATCTCTTTTGCTTCTTGTTTCTTTCTAAATTTATTCCCTGATCATTTTCGTTTTTACAAACAAATTTTTATTTATTTTTTATTTCGGAGATCAAAATAACAAAAAAATAAAGAAAAAAAAAACATTACCGAAGGGGCGCTAAAAACAATCCTAGTTGCGTCTGGCTTCTAGTAGGAAATTTGTGGCTTTTCATTTATCGAGATTGCAAAAAAAAAGCTGAATGTTGATTGTATGAGAGTCCCTACCTTTGTGGACCAGGCCAGTTAATTTGCTCTTACGTGTCGTTTCCTTTGGGAGATTCTAGAGTTAGGGGATTTTTCTAGCATGAATTCGGGTTCGTGAATGCTTGACCATTTGAACAGTTCTATCGCATGAGGTCCACACGATAGTCCCGTGAAATGAAAACAACAATGATGGATATGGACCGGATGCATGTACACCCTGGCACAGGCAATAGTGTCTCTTGGGGCTGTGGCCAATATGAACGGATCACATTCAATTATTCAATCCAGAGAGAAATGGAAAAATTCCAAATAAAGATATAAAGTGTTATTATTTTTTAAAATAAGGGTTCGAAATGAATCTTATTTAAAAATAGAGCTTGAAGTGGTCACGATAGTTTCAAATAAAAACCTAAAGTGACTACGACAGTTTGAAATAAGAGCATGGCCTCGCTGGCCGCTAGAAATTCCAACTGGTTAAGGGCATTTTCGTCCAAAAATAATTTTAATGTTAAAATTATAATTTAATTAGATTAAAAGTTGAGAAAACTAAAAGTTTTTAAAAAGAAAAAAAATACAAGTGGGAGGCTAAAACTTAAAAAGAAAAAAAAATACAGGTAGGAGGGCTCCCTCCCATAACGCATACTCCACGGATTAAATGGACACTTTCATCATGCATTTTCAATCGGTATAATTAGTTCCTTTGAACATATGAGTATGAGTAGTGTCCATCGCTAAAATAAGCTCCTGTAAATGCCATCTATTGGACTTTTCATTCCAAATATGAAACACTTCGATTCTTAAGCACCTGGTGTTGATGCCAATTGATGAATAGACTGATCAGTCAAAAACAAGAAACAACCAAGGGGGGGATAAATTGGTTCTCTAAGGAAACTAAGAACTTCGTATAAAGTGCTAGACAGGCCATCGTGCGCATGCAAAAATAGTTATCTTTTAGGGTTAACACCACGAAAAATCCTAAACTGGTACACCTGTGACAATTTTATCCCGAACTATTTTTTTGACCACAAAAAATCCCAAACTGGTACACCTGTGATAATTTTATCCCAAACTATTTAAAAACTGGTACATCTGTGACAAATTTACTCCGAATTATTTTTTTGACCATCAAAACCCCACACTGGTACACCTGTGATAATTTTACCCCAAAACTAATTTTTTGACCACTAAAAACTCCAAACTGGTATATTTGTGATAAATTTATCCTCCGTTAGTATCCATTAAATTATATTAATATCACAAAAAAATCACAAATTGGTAAACTTGTGACAAACAGAGGGGTAAAACTCAAAACCAGTACACATGTCAATTACCACGTGTCATTAAACTTAGCAATTTGACAGTAAAATTTAACGGAAACTAACGGAGGATAAATTTGTCATAGGTGTACCAGTGTGGGGTTTTTGGTGGCTAAACAATTAGTTTGGAGGTAAAATTGTCACAGGTATATCAGTGTGGAGTTTTTTAGGGTAAAAAAAATAATTTGGGGTAAAATTGTCACATTGTACTAGTTTAGAGTTTTTTATGGTCAAAAAAATAGTTTAAGGTAAATTTGTCACATGTGTACTAGTTTGAGATTTTTTGTGGTATTAACCTTATCTTTTATCAGCAAAAATCAAAGTGCATGTATACCGATCAAGTAATGATGCAATCTAAATGTCCTAAATATGCATGAAAACATTTATTCATGGAAACTCTAACATTTTTTATATAGCAATTATCATGATGCAAATAATATCGCCAAAATGCTGAGCTGAGAGCTGACGCTAAGTGCTGACCTAAGAGCTAACGCGACCACATTGAAGTTTCCAACTGAACTTTCTGGCAGGCATAAAGACGAATACAACAGGACTTGAAGAGCTGGACAGAGACCATCCATGTGTTTCACGATCGCGCAAGCGGGAAAACAAATTGTTGGATTTTTTGGAGACCTACGAGCTAACGCGACCACATTGAAGTTTCCAACTGAACTTTCTGACAGGCATAAAGATGAAGGACTTGAAGAGCTGGACAGAGACGATCCTTGTGTTTCACGATCGCGCAAGCGGCAAAACAAATTGTTGGATTTTTTGGAGATAATTGTCTCCAAATGCTCCTTACCAAAAAAAAAAAATTGTCTCCAAATGCTCTCCTTTTGTCTGATTAAATCTTCAATTAATTTAGCAAATACTCAATCTTAAGTGTGATTTACTAGCTTTGTCAGTTAAATTCATGAAAAACAGTGACAGTGCCATGTTGCAGTCCGTCACATATAGGATGTTGTCGATTTTGTACGGAAGGGCTTGATCGAGCATCTGTCAAAAAGTTTTAAGATTCAATTTGGATTATGCATACTAAAATGTTAGGGGTGGATTCTTTTCATGGAAACAACTCGATTTGATTCCATTTTTGAAATTGTTGTTTATAATAATTAAAAAATAATTAGTCAACACATAATATTTTCATTAGTAACAATAATTTATATTTGAACACTTTTGTTCATGATAAAAAAAAAGTTCTTAATTCAATTTTAAGCAACGTAAGAGGTCATTTTAAGAAAATATTTCTCAAATAATTTATTTTTCACAAAACAAATGCACGATAACACTTAATTCGAATTCGAGCATAAGTCCTAGGTTTTTGCTTTAATTATCCATCGATTTTGTTCACATTTGCCAATTCGCTTTAAGAGCTTCTTCCTCTAAATCTTACTATGGAATTCCCCAATTCAATCTTGCTTGTGAAAAAAAATTAAAGATCTAATCTCCTAATTAGTGTTAGAAGCGATCAACAGAAGTCTAATATATTCATCCAAGGAGATCGCCAAGAAGGAGCTTAAGTCTGAACTCGTCAACATTTCGAGTTGGACTCACCTTCACTCAAAAGTTTGAGATAATGAGTGATAAGCCAACTAGGATATATTAATTGCTCCAAACCACGTTACTTATCCAATGTGAGAAACATGACTTATACGTGTGTCTTAACAATCTCCCCTTCATGTGTGAACTCAGTATGAGGTCTGCTCTCCATTAATTTAGTTATCTTTCTGTACAAAGATATCTCTACTTGAATCTCCATCAACGTCCGTCTTCATCCCTGATCTCTTTCTCCATACCGAACCATAAAGTCTACCATCGAGATTGCATTGCGACACCACGTCTGTCGTGAAAACTGCGTTAGTTACCAGATTCCTTGCTTGAGATATTCAAGCTCGCATTGCTACACCACAACGTTTATCGCTCGAAAACCGTGCTGGTTAACAAATTTTTTTCTTAAGATATTCACCAATACCGAAGCAGATTGGGGCCCACCAAGCAATCATCAGCTCTGATATCATGTGCTTGAACCAAAAGGGATATAAATCTTTTATAACTGTGGAGTAAGAGCACACAAAATGAAGAGGGAATTATATTCAAAATACCTTTTGCGTAGGCTTACAACTCATAGAACAAACACACTAATTGGAGTCCTCTCTTACAAGCTTAACTCTGTATCTTTTTCAGCATCGATGGTATTTGCATGTTTCCTCTTCTTTGCTTGACATCCGAATTTTTAATGTCCGAATTTATTACACTTAAAACACAACTTTTGAATTGTCATGTGTTTTGCACTCTCACGGTGGAATTCAAATTTCCACCTCTACCTTGGGCACCTCGCCAACCTCGGCAACCATGATGACCTCCTCGATTTGAGTCAGTGACCTAACTCTACAATGATTGCTCCAAATTCAAATCAATCTTCTAATTCATTATTTGCTCATGCGAGCATAATGAACCCATCAACCTCTCCAACGTCATGGTTGATGTATCTTGGCCTTCTTCGATTGCCGCAACAACATAGTCAAATCTCTCAATCAAAGATGTTAAGATTTTTTTTCTACGATTCACGCATCTTTGAGTTATCCATCATTAACCCTAAATTGGTTAATAATAGTTTGCACATGATCAAAATACACTAAGATAGATTCAAAGTCTTTTTTTTTTTTGATAACCTAGGGAACCCCCACACGGCCGATAGCTGGGGAGTAAACCCTGGGAGCGACACGTGCTAGCCACCACACATGTGCCACCGGTTAAATCACCCTGCGGCACCCAGGATTCGAATACTCAACCTTTTGCGAGAGGAAGAGTGCGCGCTCCAACAGCGCCACCCAGGCGGGTGGTAAGATAAATTCAAAGTCATTCATGCATAAAGACTCGAAATCTCCTCAAAGTGTTTGAAGCTGCATTCATCTGACACAATCATTGACTTTGTAAGATCTTTGCAAAATATAACATGCTTCTTTCATAGTCTCAATGCCCGATAATTTTTCAAATATTGTTCCTCCACGGCTTGAAAGATCCTATATAATGCTTTCTGAACTGTCTTTCAGACCCCACCAACAAATCCTTCTCCTCCTTCTTTGAAGGATCTAATGTTTTAGCATCGGTTGCTTCGGTGTTGGCATTCTCCACTGGATTCCATAAATTTTGTGATTTGAAAAGAACCTTCATCTAGATGAACTAATTATTGAAATTCTTTCCATTCAACTTTGGAAGTTGCAATTGAATGGAAGTTGGAACTGATGAATGACATTGCTAGCTCTGAGTTCATGATCCTTGATTGTCTGGCTCTAGGTTCTCATTCTCAGGCCACTAGTTTTGATACTCCAGTTCTTGCACTACAAAAAACTGGATTTTTGCCACGAAAATTTTCCAACGAAAAAATTTTCGTCGCAAATTTGCGACAAATTTTCCAACGAAAAGTAAAATTTGTTGGAAATTTTCGACGAAAAATTTTTCGTCGGAAAATCCGTTGGAAATTTCCAACGAAAAATTTTTTGTGGGAAAATCCGTTGGAAATTTCCAACGAAAAATTTTTCGTTGGAAAATCCGTTGGAAATTTCCAACGAATTTTCCCATGAATTTCAATTTTCGGGCAATTATTTTAGGATGTACAATTTTCATTGGAAAATTCGTTAGAAATTTCCAACGAATTCAAAAAACCCGGTATTGTTCGGCATTTTTTGAAATTCGTTGGAAATTTCCAACGAATTTTTCAACGAATTTCAATTTTCCGGACAATTATTTTAGTGTGTACAATTTTTGTTGGAAAATTCGTTGGAAATTTCCAACGAAAAAAAATTCGTTAGCAATTTCCAACGAATTTCAAAAACATCCGGTACTGTTAAGCATATTTTATATTCGTTGGAAAATTCGTTGGAAATTTCCAACAAATTTTCTAACGAATTTCAATTTTCCGGGCAATTATTTTAGTGTGTACAATTTTCGTTGGAAATTTCCAACGAATTTTTCAACGAATTTCAAAAAAACCCGGTACTATTCGGCAATTTTTATATTCGTTGGAAAATTTGTTGGAAATTTCCAATGAATTTTTCAACGAATTTTTATTTTCCGGACAATTATTTTAATATGTACAATTTTCGTTGGAAAATTCGTTGGAAATTTCCAACGAATTTCAAAAAAACATACTTATTCCTTATTCAATTTCCGCACACACACAATTTCCACACACACTCTCAATTTCCACACACACTCACTCTCTCTCTCTCTCTCTCTCTCTCTCTCTCTCTCTCTCTCTCTCTCTCTCCTTCGCCTTCACTTCTCCCTCCGTCTCCCCCTCCGCCTACTCCCCCGCCGCCCCCCCTCCTCCTTCGGCACCGGCTCCGGCTCCGGCGCCATGGACACCAAGCCTCCGACGCCCCCAACGCCACCAAGCCTCGTCGCCGGCGAGACGACGACGGACTTGACGGGCGGTGGCCTTGAAGCCTGCTGCTGCTGCTTCTTCTTCATCTTCTTGTTGGCGCAACAACCTCGCCGGCGACGGGAGCCCCTGCTGCTGCTTCTTCTTCTTCATCTTCTTGTTGGCGCAACAGCCTCGCTGGCGACGAGGCTGGCCCTCGTCGACCATGGCAATGGCCGAGCTCGCCATGGCCGGCGAGCCCGAGCTCGCCCAGATCTGGGCGAGCTCGGCCGTGGCCGGTGAGCCCGAGCTCGCCTAGATCTGGGCGCGCTCGGCCCTCGCCGGCGGCGAGCTGGGTGAGCTCGAGCTCGCCGGCGAGGGCTATTTTTTGACCAAAAAAAATTGGACAAAAAAAAATATTTCGATGGAAAAAAAATTTCCACGATTTTTCAACTAAAAAAAAAATTATAGTTTCCAACGAAAAAATATTCGTAAAAAAAAATTCATTTCCAACGAATTTAGCCACGAATGTTTCAATGAATTTTTCAAAGAAAAAAAAATTTGTTACAAATTTCCAACGAAAATTGAAATTTTTTGTTGGAAAATTTTCCGACGATGAATTACCAACGAATTTTTTTCATTGGAAAATTCGTTGGAAATTCCCTTTCTAACGAATTTTCCAGAATTCTTCGTTGGTAATTTGTCGGAAAAAAATCGTTTTTTTGTAGTGTTGATCGTTTTGCTTTATACCAAGTATTAGGAGCGTGAGTAGAAGTTCGATACTATTACCTAGAGAGGTCCTAGAAGGAGTCCAAATTCAAATCCATCAACATATTCAATTGGATTCATCTTCGCTTAAAAGTTTAAGCCAATAAGCTATATGTCAACTAGGATATATAAACTGCTCCACATTACTTATTTTACATGGGGCTTTTCTGACACCATTTACACGTGTCTCTCAACACCTGCGGTCTTCTTGTTCGTTGCCACCTTCGTCTCTCTATGATAGTAGAGCTTCGGAGCTCTATTCCATGGCCATGGAGGTTGACCCACTAGATGTAGAGGCGTCTCATCCTCCACGCGAGGCCTCCAAGTAGGGGGAGCTCGACGCGGCACTGCAGTGAGAGCGGCGTGGTGAAATAACACGAGAGAAAATAGAGGGAAAGGTTTTGTTGGGGGCGGCGTCCGAAACGAAGGTGGGGTGGCGGGTGGGAGAGACTAGGCTCCGACAATTTGTGGGGGTCGCGAACAGTTAGACGCTGGGAAGAAGGTATTGACGTTGATTGAGGTGAGAGCCGTTTGGTCCTTCCAACCATGGAGTTTTGTGGGATGTTGCACAATGGTAATTTAAAATTTGGAGTATGCAAAGCGATCTTAAAGCCAAAAGTGAGGAGCGTAGTTGGTATTTTACTGATCATCTTTCGTTTTGGTTGGCGAGGGTCTTCACGGCCTCACTTGCAGCCGGCGAGGCCACAGGTGAGGTGGTCCTTGCCTAGACATGGCGAGGGCCTCTGTGGCTTGTAAGTGGGGAACCTTGAGCAATGCTAATAACTAATTGCTCGTTTGTGTCCTTTTCTTGGGGGATTCTAGAGTTGGAATTCGCTTTCATGAATCCCTGATCATTTGAACGATTGGACCGTGTGAAGTCTACATGAAATTCACGTGACATGAAAACAATAATTAATGCGTACTAGATACACGTACAACCTAGCAGTAATGACTCTTAGCGGTGGAGCCATTGGAAATGAATCACATTCCATTATTCAATTTGTAAAGAATATGAACTATTCTTTTCTTTGTTTTTCATTCCAATTTCACTTTTATCCTTTTCTTACAAAGCTGAGGATACTCTATCATGAGGTGGTATTGGACCAAAATACCCTGGGAAAATTTACACAACTGCGCCTTCTCTCCCTGTCCCTTCCCACCATTGTCACTAATACACCAACGGACTTGCTATCGTGCTGCCGTCGTCATACTCTATCCCGTCGCTGCCCACACCTCCCATTATAACTGTTAAAATATGTTTTGAGTTTAAGCCCGATAGATGAAATCCAATCCAAAATTAATTATTATTTTTTGAGATATGAATATTTTGAGTTGGATATTTTTTACGGACGTCCAAAATTGAGCAATGCATAAACTCTTCTTTGGGGCACACAAATTAGTCTTCTGGACGTCAGAATCTTGAAGCTGAAGTCACGGTCAAGCAAAAGAAACAAAAAGGAAAGTCCAATGGTTTGACCGAATTTGGACTCAGCACTGGATAAGGTTTGAATCGCGCAAAAATCTTTCCTGGGCGAAATTAGTGTGACATTTCCTATTTGAGTCCAAGTTGAAAACGTATATTGCTTTATTGACCAAGAACTTCAGTCCACATATATTGCTCCATGGGTCAGGGGAAGCTTTAGCGAAGTCCTGAAGCGCCGTCGTTGATGTGGGTGCGGTGAAGCGCCGTGTTCAACCGAGTGCTTGGCCAGTTGGCCTGCGTCTTTATTCGTGAATTACATCCATAAAGTTAATGTGTTGAAGCCGAGAAATTCTTGTGGTAAGAATTTGTATATAATTATTTTGTGAAATTAAGAGATTATTTCATAAGAAATTATTAGGACTAAACATTGTTTGATTTATTGAATGTAGTTGGGGCTTGAAAAACACTTAAGGTGTTTGAGTGACTTGACTGTGATGGTAATTTCTATTATATCGCTTGATCTATAGTGAAATTAAGTAATGCTCTCTCCGTGAATATAAATCACTATGACCGAACCACGTAAATCTCGTGTTCGATTTATTTTCTTATTTTATCTATTTTATTGTTCGATTGATTGCTTCCACAATAATAACAATCTAGCTCATGCTTGGCGGCTTGGCATCGTGCTTTCTCATTTAAATATTTACTCACAACTTCAGCATATTTATGACTGGAAAAAGGGTTTGCATTAATTGTATTTTGATGATTGGTATACAGTACGTTGTTTCTAGAGAGAGCCAACATTCAGAGTGGTGAGTGTGTCCATCGACATTTCATGCCTTGATCGAAGATAGGCACATATTTACTGATTACTGAATTTTCCCGACCAGTCCTTAGAAATTCGAGATTCGAGATGCTCAATCAGGACGGGACTCGTTTCTCGACTAAAAACAGTTAGACAAGTGTCCACGGAATCTCAACTGCATGTAGAAATTAGGAGTTATGTAGCCCATTAGCAATTATGCATAATTTTCTCAATAAATCAAGAGTTGACTTTTTGGTCAAACATAAAAGGTTAATTTTAGGGTAAAGTTTAACCAAATGCATGAAAATTACATATATCTGTCAATTCAGCATAGGCATGTAAAATTAGACCTTTAGATTTCAAATTTTCATAAAAACGGTCAAAGGTTGAATTTTTTTTTGTCAAATCAAAGAGATTGACCTTTGACGGAAAAAAATTAGAATTTCATTAGTTTTTAATCATTTTTCATATTGATTTCTTTTGGGCATTTGTTTAGGGACAATGACAATTGAAAGTCCAGGGTTCAATTCTGACAAGCTTAAATGAGTAAATTTTGAGAGGCGGTCAACACTCGGGATTTATAATTGACAGTTAATTCGTGCATTATTAGTCTAATGGAGCCTAACAAATTTTATTTTAGTCCAATTTAGGCATCCTAATGGAATTTGGAAAATAACAAGCAATCGCGAGAACCCAAATTAACCCGGTCAACCCGGGTCAACCCGATTTGACCGAGGTGGACTTGGTCCCATGCAACAATTTCGGCCCAAAGCCCAGCCCATTTAGGCCATCAAGGGAATCGGCCACACCTCTTAAATATTACCAAATTGCTACCTATCTCAAAGTAATCCTCTTAATTATCATTGAGCCAATAAAAAATGCCCTGCCATGTCAATCATCACCATTCCTTCTAATTTAACCTCCACCCTCCAAACCTTAATCCATGCACCTGGCCAACCAAGAAGGGCACAAGGTAACACTCCTTTCCACCAATAAGAAGGATTCTTTACCCCAATCCAAAATGCCATCCCTTATATTAAGACATCATCTAATGGCTCATTATGGGGGAAAAGAATCACAAATCTCTCTCTTATTACGTCACCATTTAGGGCACACATGAAAACACACACACACACACTCACTTTGATTTTTGCCTTCTAGTAGAAATGAAAACAAAAATCCTCTTTACCGAAGTCCTATCTATAACAGCCGCCCTTCTATAGAATCATTTCCATCTAATCTTGGTCTATTTCTGGCGACGTTTCTTCAACACTCATGATAGGCTCATGTTTTTGTATAAGTTTCAAGTGATTATCCAAGGATTCTAAGTGGATCCATATTCTAAAATTGAAGTTCAACTCAATCTATGAACAAAAGGTCATGCGCAGGATATGATAAGCATAACTTATGATTTGATTTAGTCTAAACGTGATGATGCTGTGTATTGCCATTTCAATGCTTGAGGAGGCTGTTAGGTTTGATTTGAAGTGATTAGGGTCGGTTCATAGGCTAAAAGACTCCTAGTGTTTGATGAAATGCTCATTAGAGTTACTGTGATATGGGTACAGGGGACCTCGCCTACTAATTAGGGATTTTCATATAATAATTGGAAAAAATAAGGAAAAGCATAAACTACAAAGTTGTAAAGGACATCCTAAGCTTCTATTCGTTAGGTTGTGATAAAATTTTGAGCATTATTTACTAAGTCAAACCCACCTCGAAATTCAAATCTTAGAATCAGTGAAAACCAAAATATAACTCTGTTTATGAATTCCTGAACGGTCCAATCTCAGAGACTTGAAAAATTAAAATACTTAAGCTCTATAGCTGGAGAAGCCATAAGCATGAAAGTTAAAGCAAACTTCTCAAGTTTTCCAGTCATTCAAATTTCATCAAATTCCAAGCTCATTTGCTAGGTTAGCTAATTTTGCAAAGTACCGGTTTAGGTTCAGTAAAAAGCTATGGAGTTCAATTCTGATAAATTTCAGAAGTTGTAAGAAATTCACATGGAAAATGATTAAATTTGAAAAAAAGTTGAACTGAAAATGTCTTTATTGACTTGTTTGGATTTGTCTTTATCGAGCTTTTGGTTAAATTAAAAAATATCTTGAAAATGCAGCATATTGTACATGTCTTTGACAAGCTTTTGCCTCGGTTTTTTTTTTCCATATTTCAAAACAAAGCCAATATCGGAAAGGCCCACTAAGATCCACGATCCCACAAAAATAAATCAAATCGTCACTATTTCCCCATTATGGTTCCCATTTTTTTTTCAACTGGCCTCGTCGGACAGTTTTCACAAAAACAAATCCAACCGTCCATTTCCCTCCCTCTCTAACTCCTCTTCCTCGGCTAATTAGCTAATCTCACACTTCGTCACTTACATCGGGGGTTGAAGCCGGCCTGGAAAGTCACGGCATCGGTTAGGGTGGCCACCACGAGAAGGACGTTGCAGACCCTGGATGGCAAGTGTTTCCCTTCGCAGTCAAAGAAGGTCTTGAGTGACTTCCTTATTTAATAGTCGGGTGCCAAATTGTCCATGATTTGCATAGAATTAGAATGGCATGGCCTTACGAGTGGGTGAATCGCTCTAAAGGAGGCAAAATCGGAAGTATGCAAGACCAAGAAGTAGAAATTGACACGAGTCATTGTTTACAATCTCTTTGTCTTGGTCTAGAGTCTAAGAAGAATCCAAGTCGCATCTGGCTATTTGTAGGAAATGAGTGGCTTTTCATTTGTTGAAATTGCAACAAAGCTGAATGTTTGATTGCCCGAGAGTCCCTACCTTTGTGGACCACGCGCGTGAGTGGGAACTTTTGTGTCATCATGCAGACTAATTGCTCTTTTAGTGGGAAATAAATTTCGTGCTCATCAGTGTTTACTGGTCAATCACGCCTCTTTGGCATTTGTAGTCCAATATGGTCAATCAACTAATATTCCACCATCCCAAGATGACAATGTGATTCCAAGCAAGGCCACTCAAGGTTTATATAGATGTCACCCTCTTTGTCGGCTTATTATTAGGATTTCATCATATAAATGTTGTTCATTGTTATTTCAACGTCTCTTCTAAATCTGTAGTCCAATTTTGGTCAATGTGTTGATATTGCCATTGATTAATTCTTAATTTGTATTGCCCCGTAGAAGATCCAACCTAGAAGCTTAAGTTTTTGCCAGTGGCCAGATCAGTAATGCTCAAAGAGGGTTGGCCGAGAGTTGCCCTTGCCCGATCTAGCGAGGGCCACCCTCATCGGCACTTGGCGAGGCGACCCTTGCTTAGGTGAGGCTGTCCCTTGCCTATGAAAAAAGAAAAGAAAAATAAAGAAAGAAAAAAGGGGAAAAAAGGAAAAAAATTTAAAATTAAAATTGTCTTTGGACGACAAGGCCCTTGACTTAGGCCCTTATTTGAAAGTGTCATAGCCACTTTGACACAAGGTCCACTTCATGTCCTTATTTGAGAAAATGAGGGCATTTCATGTCTTTATTTGGTATTTTTCCTAAAAAATAATTTGGGGTATTTAACACTCCTTCTCACATGCAAGTAGGAACGAACAGAGCCACACACGCAAATAAACTAGGGTAGAACATGACTCTGATACCATGATAAAAATAATGCGGAATAGATAATTAGGAATTTTCTGTATGTATTCCATAATGAATAACACATGAGCCTATTTATAAGCTTTACAATATGACTATTTTGTTAACAAATTACAATCAATCGGGATCAGTGAAGGATATACACAGTTAAAGAAATATATGTACAATCTTGAGAGATATTAAGAATCGAGGGAAGTATATGGAACTTCCTAATATATCTCTAACATAATAATTAGTAATTTGTAAAGATATTTGTCATTTTATGTCGGTTGAGTGTCCTCTCTCTTTTTAGGTAGGTAATATTTACCGACATCCCTAAGGATTTCATAACCTTCAACAATTCCTCTTAATAAAAACTAAATGCCTTCAAGTTAAACACATCAATTTAGTCACGTTTTGACCAGATATATTCAATAGGAAAAATTATCTAAAAAGTTATAAACCTATTGTATTTTGGTCATTCAATCATAAACCTTTCAATTTTACCAATTTAGTCTTGAATCATTTTATGTTTTGCTAATTAAATCCATTCGGTCAATTTTGACTAGAAATTGATGACCTAGTCACCGGTGGTCCTACGTGACATGATAGGTGATGGCTGACGCTGATGTTGATATTTTTTAATAATTTTTTTTGGTTTTTTCTTTTCCTTTTTCTTTTCTTTTCTCTTTGTCTTGAGGGCTGGCAATGGTCACCGGCCGATCGGCCATAGACAAGGACTGGACGCCCTCGCTAGCACTGTGCGAGGGCATCATGGCCCTTGCGGGGTTTGGGCGAGGGCTGCGACGCCCTCATCGGATTTGGACGTCATGGCCTCGCCTAGATCGGGCGAGTGAGTTGTGGCCCTTGCTAGACCTCGCGAGGGCCGTGGTGCCCTCATCTAGGGTTGGCAAGGGCCGCGGTGCCCTCGCTTGGCCCAAATTTGGCAAGGTCGTCGCGGCTTGCTGGCAACAAAAATTATCCAGGGTTGCGAGGGTTAGCTGGCAACCCTTGCCGGCCCTCAGGTCAAAGAGAAAATAAAATAAAAAGCAAAAGAGAAAACCAAAAAAAATTATTAAAAATTTCAAAAATTATTTAAAAAGTTAAAAAAATGTCTGCATTAGTGTCGACAGTTGTCAGTTATGCCATGCAGGATTGCTGGTGACCATGCCATCAATTTCCGGGCAAAACTAGTTGGATGGACTCTATTGGCAAAATATAAAAATATTTATGACTCAATTGAGAAAATTGAAAGGTTTACGACCGAATTGGCCAAAGTGCAATGGGTTTAGGATTTTTTTGACAAATTTTCCCATTCAATACGATAAATCTTCCATGCAAATTCAAAGAAATTGAAAATAGAAAGATTATAAGACTCGAAAATTAGTATACTTTGTTTCACTCTATACACACGATACACGCCTAATCAATTATTAAATTTAGGTGCAATTTAGAATCTTATTGTCAATTTTCCATTAGTTGTCTTCTTTCCTTTTTTTTTTGGTATCCTCCTATCTAATTGTGCTATCTACATGCTCACCAAAAACATATAACATAAAACATTTTAATGTCAAATATCTATATTTTCCGAATCACTGCTTTAAAATTTACAATAAAAAATGCTATACCACTTTATTTGAGCGATATTTGCATGCTCAATATCATTATGCTATCCTTGCTCTTTCATAAATTTTACTAATCACGGGTATTTTTTTTATCATTTTATTATTTATTTCCTTTTTTCTTGCATATCTTCCATAATAAACTATAATGTCATTCTAACATTAAACCACTGTAAAATTTATTTCCTTTATTTTCTATTACCTTCCACCGGTCCTTTTTACCAAAAAAAAAAAATCATTGAGTTTTACACTTGAATATATGAACATTTTGCGAAATACATTGTAAAAGTATGAACATTTTTTAAAAGTCACATTTAAATTTCATTAAAATAAAAATTTTAAAACTTAAGATTATCAAAATTTATTTCACGTGAATGTCACATCAAACTAGTTTTATTGCTAATTTGTCCTTTCCAAAATATGATTTGCGTCATTACTCTATTAGTTGTCCTGTGCTCTTTTTTCTAAATAAATAAAAAAAGTCTTCCTGCTTAAACCCGCCATCTTTCTTTTTCATTAATAAAAGAAAAAACAATGAGTTTAACGTTGAAATCAATGACTTTTCACAAATTACAGTTAAAATGTATCCAAAAATATAACTTTTTCAATTTAAAGTTAAGAAATTTTACTACACTTTATACACACGTGTTGTCATTATACTACTTTAAAATATTTATTTCGTTCTTGTCGTTATACACACGTATGAATTAGATTATTATTATGCTTCCGTCATTCTTTGTCATCACGAGCACAGAGTCTTTAGGTGGCACTTGATAAATCTGTCTTGGATCAACTGATGTTTGAATGATTCCATGTAGAGTCTAGGATAAATGCCATCAATCCCATAAGGTATTCCAATTAAAGACTTAATGTGCACATGTGAGAATGTTAAGCGAAAGAAGTTCCACATGAAGAATTAATGCAGTGTGAAATAGTTATTATATCGTGATTGGTACTTTTTTATTGGCTTAAGAGTTTGAGAGGAGGTGGATTTAACCGAATATGTTAATGAGTTTGGACTTGAGCTCTGTTTTTGTGATTTTCCGAGGAGAAGGTATCAAGCACTACAAAAAAACCGGATTTTTGCCACGAAAATTTGCGACAAAAATTTTTTCGTCTCAAATTTTCGACAAATTTTCCAACGAAAACGAAAATTCGTTGGAAATTTCCAACGAAAATTTTTCGTTGGAAATTTCCAACGAAAAATCTTTCGTCACAAAATTCGTTGGAACTATACAACAGACAATTTTTCATCGCAAAATTCGTTGGAAATTTCCAACGAAAAATTTTTCGCTGTAAAATTCGTTAGAAATTTTCATCGAAAAATTTGTCATTGCAAAATTCGTTGTAAATTTCCAACGAAAAATTTTTCATCGCAAAATTCGTTGTAAATTTCCAACGAAAAATTTTTCGTTGGAAATTTCCAACGAATTTTGCGACGAATTTCAAAAAACCCTATATTTTCGGCATTTTTATATTCGTTGGAAAATTTGTTGGAAATTTCCAACGAATTTTCCAACGAATTTCAATTTCCGGGGAAATTTTTCAGTGTGTAAAATTTTCGTTGGAAAATTCCAACGAATTCCAAAAAAACTGGTACTATTCGACATTTTTTATATTCATTGAAAAATTCGTTGGAAATTTCCAGCGAATTTTCCAACGAATTTCAATTTCCGGGGAAATTTTTCAGTATGTAAAATTTTTGTTGGAAAATTCGTTGGAAATTTCCAATGAATTCCACAAAAAACCAGTACTATTCGGCATTTTTATAATCGTTGGAAATTTCCAACGAATTTTCCAACGAATTTCAATTTCCGGGGAAATTTTTCAGTGTGTAAAATTTTCGTTGGAAATTTCGTGAATTCCGAAAAAAACCGGTACTATTCGGCATTTTTATATTCGTTGGAAAATTCGTTGGAAATTTCCAACGAATTTCAATTTCCGGGGAAATTTTTCAGTGTGTAAAATTTTCGTTGGAAAATTCGTTGGAAATTTCCAATGAATTTTCCAACGAATTCCAAAAAAAATCGGTACTATTCGGCATTTTTTATATTCGTTGGAAAATTCATTGGAAATTTCCAACTAATTTCAATTTCTGGGGAAATTTTTCAGTGTGTACAATTTTCGTTGGAAAATTCGTTGGAAATTTCTAACGAAAAAAAATTCATTGGAAATTTCTAAAGAATTTTCTAACGAATTTGAATTTTCTGGGTAATTATTTTAGTGTGTACAATTTTTGTTGCAAAATTCGTGGGAAATTTCCCACGAATTTTGCAACGAAAACCCTATTTCTTCCTTATTCATATTTTCGCGCTCAATTCCCGCAACATTTCCTCTCTCTCTCTCTCTCTCTCTCTCTCTCTCTCTCTCTCTCTCTCTCTCTCTCTCTCTCTCTCCTTTGCATTCGCTCGCCTTCACCTTCTCCCTCCGCCTCCCGCTCCGCCTCCTCCCCCGCCGCCCCCCTCCTCCTCCTCCTCCGGCCCCGGCTCCGGCTCCGGTGTCATGGACACCAAGATCGGGGCCCTCAACTCCTGTGTGCCTAGATCTGGGTGACGTCGGCTTCCTCCCCCTCGGCCATCCAGGGCGACGTCGGCTCCCTCGCCGCCGCGGCCATCCAGGGCCAGGCCCTCGCGGCGGTCGGTGCTCCCGATGCCACCATGGGCCGCCACCTCGCCCGCCGCCTCAACCACCTCATCGCCATCGCCGACGACGAGGGCCAAGCTCGCCACCAAGCCTCGTCACCGGCGAGGGCCGAGCTCGCCCAGATCTGGGCGAGCTCGAGCTCACCGGCCATGGCGAGCTCAGCCCTCGCCATGGTTGGCGAGGCTAGGAGACGACGACGGACTTGACGGGCGTTGGCC
Source organism: Syzygium syzygioides (assembly GCA_031216285.1). Classification (NCBI taxonomy): domain Eukaryota; kingdom Viridiplantae; phylum Streptophyta; class Magnoliopsida; order Myrtales; family Myrtaceae; genus Syzygium; species Syzygium syzygioides. Next base: position 20,966,540 of record CM062245.1, on the reverse strand, counting down.
CCGAAGCCTGCTCCCGCCCCTGCTGCTGCTGCTTTTTCTTCATCTTCTTGTTCTTCTTGCCGGCCATGGTGAGTTCGAGCTCGCCCACATCTGGGCGAGCTCGGCCCTCGCCAGTGACGAGCTCGAGCTCGCCCAGATCTGGGCGAGCTCGGCTCTCGCTGGCGACGAGGCTGGCCCTCGCAGGCGGTGAGGGCGATTTTTCAAAAAAAAAATTCGTTGGAAAAAAATTTCCACGATTTTTCGACAAAAAAAAACATTTGTAATTTTTCCAACGAAAAATTTTTCGTTGGAAAAAAAATTTCCACGATTTTTTGACAAAATTTTTTTTTTGTAATTTTTCCAACGAATTTAGCCACGAGTTTTTCAACTAATTTTCCAACGAAATAAACTTCGTCGCAAATTTCCAACGAAAATTGAAATTTTTTGTTGGAAAAATTTCCGACGACCTATTACCGACGAATTTTTTTTCGTTGGAAAATTCGTTGGAAATTCGTTTTCCAACGAATTTTTCTAAATTTTTCGTTGAAAATTTCATCGGAAAAAACATGTTTTTTTTGTAGTGAAGCTTTTGTTATAGTGACCGAACAAGTGGTTTTTGAGCCAATGGTTGATTGTGGCCTCTCTGACTATGAATCCTATAGGTGGTCCGGCATGCAAAATGAGGTTTAATTCAAGTTTCCAACCTTCTTGGAGCTTCGATACAGTGAGACTAGACATTACTCCAACATTGTGGGAATTTCAAGATCATGGGAACTCCAATATAATGGGAATTCCGACATGTCTTAATTCCAACATCATCGGAGCTTGTCATAATTCCAACACTATTGGAGCTTGTCTTAAGGTTCCAAACATATGGGAGTTTATCTTAATCCAAGAATGTAGGAATTGTCTTGGTTTGGACAACGTGGATAACCTTTCCGAGATTGATGGACTGTCTAAACTAATTGGACCTCGAAATTTAATGGAAGATGGCCGGCCAATTTTGGAACACGGATGAGGGTCGACAAGAATTCAAGATTGTGTGAATCGAGAACAAGGCTGACCGAATCGGACAAGCATCGCAAAGGGTCATTCCACACGGTTGAGGTCACGATTAAGACTCGATCAATAAAGAAAACCTAGGCTACTACTGTTTGGGCTATTAAAAGAAGTCCCTTTGTCAATTTTCATTGAATTTGTGGTATCTCGCATGTGCCTTGGCATCAGATTATCCTCGCTTAGATTTCTATGCATGTTGGTCAGTTTTCCTTTTGCTTAGAAGAATTTTGATTATCTATTTGCAGACTCATCGAATATAGGCTAAAGCTTCGACCTTTGGTCGATGCTTTCGCTCATGTCAAAAATCCAATCTTTCAAAGAAAAATAAAATCTTCACCACTTTGTAAACATGCATGTAGGATATAGTTTGCCTAATTCATATGGATTAGTGAGGAAAATCATAAGAATTGTATCTTTTATTGTCATGTAGCTTCTAGGGTAGGCAGTTTGCATTTCAGATAGTAAAAACGAAGGATTAAAAATATGTTAGAGGCATGCTTGGTAATTTTGCATCTTAAATAGGACAATTATTAATTAATTCATGTACATCTAGATTAATTGGTTAATTTTGGCATCAGCACGTTTTTCTAAGCTTTATTTCAGCTTTGAAAAAAGGCCAAAAAATTAGATTAGGATTACATCTAGTTTGTATCTACGCGAGTTTTGCATGCATACTTAGATAGTTTATAATTAATTTATACTCATATAGCCATCTAGGGATGTTCGGCACTTAGATATAAGCATTTCATATATATTTTAATTTAGTGCACATTTACTTTCGATTTAAAGCTGTCATGTTTCGGGGATTAATAAAGAGGCCTTGCTTAATTTTTACCATATACGACTCGGGTTCTCCATTTTCGTCATACACTAATTGATTTTGCTTCAATAGTGCTTGATTCATTCATGCATGATCACCTTTTTATGTTAAGAGGATTTAGGAAAATAAAATTGGCAAAATCGCATGTCATTTTAACAAAAGAGAAAATGTATCGATGGTAAGCGTTAAATCATTTAGCATAATCAAGTTCTTGAATTTAAGAAACTCTACTTTGCAGGAGTAAGATAGGCTTTCACGTCTAACTCGAGCTCATAACCGACTCATTAGGTTAGTGACACCTTCAAAGCAAATCATAATTTAATAATTCAATGAGAAAAACAAATTTCGATCAGTAAGTCTTGGGAGGGCATGCGATAGCTGTAGGCACCATCTCAAGAGAGGAATCATTTACGACGCTTCACAATCCGTCAAATTCCCTTTGGGATCACCCTCGGGATGGTTGTGACAATCGAGTAGAAGAGTCAAAAGGACAGGTAAGTTGTTGCCAAAACTTGATCGGGTCAAGGTAGAGTTTGAGTTGAGATATCGTTAGTGCAAAAAGATGGTGAATGGTTAGGCATAAACAACCAACAGGGACGGCCTAATTCCCTAAAAAATCCTCAACTTTAGGTCAAGTCCAAAATCCGTCCCAAATTTTTTTGTCTTAAAAAATCCCAAATTTTAGGTCTAATTCTAAATCTGCCTCGAACTTTTTTTATCTTAGAAAAAATCCCAAACTTTAAGTCCAATCTCAAATCTGCCCCAAATTTTGTTTTTTGTAAAAAAATGACCAAAATTCAATTTATTTTAAAAAAATATATCTCCTGATCCAGTCCCAACTTGACATGGAACTTCCATGTTGATAATAAATTCATATCAACAAAGTAATGGGGCTTTTTTTTATAAAAAGAAAAGTTCTGAGCAAATTTGGATTGAACCTAAAAATTAAGTTTTTTTTAATTAATTTTTTTTGGAGTGGATTTATTATCGTCCCTAACTTTCATATCCTAAAATAGTTTTCTTTTGGAGAATTTCAAAAAAGTTTATTGGGTTGGATTTGTTATCGAAATGGAAATGCAATGTCGGCCTGTTCCTATCTCTCAATTACTTTGTTGATGTGGATTTGTTATCGACGTAGAAGTGCCACGTTAAGTTGGGATCGAATCACAAAGGTATATTTTTGAAAATAAATTGGAATTTCCTGAATTTTTTTTACACAAAATAAAATTATGTAGATTTGGGACTGAACTTAAAGTTTGCGGTTTTTTCTGAGATAAAAAGAAGTTCGGGGCAGACTTGGGATCGGACTGAAAGCTTGAGGTTTCTTTTTAGACAAAAAAAAATTCAAAACAAACTTAAAACTTAACCTAAAGTTTTGAGTGTTTTAGGGAATTCACCCTAACAGGGACAGAGCCAACTGATCTTGGCCCCGCCATCCTTGATGGAGCCGGATCGTATCTGTCAACGAGGGTGGAGATCCGCCATGCTGCTTTGGGTGGGGTGAGAGAGAGAGAGAGAGAGAGACAATGGGTGTGCCCACCCAGGACTGAAGGACGACTTGCCGCGCGAAAGGAAAATTTGGGCGGCGCGAGGGGAAGATTTGGGCGGCAATCAATGAGTGGCTGACAGCCACAGTTGGGGGTTCTGTAATGAACGAATAGAGAGAGAACGGAGAGGGGATAGAATTGATGTGAGAGTGGGATGACCATTTTGGTGACGAGAAGTGTGTAATGACGTTTACATGTCCTATCTGTTGCCTTAACACTACGGCCCGGTTTAGCTAGAAAGAGAAGGAGTGTGATAGAATTAATCCACGTACAAATCTTTTGAGTCGTATCAAAGATCGAACAAGACCACCTGATGTTGGATGATATCCATCATACCTAGTTGAGCAAATCAAAATCCGCCAAAAACCTTTACAGGAAGTCGAATTAATGTAACTAAATCGATTGAATCTATTAGTCTGAGATGATTTTGAAAATACTAACTAATATAAGAAGATGGATGTGCAATTTAGATAAAATTAGGAAACCATGAAGCAAAGTCAACAGTATTTGGGTCACGAAATTTGCACTCTCAGGTCATCGGCACATGTGCCAAAAGCATATGAGTGAAGAATTATCTCTTTGTAAAATATAAGTTTACAGCCACCTGATACATCAATCCTAGTACGGATCCTCGTGCTCATTATACACCCCTTATTCACATGTGAGGCCGATGTTATTTTTCTTCATTCAACATCACAAAACGAATGTCAATGAATATAAGCCCTACTCCTAGGGGACAGTTCAATTATTATGATTTGGACCTCTTATTTAAAGATAGCAAATCAACACCATTCAAATTACTTATGAAATGCTATGGCATCATCTTAATGAATTTTTGATAACTATGAGCGTAGGAATTACTTTATTTCACAATCAATCACTTTCATATAATTAAGGGAAAATTTCAATTAATGGTCATTTTCTTAAAAGAGGACCCAAAGTAAATATAGTATCAAATAAGGGCTTGAAGTGCCCAATCAGTCTTAAAAATGGGCCCAAAGTACCCAATTAGTCTCCGATAAGGGTTTGGGTTCGCCGGCCGGTCAAATCTCACCGGCCAGCGAGCACGGTTATTGTCACACCCCGCACCCTACGAACGCGTTATCATCCCTCGATGGTCGATCATTGAATGCAATGTCCTAGGTACGTCGCCGACCCAACCCAAACATCAGAGATTAGGTACGCGCGGAAACAAATAGAAACAACCCGGATAATTAATAATGACAAGGGGTAGCAATAGTACGAAATAATAACTGTAATTCCTATACTTGACAGATACATACGACGTCCACAAAAAGACAATTCCCAAGCTAAGCCACAACAATAGAACCACATTCCTCGAAAGAGACAATGGTTCGCAAACTTAACTCCTCTATAAAAAATGGAAACTCAAAATGCGGGGTACTTGACCCGTCCTCGATCTCCGATATACCCTTGCAGTGTCTCCAGTCACTCATGGTCGCGGATCTGAAATGGTTATATAATAACCGTGAAAACGAGTCTCAATAAGCAACCCCCTACACCTGTGATAACCGTGAGAACGAATCACTCATGGTCAGGTGAGGGTTGCCCTCACCGGCATTGGGCGAGGGCAACCCTCTCTGGCCCAGCCCAGGCGAGGGCGGCCCTCGTTTGATGTCGGCAAGGCCAACCTCTACCGGCCATTCCCATGGCCGGCGGAGGGAAGAGAAAAAAAAACATAAAAAGGAAAAAAAAAAATAGAGACAAAATTTACTTTTTCGGCTGCCGGAGCAGTAACCGTGCTCGACGGCTGGTGAGATTTGACCGGCCAGCGAACGCAGACCCTTACTGGAGACCAATTGGGTACTTCAAGCCTTTATTCAATCCCAAGTGTGGTCCTTAATTGGAATTTTCCCTATAATTAAAGATGGGTTTTAAGTTAATTTGCAATTATTACAATAACTCAACTTGCCCCAGTCATGTCATGTTCTCAAAAGAAATAATTTAAGCGATGATGCGCATCATGTTCTCAAAAGGAAAAAAAGATGGATTTTAAGTTAATTTGCAATTATTACAATAACTCAACTTGCCTCAATCATGTCATGTTCTCAAAAGAAATAATTTAAGCAATGATGCGCATCATGTTCTCAAAAGGAATAAAAGATGGATTTTGAGCTAATTTTTAATTATTACAATAACTCAACTTGCCCCAATCATGTCATGTTCTCAAAAGAAATAATTTAAGCAATGATGCGCATCATGTTCTCAAAAGGAATAAAAGATGGATTTTGAGCTAATTTTTAATTATTACAATAACTCAACTTGCCCCAATCATGTCATGTTCTCAAAAGAAATAATTTGAGCGACAATGTGGATCATGTTCTCAAAAGGAAGAAAAGATGGGGTTTTGAGTCAATTTGCAATTATTACAATAACTCGACCCGCTCTAGTCGTGTCATGTTCTCAAAAGGAATAATTTGAGTGACACCATGAAATATTGACTATTTAACAGCAAGTGTTCATTTGTGAATTACTCGATTTGATCTCTCTCTCTTCCGATGTGGGAGCTTTTAGATGTCAGAAATGCACCCCAATTAAAAGAAGTGGAACTTTTGAGACATCACAATTCTTCTCTTGGACATAGGCGGAGCGATGATGTCCATTTAATCTTTAAATTAACAAGATTCCAATCCCTCCCTCCCTCCCTCCCTTCCTCACTATCATTGTTGTTGTGATTCATATTTCTTTTTCATAATTTGTAATCAAAAGACAGCAATCCACGAACGATCTACATACAGATGATTTATTAATCTTAGAAAGTGCTTACAAGATTTAAAACTTATATGGAGAGAAAAAGCTTCACCAATGACACATGCTTATTCTACTCCGCAGACCATCGTGACCAAAGTCACTTGCGGTTTCTACAACTGCAACATTGTGCCTTTCTCTCTCTCTTTTGCTAATTGACACGCCAACTGAAAACACACTATTATTTAGAGCAAATCCATTAAAAACCATGATGCATCATCACTTCTGACTACCCGACGTTCTTGCTTTTTTTTTTTCCCACATGAGATACTGGTAAATCAGAATGGCAGCCCTCACGATAATCGGAGCCGCTGCAATGGACAACAACGACCGGGCCACCTTGAAGTCTTCCGGTGTGATCGCGAAGATTGAGGCCCCGTAAGTTATCCCCATCGAGACCATTGCGAAGACCACCTCGAGGAAGAAAGGGTAGCCCAGGGTGAGGTAGATTAGGAGATACATCGATGTGGAAAAGGCGAACGTGTTGAACGCTAGGAACACGTAGAAGGCCGTCTCATCCGAGGCATAAACGGCCCGCCCCGCCTCGCGTTGTGGCTCACCCGTCGTCACATTCTTCTCCTTGTCGTCCTGCCAGACCCCGCCGGGGGGATTCACGCAGGCTTGGAAGGTCACGGCGGCAATCAGGGCGGCCACCACGATGTGGAAATCTTGGAACTTCAGGGTCTCCGCATTCCCTGGCTCGTCTTTCCCTGGCTGACCTTTCCCTCTGAGTTTAGACAAAAAGAACTCGAGAAACCCCTTTATGGAATAATGGGGCTCCGCCATGATTTGCGTAGAATTAGAAGGGTGTGTCTTACGAGTGAGTGAATCGCTTTTAAATAGGCAAAATCGGAAGAAGCAAGACCAAGGAGTAGACGTTGACGTCGAGTCAATGTTTATAATTTCTTTCTCTTGGTCTAGAGACGATTGCATACCGTAACACATTTCTAATCCGGAAACAATTTTATTCAGAAATAATTTTTTTCTATTTTTATTCCGTAGACGAGTTTCTAAGCAAAGGAATGAGTTTAGTAATTGCATAAAATTTCTATTCTCGAAATAAAAAATAAATGAAAAAGTGTTTATTACGACCTTAAGTTTTTTAAAAATTTTTAATTATTTTCCGAGATTTTAATTTTTTTTTTCTTTTTTCTCTTTTTTCCTTCCTTCTTCTTCCTCCTCTAGCCGATCATAGAGCCTCGGCGATGGTCGAAGATCGGCCAAAGATGAGGGCTTGTGAGTTCAACCTCGTCGGCCATTGTCGAGGCTCGACGATTGGCTAGAGGATGAAGTAGAAGGAAGAAAAAAAAAGAAAAAAAAAAGAAAATGACCTTATTTTAGAAATTATTCCCCAAATAAAATAGTAAAATTCTTTTACTTCTAATTTCTTTCTAAATTTATTTTCCGATCACTTTCCTTTTTACAAACAAAATTTTATTTTTTTTTCTATTTCAGAGATCAAAATAACAAAAAAAAAAAAAGAAACATTACCGAAGGGGCGCTAAAAACAATCCCAAGTTGCGTCTGGCTTCTAGTAGGAAATTTGTCCCTACCTTTGTGGACCAGGCCTGTCGATTAGGTCTTACGTGTCCTTCCTTTGTCCTTTCGTTTGAGAGATTCTAAAATTAGGGGATTTTCTTAATATAAATTCGGGCCCATGAATGCTTGATCATTTAAACAGTTCTATCGCATGAGGTTCTACATGACAGTCTCGTGAAATAAAAACAACAACGATGGATTTGGACCAGATGCACGTACACAGCCTGGCATAGGCAATAGTGTCTCTTGGGGGTGGGGCCAATCTAAATGGATCACATTTAATTATTTAATTCATAAAGAAAAGGAAAATTTTTAAATATAGAAATAAAGTATCATTATTTTTAAAATAAAAATCTGAAGTTGTCACAATAATTTTAAATAAAGGCCCAAAGCGATCACGGTCATTTTAAATAAGGGCTCGATTGTGCCAGCCTGCTAGATATTTTGATCAGTCAATAGCATTTTCGTCAAAAAATAATTTTAATTTAAATTTTAATTTAATTAGATTAAAAATTGAGAAAACTAAAAGTCTTTTAAAAAGAAATAAAAATACAGGTGAGAGGGCTCCCTTCCATAACGCATGCTCTGTGGATTAAACGAGCACTTTCATCTTGCATTTTCAATAGGTATAGTTAGTTTGTTTGAACGTAGGAGTATCAGTAGTGTTCCATCACTAAAATAAGCTCCTGTATTGCCATCTATTGTACCTTTTACTCCGAAGTATGAAATGCCTCAATTCTTAGGCATTCGGCGTTGATGCCAATTGATGGATAGATCGATTGGTCACAAACAAGAAGCAACCAAGAGGGGGATAAATTGATTCTCTAAAGAAATTCGGAATTTTTTCGTATAAAGTGCTACACAGGCCATCGTGCGTATGCTGCAATAGTCATCTTTTATCAACAGAAATGAAAGTGTAAGTATACCAAAAAAGTAATGATGCAATCTGAATGTCCTAAAGATGCATGAAAACATCAATTCATGGGAAGTCGAAACTTTCTCGATATGGCCACTAGTCATGGCCACGGTTCGGAACCGATGGTTCCGATTCCGATTCCGATTCCGATTCCGATTCTGAATCGGGACCCGCCGGTTCGTTTCCGGTTCCGAACCGGAACCTGTCGGTTCGGTTCTGGTTCGTAAATTAAAAATTTTAAAAATAAATTATGAAATAAAAAAATAATGAATTATAAAAATATGAGATAATGAATTATTCAATATAAATTAGAATCAAAATGAAAATTATAAGGGTGATCGGTTTTTGATCGGAACCGGGAATCGAACCAGTAAGACCGGTCCTTTAATTTTAGAACTAGGAACTGGACCGACAAACCATAGAACCGGGAACCGGACCATTGGTCCGGTCCGGTTCTAGGTTGTCCAATGGAAGCCTTTGGACTTAACTAGCAAAGGATCATAGCCACAAAAGCATATAACTTCACATACTCATGGCTTGGCTTGGGTTTTATAAACAACCCCTTTGATGGTCTATTCATTCCCATTTGATGTGAGACTCTTGGCATTTGCATGAAGACAAGCCAAGAGTCTCACATTGAAGGTTTTCAAGGCAAGCCGAGAGTCTCATATCGAATGGGAATGAAGAGACCATCAAAGTGGTTGTTTATAAAACCCAAGTCAAGCCTTGTATTTAGAGTTCAATATATCCAGCTAAGCATGGTAATTGGAGATCAATATACTTACAATACATGGTAATTAGAATTCAATTTATTTTATAAAAAAATTAATTTGGAACTAGAATCGGGCCCGTAAGCCATGGGCCAATTTCGATTCCGAACTGCGGTTTCGATCAACGGACTAAGCCCAGATTTGATCAGATTGATTCCGAATCGAAATCGGCTAGTGACCATGACTAATGGCCACTATCATGATGCAAATAATATCGCCATAGAGCTAAGCTAATAGTTGACCGAAGAGCTGACGCGACCCCTGAATCTTCCAACTGTACTTTCTGGCTGGCATCCATTCCCAATGAGATAAAGACGAACATGACAGGACGTGGAGTGCTGGACAGAGATGATCCATCGCGCAAGTGACCAAAAAGGAAAGAACTGTATTAAAAGTACAAAAAAATTATGTAGAACGCCCACTTTGATATTAATTTTTTTTTCAAATCATTTAACTGTTACTTTTTCAAAATAATAATTATTTAAGTGTCATTTTCAATTTGAGTTACCGAAAATCCGACGTTATTATATTTTATTAATTTTTTAGTCCTACGTAGCTCGTCAGCGTGCCTAGTCAGCATATAACTCCTAAACGACGTCGTCTAGAAGTTGTAAATAGAAATCATTTAAGTGCCAAATTTTGTTTAAAGTGATTATTTTAGTGCCGGTCGTTATTAAAAAGATCACTTCGGTATTAGTCGGATTGTGCGACGTCGTTTTTGACATCCACGTGGACTGGATTTTGTAATAAAATATGCCAAGTCATATTAAATTTTTTTATTATAAATACCACGTAATCAATTTGATTGGAATTAGCACTTAAGTGATCGTTTTTTATCCAATTTGGCACTTAAGAGTTCTTTTTTTCTCCGACTTGATACTTAAATAATTAAAAAAAAACTTTTGACATTAAAATGAGCACCGCACATAACTTTGAGCTCTTCGTATTATAAGATGATTTCTTTTTGTACATCATATACAATGTCAATGGGCGCTTGGGAATGGCCCATGGTGACCCTGGGGCAGAATGGGAAAGAAAAGATAGGGAAAAGAAGTGAAAACAAAGGAAGAAAAGAATAATCGGTCTGAGCCATCCAAGTTTCTTATATTGAAGTTGAACATGTCAATATATTTATATTAAGCAAAAAGAGTGTTTTGTCTCGATTTTTTTTTTTGCATATTTCAAAACCACCCCTATATCACAAAGAAAATATCAAAAAAAATATAATCCTATTGCATTGGTACCAATTCAATTTTAAACCTTTTAATTAGGCCAATTAAGTCCTTAACCTTTTTACATTTTTTTCAACTGAGTCCATCCTAAACCTATTGATTGTGCTGACGTAGACATTTTCTAATAATATTTTAATAATATTTTTATTTTTTTATAATTTATAATTTTTTTCCTTTCGATTTGGTTGGCAAGGGTCATTGTGGCCTCACTTGCGGCCGATGAGGCTGCGGGCGAGGTGGCCCTCGCCTAGATATGGCATGGCGAGGGCCTCTGTGGACCATGGCTATGAGTGGGGAACCTTGTGTCGTGTTGATAACTAATTGCTCTTTTGTGTTCTTTTCTTGGGAGATTCTAGAGTTGGAATTCACTTTCATGAGTGGCCGATTATTTGAACGATTGGACCGTATGAAGTCTACATGAAATTCACATGACATGAAAACAACAATTGATACGTACTAGATACACGTACAACCTAGCAGTAATGACTCTTAGCGGTGGAGCCATTGTAAATGGATCACATTCAATTATTCAATTTGTAAAGAATATGAACTATTCTTTCCTTTGTTTTTCATTCCAATTTCTCTTTTATCCTTTTCTTACAAAGTTGAGGATACTCTATCATGGGGTGGTATTGGACCAAAATACCCTTATAAAATTTATACAACCGCGCCCTCTCTCCCTATCCCTTCCCACCATTGCCACTGATACACCTAATCCACCGGACTTGCTATTGTGCTGCCGTCGTCATACTCCATCCCATCGCTTCCCGCGCCTCCCATCATAACAATCTAGCTCACGCTTGTTGGCTTGGCATTATGATTTCTCATTTGGATATTTACTCACAACTTCGGTAAATTTATGATAGGAAAATGCATGTGCATTAATTCTATTTTGACGAATGGTATACAATATGTTGTTTCTAGAGAGAGCCAACATTCAAAGTGGTGAGCGTGTGATGGACGTCATAGACATTTCAGCCTTTGGATCGAAGATAGGCGCATATTTATTGATACCCGAATTTTCCCGACCAGTCCTTTAAAAATGCGAGATTCCAGGATGGGACTTGTTTCTTGACTAAAAACAGTTAGACAGGTGTCCATGGAATCTCAATTGCATGTAGAAATTAGGAGTTTTGTAGCCTATTAGCAATTATGCATAATTTTCTCAATAAATCAAGAGTTTACTTTTTGGTCAATCCTAAAATGTTAACTTTAGGGTAAAGTTCAACCAAACATATGAAAATTACATATATGTGTCAATTCAGCATAGGCATGTAAAATTAGACCTTTAGATTTCAGTTTTTTGTAAAAACGATCAAAGGTTGACTTTTTTGGTCAAATCAAAGAAATTGACTTTTGACCGAAAAAATTAGAATTTCATTAGTTTCCAATCTTTTTTCATATTGATTTCTCTTGGGCATTTGTTTAGGGAGAATGACAATTGAAAGTCTTGGGTTTGATTTTGACAATCTTAAATGAGTAAGTTTTGAGAGGCGATCAACACTCGGGATTTATAATCGACGGTTAACTCGTCCGTTTTCAGTCAAATGGGGCCTAACAAATTTTATTTCAGTCCAATTTAGGCATCCTAAGGGAATTTGGAAAATAACAAGCAATCGCGAGAACCTAAATTAACCCGGTCAACCCGGGTCAACCCAATTTGACCGAGGTGGACCTGGTCCCATTGACCTAACAATTTCGGCCCAAAGCCCATCCCATTCAGCCCATCAAGGGAACCGGCCACACCTGTTAAATATTACCAAATTGCGACATTTCTCAAAGTAATCCTCTCAATTACCATTGAGCCATTAATAAAAATGTCCTGCCATGTCAATCATCACCATTCCTTTTAATTCAATCTCCACCCTCCAAACCTTAATCCATGCACTTGGCCAACAAAGAAGGGCACAAGGGAACACTCCTTTCCACCAATAAGAAGAATTCTTAACCCTCAAGCCAAAAGGTCATCCCTTGGATTAAGAAATCATCTAATGTCTAATTATGGGTAGAAAAGAAACATAAATCTCTCCCTTAGTACGTCAACGTTTAGGGCACGCATGAAAACACACACATTCACCTTCATTTTTGCTCTCTCGTAGAAATAAACACCAAAATCCTCTTTACCAAAGCCGTCTCTCCAACGGCCGCCCTCCCATAGGGTCATTTCCAGAGAATCCTGGTCTATTTATGGCGATATTTCTGCAACACTCATGGTAGGCCCATGATTTTGTATGAGTCTCAAGTGATTATCCAAGGATTCCAAGTGGATTCGTAGTCTAAAATTGAAGTTCAACTTCAATCTATGAAAAAAAAAAGGTCTGGGGTAGGATATGATAAGCATAACTTATGATTTGATATGGTCAAATGTGATAATGCTGTGTATTGTCATTTGAATGCTTGGGGAGGCTGATTAGGTTTGATGTGAAGTCGTTAGGGTCGGTTCAAAGGCTAGATACTCCTAGTGTTTGATGAAATGTTCATTAGAGTTACTTGCTCTACCAATTAGGGATCTTCATATAATGATTGGCCAAATTAAGGAAAAGCATAAACTACAAAGTTGTAAAAGACATCCTAAGCTTCTATTCGTTAGGTTGTGGTAAAATTTTGAGCATCATTTTCTAGGTCAAATCCACCTTGAAATTCAAATCTCAAAATCAATGAAAACCAAAATCTAACTCTGTTCATGAATTCTTGAACGGACCGATCTCAGAGATTTCAAAAATTAAAATACTTAAGCTCTGAACCTGCAGAAGCCATAGGCATGAAAGTTAAAGAAGCCTTCTCAAGCTTTCTAGTCGTTCAAATTTCATCAAATCCCAAGCTCATTTTCTGGGACAATTAATTTTTCACCAGTTTAGGTTCAGGAAAAAGCTACAGAGTTCAATTATGATCAATTTCAGAAGTTGTAAATAATTCATAAGGAAGATGATTAAATTTGGAAAAGTGTTGAACTGAAAAATTTTAGAGCACACTTTAATCTATCAAACTGGAAAGCCGCATAAAATTTCATCTTAGCTTGATAGGTTAATGGAATTTTCAAATCCGGCTTGGGACATGTAAGGGATTGAAAACTAGAATCTAATTGACAGGCTAAAACGTAAAAATTCTCTAAGTTGTGGGCCGAATTTCGAAATGTGATGAAAAGATAAATTAAAGAATAAATCATGAAGTACTAGACTGGAAAGTTTTGTGAAATTGTGGATTAATTTGACACTCGAACCGAATTTTAGAAAAACCGGGCTCTAATTAGGAGAAAGACTGAATAATTGGGGCAAAAGTGCAAAACTCGAATGCTTACGAGAAAGAAATTGTAAAATTTTCAACTGAGACTTAAAAGAGTACTTCATAAGCTTCCAATCAATGTAAGAATTAAATCTGAAATCATTAGGTTGACGTAAGGCATCAAAACTTGACTGGTTAAATTAGGGGAAAACTGAGAAGTTAACCCTAGTGGTTGACAAGGTCAGTCATTACTCTCCTTGCTAGATGTGCTTGTCATACGTGGTATGCTGAATGTTATTGGTTGATTGATCGATGAATGGTGAATACATATAACTGAATTTTCATTTGGACGATACCGAGGTTGGCATGTAATGACGGGTAGTCAGGTGAGGGACGCCAAATTGGTTGATACCAAGTTTATACCAACTTACCACTTCACGAATTTTGCTTAGTGGAAGTCGGTCCCTACTTGGTCGAACTTAAGCACTTTACAAATCGCTGATATGAGGTGGATTGGGTATACATCGATTACATAACCAAATTCCCTCAAAAAACGATCCTTGATTGAATGGACTCTTTGACTTGAATGATTGTTTTGGTGATCAACTTCCATGTGTGAGCAATCAGGTTGATGACGGAATGAATTCTTTAAGATTGATGCTTGTATGGATGTTGAGGAATGATGGAGGAGGCCAAAAAGACACTATTTGGTTGATGACAGAGAGCTTCTTAATAGTTTTAATTAGGATTAATAACAGACTTAGGTTTGAATGTAGAGTTATTCTTTAGATTAAGTAATTCTACGCGTATAAAAAGGTTTAATATCACCTAGATATGGGTTCAATAGCTTAGTTTAGACATCACCTTTAAAGAAAATAAAAGAAACGATCAAAATTGGTAGTAACTAGCTTAGTTTAAGCTAGGGCTCACTTAAAAAATCTCTTTTAAGTTTTGAATTAGAATTAGAATTAGAATTAAGATTAGAATTCAAAATCAATGAAGAAGTTTGTAAGAGATCACATCTTGGGGCTTACAAACATGGCATGTAATATTCTTTACCCGTCATTGTAGCGGGTTATTTTACGCACTTTTCTTACTTTATGTAACGAGTACTTTATTTACTAGTTTTCATTACCATTTTCAATGTGTGTCTACATGATGTCATTTCCTTAATTGCATGCGTCTAGCCTAGTTGAATGCTTAGGCTAAAAACGTAAGGATCACAAGGCACACACAAAAAAATATTGCATGATCATTTAGCGGACTTGAAACTTAGGATTCATAATTTGAATAAAAGACTGTGTGAACACTTAGATAACAAACCAATTGAGTTTAGTATAGTTGAACTAAATAAGGTAACATAGTCCCTGTATCTAGATTCTTAGGTTGCGTAGGAAGTGAGATATCCTGCTATATCTCACTTGGTTTCTAGTCCCAATAGGCTAGCGACAACTCCTTCACATAGAACTCTCCTAAGCTTATTCTAACTAAACACAAAAATCCCAATGTCACACGAGGTAATAGTTTGGGAGAAGCCGCGCTGATTAAGGACCATTGGTCCACCTTCAACATTACCTCTAAACCTCTCTCCCCCAGACACGCTTCAAGGGAGTGTCATTACCATTTGGCGACTTCGCTAGGGATTTGGTTATAGACCTTAGAGGTATTAAGCCTAAAATAACTCGATTGGGTGTTAAGTAATTCATCTTCCATGGTAACGCGTGTCGAAGTCGTGTGGAATACGAGGTTAGTCCACCAATAATGTTTTAAATGTTGATGCAGATTAGGAGTTATAAGGGGTAGATTATGTGTAAACCCCTTGTCTTGCAAATGGTGTAAGGAATGTATGGATATGTGGGTGTTTATTGGAATTAGTGTTTGATATAAATTGTTGTGCATGCTTTAGATGCTACACAAACCGTGGTCTAAAACCCCGTATTGCAACCCCATGAAACCCACTGGAACAGTGTGAGAATGGATGACCTCGTTAACTATTTTTGCCAAAATTGGATGATTCATTCTCGTTCCCCATCATCTCAATGAGAGAAAGAACCTACCTCGTTGACGAATTTTGCGACAATGGGCGAGCCCGATATCTTATTGTGTTGGGAGCCTTAATATATCTCACCTTCAGGTGTCAAGCCTCACAAGTCCCGTGTGCATGTCTATGTGATTGGAAATCCTCCTTCACTTCACTGGTTGTACGCATATCTCTTATCTTGTAGAAATTTTAAGATTTCTCTTAAATTCTCATATGTACTTTCTTTTGTAATATATGGTAATCAATCAAAACACATTATTTGTTGGTCTAGATACATTGGAGGGATCAGACCTTCAAAACATCCCCATTCACAAGGAAGCGTGCTATAAGCGACAACAAGGGAATGGGATGAGGCACACATTGAAGCCGCTCATTTATCCCTAAAAAACAAGTGGCTTTGCTAGAACTAACCTTGATTTCTGTTAACACCTATTTTAATTTGCCCAAAATTAATTAAATAAAATTTATGAGTTAATTTTCTTTAATTCCTAAAATAAAAAATATTTCTATTTAAATGCGTTGCATATAGAAATTAGGCACATTGTATTAATAGAGTCAATTAGAGTTCTTTTTTTTTTAAAATTCCGAGATGGGCCGGGTCGGGGCCGGGCTGACCTGGCCCTTTTCTTTTTCCTTTTTCCCCCCACACGGGCCGAGGCCCTTTTCTTTTTTGTTTTTCTTACTTTTTCCCCCCGCGCTGGCCTAGCGCGCCTTTCTTTTTTCTTTCTTCCCCCAGCGCGGGCTGGGCCTGGCCCGGCCCAGCTCCTTCCTTCCTTCTTCCCCCTTGCCTGCTGTCCCTTTCTCTTTCCCTGTTCGCCCCTGTTCTGGCCACAGAGTGACGAACGACGGCGCAGCTCCGCGTCGTCCCTATCCAGCTAGAGCAGGGTTGAAGGAGCACGCCAACGGGACTGGCATTAGTGGCTAGTCTCGTCCTCCCTGATTTCCCAGCCTCCCTTATCTCCTCCTTCCTCTCTTCTCCCTGTTGCACTGTCATTCTAGAACCGGCCCCCCCTTTGCACCGGCCTAAATGGCCGCGAAAGTCGCGGGGCAGTGTAGGCCGGTGCAGGCCGTCGTCATGTGGACATAACGGAGCAGGGGAGCATTGTCGTTCGCCTATAAAAGCCGGAGAGAGAGACTGAGGCGGAGGTTGGCCGTTTGAGAGAGAAATAGAACAGAGAGAGAAGAGAGAGAATAAAGAGAGAGTGAGAGCAAACCGAGATCACACCGGAGTAGGAAGGAGAGCCAGCAGTGTCGCTATAGCCTCCAGACCCGCCGGAAGCCCCCTGGAGGTAAGCATAGACTAGTGAGCTCTCTTGACCGAGATATCTCTATGTTCTCTCTTGTTTTTTGGCACGGTTTGGCCGGGACTCGCGCCGGCCATGTCGCACGATTCCTGGCCCATACCGCTTTCAGTCATGATCCCCACTCTCTGTCGAAGGAGCCGCAGCCGCCAGAGTCGATCAGATCGTCGGAAGAGGTCAAAACCCCTCGGTTTTTGTTGCGCTTACCATATGTTTGCTAAAATGCCTCAATGAGGCCGGGTAAGTTTTGCTCGTCGGTCGGCGAGTAAGTGGTCGGATGGTGAGCTTGGTGGTGGTCCTAGAGGCTGGATTTGGGGTAGGCATCGGCCAGTGTTGGCCGACGAAAGGCCAATTTTGGCTCCGTCAGCATCCCCCGCATTTCTACACGCGCGAGTTCGACTCGACCCGGATCAATCGATCTGACTTGGGTCAACGCCCTGGGTCGGATTTGTTGACCCGGGTCGATTCCGACTCGATCCGGATCAACTGACCCGTCCCGTGTCAACGTTCTGGGTCGAATTCGTTGACCCTTTTAATTTGTCCAAAATTAATTGAACAAAATTTGGGAGTTAATTTTCTTTAATTCATAAAACAAAAAATATTTCTATTTAAATGTATTACATATAGAAATTAGGCACATTTGTATTAATAGATTCTATGAGTTTTTTTTAAAATTTTTTTTTTAAAAAATTTTGAGTTGGGCCGGGTCAGGGCCGAGCCGACCTGACCTTTTTCTTTTTCCTTTTCCCCCCCACACAGGCCCATGCCCTTTTCTTTTTTTTTTTCCTTTCTTTTTCCCCCCGTACGGCCTAGCCCGCCTTTCTTTTTTCTTTCTTCCCCCCCGCGCAGGCTAGGCCTGGCCTGGCTCGGCCCGGTCTAGCCCCTTCCTTCCTGCTTCCCCCTTACTGGCTGTCCCTTTCTCTTCCCCTGTTCGCCTCTGTTCTGGCCGTAGAGTGACAAACGGCGGCGCAGCTCCGTGCCGTCCCTATCTGGCCAGAGCATAGCCGAAGGAGCACGCCAACGGGACTGGCAATAATGGCCAGTCCCGTTCTCCCCGATTTCTCGGCCTCCCTTATCTCCTCCTTCCTCTCTTCTCCCTGTTGCTCTGTCATTCCAGAACTGGCCCCCCCCTCTGTACCGGCCTAAATGGCCGCGAAAGTCATGGGGCAGCGTAGGCCGATGTAGGCCGTTGTCATGTGGACATAACGGAGCAGGGGGGCACCGTCGTTTGCCTATAAAGCCAAGGAGAGAGATTGAGGCGGGGGTCGGCCGATTGAGAGAGAAACAGAAGAGAGAGAGAGGAGAGAGAATAGAGAGAGAGTGAGAGCAAACCGAATTCACACCGGAGTAGGAAGGAGAGCCAGTAGCGTTACCGTCGCCCCCTGACCCGCCGAAAGCCCCCTGGAGGTCAGCACAGACAAGTGAGCTCTCCCGGCCGAGATATCCCTATATTCTCCTTTGTTTTCTGGCATGGTTTGGCCGGGATTCGCGCCGGCCGTGTTGCGCAATTCCTGGCCCATAACGCCTTCAGTCACAGTCCCCACTCTATGTCGAAGGCGAGCTGCAGCCACCAGAGCCGACCGAATCGTCGGAGGAGGTCAAAACCCCTCGGTTCTTGTTGCGCCTACCATGTGTTCGCTGAAATGCCTCAATGAGGTCGAGTAAGTTATGGTCACCGGCCAGCGAGCAGGTGGCCGGACGGTGAGTTTGGTGGTCGGTGAAGTTTGGTGGTGGTCCCAGAGGCTGGATTTGGGGTCAGTGCTGGCCAAGGTCAGCCGGCGGAAGGCCAATTTTGGCTCCGCTAACGGTCCCTGCGTGTCTACACACGTGGGTTCGACCCGACCCGGATCAGCTGATTGGACCCGGGTCAATGCCTTGGGTCGGATCCGTTGACAAGAGTCGATTTCGACCCTATTTGGATCAACTGACTCGACTCGGGTCAACGTTCTCGGTCGGATCCGTTGACCCTTTTAATTTGCCCAAAATTAATTGAACAAAATTTATGAGTTAATTTTCTTTAATTCTTAAAACAAAAAATATTTTTATTTAAATGCATTGCATATAGAAATTAGGCACATTTGTATTAATAGAGTCTATTAAAGTTTTTTTTTTAAAAAATTTCGAATTGGGTCGGGCCGACTCGGCCCTTTTCTTTTTTCCTTTTTCCCCACACGGGCCCAGGCCCTTTTCTTTTTTTTTTTCTTTTTCCCCCCTACAGGTCCAGCCCGCCTTTCTTTTCTCTTTCTTCCCCCCCAGCAATAGGTTGGGCCCGGCCCAGCCCGGCCCGACCCCTTCATTCCTTCTTCCCCCTTGCCGGCTATCCCTTTCTCTTCCCTTGGTCGCCCCTGTTCTGGCCGCAGAGTGACGAACGGCGGTCCAGCTTCGCGCCGTCCCTATCCAGCCAGAGCAGAGCTGAAGGAGCATGTCAACGGGACTGGCATTAGTGGCCAGTCCCATCCTCCTTGATTTTCCAACTTGCCTTATCTCCTCCTTCATCTCTTCTCCCTGTTGCTCTGTCATTCCAGAACTGGCCCCCCATTTGCACCGACCTAAATGGCTGCGAAAGTCGCGGGGCAGCGTAGGCCGGTGCAGGCCATCGTCATGCGGACGTAACAGAGCAGGGGGCACCGTCGTTCGCCTATAAAAGCCGAAGAGAGAGACTAAGGCGGGGGTTGGCTGTTTGAGAGAGAAACAGAACAGAGAGAGAAGAGAGAGAATAGAGAGAGTGAGAGCAAACCGAGATCACGCTGGAGCAGGAAGGAGAGCCAGCAACGTCGCCGTCGCCCCCAGACCCTCTAGGGGGCAACGTCGCCGTCGCCCCCTAGAGGTCAGCACAGACCAATGAGCTCTCCCGACCGAGATATCCCTATGTTCTCTCTTGTTTTTTGGCACGGTTTGGCCGGGACTCGCGTCGGCCGTGTTACACGATTCTTGACCCATACCGCCTTCAGTCACGGTCCCCATTCTATGTCGAAGGTGAGTTGCAGCCGCCGGAGCCTACCGGATCGTCGGAGGAGGTCAAAACCCCTCGGTTTTTGTTGTGCCTACCATGTGTTCGCTAAAATGCCTCAACGAAGCCGGGTAAGTTTTGCTCGCTAGCCGGTGAGTAGGTGGCCGGACGGTGAGCTTGGTGGTCGGTGAAGTGTGGTGGTGGTCCCAGGAGCCGGATTTGGGGTTGGCGCCAGCAAGGGTCGGCCGGCGCAAGGCCAATTTTGGCTCTGCCGGCGTCCCCCGCGTGTCTGCACACGGCGGTTCAACCCGACTCGGATAAGCCGATTTGACCCGGGTCAACGCCTGGGTCGGATCCGTTGACCCGGATCGGTTTCAACCAGATCCAGATCAACTGACTTGACTCGGGTCAACGTCCTGGGTCGAATCCGTTGGCCCTTTTAATTTGCCCAAAATTAATTGAGCAAAATTTGGGAGTTAATTTTCTTTGATTCCTAAAACAAAAAATACTTCTATTTAAATGCATTACATGTAGAAATTAGGCACATTTGTATTAACAGAGTCTACTAGAGTCTTTTTTTAAATAAAAAAAATAAATTTCGAGCTAGGCCGGGCTGGGGCCGAGCCGACCCAGCCCTTTTCCTTTTCCATTTTCCCACCACACGGGCCCAGGCCCTTTTCTTTTTTTTTTCTTTTTCCCCCCGCGCGGGCCCAGCCCGCCTCTCTTTTTTCTTTCTTCCCCCTCGTGCGGGCTAGGCCTGGCCCGGCCCAGCCCAGTCCCTTCCTTCCTTCTTCCCCCTTCCTGGCTGTCCCTTTCTCTTCCCCTATTCACCCTTATTTTGGCCACATAGTGATGAACGGCGGCATAGCTCTGTGCCGTCCCTATTCAGCCAGAGCAAGGCCGAAGGAGCATGCCAATGGGACTGGCATTAATGGCCAGTCCCACCCTCCTCGATTTCCCGGCCTCCCTTATCTCCTCCTTCCTCTCTTCTCCTTGTTGCTCTATCATTCCGAAACGGGCCTCCCCTCTGCACCGGCCTAAATGGCCGCGAAAGTCGCGGGGCAGCGTAGGCCGTTGTCATGCAGATGTAACGGAGCAGGGGGGCACTGTTGTTTGCCTATAAAAGCTGGAGAGAGAGACTGAAGTGGGGTCGGCCATTTGAGAGAGAAACAGAACAAAGAGAGAAGAGAGAGAATAGACAGAGAGTGAGACCAAACTGAGATCACGCCGGAGCAGGAAGGAGAGCCAACAGCGTTGTCCCCTGACCCACCGAAAGCCCCATGGAGGTCAACACGGATAAGTGAGCTCTCCCAGCCGAGATATCCCTTTGTTCTCTCTTGTTTTTTGGCACGATTTGGCAGGGACTCGCGCTGGCCGTGTCGCGCGATTCCCAGCCCATACCGCCTTCAGTCATGGTCCCCACTCTCTGTCAAAGGTGAGCTCCAGCCATCGGATCCGACCGGATTGTCGGAGGAGGTCAAAACCCCTCACTTTTTGTTGCGCCTACCATGTGTTCACTAAAATGCTTCAATGATGTCGGTAATTTTTGCTCACCGGCTGACGAGTAGGTGACCGGACGGTGAGCTTGGTGGTTGGTGAAGTTTGGTGGTGGTCCCAGAGGCCGGATTTGGGGCTAGTGCCGGCCAGGGTCAGCTGGCGAAAGGCCAATTTTAGCTTTGCCGGCGTCCCCCGCGTGTCTGCACATGCGGGTTCGACCTGACCCGCATTAGTCGATTCGACCCGGGTCAATGCCCTGGATCGGATTCGTTGACCCGGGTCGGTTCCAACCCTATCCAGATCAACTTACTCGACCCGAGTCAACGTCCTCGGTTGGATCCGTTGACCCTTTTAATTTGCCCAAAATTAATTGCACAAAATTTGAGAGTTAATTTTCTTTAATTCCTAAAACAAAAAAATATTTCTATTTAAATGCATTGCGTATAGAAATTAGGCACATTTGTATTAATAGAGTCTATTAGAGGTTTTTTTTTTTAAAATTCCGAATTGGGCCGGGTCGGGACCGGGCCGACCCGGCCCTTTTCTTTTTCCCTTTTCCCCAACACGAGCCCAGGCCCTTTTCTTTATTTTTCTTTCTTTTTTCCCTCGTGCGGGCCCAGCTCGCCTTTCTTGTTTCTTTCTTCCCCCCCGCGCGGGCTGGGCCTAGCTCGGCTCGGCCTAGCCCCTTCCTTCCTTTTTCCCCCTTGCCGGCTGTCCCTTTCTCTTCCCCTGTTTGCCCCTGTTCTGGACGTAGAGTGACGAACGGCGGCGCAGCTCCTCGCCGTCCCTATTTGACCAGAGCAGGGCTGAAGGAGCACGCCAACGGGACTGGCATTAATGGCCAGTCTTGTCCTCCTCGATTTCCCGACCTCCCTTATCTCCCCCTTCCTCTGTTCTCCCTTTTGCGCTGTTATTCCATAATCGGCTCCCCCTCTACACCGGCCTAAATGGTTGTGAAAGTCGCGGGGCAGCGTAGTTCGGTGCAGGTCGTCATCATGCGGACGTAGTGGAGCAGGGGGCACTGTCGTTCCCCTATAAAAGCCGGAGAGAGAGACTGAGGCGGGGGTCGGCCGTTTGATAGCGAAACAGAGAGAAACAGAACAGAGAGAGAAGAGAGAGAATAGAGAGAGAGTGAAAGCAAGTTGAGATCATGCTGGAGCAGGAAGGAGAGCCAGCAGTGTCGCTGTCACCCCCATACCCACTAGAAGCCCCCTGGAGGTCAACACAGACCGGTGAGCTCTCCCGGCCGAGATATTCCTCTATTCTCCCTTGTTTTTTGGCACGGTTTGGCCGAGACTCGCATTGGCCGTGTCTTATGATTCCCGGCCCATACCGCCTTCAATCGCGATCCCCACTCTTTGTCGAAGGCGAGCCGCGGCCGCCGGAGCCGATCGGATCGTCGGAGGAGGTTAAAACCCCTCAGTTTTTGTTGCGCCTACCGTGTGTTCGCTAAAATGCCTTAATGAGGCCGGGTAAGTTTTGCTCGTCGGCCGGCGAGTAGGTGGCTGGACGGTGAGCTTGGTGGTCAGTGAAGTTTGGTGGTGGTCTCAGAGGCCGGATTTGGGGTCGGCGCTGGCCTGGGATGATCGGCGGAAGGCCAATTTTGGCTTTGCTGGCGTCCCCCGCGTGTCTCCACACATGGGTTCGACTCGACTCAGATGAGCCGATCCGACCCGGGTCAACGTCCTGGGTTGGATCCATTGACCCGGGTCAACGTCCTGGGATGGATCCGTTGACCCAAGTTGGATCCGATTAACCCGGATCTGCGACCCGACTAGGTTTTATTTATTTTCTTTTCTTCTTCCGTATTTTCCTTTTTAAAAAAATTCAATTTTTTAAAATTATGTGATATTTCTAAATGTTTTGATTTATTGTTGTATTATTATGCATGCTGTTATAATTACGTAAATTGTCGCGTTTAAATTAAACAAGCCTACGAGATTACGTGGTAGTATTTTGCACGTTTTTTTATTACCGTTGTGTTATTATTATGCATGTTTTTAATACGATTGCATGAATTGTTGTGTTTTGAATGTCATCTGACTTAGTTAAGACTAGAATCTACAGCTGCATATCTATTTTGACTGCTGATCGTTTATAATTATGTACTCGCTTGATGACCTTACATGTTAGGAGAAATGTCCTAAAATTAATCCAAATTGCCTGATAAATATTTTCAAAAAATGAATAGGGTAAAAAGGTACCGAAAGGGCATTAGTTATCCAACTAGTGTAACCAAGTTCCCTAACTCATTTAATCTCTGGTTCGTAGGAATAGGGTGATCCTCCCATCATCCTATTTGGGTTTCTAATCGACCCACCCCAAATCAATTAGTGACGACTTTTCGATATAAACTATTTGCATGTTAAAAAACCTAAACCCTAAGTTGCGATATGGTATGGGTTTGGGAGAGCTGAGTTAAGTCCCGAACCTAGACTTAGCGCGTACCAAGAAATACCTCATTTTTGCATGATCGATAAAAAAAAAGCCGACAGGTCGTTCGCAACAGACTGGTGACTTTGCTGGGGACTTGCATTTTTTAAAGTGGTCTTAAGCCAAATTTTTTTTATCCTGTTCAAAATAATTTTTGTTTGGCAGAAAGGATTCTAGGTATGAGCCTAACATTAAGGTGTTATTGGTTCTTGCATGTTCTAATTGATTATTTATAAATTGTTGTGCATGCTCTAATGATTTAGCACTACACTATTGCACACACAATCATGCTGCCGGACCTGGGCCGCAATAGGGCATTTTAAGATGGTGTGAAGAAAGATACGACCTTGAACGCAAGCCCACGATGTAGAAGTTGCCTTTCTTTTCCCCGAAATTTATTTCTAAAAATCATAAAGAAATATCTTTAGCTGCTATTCGCATGACTATAAGATATTCCTTTTGATTTAGCCTCAAAAGGACTTAACACCAACGCGAGACTGCGACGGTCAGGCACCCTTTTAATTTCATTTTGCTGAGCCAGTCTAGATAGAGATCGAACCTCACTTCTCATGTGTATGTTGTTGTGATTGCCATGGTTCAAGAAAAGGTATATATTCTATCCCATCTCATTTTATTATGCAGCCTACTTATTCATTTGATTTGTTACTGTTAGACCACCCATTGATTGTATTCTATATACGATGGGAAGAGCTTATGCCCAATTTGTCCCCACTCCTAAAAAAGAGCTTCTGGCTTGGTGCGACCAGCTCAATCAGAATGACCAACAGTATGTCAAAGCAAGAATGGGTCGCCTACTCTCATTGCTCAAAATCAACATCCATTCTAGCATGAAGCAAGCATTATCACATTTCTGGTGCCCACAAACATCCACTTTCATATTTGTAAGTTTGAGATGACACCGACTTTAAAAGAGTATAGTGTTGTCATTGAAAAGCCTTTGGGATCTGAGCTCATCAAACCACTTTTGGGTGTGTCCCCTCTACCCGAATTATCTCAGTTTTTGTGAACCGATAGCAATACCGTGAAAAGAGTCGTTAAAACTCATTGTAATGCCTGCTCTTGATTTTTCTTAAATGAGTGTTTTGAAAGTCAATCCATGAGCTAAAAAGCTAAGATTTTTATCCTTGCTTTTGTCGGGTGTGTCATTTTCCCCCATCACAAAAATTCAATAAAACCCTCGATTGTATATGTAGCCAAATAAATTTACATCGGCTTGGGTTATGTTAATTCGGTTCTGGCAGAAACATTTTTGTCTCTAAACCGTTTTAAACAAAATGATGAGAAAATCATGCGGGCCGCCCCAGAAATTTTGCAAATCTGGTTTCTATCTCATTTAAGAGGATTTGGGCACCTCATGCAGCTGTTTGAAGTCGATGACCTCATGCAGTCGATACAAAGATTTGAGGTCTTAAAAAATTATTCCCCTCATAGGGATTACTCTACCTGGATAAACTTTTTGAAAGACCCTGATCCCAAAGCTTTTTTATGGCATGCTAAATGGTTCCATGAGGGTCAGGCTCGGTATGCTCACCAATTTCACAACCCTGTTTCATTGCTCGGATTATCTGGCGCCACTTCGTACTACCCCTACCGGGTAGCCCGCCAGTACAGGGCCCTCCAGGAGATCCCGCCACCTCTCAAGACAGACTTGTTTCAAGTTCGATTCACTCGCTTGAATTACAATTACGTTGGTGAAATCCATGCCATCCAGGGGGTGTGGACTCAATGTCAACCTGAGAACATTCTTGTGCCTAGATTATTGAAAGGGCAGGAAAATGTCCACCATGCTTCTTTGTTCTACATCATACATCACAAAATCCCGGCATATCTCGAAAGGACTGTGGGGGCGAGGGATACGCTTATTGTGGAGCTTGTCCGTGAAAATAAGTGGCTCCAAGAGACTGTAGCTTCCCTATCGTTTATAGAATGAGCATCCGGGAAGGGCTTCTTTTTGTTAAAAGCCTATGTCTTTTATATTTTCCTAGTATTTATGTTTAGGGGTTTTGATTTTCATCTTTAAAAGTGTTTATGGGTTATACTAATGTTAATATAACTCGGACCGCTTTTTATTCTATAAATAATATTTTTTACGCCTTAATGACGCCACCGTGGCTTTCGGCCCAATGGTATCCGGGGATGAGTGAAATGATCCGAGGCGACCGGGGTTCGAACCCCGGGGACGCCACTTGTAATGTTAATATTAATAAAAAACTTTTTTCTCATTTTTTTTTTGCAAATGAAGAAAGTATGTAATAATAATATGATTAGGTCATAGAATGATTCTTTATTGGGCATTATACTCATTCATATCAGCGTTTTCACAGGTAGTTACAAAAAATGGCCGAAGAAAACGTCCGTCTCAATAACATGGAAGACGAGATGAAACTGGTTCTCAACGCGATCCAAAATCTCACAAAGCAGGTGGAGTCCATTCAGGGCAAGCTCACCCCCACGCCTGCAGAAATTGAGGTGGTGTTACCACTACTATCTACTGGAAAAGACAAAGCCTCTGCCAGCGACAGCAAACTAGAGGATGATCCGCTTCCCTTTGCCATCAGGAAGCCTGAACTTGAAGCTATACCAATGATAGAACATGACAAATGCCTTGCAAAGGTCGAGGAGATGCTGAAACAGCTACAAGGCTTGTAACATGCTGTCCCACTTGACCTGTCTATATACAAACGGGTCAAAGTTCCAAAAAAGTTTAAGATACCGAAATTCGAGAAATATGATGATACCTCGTGCCCCATACACCATTTGCACATGTATCATTTGCGGATGACCCAGTACGTTGATAATGAAGCCCTCATGATTCAGACTTTTCAAGCAAGTTTGACGGGGCCAGCCTTGACATAGTATATGTCGAAAGATGTAGATACTTTTAAGTCTTGGGATGATGCCGCTGATGATTCTTCAAGCAGTATCAATTCAACCTCGACGTCACCTTTACTCATGACAATCTGGAACACACTGAAAAAAAGAAGAGTAAGTCCTTCAAAGAGTATGCCACCAGATGGAGAAACTTGACCACCCAGATTACCCCACAACTCACTGATCATGAACAAGTGAAGTTGTTTATGAAGTCTCTTCCGTATGAATACAGATACCATTTGGTTGGTGCCACTACTGAATCCCTTAATCGTCTTGTTCCTATAGGCGAACGAATTAAAATGGGATTGTGTGACGGATGGTTCACATACCCCGCTTCCATAAGTAAGAGGCTCAACACGCGAAAAGAGAAGGAGCCCCTGACAGATGGGAACGTTGCATACACCTAGACTGTTCATCCTCCCCAGACAGTCGGTGTGAACAGTGAGCAGCAGCCGATCTCAAATGGCTAGCCTCTGAGGCAATATAAGAAAAGACAATTCACTACATTGCCTGGATCCCTTTCTCAAGTCCTGGCCATACTCTGAAAGAAAAATCTGCTTTCTACTAAACAAAAACGGCCAAACTCAGAAAGTTTTTCGAATTATAATCCATCCAAAAAATGTGACTATCACATGGGTGAGGTAGGACATTCAACGGACAACTGCTATATCCTCAAACACCGAATCCAAAACTTGCTCGACACTAAAGCCTTTTCGTTTCAGACATCCAAACCAAATGTCCAAAACAACTTGCTACCCGAACATGAAAACAGAATCAAAGCCATATCCACTTTCGATGCTGGCCGAATCAAGAGTGAGAGGGTATACACTATTGACGTTTATAATGCCTTAGTGAAAGCGGGGTATTATTCTACTGGTGAAGTACTACCCTTGTCCCTAACGAAAGAAAGGGTTGCCAGTATGGCAAAAGCAGGTTTGATTGTATATGCCGACCGTATCGGCATAGTGGCCACCATCTTTGAGGTTATCATCGACTGGGACAAAGAACTTTCAGCACTGAATGTTGAAACAAGTGAATGCATCCCCACGCTTGTGAACAAACCTTTGTCTGACAGCCCAGACGATGAGGAGGAATTGACGATTGAGATACCCCTACTCGAAGAGCACATAGTGATCGAAATATCTCAGCCTTACCGGTACGAGAATGAGAAAGCAGTCCCATGGTCCTACGAATTGGATGTTGATTTAATCACCAGGTCAGGACGAACGTATGCCTAAGCTGACGCTCAACCTTTGAAGCTTGTTACCAATGAAGAAGCCAAAGAATTCCTGGCCATCGTCAAAGCCAGTGAATACAATGTGGTAGATTAACTACGCAAATTGCCCGCTCAGATTTCCTTGTTAGAACTACTCCAAACATCCGTGAAACATCAAAAAGCTCTAATGAAGGTGCTTAGCGAAGTAAATGTACCAGAGAAAATTGAGCATGACAAGTTAGAAGCATTTGTAGGGTCTATCCTTTTGAAGGATCATATAACATTCTCAGAAGATGAATTTCCCGTTGGAGGAAGGGGACATACCAAGGGCCTCTACAATTCCGTTAAATATAGAAACTCCCACGTAGCTCGAGTTCTGATAGATAATGGGTTTGCATTGAATATTTTCCCATTGGCAACCTTGCACCATCTTAATGTGGACACGTCTAAGCTCCGTGCCTCCAAAACATTCGTCAGAGTGTTCGACGGGATGAAGAAAGACACTGTGGGTGAGATCGACCTTGATGTCCAGATTGACCTAACGGTATTCAACATCCTGTTTCAAGTGATGGACATCCCCACTGCCTTTAGCTTTCTGCTGGGCCGCCCTTGGATTCACTCTGCTGGAGCTATACCTTAAAGCCTTCACCAAAGCGTGAAGCTTGTAGCCCAAGGGAAGCTGATCACAGTTCTTGGAGAAGAAGATCATTGGATCCACCAAGAAACTGCCATCCTATATGTCGAACCAAGTGCCAAAGTGAAATCTAGCTATTAGTCCATTGAGCTATATCCAGAAAACTTTCCCGTCACCTGCTAAATTGTTGCAGGATGAAAAAATTTATCTTAACCTCTCAGGACAATCCAGTGAGGGGTTCAAGCATCTTGCCAAATGTTCAAGTCAGCCGAACTCCTCAATGCTTCTCGTAAATGTTGCTGTTGACCGACATCAGAACCCAGACAAGCTACCGATTGAGGAAGATTGTGAACAAGAAGAAACGCTGAATAGTGTGGTTACCCTATTTGACAACATCTTTATAGGAGCCATACATGAAGACTCGACCTCAGAAACGAGTGTAAACCCGCCTGATTTGCTTGCACGTTTGCAGTATCAGTTAGGCGAGCTATGAGATTTGCTTACACCCTTAATGGATACCATTGGCCAAATTTCAGACGTGTCACTGCCGTTTTCCGATCAAGAGCTGGTGACCCAAGTAAATCGTCCCGAAGAAAACCCGCCGTATGAAGCCCTTCCCGACATGACTTGGTGAGATGTCCAACTCTTACAGTGGCAGGGCAATGTACGATGATACTCACCGGTTCCTAAATCCATGGATGTGATATTTCCTATCCTTTTGCAAAAGAGGCTAATCACAAGAACGTCGAAACACCCTACTCCTGAGTACTTCATTAACTATGATCCCTCCAGATCTTGAGACTTTCACTTAGGAGAGGTCGGACACTCGCTGGATGATTGCGAGGCTCTGAAGAACAGAATTCAAGACCTACTGGACGCCGGGGCATTTACTTTTCGTGCCCCATGGCTGTGTCATGGTGAAGATGACCTCTTGGTGGTACCTAGCCTTTGTGCCGCTGCCCCTGAGCTTTCTGATAAGGCATGCAAGGGAAAGGCAATTATGGATACCTTGGGCCAGCTCAGTGGTAAGTTCGACTATTACGTTGACTACCAGATGCCATCAAGTTTTTTGAAGACAAGCAGAATAGCGTTCTTAGTGGATGGGGCGACATGGAAAAGCTGACACCAGTAAAGAGAAGAGCCGATGAGCTAGATTCCTAGAACGATGATTTCAAAGATTTCTTCGTTGGCGCAATAAACGAAGGATCGGTGGAGGGAATGGGCACAAGCCCGCTTGAGTAGAATTCCTCTTCTCCTTTCTGCATGAATCCTTAGAGAAAGGGGCTATCCTTGTGTTTGTTGTTTCGTCGTCATTTCTGCTGGAAGAAATGTCTTTTTAAACTCGCCCTCTTTTGAGATTGTAAATCCATGTATTGTAAATAAATAATGTTTTGAGGGCATTAGGTTGTATACCAAACCGGCCCATTGATGATATCCAGCCCTAAAAAGGAAAGTATTCCGAGGCCCGGGCTATCTCATGTTTCCTCGTTTATAAAAATTTTCAAAAATCAAAGATATTTCACGATTTCTTCAAAAAAATGTTTTAAGAGGAAAAGGACAATGAAAAAAAAATCTATATCCCCATTTGTTTTTTTTTTATCAATTTACCCTATGTTTCAAGCATAATCTTGCGACTTGTGAGGGAGTTAGTACGGTCCAGCCTAATGATGTAAATACTGACAGCAGCGATTCTGACGATTCAAGTGATGACCCGCTGAAATCCGAAGAAATTGGGAGCAATATGAACAAATCAAGCCCCTTACAACCGAAGATATTGTTACCATCAATTTGGGTGGTACTCAGGATCCAAAAGAAGTAAAGATTAGAGCCAACCTTCTCGAAGGGAAAGCCATACTTTTGATCGCTCTCCTCAGAGTATCAAGACGTCTTCGCATTGTCTTATTTTGATATGCCAGGACTAGACCCTCGGATTGTCGAGCACAGTTTGCCTACCAATCCCGACACGCCTCCTAAAAAGCAAAGGTTACGAAGGACCAAACCCGAGCTGTCGAAAAAGATTGAAGGAGAAGCGATGAAGCTATTGAAAGTAGGGTTCATCAAGGTTTCGCAATACCCTGATTGGGTAGCGAGCATCGTGCCGGTGAAGAAAAAAGACGGTCGAATTCGAATTTGTGTGGATTACCGCGACTTGAACAAGGCCAGTCCAAAAGACGACTTTCCGCTCCCCCACATAGATGTCCTTGTAGATAGCACTGCTGGATTCGAATTATTTTCTTTCATGGATGGATTCTCTAGGTACAATTAGATAAGGATGAACGATGAAGATAAGGAGAAGACATCGTTCATCATTCCATGGAGGATCTTTCATTACAGGGTTATGCCTTTTGGTTTGAAGAATGCCGGGACAACATACCAACGTGCTATGGTCAGTCTCTTTCATGACCTGATGCACAAAGAAATTGAAGTCTATGTCGATGACATGATCACCAAGACCAGGTACGGAAAAGACCACATTGAAGCTTTGAAGAAGCTATTCAGCCGATTGCGTGAGTTCAAATTACGCCTGAACCCTGCAAAGTCCATATTCGGGGCGACCTCTGGTAAGTTACTTGGATTCATCATGAGTAGCAAGGGGATTGAGGTCGACCCCTCGAAAGTCAAAGCAATATGTGAATTGCAACCCCTGTCCACAGTGAAGGAGGTCAGAAGCATTTTGGGAAGGTTGAACTACATTGCTCGGTTCATCTCTAAACTCTCTGAGATTACACGGCCTTTCTTCAAACTTCTCAGGAAAGATGCTCAGATCAACTAGGATGAAGATTATCAAGAAGCATTTGAAAAGCTGAAGTAGTATTTGATGAGTCCCCCGATACTAGTTCCATTAGTCCCATGGCATCCTCTAACTCTCTATTTAACGATTCACAGTGAATCGTTAGGAGCCATGTTGGCCTAGAGCCATCCCGACGATGGAAAAGAACGAGCCATCTATTATCTAAGTAAGAAATTCACTATTTCGGAACAGAATTATTCTGAATAAAAAAAAACGTGTCGCATTGGTGTGGGTGTTGCATAGGCTCCGACAATATACTTTGCACAACTAGACGTTCCTTGTAACTGAAAACGACTCTATTCGGTATTTATTTAATCGACCGGCATTAGTAGGAAAATTAGCCAAATGGCAAATTCTAATTTCAGAATTTGACATCCAAACATCATCGCAGAAATCAGTGAAAGGTCGGGTAATCGTTGATATGCTGGCTGAATGCCTTGGGGAAACACATGAGGATGATCTTCCAGATGATCGCATTTTATCAACGGAGGAACACACATGGACCATATTTTTTGATAGAGCAGTAAAGCTATTTGGCTCTGGCTTCGGGGCAATCTTGATATCCCCATATGGGCAGCATTAACTTGTGGCCGCGAAATTGGTGTTTCCTTGCACCAATAATATAACTGAATTTGAGGCATGTATTCTTGATCTACAAGCAGCAGTTGATATAAAAATATCCAAACTAAAAGTGTTCGGCGATTCTACCTTAACCATACTCCAGACTATGGGTGAATGAAAGACAAGGGATACTAAACTAGTACCCTATCATGACTATCTGGAAGAATTGGTGTCAGAATTTAATGAGATCTCGTTCGACTACCTATCTAGATCTCATAACCAATTCGCCGATACACTGGCTACACTATCATCCATGTTGCAAGTTACCAATGGTTTGGATATAGAACCTCTGAAGATTGAAGTCCTGACCAGACCGGCCCATTGCATGACCTTGACTGAAGAACCCGATAGTAAACCATGGTATTACAATATCATGAACTATATCAAGGAGCAATAGTTCCCTGAATGGATTAGCTCTGCAGACAGAAGGTACATAATGAAGATGGCGACGAAGTTCTTCGTCAATGGTGAGAATTTATACAAGAGGTGTGTGGATGCGATCGAAGCAACACGAATTATGTAGGAATTGCATGAAGGAGTATATGGTCCACACATGAATGGACACATGTTGGCCAGGAAAATAACAAGGTTAGGTTATTACTAGCTTTCCTTAAAAAGTGATTGCATCCGACACGTTCGAAATTGTTACCGTTGTCAGATCCATGGAAACAAGATAAACGCCCCACCAACTGAATTACATTAGTTGTCAGAGTCATGGCCATTTTCAATGTGGGGCATCGATGTGATCGGCCCAATTAATCCGAACGCATCAAATGGACATCGCTTCATCTTGGTTGCAATTGATTATTTTTCCAAGTGGATCGAGGCCGTGTCATATACCAATGTCACTGCTCGGAATGTGATGAAATTCATCAGGCGAGATATAATTGCCCGTTATGGCGTTCCTGAAGCCATCGTTATAGATAATGGGACAAATCTGAATAATAAGTTTGTTGATGATTTACTCAGTGAATTCAAAGTCTGCCATCTGAATTCGTCTCCTTATCGTCCCCAAATGAACGGAGCTGTTGAGGCTACCAACAAAAAACATAAAAAAGATCTTAGCCAAAATTGCTAAGAACTACTGAAATTGGCATGAAAGATTGCCTTTCGCATTAATGGCATACCGAACATTAATTCGGACATCTACCGGGGCAACCCCTTTTTCCTTGGTGTATAGCATGAAAGTAGTCCTGCCTATTGAGGTAGAAATTCTCTCACTGTGGGTATTATCCCAAGTGAAACTGCCTGAGGTAGAGTGGAAGCAGCAAAGACTGGAACAGCTAAATATGATTGATGAAAAGCGGCTGAAGGCTCTTTGTCATGGGTAATGCTATCAACAGAGGGTAGTCAGATCATTCAACCAGAAGGTGCGCTCAAGACACTTTGAAGCAGGCGATCTTATCCTGAGAAAGGTGCTACCACTACCCTTGAGCATGGAGGTAAGTTCGCTCCAAACTATAAAGGGCCCTATATCGTGAAAAAGACACTCCTTGGAGGGGCTTTGATTCTGACTGAAATGGATGGACGCCAATTCTCCAACCCGATCAACTTTGATGCTGTGAAGAAATACTATCCTTAAAATAATCTCTATGTTCCTATTGATAATAAGGGAATTGTCAGAAAAGTTATTGATAAGGACACTCCTGGTAACAAGTTTAATCGGAAAAGATTTCGCACATGACAAAATGACGTCAAGGCCGATCCTGACAACTATGGAAGTCTCGATGGCAGTCACACCCACATCCGTCAAAGACCTTTAAAGCAGAAATTAGCTTTGCTGTGAAGATCTCTATGCAAGCAATTGCACATGCTTGTGCAGTCAGGAATCGGAGCATTTACGAGAAACTCCTCAACATGCTGGAACCGCATTGACACAACATGCACTGACAATAGAACTCTCTATTTGGAAGCACCCCTAATTATAGAGGATTTCATTTTCGCTTCGAGACCAAGAGTATGAAGGAGTAGATTGAGACAGAGAAGGCTGAACAAAGTAAAGAGGAGAAAAGATTCTGCTAGCTTTGAAGGCAAAATGAAAGAAGGGTAATTTGTATCGTTCTTAGTTTACCCTTGATCCTCTCATTTCTAATATAAGCTTATGCTATTGTCAGAAGGGAATTATCAACATCCGAGAAAACTCAAGGAGTTATTAGTTTAATCTCAAATGAAGGGAGTCACGAAGGATAATGTTGTATCGTTCCCAATTCCTGTCCCTCACAAAACCGTTCATTAACACGGTTTTTCTTATTACCTTGTAGGTTTGCCTCGATATTACAACATAGGTAAGTATCTCTTTCCCTAAAAACTCTTCTCATAAGAGTAGAAAGAAACAAAAAAAGGGAACACGTTAAAGCAAATAAATGCTCCGATGTATTGAACGAGGTGTGTCAGGATGATGAGAGACAATCCTTCGTCTATACACATTCTCACATATCAAACCCTTGCAAGATGAGCAACAAGGTTTTCACAAGGTAAATGGATTTTTCGCATAAGGTACGGTAGCCAAAATGACGAGAGGCAGTTCATTTCTCTGCCCCATACACTACCATTGATCCTTTGCTTGACCATTTTTTAGCCCATACACTCGGAGGTTCCTTTTAAATTACTCCTGTCGAGAACCACCCCACATTGGAGTAGCTTGAGGTAAATCAGCATCACAGGGAGGATTCAAAATTTAGAGGGAGCAAGAAGGCGTCCCTCCCTTTTGATCATCGCCCCCGTGGCTTCGACCTCATCATTTTCACGGATCCAGTGGTCCTCGATAGGGTCCTCCAAGACAAGCACACCATCAACGATAGGACGGTCAAGGCTAAAAGGGCCTTGTCAAGAGAGGAGCAGCAAACTAAAGCCTGTCCAAAATACCAATATGTCATTGATAATAGTGATGTTTTCATTTAGGAATTGAGCAAGACAAGAAGGATGAGGAATTTGTAATATCTAAACTTTTATATGTTCATCAGTTGTAACAGCTCGCACAAGATGAAAAAGATGAATAGAAATTTTCTTGCTCTCACTTGCATTAATCTTTAAGTATTATTATTGCAGATGAACTCTCACGATAATTTAAGTGCCCTAGGATGATGAAGAGTAGTTCTTCTTCTATCCCATACACTTATATCCCTTGCTAGCCCAATTAAACCGACGATTTCATTTCGTACGAACCCAGTTGGTGATCATCCCCCACACCGGGGCAAAGCAAAAGTCACCATAGTTTGAGCATCAGGGTCCAAAGTACCAAATCAAGATGAAGACTCTAAGAGCCTAATAACATTGTTTTGTTCAAATTTGTTTAAGCTAGTCCTGACAACACCAAAAAAAATGTTGAAAACTAGGGGCATAAAAAGTAGTGTGCCTGGTAAAAGCAATGCCGATGCCCATGAATAAAATCAAAGAAAAGAAAAGGAATAGAAGAAAAACGATGAAAAAGATGAAGAGAAAGGAGTCCCTAATTTCTAGGTAACTGCTGTGAAAAATAATGAAGTTTTAGCTGAGGAGATCTCTGAGCGTAATGAAGGTGCTCTCCAATACCTCAAAGATATTAAGTGGTGTAAAATAGACGACTCCAAAGGGTTTAAACTTGAGTTCTTCTTTGATACAAATTCCTACTTTAAGAACTCTGTCTTGGCAAAGATTTGCCACATGATAGATGAAGACGAACCTATTCTTGAGAAAGAAATTGGGACAGAGATTAAATAGTATCCAAGAAAATGCTTGACGAAGAAGCTCTTCAAGAAAAAGCTGTCCAATAAGCCAAAGCACGGGATTACCTAGGGAGTTTTCTAGAAGGATCTTGACAGTGGAGAAGAAGACTGGTGACAATGCTAAATGATCACCAATTCTTAGCCTTACACACATTTTTGAGTCCAACGATCATTTCGTTCCTCAACCTGTGAACCAAGCCTACGCTACATCCCTCATGAAGTCTCTTCTGACTAGGACACTTGATTTAATGTGAAATTTCAAATGTTTATAAACAATGCTCGAGGAAGTGCGAGCAAGATTATTTTTATCTCATTTTGTAGGGTTCTTGACTTGTAAACCTGGAGATAATTGCATAATATTTTCTTTCATGACTTTGACTTAGACAGTCACCTTTGTTAAGCCATTGACTAAGCTAGCATTATGACCTTGAAGAAGACCTCTCATATTGGCAGCGTCGTACCGCTTGCGAGAAAACTCAGATCCTTTGTGGATGTGATAACGGTCAGATTGAGTGTTTTCGATGCACCCGTCTTAATGGACGGGACAAACAATCCTTTGTAATGAGAGTGAGTGGGAAGTCCTTTCTGACTGAAGGTCTCTCGTTCAGCATCTCGAGAAGTCCACATT
Source organism: Syzygium syzygioides (assembly GCA_031216285.1). Lineage (NCBI taxonomy): Eukaryota > Viridiplantae > Streptophyta > Magnoliopsida > Myrtales > Myrtaceae > Syzygium > Syzygium syzygioides. Next base: position 20,929,979 of record CM062245.1, on the reverse strand, counting down.
GCGAGCGAAAATTGTCTCAATTGATAATTACCCTCGGTGGATATTTGGTGATGGAAACATGGCAAAATTATCTTGCATGAACTTTCAAATGCGCATTCTGGAATAGCCTAGCTTGTCTATCCTTAATGAATACATGCATGTTTGCGCTAATCATCTTTTACAGCTCAGAGTTTTGATCCCCAATGATAGAACACGAAAATTCGGGCGCTGGAGAAGCCCTCATTATCATCCCAAGAGAGATATCCCGAAAAAGGTTAGATATTCAGTAGACAAAGCATCAAATTTTTGGGTAAGAAATTCTAGGTATTTTTTTAGAATTCTTTTCAAACTACCGAGAAAGTAAACCAGGTGTTCCTTTGAAAAAGAAAGCATCTTGATTTGCTGGTTAAGATATTTCATGCAATATTCTAGAATAGCCTTAGTTGTCTATTTCTCCGATGAATACATATGTATTTACAGGAACATGCCCAGGTAAGTACATTTTACCCTAGCCTGGTTCTAAAATTATGAATTCTTTTCAAACTACCCAGGGGATAAACCAGGTGTTCCTTTGAAAAAAGAAAAGCATCTTGACTAGCTGGTCAAGATATTTCATACGATATTCTAGAATAGCCTCAGTTGTCTATTTCTCCAATGAATGCATATGTGTTTATACAAAGAAAAACTTGTCTGACAGGAGACATGCCCTTAAGAGGCAGGAACGTGCCTAGGTAAGTATATTCTACACATGCCCGGTCCCAAAAATTCATGTACCTACGATTGTTATGGTACCCTTTGAACATTGGATTGACCCCTCTGTTCATCAACCGAACATTGGATTGACCCCTCTGTTCACCAACCGAACATTGGATTGACCCCTCTGTTCACCAACTGAACATTGGATTGACCCATCTGTTCATCATGTACCTACGATTATTTTCGTACTCCTCCTGAGCATGGGATCAACCCTCTCTGTTCACATCAAGTCTTTTCAGGTACCCCTTAGGAGATGTAGGTACTTTGGCAAAGCAAAATCCAGTCAAAGCGACCGAAGAAAGGTTCGGGTCATATACAAATAAAATCCAGTCAAGGCGACCAAAGATAAGTTCGGGTCTTGTGCAAGCGATTTCTCCAGTCGAGGCAACCGAAGGTAGGTTCGGGTCCGAGAAAAATGAAATCCAGTCAAGGTGACCACAGATAAGTTTGGGTCCTAGACAGGCGATTTCCCCAGTCAAGGCGACCGAAGAAAAGTTTGGATTATGGACAAATGAAATCCAGTCAAGGCGACTGAAGATAAGTTCAGGTCCTAGACAGGCAATTTCCCCAGTCAAGGCAACCGAAGAAAGGTTCGGGTCCTGGACAAATAAAATCCAGTCAAGACGACCGAAGATAAGTTCGAGTCCTAGGCAAGCGATTTCCCCAGTCAAGGCGACCTTAGAAAGGTTCGGGTTCTAGACAAACAATTTCCCTCGTCAAGACGATCGAAGATACGTTTGAGTCCTAGACGAATGAAATTCAATCGAGGCGACCGGAGATAGGTTCGAGTCCTCGACATATGATACAAACTATCTGGAATTATTATACCCTTCGGCAAGGTAAGTAGCCCCAAGTATTTTTTTATTTGCTTTAGCATGCATCATTTTATCGCATTAAAAAAATGGGACTCATGGTCTCGCAAAAAATAACATTCATTGAGCAAGCATGAGCCAAATTTAGGTGTCATTTTATTTTTGAATGCAATCTCTACGAGCTCAACCTCTGTGAGCTCACATTCAAAAAGGGACAACTGTTGACACCTATTTTAATTTTCTCAAAATTAATTGAATAAAATTTAGGAGTTAATTTTCTTTAATTCCTAAAACAAAAAATATTTCTATTTAAATGCATTGCATATAGAAATTAGGCACATTTGTATTAATAGAGTCTATTAGAGTTTTTTTTAAAAAAAAATTAAACAAAATTCCGAGTTGGGCCGGGTTGAGGCCGGGCCGACCCGGCCCTTTTCTTTTTCCTTTTCCTCCCACACGGGTCCAGGCCCTTTTCTTTTTATTTTTCTTTCTTTTTCCCGCCGTGTGGCTCAGCCCGCCTTTCTTTTTTCTTTCTTCCCCACTACGCAGGCTGGGCCCGGCCCAGCCCCTTCCTTCCTTCTTCCCCCTCGCCGGCTGTCCCTTTCTCTTCCCCTATTCGCCCCTGTTTTGGCCGCAGAGTGACGAAAGGTGGCACAGCTCCACACCGTCCCTATCCGACTAGAGCAGGGCCGAAGGAGCACGCCAACGAGACTGGCATTAATGGCCAGTCCCATCCTCCCCAATTTCTCGGCCTCCCTTATCTCCTCCTTCCTCTCTTCTCCCTGCTCTCTGTCATTCTAGAACCGGCCCCCCCTTTGCACCGGCCTAAATGGCCACGAAAGTCGCGGGGCAGCGTAGGCCGGTGCTGGCTATCGTCATGCGGATGTAACGGAGCAGGGGGCACTATCGTTCGCCTATAAAAGCCGGAGAGAGAGACTGAGGCGGGGGTCGGCCGTTTGAGAGAGACAGAACAAAGAGAGAAGAGGGAGAATATAGAGAGAGTGAGAGCAAACCAAGATCACGTCGGAGCAGGAAGGAGAGCCAGCAGCGTCGCCATCGCCCCCAGACCCATCGGAAGCCCCCTGGAGGTTAGGACAGACCGGTGAGCTCTCCCAGCTGAGATATCCCTTTGTTCTCCTCTGTTTTTTGGCACGGTTTGGCCGGGACTTGCGTCGGCTGTGTTGAGCGATTCCCGACCCATACCGCCTTCAGTCACGGTCCCCACTCTCTATTGAAGGCGAGCCGCAGCCGCCACAGCCGACCGGATCGCCGAAAGAGGTCAAAACCCCTCGGTTTTTGTTGCGCCTACCATGTGTTCACTAAAATGCCTTAATGAGGCCAGGTAAGTTTTGCTCGCCGGCCGGCAAGTAGGTCGCCGGACGGTGAGCTTGGTGGTCGGTGAAGTTTATTGGTGGTCCTAGAGGCCGGATTTGTGGTCGGCGCCGGCCTGGGTTGGCTGGTGGAAGGCCAATTTTAACTCCGCCGGCGTCCCCTGCATGTCTACACACGCGGGTTCGACCAGACCCGAATCAGCTGATTTGACCCGGGTCAACACCCTGGGTCTGATCCGTTGACCCGGATCGGTTTCGACTTGATCCAGATCAACTTACTAGGGTCGGATCCGACTGACTCGGATCCGCAACCTGACCCGGTTTTATTTATTTATTTATTTATTTTAAAAAATTAATTAAGTTTTTTTAAATTTTCTTTTCTTTTCTTCTTCCGTATTTTCCTTTTTTTAAAAAAATTTCAATTTTTTAAAAATTATTTGAAATTTCTAAATGTTTTGATTTATTGTTATATTATTACGCATGTTGTTATAATTGCGTAAATTTTCGCGTTTAAATTAGACAAGCCTACGAGGTTACGCGGTAGTATTTTGCACATTTTTTTTTATTACCACTGTGTTATTATTATGCATGTTTTTAATACGATTGCATGAATTGTTGTGTTTTGAATGTCGTATGACTTAGTTAGGACTAGAACCTAAGGCTGCATATCTATTTTGACTACTGATCGTTTATGATTATGCATTCGCTTGATCCCCTCATATGTTAGGAGAAAGGTTCTAAAATCAATCCAAATTGCCTGATAAATGTTTTCAAAAAATGAATAGGGTAAAAAGGTACCGAAAGGGCATTAGTTATCCAACTAGTGTAACCAAGTCCCCGAACTTATTTAATCTCTGGTTCGTAGGAATAGAGTGATTCTCCCATCACCCTATTTGGGTTTTTAATCGATCCACCCCAAATCGATTAGTGGCGACTCTTCGATATAAACTACTTGCATGTTAAAAAACCTAAACCCTAAGTCGCTATATTGTATTGGCTTGGGAGAGCCGAGTTAAGTCCCGAACCTAGACTTAACGCGTACCAGGTGAGACCCCTTTTTTGCATGATCGACAAAAAAAAAAGGCGGGAGGTCGGTCATGACAATTTTATTAGAATTAGACCAAGTCATGGGAAAACTTTATGTTTCCTCATTCATGTTTTAAAATTAGTTTGATGGTATAGGTTTTTTGTTGAAAAAGAATTGTTTCATAATAAAATGAATCGAACTTGTTATTGAAAGAATATCACTTTCTTTTTATGAGAAAAGGTAATTGATCGATTACCATATATTATCCATTCTATTTTGTTTTCTCTTACAAGGAAATCTTGGCAAGAGACTATTTTTATGGGACGTAGCTCTTAGAAAGATCCTCTTCTTCTTATTTCATTCTAAGAGACAGACACTACCGAAGGGTTGCACTTCCTTCCTCCGACGAATACCTACTTTGTTCTTTTTCCTTTCCGCTTCAATGGAGAACGAAATTGATGGGCTGGCCTCTTTGTTTGCCCAATTTGTCAACCGGATGAAGATTACTGGGACTTCGTCTACTCCAGAACCTGTAGCACCCTCGGCTCCAAGAGCCCACCGCTAATGATCCCAAGGGAAAGGCAAAAGAAGAACAACCATATGTGTCGCCTACAGTTGTTGAACTAGATTTTATAACTGAAGCCATAACTACCCAGAAGGAGGAGGAGAATAATAAGGGATTTGCCAACTTGAGGAAAAGCTCCACTTAATTCAAGGATACGAGGCGCAAGAAATGGAGGACCTGTCGCATTTTGCTCGAATGAACTTCCAGGAGAAGTTTGAGGTTCCTGGGTTCACAATATACGATGGAACTAGTGATCCAAAGATTCATTTTAACATAAACATCAAAGTTTGTGTCGCTTTCAATATTTTGGGAGCAATTGGACTAGTTCACATTATTTCGTATTGTAGAGGATCTCTATTATTCTTTTGTGATATAATGGATGATAATAACCTTGCTCTTCATACTAGAAGAACTCGTTTGAAAGTTAGAGGGGAAAACGAGTTGATTCGTGTACTTTCAATTAAGTTTTTGTGTCTTGATTTTATAATTGCTCTTTAATGTAAAGATTATATTAAATATTTTAAAAGTAGTTCGAGAATCTAATCAAATCAATTGATATTATTAGGGTAGCATTGAATAAGGATCAATCAAAAGTCTAAAACTTTCAAGCAAAAATTGAAGATCTATAGGGTCATTGTCATAAAAAAAGTTTTGTTCATATATGGGATAGTGACACAAATAGTTACTAAACTTTTGTCTAATATATAATATGATCCCTGAACTTTTAATTGGTTCAATGTGATCTCTGGACTTTTGGTACATGTTCAATTTAGTCCCTGAACTATATGAAAAATATTCAATGTCATCCTTCAATTAATTTAAGTTTAGGGACAATATTGAATATTTTTATAAAGTGCAGGAACTAAATTGAACACGTACTAAAAGTCAAAAGTTCAGGGATTACATTGCACATTGGGTAAAGTTCAGCAACCACATTGAACAAATCAAAAGTTTGTGGATCATATTGCACATTAGACCAAATTTCGGAGACTATTTATGTCATTTCCTTTCATATATATTTTTTCATTGTTATTTTTTAAAAACAGTTCAGAGAATAGAATCTCCTATAGATTTTTATTGAGCCAGCTGGGGAATAAAGAAAGAAAAAATAAGGAGTGGAGAATGAGAACTTATGCATAAGGAAATGTTATCTAGCTGGCTGCGATTATATAATATGAGGTCTCCGATTCTCTTGCCCAACTTCGTACGTCAATCCTAGTACGTATCCTTGTGCTCATTATAAAGCACTTGTAATCATGTGACTCCAATGCATTATTATTGTTCATTCAACATTACAGCACCAATGTCGTAAACTCTGATTTGGACCTCTAATTTCAAGATTACAAATTAACACCATTCAATTTACATCTGACATGCTATCGTATTATCTTAGCAAAAGCTTATATGATAACTAAGAGTGAAGGAGTTAGTTCATTTGACATCAAGTGAAGAATAGAATCTCATTTCCGGCCCGCTCAACGTGGATCACGTCCGCAAAAGGAAAATTCTAAGTGATGACACAAAGCAATGACTTTTTAGGAATGGGTGTTTGTTTATGAATCACTTAATATGGTCTCCTTCATCCGATATGAGATTTTGGGCCTGTTTGGTTCAGCTTTTGGGAAATGTATTTGGCAAAATACAAAGACCTTTGAGCTAAAAGGTTTTTCGAAATGCAAGTAGTGTTTGATAATGTGTATTTTAAAATCCCATTTGAAAGCAACTTTGACCTAAATACCGTTTGGTAAAAATTATTTGTAAAAAGACTTTTGCTGATATTTAAACAAAGAAAAAAGGTGGCCACCAACCACCACCATTGGCTACCACTGCCGGCCAGATCTGGTCGCTAGCCAACATCCGACAACCAGATCTGGTTGTCGGCCAACCTCATATGACCTCAAGCTAGGCGGCCTGAGGTTGCGCGACCTCAGGCGGCTTGAGGTTGCGCGACCTCATGCAGCATCGGTTGGGGGTCGCGCGACCCCCAGGCAGTGGTCATAGGGGCGTCGGCCCTCAGGCGGCGGTCGCCGGCCGCCGGACCAACTACTCGGGAAGAGGTGAATAGTGATGATGAACAGTACCGATTGCATTCCGAAAATGCAACTTGCCAAGGCTCCTCATGAGCTCCATTCAGCCAAAGACCCTTGGAAAGCTTTGGAGATGTAATTGCATCTCCTCAAAGCTTACCAAAAAATTTGCCAAACAACTTTGCATTTGCTCAAGGGACTTTAGATTCCCAAAGCAGCTTTCAAATGCAGAACCAAACAGGCCCTTTAAGATGTCAAAAGTGCATCCCACCTAGACAATTGGAACTTTTGAGATGTTGCAATTCCTGTTTTGGCGACAGACACAATGATGAATGTCCATTTAACCTTATATTAACAAGATTCCAATCCCTCCGTCCCTTCCTCACTGTGGGTGTAAAAAATATCCAAACCGAAAATTTCGGATCTATTTGGTTTGGGTAATAAGTAAAGGAATTTGGATAATTTTACGGATCGGTTCGGACAAGGTTTCGGGTTTCTTTTTTTTTTTTCTCTTTTTCTTTTTCTTCACTTTGCACGTAATCTCTCTCTCTCTCACACTGTTCACTAACCTTTCTCTGCAGAAACCCTAATCCCCCGCTGAATCCATCAACAATGCCGCAGAAGTTTGATCCCACCTAAGTTCTCGACATCTGCATTCGGGTCACCAGAGGCGAGGTTGGAGCTGCCAGTTCCCTGGCCCCGAAGATCAGTCCCTTGGGGCTATCCCCCAAGAAGATCGGTGACGACATCGCCAAGGACCGGAAGGGCCTCCGCACGACGGTGAAGCTCACGGTGCAGAAACGGCAAGCCGCCATTTCCAGTTTCTCTTTGTGCTTTTTTCGTCTCCTTTTCGTGCGCTCTTTGTCCTCTATGCTTACACTGGATCTTTTGGTTGGTAAAAATGTATGATGTCGTCGCTCCCCACAAATCCAATCCGTTTCCCCTGTTTCTCCCCACGATCAATCTAATTCCGAACATATTCAGTTCTCTGAGATCTTCTTCACTTGCACGAGATCTTCCTTTTTTGGCATTTTCACTAATTCACTCAATCTGTTGTTTGTGTAGATAGACTCTCTGTGGTAAGTGCATGATAGAGGATACCTGGCAAAGGATGGCAATGCACGCGCGAGGGGACTGAAAGAAACAAATTCCTAAACATAATACGAAAATTGCGGAAAAACGTGCCCATTCTATAACTTGAATCACTGATCGTGCGAAGTATATCACGTAAAACGAACATACCTCTTAGCCATAGATTAAATGCCCTTATTGCAGCCTTGAGAGAGTGAACAATCCTTTGATCGTACAAAGACAAAGTCTTCTTTCTTTTTGTCTTCTTGTGATAGTGTTATTCTGATGACACACACAATGCAATCGCTCCTTCCACGTATGTTCTCATTGTGACTTTTTTGTTTTCAGCCAATAACTGCCATGTGCAGTTACTTCCTTTTATGGGCTGGGTTAGCCCATCATGGGCGGCCCATTTATCACATATAAAACCCATCATCTCCCGCTCGCACATGGTGGGCTAAACATCAACTCTCTCTTCTTTGCAATATTCATACAAGCAAATAATCCGTGCGACCAGCATACTTCAAGAGCTCGTTGCAATGCATCTGTTAGGAATACATAGCAGCTCAAAATGGATACAATGTTTTCCGAGTAGATATAGTATGCAGTACCCTAGATCAATCAGTCACATTTATATCTCTTTTGATCTCTTTTAATATGTCGCATATTGTATTCACAACTATGATTTACTTAAAATCATAATTGGTCGACCTGTGAATACAAAAATAAAATGTGACATCATGATAAATTGATCTTCCTCTTTTCTTAAACCTATCTATTTCAGTCCAGCTCGCTTTTCTAGGAATGCCCCATTAGATCGAATCATTCATGACCATTGGCAACATCCTAAGATAGCGAACACTGAATAGAAACTTTGAGAATAAGTTAGAGCCGTGAGGGCACAAAATGAGGAACTCATATCCTCAAGAGTCTCACATGGCATAAAGTTGAGATCAAAAAACTTTTGCCACCCTTATCGGTCGTCTTATGCATACGTAGTATGAAATACGTATTACGGTATTAACTCCTTTCCCGTGGAGCATATGTCTTTACATTCAATACCGTACAGATGATAGTTTAGACATACCCAATGTCTAAACTCGAGTTCACGTATCTACTCCTCTAAAGAATCCATCAGAACTCACATCTGGCATTAAAGACAGATAAAAGTAAAATATGTGGGTTATTTTACTTTCGGACATAGTAAATTTTATGTCCTCATCTTAGCACTTAGCTAAGGCAACATTTATATTTTAAGCTTGAGCTCTCGATTATCACCTAGATAATAAGCCTAAAATTTGTCTCATCTCTACTTATCACATAGTAAATAGAGGCGATTACCCGTGTGAGTGGGCTAATCTTATCTGTCCGACATACTTTCTCAACATAATACACTAAGTATTAATATGCATAAATAAAAATATCATAGGCATTAACAATGATATAACAATTTCATTTGAATGTGAACATTCAGGGAAATTACAATTTTCAGTACATCAACATCTACGCAGTCCTAGAGATTTTACATGACCAACAAAAACATCTCTAGAAATTGGCTTTGTCATAGGATCTGCTATCATACTATGCGTAGATATGTACTGTAAGTTCACATCTTTTCATGCTACCATATTTTTAACAAAATTGTACTTGGTATCTATATGTTTGGTCTTGCCATGATATTTCGGATCTTTAGTGTATGCTATTGCTGCTTGGCTATCACATTTGACTGACAAAGAGCTTGCAGCATGCTCAATGACACCTAAATGATCCAAAAATCTCTTAAGCCAAACTCTCTTTTGTACTGCTGCTGACAATGCCACGAACTCTGCTTCCATGGTGGACAATGCTATACATGTTTGTTTCTTACTGCTCCAAGATATGACGCCATCATTCAGTAAGAATGCAAATCCAGAGGTAGATTTCCTTTCGTCTAAATCTCCTCCCCAATCAGCATTTGAGTAGCATACAAGTTGCACATCCTTTCCTTGATAACTCAGAGAATAATCAGCAGTACCCTTTAGATACCTCATGATTCTTTTAACGGCTTTCCAATGTGCTTGACCTGGATTGGATTGGTATCTACTTACCATTCCAACTGCAAAACATATGTCAGGTCTCGTACACATCATAGCGTACATTAAACTCCCAACAGTGTTGACACCTAATTTTTAGCCGACGTGTCATTAAAAATGAAAATTCAAGATTATGGTTTCCGATCGCGACGGAGCCCATTTCTTGAACAAAAAGTATCGTTTTTTAATTCTGTCTGTTGGCCTAGCTTCTGCAGACAAATTTCTATTCATTTCATGCAAAAACCCGAAAAGTCAAATGGTTGACTTTGGCGTTGACTTTTTGGTCAACTTTTTGACCAAAAGTCAACCCCGGGTCAAATTGGGGCTTTTCACATAAAACGATTCCTTTCAAGTTTAATTTCACTTTAGAAGTGAAAATTTTAGAAAAATTCAAAGATTTGATCATAAAATCAAGCTCCTAGTAAAAAGTCAACTAGGGTTTGACTTTTGGTCAAACCTTTGACCAAAAAAATTGAAAAATACAAAAATCCAAAAATCATCTTGTTTTACACTCAATTTACCTTTGGCATTTGAAATTTTACAAAAATCGATTTAGAATCAACTTTTCCCCAATTTGCGGAATTTGATTCAAATCGGCCAAAAATGAAATTACTTCATTTCTAGTCCTTTTTTAGGTTAGTTTTCTTCACGACATTTGATCTAGAGGTCATCTTATGTTCAATTTTGGAACCAATTTTGTGATTCCAAGACAAACACAAAAACCCCCAATTTTAGCCCTAATCAGTGATTTTGATCGATTCTTCATGATGTGTGCAATTGAGACACGAATGAGCCTAATTTCTTATATGAAATCCAAATTCAAAATCAATTTTGGAAGAATCACATGAATTTGGGTCAATTTGATCAATCTAGTGATCCAATGATTAGGAAGTCTAAGAGTGATGGTCTAATTAGTGCAATTCAATTTGACCCACTCTAGACTAATATTCAATTTGATGAATTGAGACTCAATTAGGTTAATTAGACTTCAATTAAACTTGTTAGTCTAGCTCGGTCATGCAATTACCCAAATTCAGAACTAATTGACTCAAATTGGTTTAATTCAAATTGAACTAATCCGATCGGACTAGTCATTTTCCGGTTGAAAATTTTGATGATCGATAATCCGGTCGGACCAATCAAGGTCAGTCACATCTTCTTGAGTGCAAAAATGACAAAAATGCCTTTAATCAAAAATGATAAAAATGCCCTTAATCAAAAATGACAAAAATGCCCTTCTTTAAGGATTAAGCAAATTAATTAGGGGATAAGCAAACCAATCATGGCCATTCATTTAGAATTGATCATGTCCATCCATAATGCCATGTCATCAATCATTAGCCTCTAAGGAATATTCTTAATCATTAAGGATGCACTTTGGACCATTTGATCAATCTAAGGGCTAGAATTCAAAGTTGAAGGGGGGTATATAGTTTTTTCCCTCCAAAAATCAAAAGGGGGGTTCATTTTCAGATCTGGTTTTCTCTCTCCTCTCTCTCTCTCTCTCTCTCTCTCTCTCTCTCTCTCTCTCTCTCCCTCTCACGATCAACTCTCTCTCTCTCTCGAGCTTCCTCTCGGCCGCCGACTTTCCGGCTCCTTGCCGGCCTCTCTCCGGTGAGCCGCCGCCTCTCCGACGTCCCCCACGGCGGCTTGAAGCCGGTCGCAAGACCAGCAGCCCTTGCTGGTGGCCGGAGCTCACCGTTCCGGCCCCATTCCTCCCTCGGCAACATCAACGGCTTCACCGCCGGTGATTTGTCCAGCCGGTTCAACCGGCTGAACCGGCTCTCCGGCGACCTCCTCCGGCAATCCAGCCCCTCCGACTACATCCCTCGGCATCCTCAAGTCGCTATGGTGTCCGGCCTCGCATCAAACGGCCACCGGATCGCATTTTAAACTTGATTTTCGCTGATTAGTCCATTTGTGAGAAAACGAACTCATTCTCACATCATTTCGTGTAATCCATTGTCATAGGTTGGCCGAGCTTTCCGAGGCTTCTCCGTGCTATTCCAGATCAGAATACGGAGGCCGGATTGCTCGCTTGAGCATTGGATCATCGTGAGACAAGGTAAGAACGCTTAAACACAACTATGCAAATTCGTGTCCAGTAAAACCTGATTGTTTGAGATGCTGATTCGAGTTCGTTAACATCGAAATCTGATGAAATGATGAACTAGAGAGTCGTAGAAGTCGTCTTAAGCTTCGATTTGATATATCATATGCCTCGATCGGACTTCATTTGCTATGTCAAAATACTGTTAGACGCCAGGATCAGAATCTGTAATTTTCTGTTTAAGTCTGTTCTGATGATTCCCTGACTGACGTTGTGCTGTTCGATGAATTTTATGATTTTCTAAAATCATTTTCTGGAAAAACTTCCTTCATGAAAGTCGTAGAACACATCTTGATCTGTTTACTGTAAAAGTTTCATAAAATTCTGAGCATGTTAGCCTAGTACGATTTGCTACGTCATATATATGTAGATCTGGTATCATGCTAGTTTCAGTCGACCTTTGTGTGTTCTTCGATTTTCATAAATTCGTATGTTTGAGATATGAAAAAAGTTTCTTCACAAAAGTTCTTTCTGAGATCGAGATCTTTCTATTGATACTAATTTCATCAAAATCGGAGATCATTTGAATTTTCAAAATGAATTCTTACGATTTGATCAGAATCTGTGTCCAGATCTGATTTTTATTCCTTTGGAGTTCAAAAGATGTTTCTCCGAATTTGATAAAGTTACGGTCCTTTTTTGCAAAATATCAAAACTTCAAAGTTGCTCATTGGGGTCTCATTATACCAACTGGAAATTTTGAGGACCTAATTGCAATTTTTGGGCGGTCAATTTGCTTGAAAAGTCTTTTCAGGTTAAAATTCCATTTGCAATTGAGCCCCTCACGAAAATCGAATTTTATAAATATTTGGAGGGCTTTTTAGAAAAAACTCAAAACATGAAAGTTGTTGCACACAAGGAATCCTAACGGCACAAAAAGTTTCATGCTGTTTTGATAAGCTTTGTTATTTTTCCAGCCTTTATTTTTAAACTCATAACTGAACCGAGTCCAGCCTGCCACTGAGATTTAATTCGATATTTTTGGGAAAATTGGCTAGGATTTAGAAAAAATGGTCTTCATGACTTTTGATCCTCATGTCATAAGCTTTCTAATGACACCTGAACCACTTCATTTGGACGTCATTAGGATAGTTAACCATTCTCGAACAAAAGTAATCCGAATTAGACATTAATTGAATAAGTGGTCTTTTTTATAAAGCCCACTTCTCATTGTTTGATTGGCTTCGAAATAAGGCCCATGGACCTAAATGCATGCTTATTCCATCACTTTGCATGTCTTTGTTAGATGAATGTTAGGCCCGATGCATGTTCGGCGGGTAGCTCATTCGTGATCATTAAAACCCGACTTTAGGGGTTAAGTGATATGAGTTGCCGTTTTGTGAATACAAATGGTAGCCCATTATCATTAACCATTAATTAAACAATGTTAGGTGATTAGGTGGGTGATGAATCGTAATGCATGAAAAACAAAGGCCGAACCCGAGGCCCGTGCTTAATTAGTGCATTGTTTGCATCATTGTTCTTTCATATGTCATTTGTTATGAATGAATGTTATGGATGTGAACATCAACCCCTGAGAGGTGATCCAAAGACGGATAATCCGAAATAGTAGAAGATCAAGGTGAATGACCGATGTCCAATCCGGTCTCAATTTGTACTCATTCGATGATGGTTCCAAACCGATGTCCAATCCGGTTTCAATTTGTACTTAATTCATTCATTCCCGATCATGTCTCGGATTTTCAATTCGTGTTGTAATAAACACCCGACGAGTTGTGGGTTCTTCTTCTTACTTTTTACTTTCTCGCACTTAGAATTAGCTCGTCTTTTCAATACTTCGAGTGTTTACTTTAAGAAATGTCTTTCAATACAATTGATTATTTCTTTCTTTTTTTAGACTAAGATAGGATTAGTTTAAAATCTCAAATGAAAATACAAAAACAAGATGCATGATCACCTAGTGGATTAAGACTTTGGCATGAAAATGGTAAAAAAACAAATGCATGACGACTTAGATAACAACCATGTTAAGTTTAGCGGTACCGAAAGGGCGTTAATAGAAATATTAACGTAAGCTAGTCCCCGAACCTTTGATCTCTGGTTTTCGTAGAAATCGAAACGAAATTCCCACGTTTCGGTTGGGTATTCTAGCCGACCCCCGACCTAGGCTAGTGGCGACTCCTAAAAAATAAAATCAATCCGCTGTCACGCGAGATATGGATTTAGGGAAAATCCACGTTCATGATCACTGAGTTATATGGCTAAACAAAAGATTTACACTTCAGTAAAAATCATTTTAAAAAGTGCCATATGAACCATCTCATGAACACTTATCTCTAAACCCGCCTCATCCGAGTTCGGCCCTCGAGGGGTAGGTCGCGACAGGCTTGGCGACTCCACTGGGGACTAGGTTACAAAGCTAAGTGGATTAAAGCCGTAATAAACTTGTTGGTTGTTATCTCACTTGTCTACATTTTGTAGCATCGACTGCATGTCGAAGTCGCGTGGAAAATGTGGTTAGTTCGCTAACCATGTGTTAAATGGTTTTATAGGTGGGAGACATAAGGGGTGAAGTGAATGCAAACCCTTTGTTTTGTAGGTGGCGTTCGGGTGAATGTCGAATGTATGAGATTATATTGAAGTGTTGTTTGCTTTAGATTTAAATGCATGTTTACTTGCTTTAGCACGACACAATGCACCCACGTCCCGCGGTCTAAAACCCCGGATCGCTTTAGGGCACCTTTAGGAGGTATTAAGAGTGGAATCCGCATGTGAATCCATGTGGCAATCCATTCTTCAATACCGCTCATCTTGATTAGTAAGAAGTGCACCGGCCGACGTTAGTAGCGGTGGGTAAACTCTTCTTATTTAATTAAGATGGGGACCTTAAACCTTTAGAATCCTACCCTTAGATGTCAAAACTCATATGTCCTCATGCGATGTGTCGATGTGTTTGTCATTTTCTCTTCGTGGTAAGGTTGATTGTATCGTTCTACAATTTCAATTACGCCATTTCAATTCCACGTTATATTCTTTTCTATAATGCGTGGTGATTAATCTCGATGCCCCAAATTAGGATTAGTCAAAATGGATATGTCGGAGATTCGAATCATTCCCGTGCCAAGAGCTCTCGTGACTATGTGGGAAAGTCTCGAGTCAAAGCATAAAGACTACGTGGAAAAGAGGATCGGATATCTTCCCGCACTCTTATACATCGAGCCTCGTATCGCCATGATCAAAGCATTATCCCATTTTTGGAACTCAAAGACATCCACTTTTGTGTTTGGTCGAAATGAGTTGACCCCTACAATTGAGGAGTACGATATTGCCATTGGTAGAGTCGGGTCTTTTGGTCTAGTCAGTCCTCCAATAGATATAGATCCTATAACTCTTTTGAGCCAATTCTTAGGAATAGATATTCTCCAAATCAAAGGCGTTCTTAGAGGAAATTCCAACGCATGCTTTCACATTCCTAGAACAACATTTTTCTAGCTTGCCAAAAGAATCGGGTAATCAAATTCCTCGAGTTTTTCTCTTAGCATTCTTTGATTTTGTGGTTTTCCCATTCACCAAAAAAATCATGGATCCTTCGGTAGTTCACATTGTCAATCAAGTGTGTATGTTCAAAAGATTCTCCAATATGATCTTAGGCGAGACCTTTGTATCACTCAATAGGTTCAAACAAAACAAAAATGGTATCTTTAGAGCCCCAATAGGTTTACTCCAAATTTGGTTGGTCTCTCACCTCAAAGATTTTGGTTTGAGCTTGAAAATTATAGATGTGTCCAAAGATTGTCATCCTATCTCGCTCTTCCGAGAAAAGGAAGAAATCTTTCCCTATTGGTCATTTTCAACTTGGCTTAATTTTTTCAAGAACCTTGTTCCAAATCAAATCCAATGGCATGTTCGTTGGCTTGGAAATCCCGAAGTGCGCCTTAATAACGGATCAGACAACCCAATCCCACTTTTGGGACTTACGGGGTCAACGTCATATTACCCTTTTAGGGTGATCCGTCAATATCGCGTGATTCAAAAGATTCCACCATTCCTCAAGCTGGGGTTATATCATTTTGATTATCGCAAAGATGTTATCCAAAAGGACCAAATAACGGACATGAAGGAAATGGTCAAGTCCATCATTAATATGTGGTGCAAATGCCACCCGGAGCCAATTCATGTTACCGATGAGTCAGAGTTGGAAGGAGAAATGAAGATACATCATGCATTGCCGGAATACATACACTGTCGTCTCGAGCTTAAGCTTAAAGTGGATCTCCCTAATGTCCCCGAGAAGCCAACTCAACAACAAGCTATAGCCGCAAGAGCTCTTAGGGAAAAGGATGAGGCTTTAGCCGAGGTTAAACGTTTGACCCAAGAAAACAAACGAATTCACCTCTCATCTAAAGAAGATCCATTACAATTTGTGCTATATTCCATGAGGAATTCTCCTTTCATGTAATTTTCATTTTATAGATTTGATGTATAGGGTTTCCTTTTTACTCATTTTAATGATGTAATAGGATTTTCCTTTTGTTTTTAGATTGATGTATAGGGATTATATTTCACGAATTTCGTTGTAATTAGTGAAATTTCCTTTTTATGTGCTTTCCCGAGGATTCCAATGGAATATAGATGGGGCATCTTGATTAATCATCACGTGTTACTCCTTCAATTGTATAATTTCTTGTGAAGAAATTTTGATAAGAGATCATTCACATGGTATTGGGATCATGAGAATATTTCTTATTCCTATTTCATCCAAAGAAAATATAAAATTGAAGGGTTTTACATAGTCGTTTCAATTTATTTTCCACGTACTAACTTGATCTTCATTTCGTTTACAAGGTATTTGGAGAATGCCCAACCCCACTTGTGAGAAGGATCTTCAAATGGATATCGAAAAACAGAACGATCGAATTGCCGATCTGGAAAACCGAATTGATGAAATAACTGCCACATTTGCAGACTTTGAAGCGTTTATAACTCCACTGCTTCTGACCAAGATTATGCCTACTCTTGTGGATCTTCAGGGTCAAGTTAATGAAATGCGTGAGATGATGATGCGTCTTATGGATCGTGTAAATCAAATGACTATAGAATTGTCATCCCTTTGCATCCTAAAAACAATTGGTCTTCATTCAAAGGGTAAAGGAAAATGGCCTTATGAAGAACAACCATCTGAAATTGAACTATCTTCTGGGATTGGAGAATGTAATCAAGGACATCTTGACAAAATGGACGTAGTTCGTATTCAATCGCGTCTTGACTCCAATAAGAAGCCACGTAAGCATGGCCCGCTTCGTCAGTTTGCACCCTTACCAAAACCACTCTCTCAGTTATTGCCTATGCTTTTGGAAAAGAGATTGGTGGCTAAGGAAGTTCCGAGAGAAAAGCTTCCAAAGTTTACTGGATTCGATATGTCCAAGACATGCGTGTATCACATGGGAGAAAAAGGACATGATGTTGATAATTGCTTGGTTCTTAAGGTCAAAATTCAAAATCTGCTTGATAAGGGGATTCTGTCTTTTGGGAATGCCGCATCAGAAGTACGAAAGGAGCCTGTCATCCTGGACCTGTGAACATGATTGACATTGCTAAGCTACATGAGAGCACACTCACTTCTCCCTTGGTGTAGAGTACAACATGCTTAACTAGTTCTCATTTCATACATTTTTGTTATTTTGTTCTTTCATTCATGTGTGTGAACACTTGGATCTTGAGCCGTTGATCCAAGGTAGTATATGTTGTAATACGGCCTTATCACTTTCAATTCAATAAAAGCATATGCACGTTTTATTAATAGACGTGAGAAAGTATACCAAACCAGCCCTATGATGATGCTTTGAGGCCTGGGCTTTTTGCACGATCTATAGTTTTCAAAATAGTTTTTTGGAACAAGGATGTCCAATGATATGAGGACGAGTTCCCCATGAAATTTTCAAAAATCTGGAATTCGAAAATTTGTTTTCATCACATCTTCATGCATTACATTCCTTATTTTCATATACTGACCATTTTGTTGTTACATCTCAGGCATGACACTTTGCATAACCATAATAGTCATATGCATGGCTTGGATTCATGTCCAAAAAACTCATACGAATCTGATTATTCCAATCTCGAAAATGAAGAGGATTCCCAGGTTATTAAAAGAGAATGGATCCGACATGAAGAATCCACACCTCCTACGGAAGAACGAACTGTCGTTATAAATTTGGGCGATTCAGAAAATCCCAAAGAAACAAAAATTGGATCAAGTCTCTCTCAAGCAGATGCTGATCGACTGATCAAACTATTGAAGGAATATCAGGATGTCTTTGCTTGGTCATGTGCTGACATGCCGGGTCTGGACCCCAATATTGTGGAGCATACGTTGCCTCTTGATCCTGCCATTCCGCCTAAGAAACAGAAGCTTAGGAGGACAAAGCCAGAATTATCCAAGAAGATTGAGGAAGAAGTCATGAAACTGTTAAAAGTGGATTTCATTGAAGTTACTCATTATGCTGATTGGATTGCTAATGTCGTCCCAGTCATGAAAAAGGATGGGCGAGTTCGGGTATGTGTCGATTACCGCGACTTGAACAAAGCAAGTCCCAAAGACGATTTCCTATTACCACATATTGATGTCCTGGTTGACAGCACCGCAGGATTTGAATTATTTTCTTTCATGGATGGTTTCTCTGGCTATAACCAAATCCGAATGAAAGAAGAAGATAAGACTAAAATATCTTTCATTACCCCATGGGGAATATTCTGTTACAAAGTTATGCCCTTCGGCTTGAAGAATGCGGGGAAAACTTACCAAAGAGCCATGGTGACATTATTCCATGACATGATGCATAAGGAGATTGAAATTTACGTTAATGACATGATCGTTAAATCGCGACAAGGTGAAGACCACATTGAAGTTTTGAAGAAACTTTTTGATCGACTTAGAAAATTCAGGCTAAGACTTAATCCCGCAAAATGCATTTTTGGGGCAAAGTCTGGGAAGCTCCTTGGATTTATGATTAGTAACAAAGGCATCGAGATTGATCCCTCGAAGGTGAAGGCCATTTGTGATTTGAAACCTCCTTCTACTGTTAAGGAAGTTCGAAACTTGTTGGGAAGGTTGAATTATATTGCAAGATTCATTTCCCAGTTATCAGAAACAGCCAAACCATTCTTTAAGATGTTGAAAAAGAATGCCAAAGTTGAATGGAATAAAGATTGTCAGAAATCCTTTCAGCAATTGAAGCAATATCTTTCACAAGCGCCAGTTTTGGTACCACCTACTTCGGGTGTACCTTTGATTTTATACCTTACCATTCACAATGAGTCTTTGGGAGCTATGTTAGCACAGAAGAGACCAGAGGATGGAATGGAACGTGCTATTTACTACCTCAGCAAAAAGTTTACTTCTGGTGAAGCTCGATACCCAAAAGTTGAGAAAACATGTGTAGCTTTAATTTAGGTATTACACAGATTACGACAATACACTCTTCACCATCGTATCCTACTTGTGAATGAAAATGATCCTATCAAGTATCTTTTGGAAAAGCCTGCACTGGTTGGAAGGCTTGCCAAATGGCAAATATTACTTTCTGAGTTTGATATCCAGAGCATGTCTCAGAAGTCCGTCAAAGGTCGAGCCATAGCTGATATGTTGGTTGAAAATCCCTTAAAGTCAAATGACTGGGATGAAATTGATGAAAGAATCCATTTGGTGTCACAAGACAAGTGGATCATGTATTTTGATGGAGCCGTTAACCTCTCCAGTTCAGGTACTGGAGCAGTCCTGATATCCCCATCGGGTCAGCATTATCCAGTAGCCGCAAAGTTGGTATTTCCTTGTACCAATAACATTTCAGAATATGAAGCTTGTATCCTCGGTCTCCAATTAGCCATTGATATGAAGGTTAAAAGATTGCAAGTTTATGGTGATTCCGCGCTTATCATCCTCCAAACAGAAGGTCAATGGCAAACTCGTGATTCGAAACTGATTCCTTATCATGAGTATCTTAAAGACTTGGTGAAAGAATTCGAAGAGATCTCCTTTGATTATTTGCCAAGATCTCAGAATCAATTTGCTGATGCTTTGGCAACTTTATCTTCAATGTTACAAGTAACTGATTGATTGAACGTTGATCCTTTGCAAATCGACGTTTTAAAGAAGCCTGCATATTGCATGGTTATAGAAGAAGAACTCGATGGTCAACCATGGTATTATGACATCATGAATTATCTTCGAGAAGGAAAATTCCCCCAAGGAAGTCAAGCTACGGATCGAAAATACTTGACTAAATTAGCTTCCAAATTCTTTCTTAGTGGAGGTACTTTGTACAAGAGATCTTTCGATTCGGTCCTGTTGAAGTGCGTAGACACCAAAGAGGCCAATTTATTAATGAAGGAGATACATGAAGGAGAATGTGGTCCTCATATGAATGGCCATCTTCTAGCAAGGAAGATCATGAGGCTAGGTTATTATTGGTTAACCATGGAAGCCGATTGCATTCAACATGTCAGATGTTGTTATCAATGTCAAATTTATGGGAACAAAATCAATGCTCCCCCAAATGAATTACATCAAATGTCCGAAGCATGGCCTTTTTCAATGTGGGGCATTAACATTATCGGACCAATTAATCCTAAGGCGTCAAATGGACACCGCTTCATTCTAGTGGCTATTGATTACTTCACCAAATGGATCGAAGCCAATTCTTATGCTCATGTCACCGCGAGAAGTGTGGCAAAATTTATTCGTCGAGACATTATTGCTCGATACGGGGTTCCCGAAGCAATTATCACGGATAATGGGTCAAACCTGAATAACAAAGTAGTGGATGAGCTACTCAGTAAGTTTCACATTCGCCACTTGAATTCTTCTCCTTACCGCCCACAAATGAATGGAGCTGTTGAGGCGGCAAACAAGAATATAAAGAAGATTCTGTCCAAGACGGCAGAGAATTACCGAAATTGGCATGATCGGTTGCCATACGCGTTAATGGCTTATCGAACTTCTATTCACACCTCGACTGGGGCAACACCATTCTCATTGGTATATGGGATGGAAGCAGTTCTACCTATGGAAGTGGAAATTCCTTCATTAAGGGTGCTTTCGCAAATAAAGCTTTCCGAAGCAGAATGGATTCAACAGAGATTTGAACAGCTTAATATGATTGATGAAAAAAGGGTAAAAGCCATGTGCCATGGACAAAGCTATCAAAAGCGAGTGGCTAAGTCATTCAACCGTAAGGTTCGACCCAGGCATTTTGAGATCAATGACCTGGTTTTGAGGAAAGTCTTACCTATTATTCCAGATCGTGGAAAGTTTACCCCCAATTATGAAGGGCCGTATGTCATCAAGAAAGTATTGTCTGGTGGAGCATTAATTCTTGTAGAAATGGATGGCCGAGAGTTGCCAAAACCTGTGAACGCTGATGCTGTCAAGAAATATTTTCCTTGAATAAAAGTTTCGAGTTACTTTGGACTGAATCCAAGTCTCTTTAAGAACATTTGCATCATGCATTTCATGCATACATGGCATTTTTGCATGATTGTTCATTTTGTAGGTACTCAATTGTTCCCCAGGGAAGCTATTCCAAACCTCAAGGAATCAAGCCCGAGGAAGTTGCTACATCAAATCAATCTTCTCCCTAGAATTTAGGAAGTAGATCTTATGTGTGAAAACCTTTTCTGTCCAAAAGGTTTCTCAAGTTTAAAATAAAAATCCCCAGAGGAGTTTTAAAAAAAAATCAAAAATCAAATGTTTTGATTTATCAAAATTCCCCCACAGACAGGAGATTTAACCAAATGATCCTTTGGAAAAAACAAAAGGAGGATTTCTCAGAAATGCCAAATGGAAATGCCTAGGATGATAAAAGGCAAACTTTTGACTAAACAC
The DNA here is from genome assembly GCA_031216285.1 of Syzygium syzygioides. Classification (NCBI taxonomy): domain Eukaryota; kingdom Viridiplantae; phylum Streptophyta; class Magnoliopsida; order Myrtales; family Myrtaceae; genus Syzygium; species Syzygium syzygioides. Next base: position 20,908,385 of record CM062245.1, on the reverse strand, counting down.
GTCCATATACTCATTTTGAGAGAATTGAGCGAAAAAACCATGTCATAGGACGTAGGGTTCGTTCACATTGAATACATGGGTTGAAATGATAAAAGGCATTTCATTTATCTATCCTAAACACTCATGTTATGCTTTGTTAGTCACTTTGAGCCAAATAAGGAGAATTCTCAAAATAGCCCTGTCAAGAACCACCCCACATTGGGGCAAAATAAGAAGTTATGGTTGATCATTTTTGGAGCAAAAATATTAAGAAAGATTTTATTACTTTCACTTGCATCAACCTTCTTGTGGTAATTTCAGGTGGATCATTATGGAAGCTCGAAATATCCCAAAGTGAAGAAGAGCATTTTTTTCCTCTACCCCAAACACAATTATCCTTTGCTTAGCCAAATTGAGCCTTAAGCATGTTCATTTCAAAACCCAAAATGTTGATTATCTCCCCACATTGGGGCAATGCATATGATTTACCAAGGAAAATTAGAAAAATTGGTGAATGTGTATAAAGTGTCTCGAGAGTCCAAAGAACTCAAAAGATAAATATTAGGGGGCATGAAAAAGCAGTGTGCCTGGTAAAAGCAAGGCTGATGCCCATAAAAAAATGTGTCAAAATCAAAATCAAAAGCAAAAAGCAACATGCTTATGATGAAAACAAAATTCTCATTGCAAAAGATGCTTAGAAAGAGCAAAGCTCTTCTGTTGCAAGAAAAATGGACTCTCGAGACAATTTGATTTTCAAGAATCAAATGATGTCAGACTGGAATGATTTGGTAATGATGCCAAGATAATCATCATTCTTCTTTCAAACCCATTCTATCAAATTTCAAGCCTTTTGAGCCTAACCCGAACCGACATTACAACCCTCTTCGAAGTCTCTTCCGATTGGGATGGTTTGAGTCCTCGTAAAGATTTCATAAAGGAACTACCGCTAGAAGGAGTGGAAGTAATCCTATCTTGTCTTATCTTCAAGATTCTTGACTTGTAAACCCGCTGAAGATGTTGTTGGTACGTTTCTTTTCTTGGCCTCAAAGCAAATACCCTTTGTATAAGCCCATGACCAAGCATATATTGCAGTCCTTTGGAAAGACCTTTCTGATCAATCAATTTGTATTCAATGTGAATGTTTCCGAGAACCCTTGACATAGGTCTGTGAGACATCACCAGTGAGAATTGAATACCTTTCCCACATCGATGAATGGGAATCAAAGCCTTTATGAGAGCCAGTGTGAAAGACCTTTTTGATTAGGTTATTTCCAATTTGGCATTTTTTATATAACCTCTTTAAGTGGTTATTCAAAGATCATTTTGTTAAAATTTCCTCTTAAGGACTTTGATAATCAGTGTCCTTTACCAAAATGTGAAAAATTCCGTTTGATTTGTCATTAAACAGACTCGGAACTTTTTTCAAAATATCTTTCCCCAGTGGATCGGTTTTTGGTCAGCCTAAACCATACCTCACATTTTCGGTTTTTGGTTATCCTAAACCATAATTCTCATTTTCGGTTTTTGGTCAGCCTAAACCATACCTCACATTTTCGGTTTTTGGTTATCCTAAACCATAATTCTCATTTTCGATTTTTGGTCAGTCTAAACCATACCTCATATTTTCGATTTTTGGTTATCCTAAACCATAATTCTCATTTTCGGTTTTTGGTCAGCCTAAACCATACCCTCGGTTTTTGGTCATCCTAAACCAACCCCTCATTTTCGGTTTTTGGTCATCCTAAACCAATCCCTCATTTTCGATTTTTGGTCAGCCTAAACCATAACCCTCGATTTGTGATCATCCTAAACCATACCCCCATTTTCGATTTTTGGTCAGCCTAAACCATTACCTTAGGTTCCTGGTCATCCTTAAACCTTACCCTAGGTTCCTGGTTATCTTTAAACCTTACCTTAGGTTCTAGGTTATCCTTAAACCTTGTCTTAGGTTCCTGGTCATCCTTAAACCTTACCCTAGGTTCTAGGTCATCCTTAAACCTTGTCTTTGGTTCCTGGTTATCCTTAAACCTTACCTTAGGTTCCTGATCATCCTTAAACCTTTCCTTAGGTTCTAGGTCATCCTTAAACCTTGCCCCTTAGGTTTTAGGTTATCCTTAAACCTTGTTTTAGGTTCCTGGTCATCCTTAAACCTTACCCTAGGTTTCTGGTTATCCTTAAACCTTTCCTTAGGTTCTAGGTCATCCTTAAACCTTACCTTAGGTTCCTGGTCATCCTTAAACCTTTCCTTAGGTTCTAGGTCATCCTTAAACCTTGTCTTTGGTTCCTGGTCATCCTTAAACCTTACCTTAGGTTCCTGGTTATCCTTAAACCTTTCCTTAGGTTCTAGGTCATCCTTAAACTTGTCTTTGGTTCCTGGTTATCCTTAAACCTTGCCCCTTAGGTTCCTGGTTATCCTTAAACCTTGTCTTTTGGTTCTTGGTTTCCTCAAACCATAGATTTCCCACAAAACCATTTCTTTGTCTTTTCTTCCTTCATTCCACCCCATGAGAGAGAGAAGAACACATGAACGGTCTGACAATCCAACGGTAAGTGCTTCAGGTAAGACTCTGATCAAATGTCTTTGTTTTTATTTTCTTTCATTTCCCAAGTGGAGTCGACTAAAAATTTTGTAGGTGCCAATTGATCTTTGATCGGAACCTCTTCGAACTCCCACTCAAAGAGGGGCAGCTGTTGACACCTAATTTTTAGCCGACGTGTCATTAAAAATGAAAATTCAAGATTATGGTTTCCGATCGCGACGGAGCCCATTTCTTGAACAAAAAGTGTCGTTTTTTTTAATTCTGTCTGTTGGCCTAGTTTCTGCAGACAAATTTCTATTCATTTCATGCAAAAACCCGAAAAGTCAAATGGTTGACTTTGGCGTTGACTTTTTGGTCAATTTTTTGACCAAAAGTCAACCCCGGGTCAAATTGGGGCTTTTCACATAAAAAGATTCCTTTCAAGTTTAATTTCACTTTAGAAGTGAAAATTTTAGAAAAATTCAAAGATTTGATCATAAAATCAAGCTCCTAGTGAAAAGTCAACTAGGGTTTGACTTTTGGTCAAACCTTTGACCAAAAAAATTGAAAAATACAAAAATCCAAAAATCATCTTGTTTTACACTCAATTTACCTTTGGCATTTGAAATTTTACAAAAATCGATTTAGAATCAACTTTTCCCCAATTTGCGGAATTTGATTCAAATCGGCCAAAAATGAAATTACTTCATTTCTAGTCCTTTTTTAGGTTAGTTTTCTTCACGACATTTGATCTAGAGGTCATCTTATGTTCAATTTTGGAACCAATTTTGTGATTCCAAGCCAAACACAAAAACCCCCAATTTTAGCCCTAATCAGTGATTTTAATCGATTCTTCATGATGTGTGCAATTGAGACACAAATGAGCCTAATTTCTTATATGAAATCCAAATTCAAAATCAATTTTGGAAGAATCACATGAATTTGGGTCAATTTGATCAATCTAGTGATCCAATGATTAGGAAGTCTAAGAGTGATTGATCTAATTAGTGCAATTCAATTTGACCCACTCTAGACTAATATTCAATTTGATGAATTGAGACTCAATTAGGTTAATTAGACTTCAATTAAACTTGTTAGTCTAGCTCGGTCATGCAATTACCCAAATTCAGAACTAATTGACTCAAATTGGTTTAATTCAAATTGAACTAATCCGACCGGACTAGTCATTTTCCGGTTGAAAATTTTGATGATCGATAATCCGGTCGGACCAATCAAGGTCAATCACATCTTCTTGAGTGCAAAAATGACAAAAATGCCTTTAATCAAAAATGATAAAAATGCCCTTAATCAAAAATGACAAAAATGCCCTTCTTTAAGGATTAAGCAAATTAATTAGGGGATAAACAAACCAATCATGGCCATTCATTTAGAATTGATCATGTCCATCCATAATGCCATGTCATCAATCCTTAGCCTCTAAGGAATATTCTTAATCATTAAGGATGCACTTTGGACCATTTGATCAATCTAAGGGCTAGAATTCAAAGTTGAAGGGGGGTATATAGTTTTTTCCCTCCAAAAATCAAAAGGGGGGTTCATTTTCAGATCTGGTTTTCTCTCTCTTCTCTCTCTCTCTCTCTCTCTCTCTCTCTCTCTCTCTCTCTCTCTCTCCCTCTCACGATCAACTCTCTCTCTCTCGAGCTTCCTCTCGGCCGCCGGCTTTCCGGCTCCTTGCCGGCCTCTCTCCGGTGAGCCGCCGCCTCTCCGACGTCCCCCACGGCGGCTTGAAGCCGGTCGCAAGACCAGCAGCCCTTGCTGGTGGCCGGAGCTCACCGTTTCGGCCCCATTCCTCCCTCGGCAACATCAACGGCTTCACCGCCGGTGATTTGTCCAGCCGGTTCAACCGGCTGAACCGGCTCTCCGGCGACCTCCTCCGGCAATCCAGCCCCTCCGACTACATCCCTCGGCGTCCTCAAGTCGCTGTGGTGTCCGGCCTCGCATCAAACGGCCACCGGATCGCATTTTAAACTTGATTTTCGCTGATTAGTCCATTTGTGAGAAAACGAACTCATTCTCACATCATTTCGTGTAATCCATTGTCGTAGGTTGGCCGAGCTTTCCGAGGCCTCTCCGTGCTATTCTAGATCAGAATACGGAGGCCGGATCGCTCGCTTGAGCATTGGATCATCGTGAGACAAGGTAAGAACGCTTAAACACAACTCTGCAAATTCGTGTCCAGTAAAACCTGATTGTTTGAGATGCTGATTCGAGTTCGTTAACATCGAAATCTGATGAAATGATGAACTAGAGAGTCGTAGACGTCGTCTTAAGCTTCGATTTGATATATCATATGCCTCAATCGGCCTTCATTTGCTATGTCAAAATACTGTTAGACGCCAGGATTAGAATCTGTAATTTTCTGTTTAAGTCTGTTCTGATGATTCCCTGACTAACGTTGTGCTGTTCGATGAATTTTATGATTTTCTAAAATCATTTTCTGGAAAAACTTCCTTCATGAAAGTCGTAGAACATATCTTGATCTGTTTACTGTAAAAGTTTCATAAAATTCTGAGCATGTTAGCCTAGTACGATTTGCTACGTCATATATATGTAGATCTGGTATCATGCTAGTTTCAGTCGACCTTTGTGTATTCTTCGATTTTCATAAATTCGTATGTTTGAGATATGAAAAAAGTTTCTTCACGAAAGTTCTTTCTGAGATCGAGATATTTCTATTGATACTAATTTCATCAAAATCAGAGATCATTTGAATTTTCAAAATGAATTCTTACGATTTGATCAGAATCTGTGTCCAGATCTGATTTTTATTCCTTTGGAGTTCAAAAAATGTTTCTCCGAATTTGATAAAGTTAGGGTCCTTTTTTTGCAAAATATCAAAACTTCAAAGTTGCTCATTGGGGTCTCATTATGCCAACTGGAAATGTTGAGGACCTAATTGCAATTTTTGGGCGGTCAATTTGCTTGAAAAGTCTTTTCAGGTTAAAATTCCATTTGCAATTGAGCCCCTCACGAAAATCGAATTTTATAAATATTTGGAGGGCTTTTTAGCAAAAAATCAAAACATGAAAATTTTTGCACACAAGGAATCCTAACGGTACAAAAATTTGCGTGCTGTTTTGATAAGGTTTGTTATTTTTCCCGCCTTTGTTTTTAAACTCATAACTGAACCGAGTCTAGCCTGTCACTGAGATTTAATTCGATATTTTTGGGAAAATTGGCTAGGATTTAGAAAAAAATGGTCTTCATGACTTTTGATCCTCATGTCATAAGCTTTCTAATGACACCTGAACCACTTCATTTGGACGTCATTAGGATAGTTAACCATTCTCGAATAGAAGTAATCCGAATTAGACATTAATTGAATAAGTGGTCTTTTTTATAAAGCCCACTTCTCATTGTTTGATTGGCTTCGAAATAAGGCCCATGGACCTAAATGCATGCTTATTCCATCACTTTGCATGTCTTTGTTAGATGAATGTTAGGCCCGATGCATGTTTGGCGGGTAGCTCATTCGTGATCATTAGAACCCGACTTTAGGGGTTAAGTGATATGAGTTGCCGTTTTGTGAATACAAATGGTAGCCCATTATCATTAACCATTAATTAAACAATGTTAGGTGATTAGGTGGGTGATGAATCGTAATGCATGAAAAACAAAGGCCGAACCCGAGGCCCGTGCTTAATTAGTGCATTATTTGCATCATTGTTCTTTCATATGTCATTTGTTATGAATGAATGTTATGGATGTGAACATCAACCCCCGAGAGGTGATCCAAAGACGGATAATCCGAAATAGTAGAAGATCAAGGTGAATGACCGATGTCCAATCTGGTCTCAATTTGTACTCATTCGATGATGGTTCCAAACCGATGTCCAATCCGGTTTCAATTTGTACTTAATTCATTCATTCCCGATCATGTCTCGGATTTTCAATTCGTGTTGTAATAAACACCCGACGAGTTGCGGGTTCTTCTTCTTACTTTTTACTTTCTCGCACTTAGAATTAGCTCGTCTTTTTAATACTTCGAGTGTTTACTTTAAGAAATGTCTTTCAATACAATTGATTATTTCTTTCTTTTTTTAGACTAAGATAAGATTAGTTTAAAATCTCAAATGAAAATACAAAAACAAGATGCATGATCACCTAGTGGATTAAGACTTTGACATGAAAATGGTAAAAAAACAAATGCATGACGACTTAGATAACAACCATGTTAAGTTTAGCGGTACTGAAAGGGCGTTAATAGAAATATTAACGTAAGCTAGTCCCCGAACCTTTGATCTCTGGTTTTCGTGGAAACCGAAATGAAATTCCCACGTTTCGGTTGGGTATTCTAGCTGACCCCCGACCTAGGCTAGTGGCGACTCCTAAAAAATAAAATCAATCCGCTGTCACGCGAGATATGGATTTAGGAAAAATCCACGTTCATGATCAATGAGTTATATGGCTAAACAAAAGATTTACACTTCAGTAAAAATCATTTTAAAAAGTGCCATATGAACCATCTCATGAACACTTATCTCTAAACCCGCCTCATCCGAGTTCGGCCCTCGAGGGGTAGGTCGCGACAAACAGCACTGGCATAAGGAACACGTTTCATTTGTTCCTTCTCTTGTGGAGTCTTAGAACACAACCTACAGCTCAATCCTTCACCTTTTGCAATAGGAGTATCCATGGGTTTACAATCATGCATACTAAATCGTTCAAGAACTTTGTTGATATAAGTCTCTTGTGAAAGAGACAATAATCTCTTGGAACGATCTCTTGAAATCTTAACTCCAAGAATATATGCAGCTTTACCCATATCTTTCATTTCAAAATTGGATGATAACCAACTCTTAATAGTATTAACCAACTCCTTATTGCTTCCGGCAATCAATATGTCATCAACATATAATGATAAGATCACAAATTGATCTTTGGATCTTTTGATATACACGCAATGATCTTCATCTATCATTGTAAAATCATAGGCCACTATGGCATTGTGAAAACGTGTATACCATTGTCTCGAAGACTGCTTTAGGCCATATATCTATCTCAAAAGTCGACATACCTTTTGTTCTTGGCCTTTTACATTGAAGCCAACTGGTTGCTCCATGTAAATTTCTTCTTCTAATTCTCCATTTAGAAAAGCAGTCTTTACATCCATTTGATGTAATTCAAGATCCATACTTGCCACTATTGCCAGAATAAGGCGAATTGAGGTAAATCTCACTACAGGAGAAAAAGTTTCCTCATAATCAATTCCTTCCTGTTGATTATACCCTTTCGCCACGAGGCGAGCTTTATATCTTTCTATTGAGCCATCAGCTTTTCGCTTTATTTTAAGAACCCATTTGTTCCCAATAGCTTTGCGTCCTTTTGGAAGATCAACCAGTTCCCAAACTTGGTTTGACTTCATTGACTCCATTTCTTCTTCCATTGCATCTATCCATTTTTCCTTATTAGGGCATTTTAGAGCCTCATTTACATTCCTTGGCTCATTTTCATCTTGTGGAGCGACGATGAAAGTTTCCCCTTCAATGTTAAAACGTCGTCGGGGAACACTTTTGCGACTTGTTCGCCGTACGGGAGATTGTACACATGGCACATCATTCTCCATTATGCTCCCACTTGGATTAGATAATGACGGTATCGTCTCATCAAACAGTTGTAATTGAGATTGAATCGAATTTAATTCCTCATTTCTCACATTACTCCCATTTGGACGAATTTCATTAATTTCATTATCAGGATCCAAAGTTTCAAATAGTGAGCGGTCCTCACCTATTTCGCCCTTAGTAGGAAACTCATTCTCTAAGAATGTGACATCTCGTGATTCGAATTCAGTTATACTCCCACTTTCTTGCTCACCTATAAACACATACCCTTTTGAGTGCTCTGAGTATCTTATGAAAATACTCTTTTTGCCTCTGGGACCCAGTTTCCCATATTTATGAGAGGGCTCGTGAGTATAAGCAGCACAACCCCAAAGTTTAAGAAAACTTAAATCAGGTTTTCTACCTGTCCATAACTCATACGGAGTGGAAGTAACTGATTTAGAAGGCACACGGTTAAGTACATAGGCAGCAGTTAACAAAACATCACCCCAAAAGGTGATAGGTAAATTAGCCTGTGCCATCATAGACCTAACCATTTCTAATAGGGTTCTGTTTCTCCTCTCGGCAACACCATTTTGTTGAGGAGTATATGGAATAGACAACTGTCTTTCTATTCCTTTTTCATCACATAAATTTATGAACTCATCAGATAAATATTCTCGACCTCGATCGGATCTAAACGTTTTTATTTTCTTATCTAATTGATTTTCTACTAAGTTCATAAATTTCTTGAAGCATCTCAATGCCTCTGATTTATGAGAAATCAAATAGACATATCCAAATCGAGTACAATCATCTATGAATGTGATGAAATACATAGCCCCATGCCTTGCTCTTACATTCATTGGACCACAGATGTCAGAATGGATTAGTTGCAAAGGAAGCTCAGCTCTTGTGCCCTTTCCGAATGGTTTCCTTGTTGTTTTCCTAGCCAGGCAATGCTTGCAAATAGGCAAATCGACTTTTTCAATATTGCCTAATAAGCCCTCTTTGGCTAATCTTTGCATTCGTTGTTGGCCAATATGACCAAGTCTAGCGTGCCACACATTCACATCATTTTCATAAGAGTTGGAAGATGTAAACAGGGAATAACAAACGTTAACATCACTGCAGTCAACATCTAGTACAATAAAACCATTCAGAAAGTATCCACAACCAGAATAATTCGTACCTAGATACAAATCAACACCACTGCTATGAAAGTTTAAATTAAAACTAAGTCTAATCAACACCAAAACAGACACTAAATTCCGACGAATCTCCGAAGCATATAGTACATCATGTAGGAACAATGTGCGTCCACCACGCATCATCAACTGGCAGGTGCCAATTCCTTTAACTTCTGCTTTAGAGTTGTTCCCTACATAGATCCATTTCGTTCCAGTCGGAACCCGTCGGAACTCCACGAAGGCATCTCTGTCCTTCGCTACATGGTTTGTTGCTCCCGAATCTACAGTCCACAAAGGATTAGACTCAGTTAAAAATACAGAACTTGACACATAGACAAAGTTCTCTAGAATGCAATGGGAGTTTACCTTCTTTGGCTCACTGCAATCGCGACCGAAGTGGCCCTTCTTGCTACAGTTGTAGCATTTCACTCTTGACATCTTTTTAACATGAGGACGCTTTCCTCTTTGGTGTTGATCATCTTTTGGTTTCTTCCCCGAAGAATTCGCTCCCTTACCTCTCCACCTTCTGAACGAATCAGGACGCTTGCGCTTAGAGCTCGAAGGCCCTTGTGAGCTAGAACCCGCATAGTAAAGGTCAATTACCGGCTTATCTACCAGGAGACGGTCCTCCTCTAGCTCTAAGTGGCGCACTGCATCCTCAAAGGTTTTGATGTTTTCATTGTGAGTTAAGTGCAACTTCATATGCTCCCAACTTTGAGGTAAAGAACGAATCACTGCTTGCACTTGCTGCTCATCGGTCAGGACATGGCCAGCATCCGTCAGCTCATTAATCATGTTTGACATTTTCCTTAAATGTTGTTTCATGGACTGACCATGTGGTTTCTTATAAGAATCAAATCTTATAGTGAGCTGTCTAAGCTTGGTTACAGATGTATGACCAAACCTTGCTGCCAATGCTCCCCACATTTCCTTAGCATTTTCAAAACGCCTAAACTCTCGCATGACATCATTATCCATGCTACTCAGCAACGTGATGTGAGCAAGGGAGTTCTTCCTTTTCCATACAGCAAATGCATCCTTATCTCTTTTATGTTGTGCAGTGTTTCCGTCTTCGGGCTCTTCCATAACCAGGTTAAGAGCTTCAAGAGCCTCTTGCTCTTCCAGCACATATTGGATTTTTATATGCCAAATTTCATAATTATCACCGTTAAGCTTCTCTCCTTTGTTTAGTTCAGCAACTATATTCTTTGATGCTGAAGCCATTGAATCTGAACATATCAGACAGACAAGCACGAATTGTTAATGCCACTTATTTATGCATCAATTTTACACAAACTGAATATATTAATGAGTAATTTCACATAGTTTTTTAGATTCGAAAGTTCACTATGTTCCCAATCATCATCCAAAAACCTAATGTGAAATTATCGTTAATATAATCATTAAGGTAAAATTATGTTCTTTAAAATTACTAAAACTTTTAGAACTCCCATTCAAATCAATATGATACTAACAAGATAAATATTAAAACAAAATAGTACCATAAACTATTCACAACATGAATATCCATCAACATTCATTTACCTCACATTATGTACATAAGGATTGAATCCATCAAAGAAAATAAACATAAACACCAACGTAAAAGGAACTATCCACCCAAGATATCTAACACCAACCTATAGTGAACATATTCAGAAGAACCTACTAAAAAAAAATAAACACGATCAGTTGGTGATCCTCTTTTCATAAACTGGAAATGACTCATGGAAAACCTTAGGAAATTTCATTTTCTTTGGCATCCAAATGGGGGCACCCGGAAAACCCCTAAATTCGGGCAACGTATTGCGCCGAGACCGATTCAATGCAAGGGTTGACGTCCTTCTTGCCCCGACCCGTATGTACTCTATCATGAATTGCTCCACAATCATCTTATAGCTCGGACCTTCTAAGGTGTCCCGAATCCTATCAATCATTCTTCCCAACTCATCAGGAATGGTGCATTTGAGGGCTCCGACCATCACATACCCTGGCATTACAAAACCGTTCCAAATGATATCTTGTATCATTTGGTTGACCTTGATGATGTGTGTCATCATGTCATCATCAGCATCCCACCGGTAAAGAGCCAGCTTGATCCTTAGATTCTCAAGCTTCTCCTTTTGAGCCGCCGTTCTAGGTATAATAGGGGTTTGATATCTTCGTACCATTTTTCCTGCAACAAATGCAGAAAAAACAAATGATTACTCAGTAAAACATGATTCTGTTATGCAAGAAACACATTCTGCCCCCTTCTGTTTTTTTTTTTTTGCCGGTCAACGGTGGTCAACGCCGGTCAACGGTCAACGTATGACCGGGTCAGGTCAACGGGTCAACAGGGTCGGGTCACTGGTCAAAACGGGTCGGATCGGTCAATTTCCGGGTCAGGTCGTACGGTTGGGGCAACCGCATGGCTGACGTCAGCGTGACGTCAGCCACGCCACACACGCCCTCATGGCGCATGCGGTGCACGCGCGCGGGGAGAAACCGCCACGCACGTGCCACGCACGTGCCGGCGAGGCCACCACTTGTGGCGGCGCGTGTAGGCGCGTGCGGCGCCTCCCGGCGGCGTGCCACCCACCATTTTGCTCGTCTCGACGAGCACTACGACCCTACACTTTTCAAAAATAATTTTAACGCACAGAAATCGAGAAACGATCTCGAACAGTACGGTCGGGTGTCGGTTTTTCGTACCCGAGCGTTCGTCGGCGCCGTTTCACGAATTCCGGCCAATACTCCACGTATAAACATATTAAACGATCAGGAAACAAGAACACATGCTCTGATACCAATGAAAGAAACAAATTCCTAAACATAATACGAAAATTGCGGAAAAACATGCCCATTCTATAACTTGAATCACTGATCGTGCGAAGTATATCACGTAAAACGAACATACCTCTTAGCCACAGATTAAATGCCCTTATTGCAGCCTTGAGAGAGTGAACAATCCTTTGATCGTACAAAGACAAAGTCTTCTTTCTTTTTGTCTTCTTGTGATAGTGTTATTCTGATGACACACACAATGCAATCGCTCCTTCCACGTATGTTCTCATTGTGACTTTTTTGTTTTCAGCCAATAACTGCCATGTGCAGTTACTTCCTTTTATGGGCTGGGTTAGCCCATCATGGGCGGCCCATTTATCACATATAAAACCTATCAGGGACCAAGGAGGTGGAGCACACGGTGGTCATGGCAAAGGACGATGCGGCGGCATTAGTCATGCAGGGCTGTGTGTGAGAGAGAGTGGGGACGAATAGAGCCTGAATTAGGTCTGCAACAAAAAGAAAAAGGGGAAACCTAAAACCCAAATCGAACCGAACTGAATTGAACCGTGTTTTTGGGTCAGGTGAAAATATGAACGCATTCCATATTGTTCGGTTCAATTTGTGTATCATGTAAACTCGAACTGAACCAAACCATCGACACCCATGTCACATGTTACAAATAGTAAGTCATATCTCTTCTTCATAAGTAGCTGTTAGATGACAACAAACAACCACCGGTCTATATATAGACGATTTATATCTCTAGTAATTATCCAAGTCTAATAGTCTTAACAAGATCTAAAGTTTGCATACACAGAAGGAGCTTGACCAATGAAATGTGCTTATTCTACTCCGAATCGAGCTGACTTTTGACCACCCAATTTATCACTTACTAGCCCCTTTTTGACAACTTGCTCATGACATACTTGCAAATCTGAATGACAACCCTCACGACAACTGGAACTGCTGCAATGAACAACAAGTAACGGAACTTCACGATCTTCGCCTCTGTCGGTGTGATTGCGAAGATTGAGGCCCCGTAAGTCATCACCATCGAGACCGTTGCAATGACCACCTCGAGGAAGAAAGGGAAGCCCCAAGTGAGGGAGATTATGAGGAGGATCGACGAGGAGAGAGCGAGTGTGTTGCTTGTCAGGAACACGAAGAAGGCCTTCTCGTCTGAGGCATAGATGGCCCTCCCTGCAGTGCGCCCGTCCTTGGTCTCCTGCCATACCCCCCCGGGGGGGTTGACCCCAGCCTGGAAAGTCACGGCAGCGATCAGGGTGGCTACCACGAGGAGGACACCGCGGACCTCGGGGGGCGAATCTCTCCCATCGTGGTTGAGCAAGGTCTTGAGCCACTTCCTTATGGAATAATCGCGTGTTGAATTGGCCATGTTCTGCGTAGAATTAGAAGGGTATGTCTTATAGGTGAGTGAATTGCTTTAAAAGAGGCAAAATCGGAAGAAGCTAGACCAAGAAGTAGAAATTGACACTCGAGACTAAAAAGAATCAAAGTCGCGTCTCGCTATTAGGATGCGCATATTAGGAGGGGCTTTTCATTTGTTGAAATTGCAACGAATTCGAATGTTGATTGCACGAGAGTCCCTACCTTTGTGGACCAGGCCCGGGTGTGGGAACCTTGTGTCCCGATGAACATAAATTGCTCTATCGTGTCCCTTTCTTCGGGCATTCTATGAATGCCTGATCATTTGAACAATTGGGTTATACGAAGTTATCGACAAAAAACGATTTGTTTAAGGCACTTCATTTCGTTTTGTTCAATTTACTTCTCTTTTGTCCAAGTTTCTTCTTTTTTGATTGGGATAAGTGCATTAAAAATCCTAAAACTTATCACGAAAGTACAACTAAGTCCTCAAAATTTCAAAATGTGCAATTACGTCATAAAGCTTATCAAATTGATCAAATCAAGTCCTTCCATTGCTTGTATTCCTTAAAAATTTTAGGATTCGATCGTACTTTTATAATAAATTTTATGATTTAATTTCATTTTTTTAAAATTTTAGGATTAATTTTACTTTCGTGATAAATTTTAAGATTTTTAGTAAATTTATCATTTTTCGTCTAACTCACTTTATTTTTGGTGAGAGGGTATTTTCTTTTTTGTCTACATGAAAGTCACGTGAAATAAAAACAATGATTGATCTGTACTAAGGTACATGTACACCCTGGCGCAGGCAGTAATGACTCTTAGTGGTGGGGCCAATGTTGATGCATCGCATTCAATTGTTTGATTCGTAAAGAACATGAACTATTCTGTTCTTTCTTTTTCCCTCCAATTTCACATTTTATCTTTTTTTTCAAAGATTAGGATACTCTACTTTTAGGTGGTATTGGACCAAAATATTCTCTTTCTAGAAATATTTATAACCATCATTGCCACCGACGCATCCGTGCCTCCAGACTGACTATCCCCACCATACGTTCCTCATTTATATATAGATTTTGCAAAGTACAGCAAGTCTACTCACGATATAGTTGTAACGCATAAACATTCGCATGACGTCTTCACACAAATTTTCATTTTGAATGTCTCCTGTTTTCCAAGTAAGATATTCATCTTAGTTTCTGTAATTTTACTGGTCCCTCCAGAGGTAAGTTCAACCTTATCCCAAAAATTTCCTTTGCCCAGCTTCGAGAAAAACCTTATTAAACTCATTATGAGATAAAACACGATACAAAATATGTACACCTTTTTGAGTTTAGAGTAAGTTTATCATTCTTTGGCAAAATTACCAAAAACGTCATAAGCCTATTGCAATTGTACCGATTCAATCTTAAACTTTTTTTCTGTCAATTCATTCCTAAACCTTTTACATTTATGCCAATTCAGTCCATCTAGTCAATGTTGATCAGCCAGCGCTGATGTGGACGGTGGCCGTCTGACTAAATAATTTTTAATAATAATTTTTACGAATTTTTTTATTAATTTATTAATTTATTTCTTTTCTCTTGTCTTTTCCTTTTCCTTTTTCTTTTCTTCCTTCTTTTCTTTTTTTTTTTCCATAGTGGCCGATGAGCCTCATCGTAGGCTCCTCCGCCACTAGGCATGGGCCACCAAGACCTCAATTGGATCTGGGCAACACGCTAGCTCATCGGAGGCTAGCCCACCACTGGGTGAGGGCCACCAAACCCTTGCTTAGCCTCACCTAGATCTGGGCAAGGCTAGCCTCGCCATGGCCTCATTGGTCGTGGGCAAAGGCGGCCTCGCGCCAAGCTCCGGTGAGGCAGGGGTTGGTCCCTAGATTTCGGATTAGAGGGTTTGCCTCCTCTCTAGAGGTGAGGCAGATAAGCTCTTCATCCTCCCAGGAACGTCATGTGGTCCTTCACAACATCATCGTCGTCACCCAGTTCTTATTCTTGGGCATCCCATGGCTCCTCCGAGCAGTAGAGAGAATCAAAGAGAGCAGCAGGGCTTTCTTGATGTGTTTCAAGACAAGCCATCATCTTCTTCCTCGTGAGAAGAAGAGGTCTAGGATTGTCTCATTACACAGAGGAACGTCAACCTTCACTACTCGACTCGAACCATCTCCTCTCCCTCTCTCCGTGGAATGAGTCTGAGCAAGCAAGCGACCATTGCTCGGTGATCAATGGAAAATGATGGGACTAACTATACAACTTAAAGGGGGTGAATAGGTTATTTTAGAGGTTTTAAAAACTTTTGCGGAAAACAGCATGTAACAAATACACATTGGGTTTCACCAGATATATGAGAAGTAATGAATTACTTGTGTGCCAAAAATGATAAACAGAAGAATAAGTAACAGCACATAAGGATATATAGTGGTTCGGCTTTGATTCCAAGTCTACATCCACTCTCATTACTAACAGCCACAAGTTAGGCTGGATTGCACTAATAAATGCTGAACAAGTTACACTCAGCTTACATTACTCTTATCAATTGATAGATCACACTATCAGGAGTTGGGTGCAGCTATTACTTGGTACACTTGAATTTTCAACACAATTGCAATGCAGCAAGTGCTATCAATAAACATGAGCTTTTTGCTAAGTACACAGTGAGTAACACATTTTTGGAATTTTATGAGCACTCTCTCTAATTTGTTGACTTCAAAAACCTTCTCTTTTATAGACATCTTCAATATGATCGTTGATGATGTCTTAGAAAGGCAAGATAACTGTTAGAGCCGTTGTTGCTGCTATCCTAGGAACTGACTTCCCACATAGCCTTTTTCGGAACTTATGCAGACTTTCCTAAAATAACTTCTTCTGCTATTTTGTAGCTGCGGTTATGACAATCTGTCAGACTACCTATTCTCCTCTCTACCGGATCTTCTACCGTGCAAGTCCAGTTAACAACGACTATAATAGTGAGGCAATGGTCATATTAAATGATCTGTTACCTAAACATTACTGTTTACTTGATCTTTTCAGTTTTAATGAGACATCGTCATTTAGTTGATTTTTGTGATCGATGATGCTGTTTATATGATCTTTCAAGGATTATAGAAATCCATGCTAAGCAATGTTCTTTCAACTTTCATCAAATATTTGGTGTGAGAAGCGATGCAGCTTTTGATTTCCCGAACATCGGCTTGAAGCTTAGAGAGCTCAACAGTGGGAGTAACCAAAGGTTCGGCAGGAGAGGTGGACCTCTTTGGTTTGGGTGGACGAGTAGACTGTCGTTGTATGGGTGCTTTGCCTTTCCCTTTACTAGTTGATGCAGCTTGTGCTATTAGCTTCCCTGGAGAACTTTCTTTACTCTTTCATCATCTCCCTGATCTATAGGAACAACTTCATTCTTCTGATTAACCCATCCATTAGGTGTCATTCTCAGCATCATTTTGTTTAGAGTCTTTTTCCCAATTTCCACATGAGGCATGCTACGAGGTGCAACATTATAGAAGTCAATGTGTTTATGCTTAAAGATGCGAGTGATACGAGCACCGTAGGGTAGCTTTTCGGTCTTGTGCTTGACAGTGTGGTACATGTGGATAAAGATCATGTGCACTAGGGAAAAATCTTTATATTTGGTGAGAATGGCCTAAAGGACTCATGCCTCATAATCGTTTGTAGAGGATGATTTTGGATGCAGGCAGATGGTCAAAATTTTCTGAATGAAGTTGGCTTTGAGAAGCAGTAGGTACAAGGGGATGATTTCTCTGGAGTCTCGAGTAAAATCAAGGGTTTTCAAAATGAAACTGTAAGCAACAACTGGCTCAACAGGGATCTTTTTGAAAACATTAAACTCGATGTTGATGATCTTAGCTAATTCATCCAATGTAACAGTGTAGTTTTTCTTGGCAAAAGAGAGTATGAAGTTGTCTCTATTTGGAAAATGAAGATTTGAATAAAACAAGGCCACGAGAGTGGTGTACACTTCATCTTGCATTGTACAAAATGGTTTCAGCTTGAGATCAGCCAAAAGCTCAGAGAGAAAGATGTCATGAGCATCAAGATAATCAAAATTGACAAAACGATGTGGGATTGGACTGCGATTGTCAAAGGATTCAAAAACATTTTATGGTCTTGACTGAGGAAGAGTTCAGAATCAAAGGGGGGATCGAGAGAAAAACCTTCACTGGATTCAAAGTTCTGGAATACCCAGTCGTCGTCGTCTGCTCATTTTGTATCTCCAGATGTTTCCTCTGTCTCAATCTGTGGCTCGCTTTGTTCAGTTTGAGCTTGAGGTTGAATAGATGGTGATGGTGCCTTTTCTGCTTCAGGTTTCTCTGTGGGGATAGTCGCTTTCTCTTTGTCAGTAGAGGATTTTGTGGATGCTGAAGTTGGTTCTGGTTGAGAGGACTCTCCAACAGGAGTACAGCAGACAGTGCCAGGTGTTGTGGTTAAGAGGTTTTGTCTTTAGTAGGTAGAAGTACGTATCCTTTTTCGTTGATAAAAGCCTGCAGTATTTGTTCTAGGAAGGTGCCAGGGAGCACAGTTGGATGTGAAGGAGCTTCTGGTTATAGTGGTGGAAGATCATATGGTATGATTATTTCCTTTCCAGATCGAAGTCGCCATTCTGGAGTTTTTATGCTGGGGACTATTCCTTTGGTGGAGGATGGAAGAGTCGTGCTTGCAGTAGCAGATTCACCATGTTCGCCCACATGGTGAGAACCAGGTAAGCTCTGACTTTGGGTAACTTCGGTTAATCCTTATGGCTGGTCAGTGAGATCAATGTGGGATAATCCTTTTTAGAAGCTCTGGCTAGCATGGTACTGGTGCGAGTAGATTTATGAGTGCCGATGGTCTTCAGAGATTTAGGAGCTATTTAGAGAGAGAATTCTGAGAATGAAGAAACTGAGAATGGCTTGGAAGATATAGAAGATCAGGAGTGGTTTATCGCAGGCAGTTTTCTGAACAAGAACAACGTGTGCACTATCTGTATATAAATAGGAATAGTTTAGCCACGTTCAAAAGGTTAGCCGTTACTCAATAATGGTAATTTTTTTATTTATTTCAAGCAAATTCTTAGAAAATCTTGCACAAAAACTAATGGGAGAAAATATCAAGTGTAATGATGTTGAATTATAATGTCAGAACGGTCATAAATATACAGCTAGTTACTGTAACGGTAATAAAATTTTGAATTGGTGATGCATAACTGATGTCCATTGATTTTTCCGAATATATACAGTGAGTTGATGAAGATTACCTGATTTATTCATTTGGATTGCATATTCCTAGCTCTCCTCTAATAAATTCGAAAACTTATTTGTCCAGCAGCTTAGTGACAATGTCAACCAGCTGATGTTTCGAATCAATAAATCGAATGAAAATATCTCTATTGTTTTCTAGATCTCTGATGAGATGTCTCACTTCAATATGCTTGGCACAAGAGTGTAATATGGGATTCTTTGTCAAATTAATTGCACTTGTATTGTGACACAATACACGAATGATTACATTTGCTTCTCCAAAATCACGAAGTTGCTATTTCATCCAAATAAGTTGAGCACAGCAGCTGCCTCGTGCTATATATTCAGGTTCCATGGTTGAGAGAGCAACTGTATTTTGCTTCTTTGAGAACCAATAGATCATCATATTTCTTAGTAATTGACAACTTACTTTTACGATTGACCTTGCATCCTACATAGTCAGCATCCGAGTATCCAAGTAGTGTGACATCTGAATTTTTGGGATATCAGATATCTAGCTTCGGATATGAGCCAATGTATTGAATGATACGTTTAACAGCCAATAGATGAGATTCTTTCGGGTTAGACTAAAAACGTGCGCATAGACATGTTGCAAATAGTATATCAGGTCTAGATACGGTTAGATACAATAACGAACCAATTATACTTCTATATAGCTTGGAGTCAACAGATTTACCTTTCTCATCATTGTCTAGCTTGATAGTCATAGACATCGATGTTTCTACCTCTTTACTTCCTTCCAAACCGAATTTCTTCACAATTTCTTTGGCGTACTTTTCTTGATGGATAAAATTGCCATCTTTTGTTTGCTTTATTTGAAGACCAAGAAAGAAATTGAGTGATCCAATTAAGCTCATCTCAAACTCACTTTTCATGATGTTTGCAAATTCCTTGCATAGCTTTTCGTTAGTGGATCCGAAAATTATATCATCAACATATTTTTGTATGATAAGAAGATCTTTACTCTCCTTTTTGATGAATATGGTAGTATCCACTTTACCTTTCTCAAAATCATGTTCTTCCATAAATGTGCTTAATCTTTTATGCCAAGCTCTTAATGCCTGCTTAAGTCCGTACATGGCCTTTTTCAAGTGGTAGACATCCTATGGTCTGCTTGAGTCTTCAAATCCTGGAGGTTGCTCAACAAATTTTTTTCTTTAATGTAACAATTAAGAAAAACACTTTTAATATCCATTTGATATAGATGAATATTGTAAAAACATGCAGAGGCAGTTCATGGTCATATGGCTTCCAATCTAGCAACATGAGCATACGTTTCATCAAAATCAATACTTTCCTCCTATGAGTAACCCTTCGCAACTAATCTTGCTTTATTGCGAGTTACATTACCTTTATCATCAAGTTTGTTTCAGAATACCCTTTTTGATCCGATGATTGGATGATTTGAGGATCTTTGCACTAATTCCCAAACTTCATTTAATTTGAATTGATACAATTCTTCTTCTATGTTCTCTATCCAGCTTTCGTCAGAGATAGCTTTTTCGATCATTTTGGGCTCTTGTTGAGATATGAGGGCCAAGGAATTTATCAAATTTTTGAGTTGGGATCTGGTCTTGATTCCTTCATTTATACTTCCAATGATTTGTTCCTTGGGATGCTCGGTTTTGTATCTCCAATCTTTGGTAATTGTTTTTTGCTTGGAAACATCAGTATTTTGGTGCTGTTGTTATTGCTGATCGGTGGGAGAGGGTATGAGCATGATTTCATCGCAGTCATTTGCCTGTATCCCTTTCTGGTCATCTTTGAACTTCATGTTTATGGATTCTTCAACTGCTTGTGAATCTTTATTGAATACACGATAAGCTTTACTAGTAGTTGAGTATCCTAGAAAAATACCTTCACTTGCGTGAGCATCAAATTTCCCAATGTTATCATTCTTATTTTTGAGAATAAAACATTTACAACCAAATACATTGAAATATGATATATTAGGTTTTCTTCCTTTGAAGACTTCATAGAGAGTCTTTTCCATCAATGGTCTTAGTAGTGCTATGTTCAATATGTAGTAGGCGGTAGCAATTGCTTCAGCCTAGAAATATGTAGGTGTATTGCTTTCAATCATCATAGTTCTGGCCATTTCTTGTAAAGAGCGATTTCTTCTTTCAGCAACTCTATTCTGTTGAGGAGTGTATGCTGTAGAGAAATAGTGTTCTATTCCATTTTCATCGCAATAGTCAGCAAACATTTGAATTTCAAATTCTCCTCCATGAACTGTTCCAATTGTTGTGATGTTGTATCCTTTTTCATTATGGATCTTTGGAGCAAATTTCTCAAATGAATGAAATGCTTCGTTCTTTTGAGACAGAAACATTACTTAGGTGAATTTTGAGTAATCATCAACAATCACCAAACAGTATCTGCTTCCTCCTAGGCTCATGTCCCTTGTAGGTCCAAATAGATCGATATGCATGAGTTGCAGAGATCGGCTAGTAGCCATTGTATTTATTGACTTAAAAGATGATTTGACCTGCTTTCTCAAAGTACATGCTTTGCATGAGTCACATTTGCTGAAGTTGATTTTTGGAAGATCACGAACAAGATCTTTTGATGAGATCTTAGTAATATGCTTAGCATTGATGTGATCTAATTTCTTATGCCAGAGATCACATTCATCCTTTATAGACATTAGGCATTAACAATCATCAAAATTCACATTTAGTAAGTAGATGTTACCATACCTTTTACCTATAAATGATTGGGATTTGTCTTGACTTGGACCAATACATTTACCTTCCTCAAAGCTGACATTGTATCCTTTGTCACAGAGTTGACTTATACTTACAAGACTGTGACCCAGTCCTTTAACCAATGAAACATCTTCAATGATCATATTTCCTAACCTGATGTTTCTTTTACTAATGATCCTTCTTCTGTCTTTTCCTCCAAAGGTGATAGTGCCTCCATCTATAGTGATGAGACTTATAAATTTGAAACTATCTCCCGTCATGTGTCGTGAGCATCCACTGTCTAGATACCATTTGTTTTTCTTCAGGACTACCTTCATTGAGAGAGATGTTCATCTTTTATTTGGTACCCACTTAAACTTGGGTCCTTTGGTGTTAGATTTGGAAACATCATCAAATCTTCTGTGAACCTTTTTGGGCTTCATTTGCTTATTTGGGCATTTTAACTTGAAATGACCATATTCATTGTAGATTGAACAATCAGGAAATTGCTTGCCAGAGGCTGTGGTGAAGTGTTTTGCATAATGACTCTTTATAAAGATGTGTAGTAGGTTGTTTAGCTAATCTTTCCTTGAATTTTGGAAAATGATTCTTTTCATCTTCATTTTCCTCATGTCCTGGACCACATTTATTGTAGTGAGGAATCTGAATTGAGAGAATGTGCTTCAAGGTTTCTAAACCAAGAGAAAACTTTGTACTGATTTTTGAAATTTCTTCCTTGAGAGAGTCATTCTCAACTTGAGAAAGTTTAACTTCCATTTCTTAGAGGTCATAGTCCTTTTTTAAATTATCGAATGCAGTCTTGCAAGCAAGTTTTTCAAATGTAAGATCAGAAACTTCCTTTTTCAAAATATAAATTCTTTTTAAAGCCTTTTTGTGTTCTTCAAATATTTCCTTTAAAAAGTCTTGCATTTTTTCATAAGATAGTTCAGGTTGATTTACCTCATTTTCTTCTTAATGATCTGAGTTGTCTATCAGACAAAGATTTGCTTATTCTTCATCGTAGTTTCACATTCTGATTCACTCCATGTTTCGGCTTTGAGCTCTTTCTTCTTCTTCTTCTCGTACTTTCCTTTCCTCTTTTTGAGCAATGGGTAGTCTGGCTTTATGTGACCTAGTTTCTTGCATTCATAACAAATAAGATTTTTACCTTTGAATTCTTCCTTGCTTTTGTGGGGCCTTCTTTCTTCAGGGAACTTTATTTGTCGTTTGCCTTTGAAGTTTGCTCCCTTTTTCATAAGGCTATTAAACCTTCGAGTGAACAACGCCATGTCTATATCATTGCCTTCATCTTTTGATGATAATTGATCACTCGCATTATTATTGTTAGCTCTAAATGCTATAACTTTCTTACCTTTTGAGCTACCTTCCTCAATTTGTTGTTCTTTTTCATAGGACGTGAATGTTCTAATCAATTCTTCTAATGTGATTGGTTGAATACTCGTTGTTTCTTGTACTGAGGTCTTCACATTATTCTATTCTTTTAGGAAGGCTCTCAATAGTTTGTTCACCTTTTCTCTATTGTTGAATATTTTTCCTTGATGTGCAAGACCATTCACTATATCCGTGAACCTATTGAACATTTGAGCTACTATTTCATCTGATTTCATCTTGAAGAGCTCATACTGTTCAAGGAGGATGTTCAGCTTTGTCTCCTTTACTCTATCAGTTCCTTTGAATGTGAGTTCCAGTAGATTCCGTTTTTCTTTAGCTGTGACACGCATATAAATTTTGTTATATTCAGTCATAGATAAATAACAGTATAGAAGATGTTTAGCTTTAGCATTATGGGATGCTCTTCTTCTTCATGCTTCCTTTGTATTTTATGCAGCAGAGGCATTAGTAGCAGCATCCTTTGCTAGAGCTTCTTGTCCATCTCTCCGAGCAGCAGCTGGAGCAACAACTGGTGCGGGTACTTCTACGTCATGTGAGATTACATCCCACATTTTGAGATCAGTTGCCTTAAGATAGGCTTGCATTCTATTCTTCTAGTAGCTGTAACTGCTTCTATCAAAGTAGGGCGGCTTGTTAGGAGCAAGAACAACACTAGTGATAAAATCACTAAAGCTAGCCACAAGAGAAGATCTTTGTACTGAGAAGAGATACATCTCTAAAGATGAGCAACAGAGCTCTGATACTAATTGTTGGTACTAACTATGCAACCTAAAGGAGGGGTAAATAGGTTGCTTTAAAGGTTTTAAAATCTTTTGTGGAAAAAAGCTTGTAATAAATAAATATCGGGTTTCACCAGATAGATGAGAAGCAATGAATTACTTGTGTGCTAGAAATGATAAACAGAAGAATAAGCGGCTGTACACAAAGATATATAGTGGTTCAGCTTTGATTCCAAGCTTATGTTTACTCTCACTACTAACAGCCACAAGTTAGGCTGGATTGCATTAGTAAATGCTAAACAAGTTACACTCTGCGTACACCACTCATATCAATTGATAGATTATACTAACAAGAGTTGGGTGCAACTGTTACTTGGTACGCTTGAATTTTCAACGCAATTACAATGCAGCAAGTGCTATCGACAAATAAGAGCTTTTTTCTCAGTACACAGCGAGTAGCAAATTTTTGAAATTTTATGAGCACTCTCTCTAACTTATTGACTTCAAAGACCTTTCTTATAGGTATCTTCAATATGATCGTTGATGATGTCTTAGAGAGGCAAGATAACCGTTAGAGTCGTTGGTGCTGCTGTCCTAGGTACTGATTGCCCATATAGCCTTATCTGGAACTTCTGCAGACTTTTCTCAGATAGCTTTTGCTGTTATTTTGTAGCTGCGGTTCTGACAATCTGTCAGACTATCGGTTCTCCTCTCTACCAAATCTTCTGCCGTGCAATTCCAGTCAACAATGGCTATAATTGTGAGGCAATGGTCATATTAAATGATTCGTTACCTAAACATTATCATTTACTTGATCTCTTTAGCTTCAATGAGATATCATCATTTAGCTGATCTTTGTGATCGATGGTGCTGTTTATATGATCCTTCAAGGACAGTTTTGCGATCTTTTCTTCAATGAATTACACTATGAGTATCACACAGTGCTTTGAATATATCTACACTTAGACAATGTAGATATTATACTAATGATAGTTTGAATATCATCAAAATTCATTTGGAGATGTTTCTCCAATAGAAAAAAGGATTTTTTTATGCTCGTGATTGACCCTGCCTCGTCAGTCACGGGTGAGGTTGCCTTCGCCCACGACCGACGAGGTCATGGTAACGTTGGGTGAGGGCCGCCAAGCCCTTGTTGGCCGCCGACAAGGGCTTTGTGGCCCTCACCCGAGGATCATTGGCCACTGTGGGGAACAAAAAGAAAAGAAGGAAGAAAAGAAAAAACGAAAAGGAAAAGGTAAAACAAAAAGAAAAGGAAAGAAAAAAATAATAAAAATAATTAAAAATTTAAAAAATAAAAATTATTAAAAATTGTCCACGTCAGCGTCGGCCAAACGACGGGCACCAGGCAGTAAAAATTGGGCGGATAGACTGAATTGGCACAAATGTGAAAGGTTTAGAACTAAACTGGCAAAAAAAACGTTTAGGATTAAATTGACACAATTGCAATAGGTTTAAGACTTTTTGGTAATTTTCCCCTCATTCTTCTGTAGCATGGGCAGCTTCTACAATTGCATTTCCAGGGTTTACATTTCTTCTAGTTTGAAAATATAGACCTCTTTTGATTACTTTTTTATAATGCCTAGTCTCTAGATTAAATGGACACTTCCATCTTGTGTATCCAATAATATAGCTAGTTATTTTAAACATAAGAGGTCGAATAATAGAATATCCTTTGTCAAAATAAGCTGCTATACTGCCATCCATTGGATCTTTTACTCCGAAGTATGAAACACTTTGATTATTGAGCACTTGGCTCTGATACTAATTGATTAACGGATAAGGCACAAGCAATTAAGAGGGAATTAATTGGTTGTTTAAGGAAACTTGAAACTTTTTGGTAGAAAGTGATGGACAGTGTAAAGAATGTGCGTTGATTTTATAGAAGTAGTCTTGCGTATGTTCGGCCAAACAAAAAAAGTTTTGTGCATGCAAAACAATTATTCTTTATGAGCAGAATATAAAGGAGTTTAAAAAATAAAAAAGATGCAAAGTGGATATATAGTAATTCGGCCTTAGACTTGGCCTACTCCATTCTCCTAGCTCTAACAACCTCAACAAGGTTGGAATCGACTACGTAATATTTAAATATTTTACAACTTATAGAAAGTGCTGCTTCCACACAAAACTTCAGTAGATGCTTCTACAAACTCAAGCAACTCTCGCAACACTATGACCCACTCTCTTCCCAAATCACAAACGCAGATTTCTACAGAGAATATAATAAATATTTGCAGTTTCTATACATAAGAATAGCAAAAAGATGAACACTCAGAGCATAGACTTTTTGTTCGTTCAAACTCTACGACTTCCCTTGGGTTGAATTTAAATCCATCATACCTCAAAAGACGGGAGAAGAACAGTAAAAGTGCAAAAAGTTGTGTAAGGCACTCACTTTAGTGCCAAAAGTTATTTTTGGATCACTTAAGTGTCACTTTTTCAAAAAAACGATCACTTAAGTGCCAACTCTGATTTGGATTGCCAGAAATCCGACGTGACCATATTTTATTAATTTCTCAGTCCTATGTGGCTCGCCGGCGTGCCTAGTCAGCATTTAACCCCTAAACGACGTCCTCTAAAGTTGTAAATAATGATCGTTTGAGTGTCAATTTTTTTTAAAGTGATCATTTCAGTGCTAGTCGTTGTTAAAATGCGATGACTTCAATGCCAGTCGTTATTAAAAAGTTATCATTTCAGTGCCAAGTGCGCATCTGCACAAATATCACATTAATGTTGCCTCAATCTCAATCCATCACCTTAGCTTGTAATTGCTCTTTTCATTTTTCTCTATTAGGTTCATTCATAAAATGGGGTTCAAAATTATTGAATCAAAACAACTACGTCAAGTGCTTGTCTCTTGTGCAAGTAAAATTGTGTTGCGGATTCCATGACAATAGCATTCGTGTACTAGTTTTTTTTTCTGCTCCGTAGCTCTGTTACTTGTGTTTTTGCGTACATATAAATCCATTTGTCGCTTTGTGGCTATATTTTTTGCTCCTATTAAAGCACTGACCGTCAGAATTCAGTTGGACCCAGGAAATCGATTTGACATTAAGGACACTCAACAACATTCAGAGTCGTTCTCGAAAATTACTCAGAAAAGGAAATCCGATCCGTGCACTAATTTTAAATGGCCCTGGCAAACGGTGGATTTGCCTATGCCTCCAATTCCATAGAAGCCAATCACGCGAACACTGTCTAGACCAATTCCAAGTATTGGATTGATTCCATCTAGGGTATCATCTATGCCAACTGGGTGAGTTGCAACATTCAAAGTGGGGCCATTTAATTTACTCGAGACTTCTTCAACGATTATCCGAATGAGCTTCGATTCAACCCTGAAAGTTCTATGGCATCAGCTCAGAAGAAAAGGAAAAGGTCCCATTGTACCAAGAACAGAAAACTAGTTAGTTTCAAGTTTCAGCAAGACTTACGAAGGACAAGAAATAAATTTATATTGAAGATTCAATTGCAGCTTATTGCTACGTCAATATACTTTTGCTATATTGACATTACCACCAATTTGTACATCGGCAGGTTGTATAGTAGTGATAGAGAATTATTCTAATCTTCAGTACGAGGAAATAATTTCAAAAGGAGTCACTGTATATGTAGATTTCATCACTGAAATAATTAGAACACCCCCAGTATAGGAGAAAGTGTATGCAACCTGCTCTGTCAAACTTAAAGAGGGAGGAAGTAGTGGTACCCTTTTGAGAAGTGCCACCCAGCCAAATTAGCCAAATCCTCAAGAGATTTCCTCCATTTCATGACCCTCTCAGAATCTTTCCCAAACTTATCCTCATGTTTGGCTAAGATAATCCCCTGTTTTGCCAGTTTGCTTTTGCAATTTAGAAGGATCCACCCTATAAAAGATTGGCCTGACCATATGACCCTTTGTCTCTTTACACTCAAGAATCTTGGACAAGCTCGTCCAAGCACCACCCTGAAGAAGCATAATTTTCCGAGAACATGACAATGGAGATCCTGGAGTCTTCAATCTTATCCGGGAGCTCTGTAGAGATCCTTGCCCTTTGGGAAGCTGGTCGTCTAGGAAAGTTTTGATCCCATGATGGCAGAACTCATCGTAGAGGAAATTCGTGAAGTCTCTTGCCTCTAAAGCTTAAGAATACATCGTAGTTTCATCTTGGGGACAAAGAGGACGATGCCATTGAATGGTCAAGCTAGAGGAGACACTTAGATGGTAGAGATCATGGGTTAGAGAAATTGGAATTTCATGTTCTGTGGTTATTTATGAGTCAAAATAGGTTAAGAGACGCTGGGTTGGGCTCAGTGTGTGACATTCTAAACAACTTCCTTGGCATGTTGAAAACACGTATTTGACACAACACGGAAAAATATATTTCCATGGCATTGAATATGAAGGCAAGGACCACCCTCGTAGAATCTGTTCTTCTGCTCTTCGTCCTCATCTCTCTCTCTCTCTCTTTGATCAACCCAAAATCCCATTAGTAGACAGCAAGCTATACATGTACATATCCCTGACCTCGCCTTAGCAAAAACCATACTTCCTCAGCAGTCCTTTCAAAAACCCAACCTTCTCTAAAACCCTCTAAGACCCTCCATTCTCCACTTCCACAAGTGCCTCCAGCCTCACCAATTTAGGCATTTTCTCAAACACACGGCGGGCGACTATCCTCAGCGCCGCCGTCACGAACCCCCGCCCCCAGAACTCGGCCCCAACGGATACGTCGATGCGGGCGTGGCACCGCTTGTCGCCAGACCCAGGCTAGACAGAGACATATCTGATCAAGCGGTCACCGAGTCAGATGGAGCAACGCCGCAGGTGGGGAATGGCGATGCTCAGTTTCTCCAAAACCCTTTGAGACCCTCCATTCTCCACTTCCACAAATGCCTCCAGGCTCACCAACTCAGGCATTTTGTCGAACACGTGGTTGGCGGCCATCCTAAGCGCCGCCGTTGCCAACCCCGCCCCCAAAACTCGGCCCTGACAGCGTAGCCGATGAGGGCCCAACACCGCTCGTTGCCGGACCCAGGCTTGACGGAGACATACCCGATTGAGCGGTCATTGATGCAGATGGAGCAACGCCACGGGTGGGGAATGGCGATAGCCCGAAGATACAACTCGGCGGCCTCCAGTGAGGCGATGGAGTCCCAGCGGAGATAGTGGGTGACTCTATCGTCGCCGGCCCATGAGAGGAAGTAGCCGGCGTCGAAGAGTTCGAAGGGTTGGAAAATGATTGCGGAGGGCGAGGGTTCCATGGAAACAAGAGAGGAAAGTAGAATTTGGAGTTTGGAATGCGGGTGGACGTCAAAGGAGAGAAAGGACAAATATACATATGGAAATGCTACATGAACTGATTTTTTAAATAAAAAGTCAACTCATATTAAAATTTTAATTATAAAAGTCATGTAATTAATTTGACCGAAATTTTTCATCAGTGGTATTTAAGTGATCGTTTTTTCTTTGATTTGATACCTAAGTGAACCGACGAAAATTTTTGACATTAAAGTGAGCGCTATACACAGCTTTTGACATTTCTATTATTCTTCTCCCCTCAAAAAACCTTTTGACATTTAAATCTCATGAGTACTGTTGGCTCTATAATTTACTATTGCAAAATGTCACTTTGTAAAGACATTTGTCTTATATAGTTAGTTCTGCTTCTATAGAGTCTATCATCTTTGTTACTTGCCCAAATATGATAAAGGGATAAGTGCATTAGAAGTCCCAAAAATTATCATGAAAATGCAATTGTGTCCTATAACTTTCAAAAAGTGCAATCAAATCCTTCCGTTAATTACGTCTAACTTGGTTAATGAAAAACGTTGATGTGGCTTTTTTTTAAATTAATTTATCTGTCCTATATAGTGTTGGCCTGGTTGAAACATGAAGGATAAAGCTAAAATGACATTGTTTTCGTCCATATATGATTGTTTTAATCTAAATATTCTTCAAATTATATTAAAGTTTTAAAGTCAATTAAAGAAAGGAAGTAGTGCAACATCGAGCGAGGGCCCTCACTCCTGCCACCCCACCATTGCCGGTCCACCATCGCTGAAAAGGGCCGACGATGGTGGGGCAAGGGTTGGCCTGGGTTGCTGGATAGAATAAGTGCACTACAAGTCCTAAAACTTGTTACGAAAATGTAATTGAATCATAAAACTTTCAAAAAATACAATTAAGTCCTAAAACTTATCACGAAAATATAATTGAGTCCTAAAACTATCAAATAGTGTAATTAAGTTTTGAAACTTGCCAAGTTAGTGCAATCAAGTTCTAAAATTTGTTCAATTAGTATAGTCAAATCTTAAAACTTATTAGTAATTTCCGTTTGTCAAGTTGAATGGAATTAATGGAAGGATTTGATTGCTCAAACTTGACAAGTTTTAAGACTTAATTGGATTTTTTGAAAGTTTTAAAACTTGACAAGTTTTAAGACTTAATTGCACTTTTTGAAAGTTTTAAATTTTGAGACAAATTTTAACATTTTCAATTCACTTATCCGCTTTGTTTTTGCTTTGAGGTTATATATACTTTAGTCCCGGAACACATAAAGTGGTTTAGGAGAAAGATTGTTGCCTAAAAAGGAATAGGGTCTATTACTTTAATCTGATGATTTAATATCCCATTAATCTAAACGTTCAACATATTTATCCTCACTTTCATCAGTAAGCTTAGTAGGGAGACAGACATCACCTATGATATAACGTTAGAGCCTGCGTCCTCTCAAAAACCTTAACATTTCTTGAGCCCATAAAACATAGTTAGTTCCATCCAAAACCGTTTAAATAGGAAGTCAAAATACTTTAGGACTGATCGTAGAACCCCAAGAGCCGGTCGGATTTTATTAAACTCGTCATAAAAGTTCATGCGTAGAATTTGTCCACAAATAATGGTCAACGGTTTACGGTTCTGACATGGCAGATGACGTTGCCGATGATGTAAGCAATGACGTCAACAATGCGAGGCACTGACAGGCACATGCCTGGCATGTAGATGAATGGCGTCGGCAAAGCGCCAAACAGTCACGTGTGGTGCACGTGAGATGATGACTTCACGAAGGACGTTGGCATGTGCGTGAGCATCTGGCACATCAGAGGGGCATAAATTTGAGACACAGAGAACTCTGATGGTGAATGGCTCGTCGGACAAAGGTGCATTGCTAGGATCGGACTTGTCAAAGACGACGAGGCTATTGCTAGTGTCTATTTATCAAAACAAGCAGCGGAGATTGTCAAAATCATCACTCAAAGTTGTCGAATTCGAGATAAGGCAACATCCAACGGTTGATATGCAACAGATGATGTGGCATCCAATAGCCATCCGTGAGTAAACTTCAGGAACTAGCTCATCTAAGGGTGGCAAATCTAGTGGTGGTGTTAGTTTTTCAAGACGAGTAGCGAAAGGCTAAAAATCAAAGGGGAATAGTAAGCAGCTGGTTCAGGATATTGTTCTAATTAGAGGCACTCCAATTATGCAAATCAACATTAGAGGTAGTATGGCTTAGAGTTGGCGATGTCTCATTAAATTGAGACCTGTTCTAATGTTGGTTATCCATAGCTCAAGGTAGTGTTGCCGAGAAATTTATGATGAACTCAGACATATGGGATCAGTTGTGGAGTAGTATAACCTAATTTAGACCAGCGGAATTAACAAACACAATTGTATCGGCTGGCTTGTTTGCACAAATAGACTACCGACAACAGAGATTATCGACCAATGGATGACTTCAGTTGATATCCAGTGTAATTTTTTCAGGGCCGATATAGAAGACATAACACATTTATTCTTGGCACAGTATGGCATCCTCTAGGAGGAGGGAATGAGGAACTTCAATGAATAATTAGGACAACAAAAAGAAAAGACTTGATGGCAAAACTCCTCAAAGTATCCTTTCTAGCAACCATATATAGCATTTAGATGAAGCGCAATCGTAGGCAATTTCAAAACAAGTCAGCTGACATCCATAATATTTTGGTTGACGTGTGTAAAAATATAAGAGGTAGAGCTTCGCTCTTCTAAAAAAATAATTAGATCTTCCCAGACAAATGTTGTTTTTGCTACTATATGGAGGCTTCCTACCTCCATCTTTTGGAATTATTATTTCTATTGTAATGCTGAGAAATGCCCCTAAGCTATTGTTCTTCATCTGCTTACAATACTTACATTTTACACAACAACATAAAAAAAAACACTAAGCAGCTAACTTAGCTGTCGGAATAATAATTAAAGGCTATGAATCGAAGGATAGCACTAAGCGGCCAATGCGACTGGCTTGTGGCAATAGACTCGATTGAGTGCTTCCGTAGACAACAATAGGTCTCGAATACTAAGTTGAGATTTGTGATAAAACAACGAAAAATGTAAATATTCAACATATCCCAAATAAAAAGTACAATGCCCTATGCATAAGGTATGAAGGTAATTAGCCTTAATTACAATTAACCTAAATATGCACGGTAATCCTACATAGTAATATAACGTAATCTAACACTCCCCATCATCACACCACCATGGACCTCTCTCTCTCTCTCTCTAACAATGCTAGCACCTCCTCGTTCGGGGTTGGCAGCAGCCTTCAAGCTTCGATTACCCACCCATGTTTGTCACTAACTCAACTCTGGCACAAAGATAGACAAGATTCAATGCTCATGCTCAATCCGAGCCTCCGGTTTAGGCTCATTGCTGCCATCATCTCGTTGACAACATTGATGATGATTGGAAGCGTGTTAGAAAGGGACACGAGCAATGGTCCTGAGGCTGGTGAGGAGGATGCAGGCAGATGAAGAGAGAGAGAGAGAGAGAGAGAGAGAGAGCTAGTTGTGTATAGGAGGGGAGGACAAGGGACAAGCCGCGATGAGGATGGCGGCATTGACAAGAGTGACTGAGAGAGCTAGTTGTGTATAGGAGGGGAGGACAAGGGACGAGCCGCGATGAGGATGGCGACATTGACAAGAGTGACTGAGGCGACATGCTATGGTCAGGGGTGTTACGGTTAGATGATAAGGAGTGTCGCAACAAATAGTCAACGGGCAAAGGCTGGTGCTCAAACGGGAGAACCAGAGAGAGTAAAAGGAGAAAGAAAGGGGAGAGAGAGGGAGGGTAACGAGGTGACGATGGGGGCCAAGTTTTTTTGGGTGGTGATCGTTAAGAATTATGCAGAAAAGTGAATTGGAAAATTTTTAGTAAATTTTGAATTATTATACATGAACTTATTTATAGGTTTTACAGGACGGCTATCTATATTGAAATAATATTACAATAGAAATTACAATCAATTCGGATTACAAGACTACCATAGGATGTGCTTTAGTGAATACATCAATAATTTGATTAACCGATGAAGTGCAGACAAGATGAATGGTGCCGTGAAACACATGAGAGTGTATGAAATGGCTGTTTATATCAATATGCTTGGTGCGGTCATGCAAAACATTATTATGTGCTATTTGGATAGCACTACAACTGACGCAATAAAGTACTATTCCATTGTTATGACAGACACCCCATGTCCTCTAATAACCATAGCAACCACAATAATTCTGCTGCCATGTACTAGATTGAGCGACAATAGCATGTTTCTTGCTAGTTGATCTCAGATAAGCATGCATGGAAGATAACAAATCATTAATAGATTGACTTGTCTACTGATGCATGCGATGCAGATTCCCTATCAGCTAATACTGATAGGTAATATGTGAAGTAGAATATCGGCTGGTATGCAGATCCCATGCTTTATTTGCCGTATTAAGATGATCGAACTAAAGTATGATAGAAGGAATCAAAGAGTTCCGAAACCACATAAGGATTTGATGATTCTTGCTATCCCGGTCCTCTAAACCTTCATTAAATTTCTTGGGCCCATAAAATACAGTTAGATCATTTAAAAATGGTCAAAATGGGTATTGAAACTTCCAATTTTTTCATAATATGCCATACACTAGTATAAACTCAGTAGATTCTATAATGAGTTCGAAGAAAACCAATACTTGCAAAGCTGATATGGAGAAAATAAGACCAAAAATAGATTCAAGATGTAGAAGTACCTAAGGAACCGATCTAGAAACACCAAGAATTGGTCCAAAACTAGTCGAAGTGGTCAAAAAAGTAGGTGAACCGGTTTGGTCAACACCACATAAGTCAACCACTATCAACGCTGTTGAGGAAAACTCCTATTGATTTTGAAGTTGACAAAACCTTCCATAAATTTGTAAATCTGATACTTATTCTGAACTATTTTATTCCAGGTAGGTATATATTTTCTAGAAGCTCAGAGAGAAGTTTGAAGACCCATATAATCTCAGTTCTGAGATTCAGACGTAGACGCAAAATTTATTCAGATGCAGACGCATAATTTATTCAGATGCAGAAGCAAAATTTATTCAGACATAGACGCAGAACTCAGAACGAATAATAACAGCTAGTGATTTGGTATGGATTTCACAGAAGAAAAGTTTTGATTATTTCAATCTCAATCTAATTGATTGACAATCAAACATAACGACAAGCATGCATTACAACGGATAAAGCTCTACTTATGGAAATCAAGATTCTGATTATATGGACGATCAGAATAAGCGGGATTCAGAATATGTTATCCAACGGCTACTCAATCATTTCTATACAAATCTGTCCAAGGTGAAGATTGGAAGATGATCCTCTGAAAGATGTCCAACGGCTAGTTTGGAAGCAGAAGAGTATTTAAGGAGGTCAACGAGCAGCAGAAGGAAGTACAGAATCAAGAATCAACAAGTCCAAAGTCTGAGCATACTCCAATCATTTCTTTTGTCTTTTTGAGCCAAAAAATTAAGATCTTAAGGGATATTTTATAAGAGTGATTGTGTGAGGTAGAGAGCCCTATCATACATAAGAGTGCTATCATTCAGAATCTGTAATTCCTCTCGATTATATAGTGAAATCTAGCCGGTAGGCTGTCAGCATGGGAGAGTGGACGTAAGCTTATCATAAGCCGAACCACTATAAACTTGTGTGTAGTTTTTCTATCTTTTATCTCTTAATTTACATACTGCACATTAAGAGCACTGTCTATATAATCTATCTTGAATCTGAAGTTTATTCAGACTCAACTGTGATCTTTCATTTCCGCATAAATTGAGAAAAATTGTTTAAGTTCACCTATTCACCCCCATCCAGGTGATCCTTACTAGTTACATCAATTGGTATCAGAGCAAGATTGCTCGTTTATTAAAGTGTTTTACTTTTGAGCTAATGATCTATATGGCTAGCTTGAGTGATCCAGGTCTCATTGAAGGTCAAAGCAACAACAGACCACCATATTTCGATGGCAAGGAATATAGTGTCTGGAAGAATAAGTTGAAGGCATTCATAAAGTCAATTGATCACATGTAATGGGATGTCATCATCAAAGGAGTCAATCCAAAATCTTCTTATTCAAAAGAAAAGGTAGATGCAAGCAAAGCAGCAGATCCTTCATTATCTGAAACTGAGATATCTAAAAGAGAAGCCTTAGATTCCAAAGCAATTTACTCTTTCTATTGTGCCTTATCACTTATTAAGTATAAAAAAATTGCTGCTTGTGAATCAGCTAAGGAAATCTGGAATACTCTCCACACTACTTATGAAGGAACAGATCGAGCCAAGGAAACTCAAATCAATCTGTTGCTTGGTCAATATGAATCTTTCAAAATGAAGCCTGAAGAATCAATTGTTGATATGTATGACAGGTTTACTGACATAGTAAATGGTCTTGCATATCAAGGATAACCAGTCCCAGATGCGATGAAAATCAACAAACTACTTAGAGGACTGACAAAGCAGTGGGATAATATCAAAACATCTCTCGAGAGATACAAAGGATCAAGCCTCTATCAGTGAATGAGTTAATTGGAACACTTCAATCTTATGAGACTGAGCAACGGAATAAGGAGAATGAATCCAGAGGTAATAAGTCAATTGCATTAAAAACTAACATTGATTCTGATGCAGATTCTGAAGATGAAGATGTTGACGATGAAGAACTAACTCTCTTCATAAAGAAGTATAAGAAGATGAAAATCAAAGGAAGAAATCTCAAAGGAAAGAAACCTTTTGAGAAGAAGAAGTCTCTCGATGAAACAGAGAGATCAAAGGATGTAATATGCTTTCATTGCAGGAAACGTGGACATATCAAGCCAAATTGTCCACTTCTGAAAAAGAAGACCAAGTTTGAGAAAGCAAATAAGGCCTTAAAAGCAGAAACCTAGAGTGATACAGAGTGCGAAGACAGTGATGAAAATATCTTAAATTTCTGTCTAATGGCTAAATCAGATTTAGACTCAAATTCTGATCCTAAAGTAGAAATTGAGGCAAAGCATTCTGAAATGCCTATTGAAATATCAAATTACATTGATAAATTATATTTTGAATTTAAGGTTGCTCTTAAAAGAATCTCTTCTTTAAAAAAGGGAAATTCATCACTGAGGTAATAGGATGTTTCACAAAAAGAAAAAATCGATTTTCTTCAAAAAGAATTTCATCAAGTCAAGGAAAGTCGAGATTTTCTTTCCAAAGAAAATACTGTTTTGAAAAAAGAAGTTTCAGAAATTACTTCCAAGAAAAGGTTCAAAATCCTTGAAGCATATCTTTTCTATCTAAATTCCTTACTATAACAAATCTGGTCTCGGATTTGTGAAGGAAAGTGATAGCTTGATTGATTTTCCAAAGGTCAAGGACAGATTAAGACAAAAACCTCATCGACAAGCTTATAAAAATCATTTCAAAAGGAATTTTGTCGAACATGTTGGCCGAAGTGCTTTTAAGTGTTCAAAATGTGGAGATCCACAATATTTTGAGAATGAATGTTCTAAGGTCTGGAGACCTATTCGAAGAGACTTTGTTAAGACAGCCTATATTAATGCTCAAGGACCCAAATAAATTTGGGTACTAACGAAAGCTTGAGATGTTGTGACTTTTGCAGGTTACCACAAAGAGGAAAAAAGAAAGAGGTACCTAGACAGTGGATGCTTAAGACACATGACAGGAGATCCAAGCATATTCGTTGAACTACAAAGCTTGAATGATGAAAAAAAAAAATTTTGGTAAAGTTTTTTTTCCTAATTTATTTTTTTTTTGGTAAAGCTGAAAAAGTTTCATTTGGAGGAAATACCAAAGGAAAAATAGTTGGCAAAGGAACGGTTGAAATTGGAGGACTCACAATCAATGATGTTTCATTGGTAAAAGGACTTAACTACAACTTGATAAGCATAAGCCAACTATGTGATATAGGTTTCAGAATAAATTTTCAAGAAGATGCATGCTTAGGAACAAGCAAAGATTCCTCTCAAACATTCACAGGAAGAAGACATGGCAATATTTATCTTCTAGATGTCAATCCAAACTCCACTCATTGCTTGATCTCAATCAAAGAAGATGAAGATCTATGGCACAAAAGATTGGGCATATCAGTATGAAACAAATCTCAAAGATCTCAAACAAGAAATTAGTTTGAGGTCTGCCGGATTTGAAATACAAGAAAACAGAGTTATGCAATGCATGCACTCTAGGAAAACAAGTAAGAAGCTCCTTTAAGTTTATACATCATATTTCCACTAATCGTGTTTGCAGTTTTTTCATATGGATCTATTTGGATCAACTAGAACACAAAGTATTGGTGGTAAGAAATATTATTTCGTTATTATTGATCACTTCACAAGATTTACTTGGGTGTTCTTCCTTACTCACAAAAATGAAACATTCTCATATTTTTCAAAATTTGCAAAAAGAGTTCATAATGAAAAGGGCTATACCATTTCTTGCATTAAAACTGATTATGGGAAGATTTTGAAAATCAAAGTTTTTCATATTTTTGTGAGTAAAATGGCTTTCAATATAATTTTTCTACTCCTTATACGCCAAAATAAAATGGTGTTGTGGAAAGGAAAAATCGTTCTTTATAAAAAATAGCAAGAGCTCTGTTGATTGAAAGTTAGATTCCTTTTTATTTTTGGGCATATGCAGTTTTTACAGCATTTTATATCATTAACAGAGCTTTTCTCAAACCCATTCTTGAGAAAACCCCCTATGAGCTTCACAAAGGTAGAAAGCCCAATATTTTATATTTTCATGTGTTTGGTTGTAAATGCTTTATTCTTAAAAATCCAAATGACCGCACTGGTAAGTTTGATGAAAAAGCAGATGAAGGATTTTTCATTAGATATTCTATTACAAGTAAAGCATACAAAATCTTCAACAAGAATTCTCAGACTGTGGAAGAGACAATGAATGTGAGGTTTCATGAAAATATTCAGACTCACAAAGATGAATCTGAACTATCTTCCAACATTCAAGAGTTATCAGAAGCTCAACAAGAATCTCTAAAGATCATCGAATCCGTAGAAGAAGGTAAAGAAGATATAATCCAGACTCAATCAGAATCTTTAGAGTCTGAAATTCATAAGGAAAGATTTGACAGAAACTGGAAACATAAATCCAGTCATCCGAAGAACCTCATCATTGGAGAAATAGAAGATGGTATCAATACTAGATCTAAACACAAGGAGAACATTAGCAACTTGGCGTCGATATTAGAAATAGAACCAAAAGAAGTTGGTGAAGCATTATCAGATGAAAGATGGATCGAAGCCATGTAGGAGGAACTTCAACAGTTCAGAATCAATAAAGTATGGGAGCTTGTGCCAAAACCCAAAAATCATCCAGTAATTGAAACAAAATGAGTATTCAGAAACAAAATGGATGACAAAGGGAAAGTCATAATAAACAAAGCAAGACTGGTAGCAAAAGGCTATTTTCAAGAAGAAGGCATAGATTATGATGAAACATATGTACCAGTTACCAGGTTAAAAGCCATTAGGCTACTATTAGTTTATGCTTGTTTCCATAACTTTAAATTGTTTCAGATGGATGTGAAAAGTGCCTTCCTAAATGGATCTATAAAAAAAGAAGTATATGTAGAACAATCACCTGGCTTTGAAGAACCAATGAAGAATGATTATGTCTATAAACTGAAAAAGGTCATTTATGGTCTGAAACAAGCGCCCCATGCCTGGTATGAGAGGTTGAGTAACTTCCTTCTATAAAATGACTTCACCAAAGGTAAGGTTGATACAACTTTATTTATCAAGAGAAAAGGTAAGGACTTTCTGCTTGTTCAAATTTATGTTGATATCATTTTTGGATCTTCTAACGAACTGCTTTGCAAATAATTTTCTAAGAATATGCAGAATGAGTTTGAGATGAGTATGATGGGCGAATTAACATTCTTTCTTGGCCTACAAGTGAAACAAACCAAAGATGGTATATTCATTTGCCAAGAGAAGTATGCAAAGGAGATTGTCAAGAAGTTTGGATTGCGGAACTACAAGAAAACAAAAATTCCCATGTCTCATTCTTCCAAACTGGACAAAGATGAAAATGGTAAAAAAGTTGATCAGAAGGTATATAGAAGCATGATAGGTTCATTATTGTATCTTACTGCATCTAGACCTGACATACTTTTTAGTGTCTGTATGTGCGCAAGATTTCAACCAAACCCAAGGGAATCACATCTTTCTGCAGTAAAGAGGATAATCGAATACATTGGAACTTATCCAATGTTAGGTCTTTAGTATACCAAAGATTCAGATTTTACTCTTACTGGTTTTCTTATGCTGATTTAGCTGGATGTAAAGTGGACAGGAAAAGTACTATAGGTACATGTCAACTGCTTGGGAATATGTTGGTATCCTGGTACTCAAAAAAGCAAAATACAATCGTACTTTCTACAGTAGAAGCAGAATATGTAGCTTTGGGAAGTTGCTGTGCACAGATTCTATGGATGAAGCAGCAGTTGCGAGACTTTACTATTGAAGATTCAAGTGTTGCAATCAAATGTGACAACACAAGTGCTATTAATTTGACCAAGAAACCAATTCTTCATTCTCGTGCTAAGCATATTGAAATTAAGCATCATTTCATTCGAGATCATGTTCAAAATGGTGATATGAATATTTAATTCATTGATTCTAATAATCAATTAGCTGATATATTCACAAAATCTCTTGATAAGTCTTCATTTGAATATATTAAAAACAAACTATGCATTACTTATCCTTTTTCTTGAAGTGTTTGATAGATAGGAATTTTTCAGACTCAAATGTTCTCAGTCTGAATGTTCTTTTCAGACTCACAAAGAAAGGTACGTCCTTAATTCAAATTTTGGCAGGTATTTTTTTGGCATTTTTGGCAGGATATTTTCGTATTTGTTACTTTCGGAAACAAATCAGGTATGTATTCTAATTTATCTGATTAATAGTGCTTAAAATATTGTTGTGATTGTTTATGCTACAAAAAGTATATTTCCTTCCTATATATTTGGGTTCACTTTTTATATTTTCTAAAAGTGGTTTTTCTTTCCAAAGCCTGTCCTCTTCTTTTATAAACCTGTCATTCTCTTTCCAAAACCCTATCAGTACGAACTTTTTCTCTCCAAACCTTCTCGATACTCAGAGTCGTCTACTCTTCTTTCTTCTCTAAAGATCGAATCTTTCTGCTCTAAAAGTTATCAGAATGCCTTTTAAGAGACGATCTTCACGTATTCTCAACCAAGAATCCAAGTCTTTAGCACCAGCAAAGTTCATGGAAATTTCAGACACGGAATCGGACCAACATCAAGAACATTTAGAAGAGACACCACCACCACGATCATCGTCACCCAAAACAACCGGTAAAACTGATTTTCGCTTCAGTAGCATCAAATATGTGTGGAATGCTTATCAAAGGTTGAAAAGAGGTAATGCTTCTGCATCGGTCCTTCATGAATGTCTGAAAGACAACGGTTTTCTCTCTGAAGTAAGTCTTATGCAAAGTTATTCTCAATTTTGCAGTAAAACTGATCACGATCAACCCAGCACTACCCCAAAAGAGCCTACTTCCAGAAAGGGCAAAGAGAAAGTCGGAGATTCATCCATTCCTTCTGAAAAGAAATTCGTTCAAATAAGCCCTAAGTCCACCAGTGCATCCAAGTTTGTTATTCATGATGATGATGCTCGATTCTTTGATATTTTTCAAATGAAGGTGGGAATTGTATTTGGTGTGAAAGGTACTGGAGGATTATTCAGAAGTATTGAGCATAATGTCTACTATAAGCTATTACTTGCTCGAGGGGTCATGAACCATCGGATTGTAGATTTCGACTACCTTGAAAAGGCTAGCATCTCAATGAAGCATTTGTTTGAGAAAATTGAGGATTTATGAATTTTGTCTTCAATCTGCCAATGTATATGCTGAATTGACTGCATACTTTTATTCTAATCTTTCCATTTTGTCACCCAACTGGATTCAATTCATTGTTGGTGACAAAAAGTACAATCTGAAAGCAGAAGAGCTGGGGTTGATAATTGGAGCAAATCATTCCAAGTTTACTCCATTGGAAGTAAGCCTAGAAGACACTTCCAAGGTGGCTTCAAAGAATCTACATTCTGCTCATGGTTCTAAACGACATCTTTCCTATTCTGATTTGTCCAGAAGA
Organism: Syzygium syzygioides; assembly: GCA_031216285.1. Lineage (NCBI taxonomy): Eukaryota > Viridiplantae > Streptophyta > Magnoliopsida > Myrtales > Myrtaceae > Syzygium > Syzygium syzygioides. Next base: position 20,867,416 of record CM062245.1, on the reverse strand, counting down.
TCTGTGATCTTACATAAGATCATCATCAACTGCTTGAAGCCTAAAGCAGCCTCTAAAACTGACTTATCCAAGTTAGAAATCAAGCTTATTTGAGAAATTTTGAAAGGTCAATCTTTCTCTCTTCCTCATATCATCATTTTCCATATCTACAGAACACTGCAAAAGGACAAGGGACAACTTCCGTATGATGCTCTCATTTCTCGCATTTTTATGTTCTTAAAGATATCTATTCCTGCTAAGATGTGTAAAAACCTTGTACCTTGTATGTTTGTTGAAGAAAGAATGCTTTCCAAGATGAAACAATTTGATGATATAAGGGAAAGAGTAAGCACGTCAAGAGGAAAGGATGCTAAACCTTCAGACGCACAATCTGTTGGGAAGACAAGTGATAAAGAGGAAGGGCAAAGAAAAAGAACAAGAACAGCAAGCAAGCAGACTGACTCTCCTATTCCACTCAAGGTGTACAAAAAGAAACAAAAAATTCTTCTACAAGATAAAAGTGATGAAGCAGACCATCTTGAAACAAGACATACTGATGGTCCAGAACATGTTTCTGAACCAAAGGTTTCAGAACCAGTTCCCGAAGAACATATTCCTGCAGACCATGCACCTATTCAGGGGGAGATTCCACCAGAAGTAGCAACTGGGTTCGATCAGTTTGAACAAGCCAATGTCCAGAAATAGTCCTCAGAAAATCAGACCATCCTCTCTCTTCTACTCGAAATCAAAGATAAGCAAGTTGCACTAGAACAAGATATGAAGAATCTACATAGAATTGTTGAGGAAAACAACAAGACTCGACGTCTTCAAGCAGGAAGAGACAAAGTAGAATTTGAGGAAGCCATTGCTCTGTGTTCAACCAATATGGACAAAGCTATAGGTGAATGTTCTTCGAAGATTTAGGAAGCTGTCTTCATATTGGAAAACTTTCAACTCATTCGAACCCCTTCTAAGAAATAGCCTATTTTTCACCCTTTTAAAACCATCTCTTTCAAGCATTGGTCATGTAATATCTTAACAATTTCTTTTGTTAGACTGTTTTGGATGGTTAATATTAATGCTTTATTCTTTCTATTATTTTTTGCTGATGACAAAAAGGGGGAGAAATCATATGCAGGTTATATACAAAGGAAGAAGAAGACACAGATCTCAACAGAGTTTGCTCTTTCAATTTCTATCTATGCTTCATGCGCTTAATATGCTTATTTATTTCAAATTAATTTTAAATTGATTCAATCTGCATGAAAGTTTTGTCACCATAAAAAAGGGGAAGATTGTTGAGGAAAACTCCTATTGATTTTGAGGTTGACTAAACCTTCCATGATTTTGTAAATCTGATACTTATTCTGAACTATTTTATTCCAGGTAGGTATATATTTTTTGGAAGCTCAGAGAGAAGTTTGAAGACCCACATAATCTCAATTCTGAGATTCAGACACAGACGCAGAATTTATTCAGACACAAATGCAGAACTCAAAACGAATAATAACAGCTAGTAATCTGGTATGGATTTTACAGAAGGAAAGTTTTGATTATTTCAATCTCAATCTAATTGATTGACAATCAAACATAACGATAAGCATGCATTACAACGGATAAAGCTCTACTTATGGAAACCAAGATTCTGATTGTATGGGCGACCAAAATCAATGGGATTCAGAATCTATCATCCAACGGCTACTCAATCATTTCTATACAAATCTGTCCAAGGTGAAGATTGGAAGATGATCCTCTGAAAGCTATCCAAATGCTAGTTTGGAAGCAGATGAGTATTTAAGGAGATCAACGAGTAGCAGAATGAAGTACAGCATCAAGAATCAACAAGTCCAAAGTCTGAGCATACTCCAATCATTTCTCTTGTCTTTCTAAGCCAAAAATTAAGATCTTGAGGGATATTTTGTAAGAGTGATTATGTGAGATAGAGAGCCCTATCATATACAAGAGTACTGTCACTCAAAATCTGTAATTCCTCTCGATTATATAGTGAAATGCAGCCAGTAGGCTGTCAGCGTGGGAGAGTGAACGTAGGCTTTTCATAAGCGGAACCACTATAAACTTGTATGCAGTTTTTCTATCATTTATCTCTTAATTTACATACTGCACATTAAGAGCACTGTCTATATAATCTATCTTGAATCTGAAGTTTATTCAGACTCAACTTTATCTTTCATTTCCGCATAAATTGATAAAAATTATTTAAGTTCACCTATTCACGCCCCTCTAGGTGATCCTTGCCAGCTACATCAATTGCGGGTCAACAGTGGTCAGCCGAATCAACAGTCACAGTTAGAGGCTGACATGGGAGACGTGTGGATAACGTGGTTGAAACATGGCGCTGATGTGGAGGATCACATCACTCGCTAAGTGGGCACGATGAATTTTATTCGCAGAGGGGGCTAGTGGCACGTGGAGGCACATGCAACGTCGGACGGCGACGATCTTCCTAGATCTTGACTCATCAGAGGATGAAGAAGCAGATGGTGGTGTTGATATGCCGAAATAGGATACCCATGGTGTCAAAATAGCACCGAAAGTTGTCAAGGTCGGTGAATTCGAGACATGCCGGTGTGTGCCAGAGCGTGAGGGCATGTGCGGTGGCGGATGGTGATGAAATTTCAGGGTCCGGCTCTTTTGAAGGCGATGAGTATGATGATGGCGTCGATTTTGCAAAAGAACCAACCAAAAGCAACATTCAAGAGCAGCGGGCTTGACTAAACACGGATACCAATGCGGCTGATGTAATGTTGCTGCAGCCATTGCCTTGTTATAGACTCATTGGATGCTTCCTCATTTTATAATGGCACAGATTCCATATGAAGAATATTGCAAAAAGGTGCATTGACGAATTTTCTGTATATTTTGATATACTATACATGAGCCTATTTATTGATGGGGTTATATTCGAACTGAATCAGAACGATCATACAAATAATATAAAAATTGATACACGAGTTTATCCAGGTTCACCCCACAATAGGGCTACGTCCTGCAAAGGGATTCCATTATGATATTTAAGTTTTACAACCACAATTACTCGTTACAATAATCTTTCATACGAGTACAATATATAGGACTTAAAATGGGCTCAAAGCCTAAGCCTATCCGAATCCCTTTAATCTCACAACAACAAGTCAACTAAAAACATAAGCCAAAAAACCGATGTTGTTTCGGGGGCGCTGCCCCCGAGCCCCCGCCTGCTCACCGGCGAGTGGGACCACCGTCCACTCATGGGTGAGCAGAACCCACCCCCGCCCGCTGTCCAGTCAGCGGAACCCCTGTTTCCTGTTTCAGAGGCATTGCCCCCGAGCCCTCGCATTCCATGCGCAGGGGTCACATGTCGTTGTATTATGCTTCAATTTTCCTAATTTCATGTGGGCGTACTCGGTATGAGAAACAAGAGTCCTCGAAATATTCACTAACTCCAACATTTATAAGTTTTACAAGATGACTATTTATTGTAACTTAATATTATAATAGAAATTATAATCAATTAGGATGATGAGGTTACGATTTGAGAGATACACAAAATTAAGTAATGCATGGCTAAGTGCTGGTGCGACCCCATCGTCCAACAATTATGGCCAAATCGATGTACTCTTTTCCGCTGTCCGATGGAACAGAGAGTTATTTACCAATGAAGACAAGTAGAAAGCAACGTGTTGAGCTGGAAAGAGACCATCCATGTGTTTCACGATGGCGAAAGCGACAAAACAGATTGTGGATTTTTGGGGGATAATTATCTCCAAAATGTGTAACAATTCTCTTCATTTATCCAATTAAATGTTGAAATATTTTAGAAAATATTAAAGCTAAGTCCGATTTACTAACTTTGTTAGTTAAATTTGACGGGAAATAGTGGTAGTGCCATGTGGCAGCATGGCACATATAGGATTTGATCGACTTGATTGAGCATCTACATAAGTTTTAAGACTTTATTTTGATTATTGAAACTACAATTTCAGGATGCATTCATTAATGAAAAATCCATGATTTGATATTTTCCTAAAAAGAAAAATATTTTCATAATTAATGAAAATGTTTAAATATTTATTTTTATTGATGATTAAAGGGAGAATGCCATAAAAACCTAAACTATGCCCATTGAGACATATTTAACTTGAAATTTTTTTGTAACATCAAAAGTCCCAAACTATGCATACAATAACACATTTATCATAATTTTTTTTCTTTTGACATAAAAAACCCTAAACTTCTATTTATGTAATTGATTTATCCTCCGTCAAAGTTTCTTAGATGATTTTTCAGCTATAATAACGTCGTTTTTATTTCACTTAAGCCTTAAGGGCACTATGTTGACACTGTTTGCTTTCTAGCATCTATGTAATCAGATTTTTAACCATTCTCTTTGACAAATCTTTGACAAAGGATGAATGTGTCATACAGGTACGAGTTTGAGATTTTTTATGTCGCTAGAAAAAACAATGAGCATAGTTTAAGATTTTAGGTGGCTTTTGCCGACTTTTTCCCTAAGAAAAATATTTTATGTTTACTGATTTTTCTAAAAGATATAAACAATTATTAAAGACATAAGCAATTATTTTCAAAGCACAGTTTTGTAAATTATTACTTTTATGTGAAACAAACATAACATTCCATTGAATTGCGAGCATAAATCTGAGACTTTTGCTTCGATTGTCTCTCAAATTTGTTCAGTTGACCTCCGATGGTTCTCTGCATGCGTCAAATCGCCTTACGAACTTTTTCCTGTAAAATTGCACCAGGGAATCCCCCAGTTCAATCTTACTTGTGAAAAAAATTAAAAGATTGGATCTCCCAATTTGTACCGTCAGCCGTTGGTGGGGCTCAAAGACGGGGTATGGCAGTCGGAGGAATTAGGGTAGCGTCCGAAGGCGGGGGTGGTGGTGGGTGGAAGAGGCTAGGCTTCGATGCTTCATGGTTATCTTGAAAAGTAAGACGTTGGAAAGAAGGCATGGGTGTTGATTGAGGGGAAAATTACAAAGTCATAAACTTATTATAATTATGTCAATTCAATTCTAAACAATTTTTTTTAGCCAATTGAGTGTTAAACCTTTTGAAATAATGTCAATTCAGTCCATCCAACCAATTTTCGTCGGAAGTCACTGACGTGGATAATTTTTACAATTTATCAAAATTTTGATAAATTATTATTTATTTATTTTTCATTTTTTTAACATGTTTTTTCATTGTGGCCAGTGAGGCTTGACCTCGCCATTGTTGGACCTCGTGGCCTTTGGCAAGGGCTACCAAGGGCTAGGCGAGGCATGATCTTGTAGGATTTGACGAGGTTGGACCTCACCCATGGCCAACAAGGCTCAACCCGACCCTCACCAGCCTAGTTGTCGGCGAGGTAGAGCCTCGCCAAAGGCTGCTAGGTCGGCCCTCGTGGCCTTCGACCTCATGGCCACTAACAAGTGCCACCCTTGCCAATGGCTGGGTGAGGCTCAACCCTTACCAATCCAGTTGCTGGCGAGGGTTGCCGACGACCTCGTCGGCCACAATTTAAAAAGAGAATAAAAAGGAAATAAAAGAGAAAATAATAAAATAATAATATTAAACTCATAAAATTATAAAATTTGTCTACGCCAACGCCCCGTTGGAGATTTCCGACCAAAATTGGCTGGATGGACTGAATTGGTGCTAATGCAAAATATTTAGGATTCAATTGGAAAAAAAAACTTGGAATTGAATTGACATAATTATGATAGGTTTAGGCCTTTTTTTGGTAATTTCCCGGTCGTTTGAGGCAAGTGCAGTTTAAGCTTTTCGACTGTGAGGTTTCGTGGAAATGCGAGGAGGGTATTTGGTATTTTTCTGAATGCTCTTTCGTTTGGCCACACAAAAGCTAAGTTTATGCTGGAACCACCTCCTCCGCCGTCGATGATTCACGTGACGAAGCTCATAGTCAAATTACAAAGAGCTTGATGGAGGAGATGAAGATGAGGGGAGGAAGAGACAAAGCGGCACATGAACTCCAAGTCGGCCCCCTAGTTGGCCCTGGCAACCGATGGTGGAGCGAGCTAGATCGGTCTAATCACGGTGGTGATGGAGGTTCAGCGGTGGGTCGCGGCGAAGTATAAAATAAGAGGGACACATAGAGAAAGAAGACAACAAATGCAAATACATTTAACATACAAAAGATTTTTTTTTTTTGATAACCCAGGGAACCCCCGCACGGCCGATAGCCGGGGAGTAAACCCTGGGGGCGACACGTGCTAGCCACCACACACGTGCCACCGGTTAAGTCACCCTGCGGCGCCCGGGATTCGAACACTCAACCTTTTGCGAGAGGAAGAGTGCGCGCTCCAGCAGCGCCACCCAAGCGGGTGGTTTTAACATACAAAAGATCTGATCGGTACATTCCAAATACGAACATCACCCACATTAATTTTAATTAAGTTTACATGTCCATGAAATTCATATTTATATCCAACTAAGTAAAAACTTGCATGGAGAGAAAAACACGGACCTCACAGATATATAGCTTTTTAAACAGAAGCACCTCCTTGTCTCTTTTTATTACCCCCGGGCATTGGGCGGTGCTCCTCACTGCTGGCTCCTGCTGTCCGGTCACTGCGTGCTTCTATTCTTGAGCTTCCCATACGTCTGGAATACACACCGACATATCACTGGCAACGCCCCTGCGATCAGCACATAGCGGAACCTCACCGAGTCTTGTGGCGTCACGGCAAAGATCGCCGACGCGTAGGTCACCATCATCGAGGCCGTGGCCACCCATATCTCGAAGTGGAGTGGGAACCTGTAGGTGAGACAGACAATGACAAGTAGAGAAGTGGAGAGCGCGAAAGTGTTGGAGACCAAGAACACATAAAAGGCGATCTTATTAGATTCGTAAATCGCTCTGCCGGCTGTGTGGCCATCCTTGTTGTCTTGCCATATCCCGCCGGGAGGGTTCACGCCTGACTGGAACGTGACCGCCGCGATCAGGGTAGCGATGATCAGCAGGATGTTCCGCACCTCGCCTGGTGAGTCATGGCTGGGGTCGTACTGGAATTGTCGGAACCAGTTTTCTGCTATGTTATCTGGGATGCGAGTCCGTTGTCCTTGATACTTAATGTCATCGCCTTCCTTCATTTTTTCAGGCTTGCGTTCGTCCATTTTTTCAGAGAGGGAGAGAGAGAGAGAGAAAAGTAAAGAGTGGAGATGCTGGACTGTGTAATATTTCAGTCGTTTTAGTTAATATAGGAATGAGAAGAATCATAAAATTATTGATGGATGTCTTGAAACTTTTTCTTGATGTATCCAACAAAAGCAAAGTCCTTTGAGAAAAGTCTCTTTTTTGGGGTCCTACAGCTTTCATCTTTATTTCGGTCCATGCTATTACTGAGTCAAGGACCTAAGCAAATCTTTAAAAGATTTTATCTCGATTTTCATTTAGATTTTGAGATCATCGGAATGAAAAACTTCTAAAAGGTATAATATTTTCCTAGAAAAGACAAAGATATAGGGAAATTTGAGGGTGCAAGATGTGTAAGCATCGGCACATTAAAATAAAAAACGTGTCCATAGAGCCTCATGATGGAGATAGGCTATGGAGGCTCTTGTAGGAGCGAAAACTTTCTTTTCTTTTATTTTATGAGATTAGCTCTTAGTCAAATCACCCAGGATGCGAGAGAAAAGTCCATTTCACCTTTGAGAAAAGTCTCTCTTTTCCGGGGTCCTATAGCTTTTGTCTTTATTTGAGTCCATGCTATTATCGAGTTTGACAATTCACCCCACTATCCAAGGATAGTACATTTATTTTGGGCTCGAAAATAAATATTTACAAGTTAGAAATTACCAATCTAAATTAGAGTGCATATCAACTTTTCTCCAACTAAGTTACCAAATACTTTTGAGTTACCAACTCTTATTTGAGCAGCTAGTTATTTTTCTTTTAATTACCAAATTTTCTTATATTTCATCAATTTTTATTTACCATTATTAACTACGTCTTAAATTTACCAGCTCTTAGACAAAATTCTTTAACTTTGATTTTAGTGACTTATCAACTTTCTTATCGATTCTCATTTGGATCGATTATACATAAACATTTGTAAGTCCTTTTTAATTTATCAATCTTCTGTTAGGTTAATTAATTAAGAAAATGTTGGCAAGTCACTCAAATATAGGTTGGTCATTTCATATAATAGTTCACAAATAAAAGTGACTATATATAATTGTAGGGTTGGTGAAAAAGATAAACAAAATTATGTAAAAGGCAAGAACATTTTGTTTATCAGAGATAAAAGAATTTGGAAATTAAAAAAAATAAGCGGTCGCTAACTAAATCAACTAAGATTTGGTAACAAACTAATTGGAAACTTGATTGAAGAAAAGTTTGCAATCACTTTAATTAATGTTAGTAATTTATAGATATGCAATCAATTTATCAAGTTGGTAGTGAGACAAATAAGAGTTGATAACTCGACTAAAAATTTGGTAATTATCAACACAAAATAAAACTCAAATGAGAGTTCGTAAATTAAAACTAGCAAATAACCTAATGGGAGAAAACCTGATAAGTCAACCAAATAAAGATTAGTAAATTCATACAAGAATTGACCAATTTAAGTGGTTTGTAGTAAGAGAAACAAATCTTGGTAAACAATAACTAAAGTTGGTAATTAAAAAACCAAAGCAACGTTTCTAAGTAACTCAAATGAGATGGTTACCCCAAACTAATTAGTAATCTAACCAGATTTAAATTAGTAAGTCACTCAATAAAGATTAGGGAATTTATGGAATAGTTGATAAATTTAAGGTATTGATAAGAAAGATAAATAAAAGTCAGAAAAAGATCATAAAACTTGGTAATTTACTATTGTCAAATAGCATTGGTAATTTCATAAAAGAATCGATAAGTTACCAATAAGTTACTAACTAATCAAGTGATTATGTTTTTTTTTTCAAGTTTAACAACATTTTCATAAATCTACCAGCAAAGATGCTCATCTAATGGTACGGAATCTTTGCACGGAAATAGTCATTTATTTTATTCTAACTTATTTCGTATATCTGATCCATGGTTAAATTCGTACGACAATTTTAATCGGGCATAATATTTTTGCGGGTGACTTTTCTAGATGTGAAATGAATAATAGTAGTCAAATACAGAAAATTCTGCTGGAAAACCCCATATGTTCTCAAGGGTAAACGCAAACTTTACATTGACTGAAAACTTAACGTTGACACCTAAATTTTGGCTCACCATTTATAAATAAGTGCATTAAAAATTAGGGATCGATCCCAACCCCTAAACAAACATATTAATTAAATTGCATATAATTTTTAGGAGTATTTATCATATAGTCTAATTGCATTTTGCATATTAATTGTTCCGGTGTCCGATGGACTTGAATGAATAGTTCTGCACTTAATCAAGTTAATTGAACCAAGCCCGCAAGAGCTAAAAAGGTTGGCAAAAAGCCTATGCTATGACCAAAAGTTTGATGGACTTAGAAAATTCTTCCTCATGGCATGGTCAGATAAATGAAAGGATAGAATAGCATGCAGGGCACGTATTGTCTTCACACGTATCTTTGTTTTAAGGGTACAAGTGGATGAATGATGCAAAGAATAAAAAAAAATATATATTTGGCTGAGCCGGTGCTATGCGGACAAAGGGAATGAAAGGAAGACAAGAAAAGATTTTTAGCATTATTTATATATAATAAATATTGAATAAGAGGTAATATTGCGCGTGGGACATATAGTTGATCTTAAGCAATATATCTTTTTGACAATATTTGTTATACACAAAGAAGGTAGTTGATAGGTGGCTTTTCATTCATCTATTCATAATTCCTCTTTTGAAGAACAAAGGAAGACATTATAAAAGAGACCCAAAAAAGCGACAGGGAGGACATACACATTACATGGAGAGAAAGAAAAAACAATAAGGAGAATTTTTAGAGAGAGCGAAAAGCACACGTGATATTAAGAGAGAGAGAGAGAGTTGGCTGCACCGTGCCACCCCTCCGCTATGTCCGCGCCACCCTGTCACCGCGTTGCGTTGCCTGACGCCCACCGCCTTGTTGTCGCTACTGTCCCTGGCGAGCCATTCTTGTTGTTGCCGCTTCCGGAGCTACCGTGGTTTTCCCTCTCCTGCTGCTGTTGCTGATCTCCAACGTCCCTTCAAGCGAAGGACCGAAACCTGCCAATTTCCCGACGTGCTCGGGACCTCCATTGATCAAGCTTTGGCTATTGTTTGAGTTTTTATTGTTGGCCACGAAAATGGCATGATCAGGATCACCATAATCAGAAACCAAAACATGTTAATGGAGAAATTATCGATTCGCGTACCTGATTTGGAATCCATCGAACTTAACGCGGAATTTATGACGGTTTCCGAATATGAACTTAAGTGCTTCTCCCCTATATCCTTCGTTAGAATACTGGCCTAAAGAGATTGCCACTCACAAGAAGAAAGTTCTCTCTAGATCCGTATGTGAGTCAAATTGTGTATTATCAAGTAAGGGGAGGGACTTGAATGCTATTTATAGAGTCTTCGACCACGGGCCCTCTCATTACGGGCCGAGCCATACTCGGCCTACACCAGCCAGTCCCATATTAGACTTATTAAGATCTCATATATCTTACCTTTATTAGACCAAATTAATTCAATTAATTTCAATTAATGAATCCACATTAGGAAATTCTTACATTCTCTCACTCGGGCGATATTAATTGAAACAGAACTGTGTGCGCACCCTTATATTGGTCTAGAGATTATTCTTAATAGTCAATCCGATCCCATAAAGTCTCAAACATCAAATCATGGCGGTAACTGTATGTACTCATGCAGAGCCTTCCATGGTCATGAGTACTTTCAACTTTACTGATATGGATTCAATATGGTAGTGTGTCAAAAGGACAATACCTCATAATGAGTGATACTTCATGTGTTGTCCACTTTGTTAGTCCAAATTCTCTCTCCTTAAGTGTAACATTCCGAATTTCGAACTATTTTTGGGATTTATAAAACGCGTGATTTGTCAGTGTGCTTTAGTAAAATCTCGTCCGAGAACTGATCACTCCCGGTTACTATTTTAAATTAGAGATTTCGCTAGAATCGCACTCGATCGAATTTTTGTCGTTATTTAGACCCTGAACTTGGTAGTCGATTTTCGGGAGTTTTAGGACGAAATAAATTGGACGGTGTCGACATTAATGTGGCCAGTATCGAGATGGTCAGGAATAATGGAAAAATTGGAGTATTTGACCAGGTGCGAATTTGGACTAGTAGACATCTCTCGTAAAAATTTGGTTTCATTAATTTGACCTTTGTCCCTTTCTATGTGCGAGGCCTATTTAGGACCGGTAGACCATTTTCAGTTTTGAATTTGGACCCTCGATTTGCGTTTAATTTAAGAATGAAATTTAATTTCTTTTAAATTTCCCCCTCTCTCTCTCTCTCTCTCTCTTCCCCCCTGCGCGCACGTCTCTTCCCCCACCCCCCCTCTGCACACCTACGCCCGTCACCTCTCTCTCTCTCCTCTTCTTTCTTTTTTTTCTTTTTCTTTTTCCTTTTTCCTTCTTCTTCTCTTCTTCTTCCTCCTCCCCCTTCATCCTTCGGCGTCGACTGGTTTGCCTCTGCTTCGTCCCTGCTCGACCGCCCGTCCAGCTCCACCCACAGCCGCCCAAGTAGCCCCGGCGCCGCCTCCCTCCTCGAATCGTCGCCACGCCGCCACCGTCACCGCCGAACAGCCCCCTGATCTCTCCTCCCCTCTCCCTGTTCACGCGAGCAGTGAGCTCGCCGTCGCGGCCGTCCCTCGCCCACGCTCCGTTGCTCGGCCGGCTGCTCTGCCCAGCTCCGTCTGGCCACCTGAGGCGCCGCCGTGCCATCCTCGGCCGTCGCGCAACCCCTTCCCTCTCCTTCTTCTTCTTCCCGAGCTTCCCCTGTTTCAACTTCCAGCCCCCGCCGCCGCCGTGTGTCGCCGTTCCTGCTACCGCCGCCTTGCCTCCGCCACCCGGCCGTCCCCCTCAGTCACCCCCGCCGCCCTGCTGCACCCTCACTTGGCCGCCACCACCTCCCCTCTCCGATTTCTCTTCCTCCCCGACGCTCCCCTGTTCTGGACACCCCTCCGCCGCGCGCCGCCTCCCCAGCCGTCGCCGCCGTCACCGAAGCTGTCCAGCTGCCACCACAGCCTCGCCCGACCTTGCCCAGCCATCCTCGCTCCTGTTCGTTCCGGCCCGTCACTGTTCATTCACCGGTAAGTACTGTTCACCGCCGGCTACTGTTCACTTTCCGGCGAGCACTGTTCACCCGGGCCCGTTACTATTCATCCGGCCATTTTAAGCGTAGGACACCCGGTGAGTTTGACCCTAAACCCTAATTAGGATAATTCGCATTTTTAGACGAGTTTAGGGGTTAATTAGGGTAATTTAGGGGTTAAATTGTGAAAGTGATTAGGGATTGTAATTGTGGTTGATTCGGTGGATTATTATGATAAATTAGTGGAGGATTAGTAGCCCGAGAGGCGCGATAAACGGGCTGGACAATTAGGATTAAATAGGCCCGAGTTCGGGAATGTTCGGATTTAATATGTGGATTATAGTGCGCGCCGTATTTTGATTTTTGTGGTGGCCAATTAGGTTGATAATTGGGGAGTATAATTGAGCATTTTGGCTATAATTATTAGCCTAGAAATTACGGTTTAATGGTCGCTCACGACGGGATTAAATTTGGGCGCGACGCGATTGAGGTCTAAATGTGCAATTACCAGGAATGATCGATTTGTATAATTGAGTGGCTAATTGAGCCTTAGTTGTGGTTAAACTGATGAGGCCATTTCGAATGTCTAGCGGGACTAAGAATGGATTAGCTTGGCGGGCTTCGAGTGTATAAGTTATATACTAATCCAATTGGGTGATTTATATGCATAAATTACGTGTTGAATTTGTGCCATGACTGTGCTGGATGATTTGATTTATTGGGCTCGTGATTAATTGAATTGAATGCCAATTGTGAAATTTGTGAGTGCCCAAGTGTGGGTCATATGGCCATGGTTGTGTATCATAAGCATTGGCATGGCATGTACATTTATAAGTGTGCCCGAGTGACATGTGCATTGTGATCACCTAAATTGCCCTGATGCGTCTAACGCGGGATTCAGATAAAATTGAGGTTTGTGAATGTGTGATCACAATAAGCCCTGATGCGTGTTACGCGGGGTAGTGAACCCGTCCTGAGGCGTGTTACGTGGGACGATGTCCGGATTACCGGAAGATGACCGGCTTGATGCGTTTTACGCGGGCTGTGTGTCATGAGCCTGTGGGCTAGAGATCGATCTCGAAGTGTGGGCCTGATGCGTTTAACGCGGGTCGGAGGAGAAATTGAGAAATAACAGAGTGCTGTTATGCAAGTGTGCGATAATGCATTGATGAGGCATGAGCATGAGTGCGAGCATGAGCATATGCATAACACGTGTTGTGACATAGAGATGCGCGTGTATGTGTCGGGATTATTATTATTTAACGAATGCCTAACCTGCAGGGTCGAGTAAATTCTAGATTCGGGCTGAGGGCCTGAGTCATATACGGTTTTGATTGTGTGACATTTGTTTAGTACTTGTCAGGAGGTGCACGTTAGCCTAGTTTAGGTTTAGGGAATTACTCGTTGAGATTTATTCTCACGGTTGTTGAAAACCAACTTTTCAGATCCCCGACCTTGAGGACGACAGGCGTACCGATGCATTTTTGGGAGAAGCCCCCGGCTAGTTGTAGTGCCTGAACCCCGAGCCACTTACCCCTTTTTGTTAGTAGTGGCCTCGAACCGCTTTTGATTTTTGGAGTTCGGGTTGTACTTGGATATTGTAAATGATTCCAGTTTTAGTACAAGTGTTGATTTCGGTGGTTACCCTTGGTTATACGTTTATCTATGTAAGGGTGGTTTTAATTGCTTTCGCATGTGCTTTAAATCTCTGTGATGGGTTTAGGTCGGCGACGCGTCCTGGGACGTCGCACACGAATCGACCGTTGCAGGGATGCTCGCGCGCTGTAGGGTTCGGGGTGTGACATTAAGTGTCACAAAACCTAGTGTGTCACCAGAGAATATCCTTTATGGTTCCAACAAACCTGCATATGTCTTATCTTAATAGTTAACTTTACTTTATGTGTAACAAGACATATTGTTAAGGCTAATACCAAGAATGTCCCATAGCATGTACTTAAGGTTTACATAATGCCTCAAGATTTTCATCAAATATGTGCACTCAACTTGATAAATCTACATTCACAAGTACCTTATTGAATGCAAAAGAGATTATACATATTTAAACGTTTACAAAATGTAACAAAATCATATACAAACTTCATAAGAGCAACATAAAACTAAACAACTCCTACTAATTAACAGTATCCTATGATACTCCTAAACCCATGTTCATGACATGTCGATCAAATACACAAGGGCGAAGGCCTCTAATTAGCGGATCTGCAATCATATCATCTGTTGAAATGTACTCTACTGCAATGTCACAATTCTGAACTTTTTCCTTTATAGTCAGGTACTTGTTGCGCCGCGCTTTTGTGGGTTCTCGGGAATTGTGTGCTAAAGAGGTATTTCCGTATAAGGGTCTCTCCCAGACCATACCTTACGTGACAGTGGAAGGTAATTTCTAAATTTGTGATTTTGGAGTCGCCACTAGTCATTATTGGTAGGTAGATTAGAAACCTAATCGAGGTACGGGAGAAATACCTTGATCCTACGAACCAGATATTCTGAGTACGGGGACTTGGTTACGTTATTGATCCCGAATTGAGATGTAACATCCCGAATTTTGACCCGTTATCGAGTCCAATAAAGTGTATGTGAATTCTCGTGTGATTTTAGTAAGTCTCGCCCGGAATTGATCAATCACGGGGTACTAACCAAATAGGAAAAGCCAAATAGGAACAGGTACGTGGACTGAAGACCCGATCGCAATTGAGCGCCGATTTCGAAGAACGTCGAGGAAATATTTTGAATCAATATAGGCCGATCTTAGGAAAATGACGGGTCAATATTTTCAGTAACGTACGATTGGATCGCGAGTGATTTCGCACGACCGAAAATACACCTAACAAATGAACCCCAATTTTAATCCAAACGATCGCGACCCCAGTACTAGTGATAATTCCTCTCGTGCTCTCGAAATTGAGGCCATCATGACTCGGACAGTCTTAGGTCGATACGCGTAATACCTAAATAGCCACCTGTTATCGAGAGACCCTAAAACTGCAAAACGAGCAAATTAGATTGCAATATTGGACCCGAACTTCGATATCAAAATTTCAAGGGTAATTTCGACTATTTTGCAAGACATATGTTATTTTAGAGTGGCCATTCATGTTCGGGACTAGTGCGGTTGAAAACTGAAAATCCGACATAAATTGAGAAAATGACGGTTTTGCCCCTGTGGACACCGAGGCCGGATTCAGAGACCGATCGAGGTTATTTTTCGCGGCCAAGGTCATTTCGGGGTGGCCACACGCATTTAGAGCGGTTTTGGCCAAAAAGTTGAATTTCGACAAAAATTGGAAAATAATATTATTTTATTCCCGGAATTTCGCGGGCGATTTCCGAGGGCTTAGAAATTTAATTTCGCGAATCCAACGCCATATTATGTTGGCCACGCACATATGGAACGCGTATGTGCGAAAATTGAAATTTCGGACTGGGATCGAAAAATTACGAAAATGCCCCTATGTTGTTTTATTTTATTCCGAATTTTAATCAATTTTTGGGCTTAACTAGGGTTAGTTGGGACCAAACCAGATCTGATTAAGCCTTAGTTAGGGTGTTTTACCATTTTGCCCTTGTATTATTAGTGGGTTTTGAACCTAAGCCCTTAGATCAAAGGGCAAATTGTCCTAGGCCCTTGGATGTGTGACAAGTGGACTCCACTCACCTATTTTGACCAACTTTTGACCCACTCTCTCTCTCTCTCTTCAGACTCTCTCTCTGCTCACGTCTATCTCTCCCCCGATCGTCTTCTTCTTCACGCCGTTCCCCTTCGCCGTTCTGCTCGCCGGCTGCTGTTCACACCGGGACGGCCGCGACGCCGGAGCTGCTGGGCTCGGGCTGCCACCCACCGGCCCCTGGCGCCACCCCAGCCCCGTTGCCCAGCTTTCCCCCTCGGTTCCGCCGCCCTCAGCAGTTGTTCTGTTCCAGGCAGAAGGAGAGAGCAGCGTCACCAGACTCGCCCGCCGGTGCCGCGCCGCCGTCCGCCGCCGTGCGCCGCCCCCACTAACCAGCCTCGCCCTCACCACCTCTCTCTCCACCGCCCTCAGCCTCCTCGACCAGCAGCCTCCCCTGTTTTGGCCGAATTAGACCGTGAGCCTACCGGCGCCGCCGTGACCGCCGGCTTGCCCCCGGAGCGCCGCCGTCGATTCTCACCGCTAGTCAGTAATCGATCGCCCGCTCCCGTCGCCTCAAGACAATTTTAAGCGAGTAAAAATTTTTAAACCCCTAATTAGTCTAATTGTGAAATTTAGGGGTAAATTTTAGGGTTAATTAAGCTAATTTCTGGTCTAATTGAGTGTGAATGTGTGTGGGATGATTTAGGGACTTAATTGGGGCTTAATAATGTTGTTTAGGTGTGTTTTAGAGACAAATTGAGGGATGATGGTTACTGTTCATACCAAAACCGAATTTGGGAAAATTGGCCTAGGTTGGGATTAATTGGATTCTTGTTGTGATTATTCACGTTGGGTGATCCAGTGGCTAAGTGGGACTTGATTGGATTAAACTGTGTGATGACATGTTTGTGGGACTAATGACTGAGGTTGAATTGTTAATGGTGGGCCCTAAGTGTATGGAATTATGTCGCGTTAAATACTTGAAATGAGTGCTGTGCCAAGAAGGGCTAGAAAAGGACTAATTTGGGCATGCCGATATAATATTGAATTGGTCAAGTTGTGACTAATATTACTAGACCATGTTTTGGCTCCGTTGACTCATACGTTCGTAATTGATTTGAGTACCCATTATGCACGAATTCGTATACTGCATTTTGATGTGAGTTGGATTCGTGAGTGCGAAAATGCATGTACTTGAGGTTTAAAACTTGTGACCTCCGGGTCGGGCCTTCGGATCGGAACAATTTGTGACCTTCGGGTCGGGCCTTTGGGTTGGAACAATTTGTGACCTCCGGGTCGGGCCTTCGGGTCGGAATAATTTGTGACCTTCGGGTCGGGCCTTCGGGTCGGAACAAACTGTTATTGGCCTTAGGGTCGTGGCCCTCGGGTCGATATGACTGCATACTCTTTTTATATTGATATTGAAAGTCTAATTTGCAGGGCGGTGTAGTGAATTGGGCTATGGGCCCGGGTGGATTTATATTGATTGATACTGATTCATTTAATTATGTATTTTACTTACCTTCTGGAGGTGCACATTAGTCTAGTTTGGGATTAGTGATTTGTACTTGCTGAGTTTTCTCACGGTTGTGGTAAAACCGAATTTTCAGACCCCCGTCCGTAAGATGCCGAGGAAAGCCCCTCTTTTTGGATTCCCACAACGAATTCAGCGAACATCTAGTGTGCACCCTTGCGAGGATGGAACGGCGTATGTTAAATACCATTCGGTTTTATTTGTGAACGTGGGAGAGGACTACAGCCATACCCAAGAGTATGTAGCCTGGTGTCATAGGGGAGCAGATGGCGTGACAGGACCCCCGATCAGGACCTTTGATATTCCGGTGGATGTAAACGGCGTTATGATCTCTCAGATGGTGAGTGGTGAAGTATCGGACCCTCCACCTTCTCTTAGTGTGAGTTTTGAGGATGAGACCGTAAATGGACCGGCAATTATGGATGAGGAGGAGGAGGAAGAGCAGCAAGTCATAGCCGTAGATATAAACCCGGTGGACGACGAAGAGTTTGATCCTGAAGCAATGGAAGTGAATATCGATGTAGCCGGAGAAATTGCTGAAGTTGGATCGAGGAGATAAGAACTGAGGAGGATTCTTCCGAGGAGTCTTCAGTGCCATCCAATCCAGACTGGGAGCCTTAGATTAGGTCTCGGTGTTATCAGTAGAGGCTAACCCCTTTTTGACTATAGCCCCTCCCGGTAGATAGTTTGACACCCCTAGGCCACCGATCCCTTTTTGCTTCGTGGCCCTTTTGATGTACCTTTTTGTTCTTAGAAAGGGGTAAGGTATGTAAGTTTGTAAGGAATGTATATTAAGGTTTAATCTATCGTTTAATTGTTATCTTTTGCTATTCATGATTGCGTTTTAAAATGTCCGGGTGTATATACATACATACATATATATATACATCGTTTCCGCTTGTGGTATGTTTTATCCGATTTGGGTATTAGGGTCACTGTGACGCAATCTTGGGAGCGTCGCACTTCGTTTCGACCCTGCGCGGATGTTCATGCTTTCTTTGGGTAAGGGGCGTGACATGAGATCCATAATGCCTTTTCGGTACCTAATAACGATATGAGATTTAATGTGTCATGCGAATTTCCGAGACTTATCCCCTAATCCTATCCGTTCTAATCGCAGGAAGGACCAAACAAGTATTTAATGCACAATCAAAATCAATCAAGTCAATCAATCCTAAGTGGTCTCTAAAACAAAAATCAATCAAAACATCCCAAACTCTAATGAAGCTCTAAAAGCTTATTCATTTCATGATTCACATTTTTTAGGGTTTTTTAGGGGCTATAACCCCTAAATTTGGAGTTTTCCAAAAATGCCACTTGGGCTCTTCCGAAAATTCAAATTTCACTTTTTATGGCTGGTCACGGTAATTTTGGACCATTCTGTGAATCTTCAAAATTTTTTGATGTTTTGATTTTTTTTGGAATTTTTTTTAAATCGAGAATTGATTTTTTTATGGTTTTCAGAAAATTTTTATGAATTTTCGAATTTTTCAATTTTTTATTGATTTTTCTGAATTTTTTATTTTTTATTTGTATTTTCTAAATTTCTATGAATTTTCTGACTTTTTTTTATTTTTCTGAATTTTTTGAAAATTTTTTTGAATTTTTAAGATTTTTTTTAAAAATTTTGAATTTTTATGAAATTTTCTAATTTTCTGATTTTCTAAAAAAAATTTCTAACTTTTTTTTGTGATTTTTTTTTATTTTTTTAGAAGTTTCTGATTTTTATAATTTTTTTTAGAAATTTTTTAAAATTTTCCCGCCGGGAAAACGAACCGGACTTGCCCGGATTGACCCGATTCAGCTTGGTCGAATCGAGCGTCGTCGGCGCCAATCACCGGTCATCGTCTCTGGCGAGCACGACGCCAAAAACGGCGCTGTTTTGGCTGTTTTTTTCACTTAGGCATTGTTACAAACACCTGGTGGGCATTATTCAGTATTAAAAGTTCTCGAGGCCGCGACTTTGTGACCACCACCGGCGACCTTCCAGTGACTATCTCGCCGTTCCGATTACACCATTATCAAGTTCATATGTTGTAGCATCAATTTAATCCAACTAAAACATTGCCGGACCTTCGCCGGCCGGCGAAACACCGATTAGCAAAACCGGACCTAACACTGCTCTAACCTAGCATTTTTAGATTTCAAGCCATCACACAGAACGTCCTAGCCATTTCTACTGTTCATTCGTCATTAAAACATTCACAAGGAATCAAAGACACTAACTTGCTCAACCATAGGCCATCGATGATGCTCCGGCAAGTGGAAAATGTTCCGGGAAGATTCAACCAATGATGACCGGTTTGGTTTTGTTGATTCAATGACACGACACAAAATGCAAGCAAACAACAAAAACATGCTTAGAAATGTATTATGAACTTCCAGAAAATCAAAATCTCCAAGCAAATCGCACGAATATGCATTTTAAGGTAAAAATGGTTTTCTAGAAATCTGAAAAAAATGATCACGAGCGATGTTTACCTGCTTCGTTTGATGACCAAATGAAATTGTCGAAGTGATCTGCACCTCGAGGGTTGTTCCTTGACACTTGGTCTTCCTCCTGGTGCTCCTGGATTCGTCGAAACAAGTCTGGATTGGCCGGAAAATGCCCGGTTTCAGGCCTTTGAGACTAGCCGGGTTGACTGGAACAGAGAGGGACAATGCTTGTAATATTTGGAGGCATGATCTACTCTTAGAAAAGCCTCAAGAAATAAGATTTATATGCATTATAAGTCCCTAAATCTTCACTTCTACCTTTCTGCCGAGTATGATTCTTTAAACAAACATATGTACGCTAATTAGTCCTAGTAGTATGCTCTGCACTTGCCATATATCGAACTTATGCATTAAAATTCTGCTACTATAAAGCAATTCTAAGGTGCGAATTGAAATTTGAAGGGGGGGTTTGGTGGCTAAAAGGCAATCCGTTTTATAAAGGCTTGAAGAGCCGATTGTGTGGGATAACATACCTGCCACAAGCCTTGCCTTCATCTTTCCTAACTTGCGTCTTAGCACCCATTTACTGATAACGATTTACTTTACATGGAAAATGAATAAGAAAGGAATCAGGGAAAAATCTAAATGATCATCTTGTGAATGCTCAACTTGATGTGCTATTTTCATATTGATTTGTAGAAGATTCTGCATTATAAGCATGCTGATATTTTGCTATTTGATTTATTACTTCTATAAAGCAAGCCGAAGAAGTAGAAATTAACTCTTGAGTCATTGTTTACAATTTCTTTGTCTTGGTTTAGAGACTATAAAGTTTCAAAGTCGCCTCTCGCTATTATTAGTACTGTGTCTTGTGCATAGGAGTGCCTTTTCATTTATTGAAATTGCAATGGAGCTGCATGTTCGTTGTCGAGAGTCCCTAGCATTGTGGACCAGGCCAGTGAGAGGGAACCTTATGTCATGATGACACGAATTGCACTTTTGTGTCCTTTTCTTGGAAAATTCTAGAGTTGAAGTGTACATGAAAGAAACTTCAAAAGAAAACAACAATTGATATGTACACCCTAAATCAGGCAGTGACGTGCACCCTGACCCAGATAGAAACGACTCTAAGCAGCGGGGCCAACGTGAATTGATCGCCGTCAATTATTCAATCGAAGTCTTGACCTCACAAAAATCTGAGGTCGTCTCCACCTCGACATCGCTAGCTAGTCTTGGGAGACTCGGGCGTCGCTTGCCTCTCTCCTGCTTTGTCGAGGATAGGGTTGATCGGTTTCCAGTCCGATCTGATTCCAAGGTGCAACCGGAAATCGGGGACCGGTAACTTAGGATTTAGTTTACATTTTGCTAATTTTTGTCGATGAATTTATGTCAATGGAATTCACTTATGGTTTAGTTCATATTTTACTAAATTTTGTCAAGGAATTTATGTCATTGAAGTTTATTTAGGGTTTAGTTCACAGTTCACTAATTTTTGGAAAAAATTTTAAAAAAAGTATATGTAATTGATCCGGTCTGATCGGTCGGGTTCCCCCTTAAAACCGTGAACTGGGCCAACACTCCCGGAAACCGAACCCAACTGGTCGGCTCAGTCTGATTCAGGCGGTTTCCGATTTTGGCGATCCATTTTACACGCTCCTAGTCGAGGATAGAGGAGGGGTTGGAGCTCGGCTAACACTAGATATGGCCTTGCCTAGGCAGAACTTGGGCTTGGCGACGATAGGGGTGGATCGGCGTGGTGTGGCGGGGACGCAATCATGGCCGGTAGTAGTATGTGGGTGGTGTGCGTGGTGACTATGTAGATGGACCCTGGGGGCAAGATGGGAAAGAAAAACTAGGGAAACAAAGTGAAAATATAAGGACAAAAGTATAACCGGTCTTGCCGCAACTCTCCCGATGTTGAGATCTTTGAGGGAGTTTGAGGGGTTGCTGAACGAGCGTGACTGATCCATCCTGCGAGGTGGTGCTTACGCTTAACACAGGCTCTCCAAAGTACTACCGATTATAACTTGGTTTCTCAATTAATTATTCATTGGGAAAATTTGAAATAAAGGTTTGAAGTAGAGTTATTTTTTCAAATAACGGCCCAAGTAGTTCTTGTCTCAAAAAAAGGCATAAAGTAGCCAACTGTCTTAAATAAGAGCCTCAACTCACCAACTGGCCAAATCTTTGCCGGTCGGCTAAAGCTAGGGCAATTTCGTCCAAAAATTATGTAAAAGCAAACACCCAAATTGAGTTCTGATTTCGTCGTTCTTCTGGGTTTTCTCCTTCTCACCTTGGCTCTTCAATTCTTGCTAGTTTTCTCTCTCTCTAGATTTTTCTCCCAATCAAATCAGAGAGAATCCTCTCCGCTCTTGCCCTCGCACACATTTTCTTCTTCAGTGATAGTTTTTGACTACGTGGTGCTTTTGATTCTCCGTCAATGGAGTTGCACGAGTGACTCTGCAGATTAAGCCAAATTTGAGCTGACATTCAGGTTCGACGATTCTCAGAGCTCAACCCACTAATGTTGTTTGTTGCGCAATGCAAGTTCTGCATGAGAGGAGTAGGGAGGCTGCGCAAAGGATTACGCGTAAGATGACTCTGATGCATTCATCAATTCTTGCACTTTTTGTACTGCACAAGTATGCATCAAATGAGGTGGAAATAGTGGCGAGTGAAATTCTCCTACTTCACGCTTACCTGTATTGCCTGGATTTGATCGATCGTGCATTTCAGATTAGTGCTAGAATGCCGTTGTGCAGTGTATGTGTTTGTTAGTCGTGATATGATGTCGGCGCACTTCTGGTAACAAGTTTGGTACAGGCGATATATGCTTATTGCACCCTTTAATGAGATATGGAGATATGTGCTTGTTGTGCTTGGAAGGAAAAGGCTTGTGACGATGCCAATTGATACCCTTTCGAAAACTAGGACATGCCATAGTTCGTCTTCATCTGTGTCAACGTAGAGGGGTGGCAATCTTCTTTAAAGACAATTAAGTGATTGCCTAACTTTTGTGATGTATAGTTATATTGGTGGAGCAACGTGTGCGATATGATTTACAATTGCTTATGGTCACGTAAACTGTCGCCCCTTAGTTGTCAAAACTGCTTGTCGATTGGATCAATTCCCACTTTGAGTATCAAGTATTAGGTTTTTGTTGATGTCACGAGTACTGCAGTATCAATGCAGAAGATGCTCGAGATGCAGTTACCTAATATTGATGTAGTTCTCGCAAACTACCCTCCACCACTGCCAAAGCGCTTTTTGGCTAAAATTTAGATTAGGATTACATCTAGTTTGCATCTAAGTGAGTTTTGCATGCATAGTTAGATAGTTCATCATTAATTTATACTCATATAGCCATCTAGGGATTTTCGACACTTAGATATAAGCATTTCATGTTGATTTTAATGTAGGGCACATTTACTTTTGATTTAAAGCTCACTGATCCTTTTCTGGGGATTAATAAAGTGGCCTTGTCTAATTTTTACCCGATACGACTCGAATTCTCTACTTTTGCCAAACACTATTTGATTTTGCTTCAATATCGCTTGAATAACATTATTGTTTTTTTTTTTATGATAACCCAGGGAACCCCCGCACGGCCGATAGCCGGGGAGTAAACCCTGGGGGCGATACGTGCTAGCCACCACACACGTGCCACCGGTTAAGTCACCCTGCGGCGCCCGAGATTCGAACACTCAACCTTTTGCGAGAGGAAGAGTGCGCGTTCCAGCAACGCCTCCCAGGCGGGTGGTGAATAACATTATTGTTGCCTCTTACCAAAATAAAAAAAAAATTATTATTGCTTGATTCATCTATACATGATCACCTTTTTATGTTTAGAGGATTTAGGAAAATAAAATTGGCAAGATTGCATGTAAATCCTTTTCACAAAAGAGAAAAGGTATCGATAATATGGGCATTAGATTCATATAGCATAACTAAGTTCTTAAATTCAAGAAACTTTAGTTCGCAGGAGTAAGATGGCTTCCCGTGTCTTACTCGGACTCCTAACCGACACATAATAGGTTAGTGGCAGTTTTAAAGTAAATCAAAATTAAATAATTTAATCAGAAAACCAAGTATTGATCAATAAGAATTGGGAGGGTCCATTCTAGGCATAGGCGTAGGTGTAGGTAGCGCCTCGAGAGAGAAATCATTTGCGCCACTTGGGAATCCGTCAACTTTCCGCAGGGTCTCAACCTCGGGGAGGTTGGGACAATCAAGTAGGAGAGTGAAAAGGACAAATTAGTTCTTCCCAAAACTTGATCAGGTCAATGTGAAATTAGAGTCGAGATATTGTTAGCGCAAACGAATGATGAATGGATTAGGCACAAACAACCAACATGGGTGGAGCCAACTGATCTTGACACGGTCGTCCTTGATTGAGCCGGATTGTATTTGTCATTGAGGGTGGAGCCAGATTTAGCTCCGCCATGGCCCGACTTTGGGTGGGGAGAGATGGAGAGAGAGAAAGAGCCCCCCAGACGATCAGACTCAAGAATGACTTGCTGCAAAAGGAAAACTTGGGCGGCGCGAGAGGACGATTTGGGTAGCAATCAACAAGTAGGCGACATTTGCAGCAAAGGGTTCCGTAATGAACGAATAGAGAGAGAAGAGAGATGGGACAGGAGAGGAAAAAAAATAATTAAAACTAAGGCTCTGTTTTTTTCATGAAAAATGAATGATTTAACAAATATTTTCTGAAAAACGATCACTTATATCGCTTACAAAAATGAACGATCGTGAATGCTCTGTTATTCGGAAAAAAAATGACGGATCCGTTAGCATAGGATACCCCTTATTTTTTTGGACTTTGCTAGTATAACCATCTTTTGGCCACTATGAGAGTAACATATTGTGAGCCATAAATTCTTGAAGAAGCAGACCCCGCAACAATTTATAATATTATTTATTTATTTTTTTGTGATCCAAAATATGATGTTAATCTCACGGTAGAATAAAGATTGTTACTTAATCATTTCTATTATTTTTTATTCTTTACTTTTGCTAAGTTGTTGAGCAAGAAGTCCATTTATTGACAATGCTTATCATCGATTGTAATCTCTCTTGAGAAGTATACGAATGTTGTAGTAGTACTTGGGATTTTATAGTGTGATCTACGAGCTTCGAGTAAGAGTAGCATAGGCTGCGTTGTAACGACTAAAAGGATTACTAGTGGATTCCAACTTGTTAGCGGCAGTTAATCTGGGAGAGTGGATGTAGAATTAATCTAAGCCGAACAACTATAAGATCCGCATGCAACTCTTCTATCTATCTCCATTTATTTCCCTATTTATTTGATAGAAGCATATTGCACTTAATTTTATTAGCTTACTCTTGCATATTTTAAATTGCCTGCATATATCAAACTTGATTTTAATAATTCCGTAAAAAAAATCAAGTTTTGTTTATCAACCTATTCAACCCCCTCTATGTTGTATATTTAGCCACAATGGAGGAGACCCATGATGGACACATAGAGGGGTGGCAAAGATATATTTATGATTCTATCCCCCATGAGTTGGCGGTGACTATGCTTCGTTAGTCAAAATGAGTCTTGGCCAGTGACGGTTAGGAAATAGACACTCACGTGTGTATATCAGTAAACTACTATGTAATATTTGCATATTATGAGCTTTTATGTTCATCTGTGCGCATTTAAGCATTAAATTGAATGTCGTACTTACTACTTTTATTTAGTGCATACATTGTTATAGCCATTTCTACATAACGCATGTATTGCATTATCCAAAATGAACTTGAATAATATGTTGATTTCCCTATGACAATGATATGGGACATTACTTTCTGATTGTTATTTTGTTGCGCTCTCCGGTTGAGTGGTGAGTATATCTTTTACTTTAGATCTACAGCTTTCATTTACTAAGCTTAGACTCACTCCAAAATACTTTCCAAATTTATTGAGTTTGGAGTTCAATGACATCTAGATTAGCGCTTTCAAAAGTTTCTTTTAGGCATGGTAGGATTATTAGTTGTTAAGGTTGCCCCGTATGAACATTACTACATATTTTGTGACCCCGTCCAGCCGAGAATACTTCTAGGCCCAGCCTTGAACCGCGGCTGGTTCGAGGTTGTCGAGGAGAAGTTGAGGCCCTTTGAGCGGTGCCGGTGGCCCAGGGTAGCGTCAAGGTGTTGTCGGAGCGCGCTGTCCAGGGCAGGATTGAAGCCTTTTGGGGTCTCGTTTGGCTTTAATAATGGTCCCAGCCGTCCCTATTGCTTTAGTATGTCATTTCGGGGTCAAAATTAGATGTCTTTGCCATATCGCTATCGAATTGTGTTATCGTGATTGATTTGTGGTTCATAGACATATTTTAGTGTAAATTAGATGTTTAATCATGTTATCTTAAGTGTGAATGAAAAATGACGGAAAAACGATAAATGGAAAGGACAAAAAAATTTGAATTTGCAACTGTGATGAATCACATTTTAAGGAATAATCTAATTCATGTTTAGACGCATCTCATGTTATTAGATATTCCACTATAATTGTTCAGTTTTAGGATGTATATACTCTTTAATTCAAGGTGTTTGCATTTTTTATTTTGAGAAAATTATAAAAAAATTCGATTTGCATTTAGTTGTGAAATGCATGATCAGGGTTAGTTTAATCCATGCCTAATGACAGCTCATTACCATTGAATATTGCATGATCATCAATTAATTTTAGGAAGCGTGCGTCATTTTGTGCACGTCTAAATTTGGGCATAGCTCACGAGGGTCTTGTCCCAGGACTTTATAATATGGCAATGTAATATTTTTTACCTAACTTCTATTGGGTTTTATTTACCGCATTTAATTTCGATATAATGGAATCATATTTGTGATGGTTTTATCATGTTTATCTGGATGTTGGAATATATGATTGGTTGCTCAATTAGAATGCCATGAATGATCACCTAGATGTGCGCGCCTAAGAATTAGCGTGCCATGCGTGAATATATGTTTCAAAACAAAAAAGAAAATGGTACCGAAATGATGATAGTTCGACATCTAGCGCAATCAGGTCCCTAAACCCAAATCACCGGTTCGTAAAAGTAAAGCATAATCTCCCATTTTACTTGACTTCTAATCGGCCTTTAATAGGTTACTGTTGGTTTTGAAAATGAAAACAAATTTTCATAATAAACTGAGAAACCAAGTTGCGATTGGTAGGGTTTGAAAGAATCCGATGCAAGATATAAAACGCCACCTTGCAGGAGAGACTGTCTGCACTCGCTTGGTAATCCGTTAATTCAACTCAAGGTAAAATATCTATTACGTTCCGCCTCAGGAGGATCGCGATGCAGAGAAACAAGAGAAAGAGCAAAAGTAATGTCCATACACATAGGGTTAATTCCGGTAGGATCAGTGCCACAATTTTACTTGCCTGCCGCCGATAGTCCTGTGTTGGTGTCAGCAGTTTTATTGGATAAAAGAAGATGGAGAGATCTTAGAGATAAGCTAATATTACGAGCACAAGCCAAGTAAGCTCATGGACCCGTCTAGTTCAAAGGATGAAGCCCCAGACAAGATATTTAGCGTATCATATCAGGATAATTTACAGGTTGGTTAACACAACAAACCCTGAAGTGAGGAACATCTGTAGAATAAGTAGTAGGAAGAATTTTTACAAAACTATAGACAGTTCCAAGTGCGAGAAATCAATCCTTTATATCTAACATGGCCTAGGAGTTGGACAATGGAAGAACCTACGAGATTATCTAGGGCGATCAGTGCATCTCGAGTTTATCGAAGGGTAAGCAGAATTATCCTAATGCTAGGTGTACCATCAGCATCTGCCAGACTCGAAAGATCACAATCCACTAGGGAATTTCGCATTCCTGGACCTCTTGTAGCACCTGTGTAGCGCCTCAAGAAACAGCACAAGAAAACCAAGAAGGGGTTGCATCTCGAAGATTTACGGACTGGAGAACCTCAGAAAGGAGGATTATGGGGTATAGGCAGATATCCTACCTGTTTTTGAAGCGGGGGATGTAAAATTAAGTTGCAAGAAACCAAGGTCGCATACAACGTCCCTCAGTCTTAATTAAAATCGTGCTCTTCGTGCGGACTCGCTCATTTTCTCACCCATGGACTTATTGACAACCGAGAGATGGAAAACTCCAAAGCACGAGCTATTCGAGCGTCCCCAGCGCAAGCTCTCCGACCGCGAGAGAAAACACATGAGATAAAAGGCTGAGTGCAAAATCACTAAGGGCGATTTTGACGGAGGGTTAATGGAAAGCAAATTTGTGACTCATGTAAAAGTATGTGGTCTTTTATGAGACAAAAAAAAAATTAGAGTTAAATTGATACTTGACCTAACTCTAGAATTTTTTATGAGACAAAAAAGAGAGCTTAGGGTAGAATTAGTACTGAACCTAAAGTTAAGGATTTTTTATTAAAAAAAAAGTTCAGGTAAAATTAGGACTAGACCTAAAGTTTGGAGTTTTTTATGAGACAAAAAATAGCTTAGGATAAAATTGGGATAAAAATTAAAGTTTGAGATTTTTTCGGGTATTAGGCCTTTGTTTTAGTTAGTGGAGGCGGCCGAGGCAACTAGAAAAGGAAAGTTGACCATGGCCTTTGTTGACTGAATTGACCGAGTTTTAGTGGATGCTATGCGAGGATTTCTTTTCGTGTGATATTCTTTTTCCACGGATGGATCAGACTTATATTTGGTTTTCCTTCTCCAAATATGTTATATAATGTGAAGTCCATGTCCAGAACAAGGAAGACTTGACACGCCGAAATAGAGTGCTTGATATTGGGTTTGTGATCTTGTCCATGGAATTACACCGAGAATTTAAGCATTTGTAGCGATTAAATCTTATGGTAAAATTTGTGTATAATTCTCTCGCAAGATTGAGAGATTATTTCGTGAGAAATTGTAGGACTAAATATTACTTGAGTTATTGGGTGTAACTAGAGCTTAGAAAACATTGAGAGTGTTTGAGTGACTCAAGTGTGGTTGTAATCTTCGTTGTATCGCTTGATTTATAATTGAATTCGTGCTGCTCTCCCCATGGACGTAGGTCACTATGATCGAACCATGTAAATCTAGTATCCGATTTATTTTCTGGTTATGTCTATTTTATTGTTAGATTGCTTGCTTTCGCAATAATTGGTATCAGAGCTAGGGCTTGGCTAAGTTAAAGCAAATCGATGGCGACAAAAGAAGGAAAAGTGAGAATCGACAGATTAAATAGGAAGGATTTTGATTTCTGGAAGATGTAGATTGAGAATCATTTATATTAGATGAAACTGCACTTGCCCCTGTATGGGGAGAAGCTAGAGACTATGAAGCAAGATGACTGGGAATTGCTGGATGACGAGCTTTTAGTGTTATTTGGTTGACGTTGGCTCGTAATGTTGTGTTTAACATTGTGAAAGAAAAGACTACTGCTGGTTTGATAAAAGCCCTGTCGGATATGTACGAGAAGCCCTATGCGATTAACAAAGTCTATTTGATGCGACGTGTGTTCAATTTGAAGATGAGCAAATGTGCGTCAGTTGCCGATCATATTAATGAATTCAATGTGATCGTTAGTTAATTGAGTTCAATTGACATTGACTTTGAAGGTGAGGTATGTGTTTTGATTCTATTATTCTCATTATCTAATAGTTGGAATACTACTTTTACTACTGTTAGTAATTTTTCTGGGTCAACAAATTTGACATTTGATGGTGTTTGAGATTTAATTCTGAGCGAGGACATCCATAGAAGAGAATCTAGTGAATATGTATATGCTACTTTAGTAGGTGAAAATAGAGAAAGAACTAGTACTCGTGCTAGTAGGAGTAGTATAAACTCAAAGAAACGTAGTCAATCTAGGACTGATGGTGTTGTTTTGTTGGAGTTATGGCAAGAGGGGGCATCTTAGAAGGAATTGCTTTAAGTTGAAAAATGATAAGGATAAAGGAATTAGAGTTGAGTCTGCACTTGATGTTGTGGCTATAGTAGACAGTAATTCGAATAGTGCTGATTTTGTCTTGTTTGTCACTAATTGTTTATCATTTGATGGATGGATTATGGATTCTGGTTGTTCATTTCACGCTACACTAAACAGGAACTAGTTTACTACATATCAGTATACGGATAGCAGTAAAGTGCAGTTGGGGAACAACGCTAAGTGCAATGTTGTAGGTGTTGGTAATGTTAGAATTAAAATGCATGATGGTATTTTAAGTGTATTGACTAGAGTGAGGCATGTTTCATAATTGAAGAAAAATCTAATTTGCTTGAGTGCCCTGAATTTAACTAGATGTTGGGTATTCTTCATAATGTGGAATTTTGAAAACTATGGTGATAATAAAAGGAATCAAGCATAGTCTATATGAGCTTTAAGGTGAAACAATGATAGAATTCGTTGTGGAGACATCGGATGCATCGATTCGAGAATCTGAATTGTGGCATATGCGTTTGTGGCACATTAGCGAAAGAAACCTAAAAGTTTTAAGTAAAAGAAATTTGCTATGTGATTATGTTGCTGACGAACTGAATGTATGCAGGTGTTATGATTTATATCAACGGCAAAAAGTGTAGTTCAATGAGATTGTCAGAGAAACCACAGATATCACATAATTAATTCACTTAAATGTTCATAGGTTGTTGTGGTTTCCTTCAAGGAAGAGTGTTAGATTTATGCCAATAATTGTGGATGACTACTCAAGGAAGACTTGGATATTTGTGCTAAGGCACAAATTTGATGCTACTGTCAGGATCATGCAGTTGAGAGCTTTGATCGAAAAGCAAACTAGTAAAACTATTAAACAGGTGCGGACTGACAATAGTATAGAGTTTTGTTCAAAGCTGTTAAACGAATTCTGCGTGAAGGAAGGGATAGTAAGACACCGCATTAGTGCCAGCGAACCACAATATGTTGCACAGTTGATGAATAAAATATTATTAGAGACGACCCATAAAATGATCTCTAGTGTTGGCATGGCTAGGAAATTCCTAGTTGATGCACTTAGTACGACAAGCTACCTGAAGAATAGATCCCTATTGACTACGATTGGATGTCGGACTCCCGAAGAAGTGTGAATAGGTAATATTGTTGATTATTCTGTTTTTAGAATATTTGGTTGCCTATGTTATGTTTGAGTTAGTGATGGCAAGTTCAATGGAAGGGCAAGAAAGTGCATGTTCCTAAGTTATGCACAAGGTGAGCGAGGTTATCGGTTGTGGTGTCTGGAATTAAATTCATCTGTTGTCAGTAGAGAAGTTACGTTTGACGAGTCTCCGGTACTTCTAGCTATGAGTGATTTTAGCAGTATTCATACGGATCTGAACGGTGTTCAACTTGAGGTGGAGTTGTAACAAAAAATTCCTAAGGTAGCAAGAATTAGCGAAGCAATCAACATAGATGGTTCTTGTAGCGAGGTGGAGCTTGTAGAGCGAACAGTTGCCGTAACTGCTGATATTAAGAAGCTACGTATTCGAACTTGTGAAAGACATGAATGCAACGAAGGTTTTGCTTTATTTACGATTGAGGAGATTGTACCGAAAAATCCTTATGGAGTAGTTAAAGGTGCATGTGAAGTTGGTATTCTGAAGAGGTCCGCGGTTATGACGAAGTTCAAGTGAAGCTTCAATTTGAAAGACATATGTTGCGATTGGGTCCATTAGGGCTGTGGGAAAGTAGTAGCGAAGTTCAACAAAGCGATTGTGACTTGGCTTAAATGTCAAGCCAATGTAGAGATAGTTAAAATATGTTTCAAGTTTGAGTTCGATAGACGAAATCCGACTCGAGATTAATTATTATTTGTGAAGGTTTGAATATTTCAAATTGGATATTTTTACATACGTATGAAATTGAGCAATACATAAACTCTTCTATGGGGCACACAAATTAGTCTTCTGGATGTCAGAATATTGAAGCTGAAGTCACGGTCAAGCAAAAGAAATAAAAAAAAAAAGGAGGGGCACATATTTGTTTCAGTTGGTGAGTCGGCCAAGTCAAATAGAAAAGGAAAGTTGACCGTGGCCTTTGTTGATTGAATTGACCGAATTTTAATGGATGCTGTGCGAGGATTTCTTTTCGTGTGATATTCTTTTTCCACGGATGAATCAGACTTATATTTGGTTTTCCTTCTATACATATACATATACATACATATGGTTTTCGTGAAGTCCATGTCCAGAACGAAGAAGATTGGAAGTGCCGAAATAGAGTGCTTGGAGTTGGGTTCATGATTTTGTTCGTGGAATTACAGCAAGAGTTTAAGTGTTTGTAGCGATTAAATCTTGTGGTAAAATTTATGTATAAATCCTTCGTGACACTACAAAAAAAACGCATTTTTGCAACAAAAATTTTCCAACGAAAAATTTTCGTCGCAAATTTGCGACAAATTTTCCAAAAAAAAAATAAAATTCGTTGGAAATTTCCAACGAATTTTTTTTCATCGCAAAATTCTTTGAAAATTTTCAACAAAAACAATTCGTTGGAAATTTCCAACGAATTTTATTTCGTTGGAAAATTAGTTGGCAATTTCCAACGATATACAATTCATTGGAAATTTCCAACGAATTTTGCGACGAATTTTTTTTCGTTAGAAATTTCTAACGAATTTTGCAACGAATTAAAAAAAATCGGTATTGTTCGACATTTTTTATATTCGTGGGAAAATTCGTTAGAAATTTCCAACGAATTTTCCAACGAATTTTAATTTTCCGGGCAATTAGTTGAGTGTGTACAATTTTCGTTGGTAAATTCGTTGGAAATTTCCAACGAAAAAGAATTCGTTGGAAATTTCCAACAAATTTTCCAAAGAATTTTAATTTTCCGGATAATTATTTTAGTGTATATAATTTTTGTTGGAAAATTCGTTGGAAATTTCCAACGAAAACAAATTCATTGGAAATTTCCAACGAAATTACCAACGAATTTTCATTTTCCGGATAATTATTTTAGTGTATATAATTTTCGTTGGAAAATTTGTTGAAAATTTCCAACGAATTTTTTTTTTGTTGAAAATTTCCAACGAATTTACCAACGAATTTTAATTTACCGGGCAATTAGTTGAGTGTGTACAATTTTCGTTGGTAAATTCGTTGGAAATTTCCAACGAATTTTCCAACGAAATTTAATTTTCCGAGTAATTATTTTTGTGTGTACAATTTTCGTTGGTAAATTCATTGGAAATTTCCAACGAATTTTTTTTGTTGGAAATTTCCAACGAATTTACCAACGAATTTTAATTTTCCAGATAATTATTTTAGTGTATATAATTTTCGTTGGAAAATTTGTTGGAAATTTCCAACGAATTTTTTTTCGTTGAAAATTTTCAACGAATTTTCCAACGAATTTTAATTTTCCAGGCAATTAGTTGAGTGTGTACAATTTTCGTTGGTAAATTCGTTGGAAATTTCCAACGAATTTTCCAACGAATTTTAATTTTTCGGGTAATTATTTTTGTGTGTACAATTTTCGTTGGTAAATTCGTTGGAAATTTCCAACGAAAAAAAATTCGTTGGAAATTTCCAACCAATTTTCCAACGAATTTTAATTTTCCGGATAATTATTTTAGTGTATATAATTTTCGTTGGAAATTTTGTTGGAAATTTCCAACGAATTTTTTTTCGTTAGAAATTTCCAACGAATTTACCAACGAAAATTAATTTTCCGGGCAATTATTTCATTGTGTACAATTTTTCCAACGAATTTTCCAACGAAATTTAATTTTCCGGGTAATTATTTTTCTGTGTACAATTTTCGTTGGAAAATTTGTTGGAAATTTCCAACGAAACAAAATTCGTTGGAAATTTCTAACGAATTTTTCAACGAATTTTAATTTTCTGGGTAATTATTTCAATGTGTACAATTTTCGTTGGAAAATTCATTTGAAATTTTGCAACGAAAAAAATTTGTTGGAAATTTGCAACGAATTTTCTAACGAATTTCAATTTTCCGGCCAATTATGTTAGTGTTTACAATTTTCGTTGCAAAATTCGTGGGAAATTTCCCACGAATTTTGCAACGAAATCCCTACTTCTTCTTTATTCAAATTTTTAGCGCTCGTTTTTCCCCTATTTCTCAATTTCCACTTTCTCTCTCTCTCTCTCTCTCTCTCTCTCTCTCTCTCTCTCTCTCTCTCTCTCCTCCCCCTCCTTCTTCTCCTTCTTCTGCCTCTGGTTCACGTTCGTCCTCCCCCGCGTCCCCCTGCTCGTCGGTTCTGCTCCGCCCGACCTGGCCACGCCGCCGAGCTCGCCGCCGTCGCAGCCCGACCACTGCGCCGCGCCGCCGACCAGCTCCGCCGCGTCGCCCGCCAGCGCCCGCCGCGCCCGGAGCCCCCGACGCCTTCGCCTTCAGCTTCTCCCTCCCTCTTCCTCTCCGCCTCCCCCTCCGGCTCCTCCCCCGCTGCACCCCCTTCTCCTCCGACTCCGGTGCGACGTCGGCACCCTCCTTGCGGCGCTGCCGCGGCCTCCAGGGCCTCCCCCGACGGCCCCCCCCCCCCGAGGACACCATCGGCCGCCCCCGACGCCCCCACGCGTTGTCACCGGCGAGGGCCGAGCTCGCCCAGATCTAGGCGAGCTCGAGCCCGTCGCCGGCGAGGGGCGAGCTCGCCCAGATCTGGGTGAGCTCGCCTCTGGCCGGCGCCCTCGCCGGCCATGGCGAGGGCCGAGCTCGCCATGGCCGGCGAGCTCGAGCTCGGCCCTCGCCAGCGGCGAGGGCGATTTTTCGAAAAAAAAAAATTTCGTCGGAAAAAAAATTTCCGCAATTTTCAACAAAAAAAAATTGTAATTTTTCCAACGAAAAATTTTTCGTTGGAAAAAAAATTTCCGCGATTTTCAACAAAAAAAAATTGTAATTTTTTTTTCGTTGGAAATTCCACGAATTTTTGACCAAAAAGTGTTTTTTGTAATTTTTCCAACGAATTTAGCCACGAGTTTTCCAACAAATTTTCCAACGAAATAAAATTCGTCGCAAATTTCCAACGAAAATTGAAATTTTTCGTTGGAAAAATTTCCAACAACCTATTACCAACGAATTTTTTTTCGTTGGAAAATTCGTTGGAAATTCCCTTTCCAACGAATTTTCCAGAATTTTCGTTGGAAATTTTCGTTGGAAAAAGCGTGTTTTTTTGTAGTGTGAGATTGAGAGATTATTCAATGAGGAATTGAGGGGCTAAACACTACATAAATTATTGGGTGTAATTGGGGCTTGGAAAACATTGAAAGTGTTTGAGTGACTTGAGTGTGGTTGTAATCTCCATTGTATCGCTTGATCTATAGTGAAATTCGTGTTGCTCTTCCCGTGAACGTAGGTCACTACGATCAAGCCACGTAAATCTAGTGTCCGATTTATTTTCTGGTTCTATTTATTTTATTGTTCGATCGCTTGCTTCTGTAATAGTTTCCCTTAACAAGAGAAGCGGTGTTGAGGATGAGGACGTTTTCACTGACCAAGGAGTTCAACTAATCGACATTCCGTGTAAGATGCTTCAAACAACCTAGGATCCATGCTTCGTGGTGCTTCTTGGGTGTCAAAATGGACGGGAAAGACAATTAGCGCGATTGATGATTCTTATGTAGAACATTCAACCCAATCTCTATTTCCAACTAGGAAAATGACAATTGGACCCATCTTGATGAGGTTTACTCGTAGGAAGTATTCACCAAAGTATATATATCACGAGGTTATCACCGACTATTGGTTTTCACTTGCTTGCAAAACTAGAATACAATTCATTTCGATAAGGGGGAGGTAGGCGACCATAGAAAAGCATGGGCCCAGAATTGACTTTAACGTGTTTTGAATCCTAGAAAATGCCCTGAAGCACCATGTGTCATGGACATAGCCCAAAAAAAAAACACGTGT
Organism: Syzygium syzygioides; assembly: GCA_031216285.1. NCBI lineage: Eukaryota > Viridiplantae > Streptophyta > Magnoliopsida > Myrtales > Myrtaceae > Syzygium > Syzygium syzygioides. The sequence continues at coordinate 20,831,770 of CM062245.1, read as the reverse complement.
CACCAATTGAAATGGGCTTAGAATAATTCTGACCAATAAAAAAATTGGCTCAGAATAATACTGACAAACCATTGGCTTGTAACAAATTACATAAATCCATGACTCTTGGCGAGGAACATGAAATTTTGTGACTTTGAAATGGTGTCTGCCTTCTCTAGCAAGCAAAGTCGTTAGATTAATCCCTTGGACAAAAGATTCTCGCATTTAAAATAAATATTTATATGGTTAATAAGATATCTGTCTCTGCAGAAAGTTTGAATCATCTTCTCGTCAATAGTGGAGTTGCAGGAAAAATATTATGCCTAGATAGAGACTTTTAACGTATATTCAATATTTAAAAGAAGCTGTAATTGTAGCTTTCGCATCAGCAAGGAGAGATGGAGTGTCGGAAAAGATATGTTCTTTAATGACTTTTAGATATATTAAAAAACTATCAAAGGGTTACTTACCAAAAAAAAAAACTATCAAAGGTTCGGTGATGTAATCAAGAAGATAATGTCTAGACCTCTAGCACAAATTGTGGGGTACAAAAGGAAGAGGAGTTTCCTACCTAGGACCTTGTGAATGGCTCGTAGATATTAATCCGTTACAAACCTAGCCATGAAATCAAGAATGTTGATGGTGATGGAAAGAATTAAGCAAGTAAAGGCCACATAAACATCATGAATTCATCGCGAAATCCAATGTTTCGCTTTGTTTTTTTTATCCTTCTTTTTCACGGCTTATTACAGTAATTGAAGCGCATCCTTGTTATAGACCACCCACAAGCCTCAAGAAAATTAATGTGGGTGTTGTGAGATTTTGGTGGAGCCACCGCCAATTGTTCTAAAAGTTTAAGCTGTTAGATGATAGTTTGGTCTTTCTTAACTTGTAGTAAGCATGGACATATTTAATTGGAGAGGCAAATGAGATCTGAAAATATTTGAACTAAGAAGCTCTTGCTCTGATATCATATAAGATTTTGGTGGGACCATCTAAAAACTTAAGTTGTTAAATGAAGACATTGTTTAATAAGTAATTATTCTAACAGGTGTGTTTGGTTGAGTGAAGGAATTTTCTGCAACTCAATTGCGTGGGCTTTCATGCGTATGGTTTGCTGAAAATGATCAATCAATGGAAAACAATTTACAATCAAAGAAAATATTCATGCTTAAACTAAGGAAGATGAATTCTCTAATCTGAAAAGTGGAAAACATTTTCCTTGAAAATGATTTTCATGAAAAGCATTTTCCTTTACCCTAAAGTTTTCTCCGAAACAAACACAACTTAGAGTATGTTCCATGGTTTCCATAAAACTCATTTTCAAGGAAAATGGTTAGTTCTCAATTGTTTGGTATTATGCTGAAAAGTGTGACTTAAAATGTTATCGGATGTTTGGATCTCATTTCTCAAAATAAATGTCCTCAATGTAATGAAAATAAGTTGCTTAAATAATGAACCGCTACTGCATAAATTATAAAAAAAATTATTTTTTTATCAAATGCAGGGGCAATTACATAAAATATAAAAGACATCAGAAAAGAGAAATAAAATAAAAACTGCAAGTAGTTAAGAAGAAAAAAACCTCAATTTCTTGACCCCCTTAAAATGTCAATGTGAAAATATTTATCATTCTCAAAAAAGGAATCATCGATACAAAGTAACCATGGAACAAGAAGTCCATCGTTTATATAGTATGAAGAACTAACATGCAAAGTCTTATTCACTTTCTCAATATGGTGCATATTGAGAGTTTTCCTTATTGAGAATCGTCGCGACCTTCTCAAGGCAGAAACTCCTAAGGGACTATGAGTTGTTGCTAGGCAAGCACAAATATCCTCTAGCGACGAGGCGCTTACTCTTTGCTTGGGTATATCGCAATTTGATTTCTTGTTTTTTTATGATTAATTTCATTTATATAAAGTCACCACGAACCTATTCTAGAATGGGTAGGATGAGTTAGGCTCGGGAGGTCACTCTTCTTCTACGAATCAAAGATTTGGATTATTAAATATGAGTACACTACATTATCCTCGGTCTCTTTTTCTCATTTAAAGAAAACATTGCGGTTGATCTTGATTGATTTTACTTCCAAATATGAACCAACATGATCATGAATTTTGAGGCAACATACAATCAACTACACATTATCAAAATAAAGAAAGTAAAGGGCTAATTTCATAAAAGTGCACAAGTTGTACCACTTCTTAAAATATAGCATAAACTTTCAAGTGTCTCAGAAATCACATAAAATTCTTGGGATTGTATCAAATATGTCATGAAGTTTGTTCCCACCCAAATGCTATCCTTTAATTGTCCTATTGCCATTTGAAGCTCAAACCCCAACTGAGATGGAGATAAAGTTAAGTGCCATGTAATGAGTTTGACCATTTTTGGTTGATTGTATCTCTCCCACCCGCAGATCTACCTCCACCTGCTGGTACGTCGTCGTCTTGGAACCAATCCCTAGACATTCGCAATGGCTTTAACAGTACATTATGAATGTCAAAGCATGGCCAGAAGCTTACGAACCAAAGTAGGATCCAAATGAGTATTCTCATTTAAGAGTTCCAACTCTATTCGAGATTTGGTTCTCTGTATCATAGATCTACAGCTATGCAAAGCATGATTTTTCCCAGTCATACGGTAACCATGAGCATATCCCGTGGTAATTCTGACCGTTCAATCAATAATCATAATGTTGATACTTGAAATTAATTAGAGATTTCGTCGTGAGAATATACGAATAAAATGACAAGAGATGATATCACTTGTACTAAAATGACAGCTGGTAGGTACGGACAGTCACAAGCGGGAAATTTGAAATTTAGATGGAGAATAATAAAAAATGCTGAAGGCATTTTCATCGAAGATATCGACAAGGAGAAGAATGAATATCAAGCTTTAAAAGATTCGATGAAGGCCTTTGCCCCATGCAAGACAGATGTTCAAGTGCTAAAGTGCTTCTCATCGATGAAATTGATGAAAAGGGTGATGGATGTCAAGTCAGTAAAGCTTATTTCTGTTGAACAGGTGTTAGACGGAGAAAAGCTATAAAAGATTCGATGAAAGCCTTTGCTCCAAAAAAGACAGGTGTCCAAGTGCTAAAGATGCTTTTCATCGATGAAATCGATGAAAAGGATAATGGATGTAAACTCAGAAAGGCTTGATGAAGGTCCTTATTTCCGGTGGACAAGTGTCAAACGGAGGGAAGGCTTGATGACGGTTATGATCCTAAGAGACAGGTATCAAACGAAGAAAAGGCTCGATAACGGTTATCATCTCAAGAAACAGGTGTCAAACGGAGGAAAGGCTCGATGACGGTTGTGATCCCAAGAAACAGGTGTCAAAAGGAAAAAAAGGCTCGATAACGATTATCATCTCAAGGGACAGGTGTCAAATGGAGAAAAGGCTCGATGACGGTTATCATCTCAAGAGACAGGTGTCAAACGGAGGAAAGGCTCAATGACGATTATCATCCTGAGAGACAGGTGTCAAACGGAGGAAAAGCTCGATGGCAGTTATCATTCTGAAAGACATGTGTTAAACAAAGAAAATGCTCGATGACGGTTGTTGCCTTAGAGAATTAATGGGCTTGATGATGGTTGTCGCCTTAGAGAATTAATGGGCTCGATGAAGGTTGTCGTTTCAGAGACTAAATGGGCTCAAAAGTGGTTATCACTTCATACAGAAGATAAGATCGATAACAGTTGATAAACATGTGTCATTATATGAATGGTAAAGATGAGATCAACGGTAGAGACTGGATACAATACCAAGAACAGTTACCAAATTTGTGCTATAAATAGTGTCTGATTATCAACAGAAGACCCCCCGGCACACATGAACAAAACAAATGTTGCTTTTTACCTTTACTTCCAAGTTTCGCACTTTCAGTTTCCATAGTTATAGTTTTTATTCTCCAGTTTCGCTCTTTCAATTTCCTTAGTTGTAGTTGCTTAGGTCTTTGTGAACTTTGGATGCCACCAGCAATTAGATAATTTCGTCTGGATTTTCTGTAAAAATCAAGATCTTTATTCACGCTTGGATTGCTCCTGTCCGAAATTAGATCTAGAACTCAGTCTCCTTTCATTAAGAGCCGAAGAACAACTTTCGGTGAATTATATTTCGTCGTGAGGACATTTCCGACCAAACATAATTTTGGCACGCCCGGTGGGACCTCTTAGATCAATTAGAGGAGTAATAATGGCACAAATGAGAAGTTAGAGCCAATTAGACCAAAATAACAGTGTTCCAAGGAGCAGTGCACCCTCGAACCCTGCTGTAGAATGAGTGACATGCACAGAATCATCAAACGGGCAAATAATTATAGAGCAAGGTTAGGAAGGGAAGATAGATGTTTCCAGACACCTTACTGAAGAGCAAAGAAGGCAACTGGAACCAAATCCAGTTACACTTGCTACTATGAGAAGAATCATGGAAGAACAACATAATGATTTGGCTAATCTAGTCACTAGATGCGAGGCTGATACTGCTAGGCCATTGTTTATCAATACGGTTCAAGAGATCACTGGAAGGCCGAATTCATCGATGAATTCTTCTCAACCACAGCCTGTCCCAGTCATACCTCCAAGTGCAGTTGGAGGTCTTGGACAACCCATAGTTACGAACTCTGGCAGTGCAACAGCTGGGTAAATTATGCCTCTTGCACCAATAAGAATTCTTCAGAGAGGAGAAAATGCTTTGGCAAGTCAAACACACACTTAGTTATCAACAATTGAAGGTAAAGCAGTTAATTCAATACATCGAAACGAGAATATCAATACGAGTCAACTACCAACCAATGGAGCAAATTCGTCTGGTTCAGTTCAGACAAATGTGGCTACTGCAAATAAGGTTCCTCAGCATACGGCTTTGTATCAATTACATGACAACGTGTTGTCCGATGGTTTTGCAGCTCAACAAAGCATTCCTCAAATGTTGTTCAGGTCAAATGTAAATACAGATAATCCGAGGAATGTAACACCACCATAGCCGATGCCACAATATCAACAAACACCCACCACAGTCGATGCCACAATATCCACAAACACTACCACGGTCAATGCCACAATATCCACACCTATCATTGCAAAACACAATGCCACAACATCCACAACCACTATTACAAAATCCAGCTCCACAGCATCCACAGCCAGTAGCACAATATCTAATACTACAACCAATCCAACAAGCACCAATACCTAAGTATCAGATGCATCAACTTCTGCAACAAAATGCACCACTAGTTATAATCCCAACAGGACAAAATTATCATGTAGTTGATCCAATGTTACAGCAATATGGTGGTGAACCAGGAGTTTTTAGGCAAGTGTACAGGAAGCCCTACCCAAGATATGTCGAGTGATTATCAAATGTCGTGCTAGTTAAAAAGAAGAATGGAAAGATAGGGGTGTGTATAAATTTTCATGATCTAAATGCAGCAACTCCAAAAGATGAGTATCAAATGCCAATGGCAGATATGTTAATCGACTCAGCATCTGGCAATGAAATTTTGTCTTTAATGGATGGTCGTTTGGGTTATAATCAGTTATTCATATAAGAGGAAGATGTGCACAAAACAGCATTTCGATGCCTAGGAGCTAGTGGGACATTCGAATGGTTGGTGATGCCATTTGGATTAAAAAATGCTGGAGCAACTTATCAGAGGGCTATGAATTTTGTCTTCCACAATATGATTGGGGATTTCACGGAAGTTTACATCGATGATATCATCATCAAATCAGACCAGGTAAGTCATCTAACTTATCTTGAGTGTGCTTTTATAGGGATGTAGAAATTTAAATTGAAAATGAATCCTTTTAAATGTGCTTTCGGGATAAGAGCCGGCAATTTTTTAGGATTTATGGTTAATCAGAGAGGAATAGAAATAGATAAGAATAAAATTAAAGCTATTTTGGAATTGCCGCCACCCGTAAGTAAGAAACAATTGTAGATAATCATAGGGAAGATAAATTTCTTGCGTCGATTTATAGCTAATCTGTCAAGTAAGATAGAAATATTTTCTCCATTACGTAAACTTAAGAATCAAGATCAATTCGTTTGGAGAAAAGAGCATCAACTTGCTTTTCAGTAGATTAAGAAATATTTGATCAGTCCACCAGTTTTGATGCCACCTAAGGCAGGTAGACCGTTAAAGCTTTACTTGTCGGCAGCTAACAATACCATTGGAAGCATGTTGGCATAGGAAAATGACAATGGAAAAGAGAAAGCAATATGTTATCTTAGCCGGATGTTGAATGATACAAAAAAAAGATATACTCCGGTGGAGAAATTATGCTTGTCATTGTACTTTGCTTGTACAAAATTACGTCATTACATGTTGCTGACAATAGTTTAGGTAATTTGTAAGACGGATATTATCAAATATATGTTAAATCGCCCGATTATCAGAGGAAGAATTGCCAAGTGGGCCTTCGCTTTGTCTGAAATACATTTGATATACGTGCCGCTTAAAGCAGTTAAAGGGCATGCAGCTGCTGACTTTATTACAGAATATCCATGTGTACATCTGGAAGAGGAAAATGTCGAGGGATCGATACAGGTGGTACCATGGACATTGTATTTTGATGGATCAAGCACGACAACAACATCAGGTATTGAGGTTATGATCGTACACCCTCAGGGACATCGAACAAAACTTATGTGTTTACTTGATTTTGATTGTTTTAATAATCAAGCAGAATATGAAGCGTTAATTGTTGGCCTTAATATATTGATTGACATGAACGTTCAGTTTGTAAGAATAAAAGGGGATTCCCAATTAGTGATCAATCAGTTATCGGGAAATTATCAATGCTTCAATGAGAATATTGTTCGATAATTCGATATGGAAAAAGTTTTATTGAACGAGTTCTGTGATTATGAACTGGAGCATATAAAAAGAAATGATAATGCGGAAGCCAATGAGTTAGCTCAAATGGCATCTGGATATAAAATATCAAAAGAATTAGTAAAGTTTTTGTTTGCATAACAATAAATTTTGCAAAATTTATTGTTATGCAAACAAAAACTTTGCCATCGATAGACAATCGAATTATGATGATACAATCCAATAGGGAGCATGTCGATGAAGAAGAAGATTGGAGAAAACCGTTCATTCAATATCTAGCCTGCTTCTGATGATAAATCGTTTAAGAGGCGAGTATTAAAATACTTGTTGATGGATGGAGAATTATATCGGAGGACAATTGATGATGTTCTACTTAAATGTTTAAGCAAAAGAGAGTCAGTTATAGCAATGGCAGAGGTACATGAAAGAATATGCGGTGCGCATCAAGTAGGTATAAAAATGAAATGGTTATTAAGGCGCCGTGGTTTCTTTTGGTCAATAATGACTCAAGATTGTATTGATTATGCTAAAGGGTGTGAAACATGCCAAAAACATGGACCACTGCAACATGTCCCTGTGACAATTATGCAACCCATTATCAAACCGTGGCCATTTCGAGGATGAGCAATGGATATAATTAGGAAAATATATCCTCCATCATCTAAAAAACATAGTTTTATATTGGTTGCTACGGATTATTTTACCAAGTGGGTCGAAGCAGCTTCATACAAGAACATAACTAAGAAAGTAGTAAAGGAATTTATAGAGGAAAGGATTATTCATCGATATGGAATATCAGAAACAATAACTACATATCAAAGTACTGTGTTTACTGGTCAAGAAGTTTTGGGGTTTACTAAATCCAGGGGGATCAAGATATTTCAGTCAACTCCTTATTATGCTCAGGCGAATGGGCAAGCAGAGGCATCTAATAAGGTCATTATTATCCTTATTAAAAGGCATTTGGAAGAAAACCATAGAGAATGGGATTCACTCTTATCGATAGTACTATGGGCCTATAGAACATCGAGGAGGTCAAGTACGGGAGTAAGCCCATACATGTTAACTTATGGCCAGAAAGTTGTGTTACCTGTAGAAATTACAATACAATCATTAAGGGTATAATTACAAGGGGGCATGTCCAAGGAAGAATATGATGAATTGATGTATGGAAACATCGATGAATTGGGAGAAAATAGGGTTTTAGCTTTGGAGAAATTAATCGCCCAAAAGAATAGAGTTGCTAAAGCATATAACAAACATGTGAAGAAAAGCGATTCGATGTTGATGATTTAGTTTGGAAAACTATTTTGTCAGTGGGTTTGAATAATGAAAAGTTTGAGAAGTGGTCACCAAATTGGGAAGGTCCATATTTAGTTACACAAGTTTTAAGTGGAAATGCATATCATTTAATGGATATTGATGGGCTTGGAGAAATGCCTAGATCAATCAATGGAAAATACTTAAAGAAGTATTATCCAACTATGTGAGACATAAAGGAACATCAAGAAACTGATAATCATTCAACATAATAGTCCAAAGAGTCCATAAAACAGGCCGACAAACAGAACGGTCGAAGGGGTCGAGCTAGCTAAACTTGGAGGTCGGATTTACAGAAATAGTTTAGGCATCATTATATGATCAGTTTACAACGACATGACGCCTAAACTTGTTTACAAAACTGCACAAATGACTCTCTCGATGACGATTTTCGTCTTCAGCACGGAAGCAGGTAGAAGAGCTGGTGTTCCTGGCTGAATAGGCCTGGTTACACTATGTTTCTAGTTCTATGAGCCTGACGAAGCATGCATTAGCTTGCTCATCCAAGTAATCCACCAACGACCTGCAGGAGTTGAGGTACTCGTCTATCTGGGCCAGCAGTTCAATCAACCCCTCCTTCTCTGTCTCTTCCGCGGCTCTCTTCGGATGTTAGCTTGCCTAGGAGACGACAGGTGGTGATGTCCAGTAGGTCGACTTTCGCTTCTCTTGTTCGAGTCAAACTACTTAGTCTTGCACAAGCAGGTTCCAGAATTTTGAGCTGGTCAAAGTATACCTTCTCAGCTTGGGTGACAAGGTTAACCTTGTTGAAATAATCTCCCTCAGCGATTGCATGCTGTTCGATTATCATTTTGTTGTCAGAAAAGGCTCGAAGACCATAGGGAAAAATGCTGCAAAATTCATTAAAGTCGAATTTGAAAGGATGGTCAGGTGGAAGGAACTTAGGTTCAGCTTCTTTGAGGAAAGTGAAGATTTCATCCACAGTCTGAGATTCGATAGTTAAATAGGCATAGGTGAGAGACAAGCGACATAAGATGTCGTTCCGCAAGGAGGTAAACTCCTCGGTGAAAAGCAAAGCGGGTGAAGATGAGGAAGAGGAAGATTTGACCATGGTAGAGCTAGTTTGGAATAAAGGATGATTGGATGAAGGCGGTAGGTTAGTAAGACTATAAAGATGGTTTAAATAGAGAGCCAAAGTAGTGGTTTAAATAGAGAACCAAAGCAGATATGCACGATAAGAAGTCTAAACGACTTGAGTGACGTGAGTAATGAATGTAACTGATAGGTGCTTTGAACTAATTGGAGGGCAAGAACACATCACGAGGAGTTATTAACGCTGGTAGAAATGGAACGACAAGATAGGGTCATATAAGGGATCATGCATGCTGGCAGTTTTTTGCAAGAAAGGTAAGTATAATGAATCAAGACCTAGTAACACTAAAGGGTCATGCGAAAATCAAGCAAAGTGGAAATAGAGGTAATTGACAGGTTCTTCGAATAGACGAAAGTAAATATTTGTCAAGATATTATTGCTATCGAAGAGAGTAAAACAGCATTGTGGGAGTACGGAAAAACGTGTGCAGCGAACCCATCCGTAGCTTTTACGAGGAAATTGGTACGCTCATCAAGAGTTATTGGCTTAGTAGCACTAAGAGAATATGTTTCCAAAAATCTACAATAAGCAAGATGTTCATCAGGAATAAAGGGTACTGGTATCGAAGCCATGTCACTTATGGGGGTCTCAATTGGAGGAAAATTAGTAATGACATATATGTCCAAAAGAGTAACAGACATAGGCCCCAGGGGCAAAAGAAACAATTGGTCGAAGGGGACCGGAAACTGATGGCAGCACCAAGAATCTCTAGATCTAAATCATATGATAGCATGCTGACTTCTAAAGCAATATCAATACCAGCTCTTATCCAGGTAAGGCGAGTAGTTATATCTCCCTTTAGTTTTACATACCAGCGGTGAAAACCCATCTCAGGAGAAGGAAACCCCCGAAATCGTGAGTTTTCTGGAAATCATATATCTGCAACTGATGACTTCTGAATAAGAAGCAATTCTCCTGTCCTCTTTGGAAAACAGGGACGAAGAGAAGCGGGAATCTATTGATGATCATGAAAGCAAGGACCTAGAATGAGTTGGTTGGAGGACTCATTGACCAAGTATAATAGTCGAAAGTCACAGTTTGAGGATTCTTGATCATGACGTAGTTGATCAAATTTCTCAATGTATGATTTGGGAGAGTATTTGCGAACCATGGGTGCAGATTGAGTGAAAAATCTGAATGGAAACGAAGGAGTGAAAGATTGAGAGGAAAACCTAGAATCGAAGAAGAAGATGGAAGGTCAAAAGTTGCAATTTTTTCACCAGGATACGATGGTTCAAGTGATTCGCTATCATGAAGATCTGCTAGGTCATAAATGATCGGGATGACGTGTCAGAAAAAGCGAAGCGTTTTAGGAAGGATGAGCAAATACAAGTTACAAGACATTAAGAGTAAGATTATTCAGGTCAAAATTTGTTTTAAAAGAATTAAACAAAAGAATTAATTCTTTAAAATGGGGGCATATGTTGACACTTGAAATTAATTAGAGATTTCATCGTGAGGATATACGAATAAAACGACAAGAGATGATATCACTTGTACTAAAATGACAACTGGTAGGTACGGACAGTCACAAGCGAGAAATTTGAAATTCAGATAGAGAGGAATAAAAAATGCTGAAGGCATTTTTATCGAAGATATCGACAAGGAGAATAATGAATATCAAGCTTTGAAAGATTTGATGAAGGCCATTGCCCCATGAAAGATAGATGTTCAAGTGCTAAAGTGCTTCTCATTGATGAAATCGATGAAAAGGGTGATGGATGTCAAGTCAGAAAAGCTTATTTCTATTGAACAAGTGTCAGACGGAGAAAAGCTATGAAAGATTCGATGAAAGCCTTTGCTCCAGAAAAGACAGGTGTCCAAGTGCTAAAGATGCTTTTCATCGATGAAATCGATGAAAAGGATAATGGATGTCAACTCAGAAAGGCTCGACGAAGGTCCTTATTTCTGGTGGACAGGTGTCAAACGGAGGAAAGGCTCGATGACAGTTATGATCCCAAGAGACAGGTGTTAAATGAAGAAAAGGCTCGATAACGATTATCATCTCAAGAGACAGGTGTCAAACGGAGGAAAGGCTCGATGACAGTTGTGATCCCAAGAGACAGGTGTCAAAAGGAGAAAAGGCTCAATAACGGTTATCATCTCAAGGGACATGTGTCAAACGAAGGAAAGTCTCGATAACGGTTATCATCTCAAGAGACAGGTGTCAAACGGAGGAAAGGCTCGATGACGGTTATCATCCCGAGAGATAGGTGTCAAACGGGGCGCAAGCTCAATGGCAGTTACCATTCTGAAAGACAAGTATTAAACAAAGAAAAGGCTCGATGATGGATGTCGCCTTAGAGAATTAATGGGCTCGATGACGGTTGTCGTTTCAGAGACTAAATGGGCTCAAAAGTAGTTATCACTTCATACAGAAGATAAAATCGATAACAGTTAATAAACATGTGTCATTACATGAATGGTAAAGATGAGATCAACGGTAGAGACTGGATACAACACCAAGAACGGTTACCAAATCTGTGCTATAAATAACGTCTAATTATCAACAGAAGACCCCCCCCGGGACAGATGAACAAAACAAATGTTGTCTTTTATCTTTACTTCCAAGTTTCGCACTTTCAGTTTCCATAGTTGTAGTCTTTATTCTCCAGTTTCGCACTTTCAATTTCCTTAGCTGTAGTTGCTTAGGTCTTTGTGAACTTTGGATGCCACCAGCAATTAGATGGTTTCGTCTGGATTTTCTGTAAAAATCAAGATCTTTATTTACGCCTGGATTGCTCCTGTCCGGAATTAGATCTAGAACTCAGTCTCCTTTCATTAAGAGCCGAAGAATGACTTTCAGTGAATTATATTTCGTCGTGAGGACATTTCCGACGAAACACATGGGGACCACCTCCTTTGTTCAATTGAGAATCAACCCGACCGCCTATAGAAGTAAATGCGGACACTGATCTATTCACGTGGATTTGTTTGCGAAAATCCAATGCAATTTTTCCGCCTCGATATTGTAAAAGGTCCTTCAGCAATTAAGGAGGACGTATCAAAAGGAGGAGGGGGACTCCTTCTATGCAACATATTGAGAATTTCAGATTTGCAGGTTTCTTTGATTTTTTTGTCGCCTATGGATAGAGCGGCAGTACTCACAGGCATAGTTAACCCATCCAAAATTCCAGGATTCATCAATAAGGCATAAAGCATTCGTATAACTTTAGAAAATTGCTTAATCTATCAGTAACTCATTAACAATAAAAAAAAAAGTAAGAGTAACTGTAAAACAACTAATTTTCTAATGACTGTGATGCTTTGTTTTAAAATCTTGAAAATATCGCTAAGATATTTTTCACATGTCATTATTGATTAACAAGATTGTTTTCTTATGTATAGTGGCATAACTCCATGTGAGTATGACAATGTGCGTGTAAATGTCAATCAAGATGCAAAGGTCAATCATAGCGTGCAAGGACATGACATGATAATAACCACATGAAGCAAGATATGACAAATTAGATTCAAGACAAGATGATGGAATGACATGACATGACATGACAACAATTACATGCAACGTGATATGGCAAATCATATTGAAGACATGGCAAGAAGAGAGATGACATGGGAATAATTATATATCGCATGACACTGCAAATCACATGGAGGACATGTAAACGAGATGATATAACATGGCAATAATCACATGGAGTATAACATGACAAATCATTTGCAAAACATGGCAATGAGATAACGTGATATGGCAATAATCACATACAATATGACAATGGCAAATCAAATGCAAGACATAACAACAAGATGACGTGACATGACAATAATTACATATAGAATGACAAGGTAAAGTAGAGGCAACACATGGTAATGAGATGACATGGTAATAATCACATGTAACATGACATGACAAATCAGATGCATGACATCTATTGCGATGCTCTCAGAGTGAGGTCTGTCTCTTCAAGGAACAAGATTAGACTTAATGCTGAAAGTGAACCAACGGTCCTCGATCGGCGTGGACTTACCTTGTATGACATTGAGATTCTTATTTTAGTTAGTTAATCCTAAGAGAATTCTATGTGATGAGGAGTCGCCACTAGCCTATCGGTGTCGGCTATAAACCAAGTAAGCTATGGGAGAATACCTCACTTTCTACGCAACCAAAGAATGCATGCACAGGAACTTTATTATATTAGTTATTCAACTAATACCCTTTTGATTCCCTAATTTGATCGATTTGTTAATAAGTGTCTCACATGGTTTTCTGTTCAATCATGAGTCCTAAGTTTCTTAATCAACCAAGTGTCCATACGATGTTTTTGTGTTCATTATGGTCCTAGTTTGCGGCCTAGCCATCTAGCTATAAGCAACATAATCAAGGAAAAGACATAAAGGAATAGAAACAAACACATCAAAAGCGTTAATGAAAAGTGAAGGTGCATTTGTTTTGCAGAATCATAAATGATTTGGAAAACATTTCTTAAAAATAATCACTTGTATTGCTTACTAAAATGTATGAACAAAAAATATTTTCATTGTCAAAGAAAATGTTGTTGAGAATGAAAATATTTTCCATTGATAAATTATTTCAATCGATACAGCCGATCATTTTTTTGAAAAATATTTTTCAAATCATTCATTTTCTACAAAAACAAACAGTGCCTAGATAAAAAGTAAATTAACTGGATACAATGTTGAACAAAGAATATTACACGGTCATGTTATGGGTCCCAAGACATGATCCATCACGAGCTTGACCTGATATAAGTTGGACAAAAAATATAAAAAGGTGATGTAATCCGTCCAAGGACATGATCCACGGGAGCTTTTTTATTAAAAGTGAATTTTCAACTTAATTCTAAGGAGAAGGCTCTACGGGGCTATAGGGACCGACAAACATCCACGAGATCTCTCAAAAGATCATCTGCTTTACCTCATCTACTCGGGACCACCATGGATCGGCGATGTAATCCGTCCATTTGTGGTTCAGTGGTAAGGTCCAAACCAACTACGACCCGTTTTCGATGAGGGAATCGACGGGTATCCTAATATATAGTACTGGATATCTTTCTCATATTATCACCTAAGTCTAATTTTTTTAAGTGATCCCTAGCTTAAACCAAGCTGGTTGGTTTTATTTTTATTATTTTCTTTTAAGATGTCTAAACTATCGATTGAATCTATGTCTTGGTGATTTAAGCTACTTATATCCTTAGAGAAATTCAACTAAAGACAAAGTCTATGATTAAATATAATCTAAAGTTCAAAGTCTAAAAATATCCCTAATCCTACTATAAACTAACGAAAATCTTCAAAGTCCTCCAATCCACCTCCATGGCTTGGTTTTCTCCATCATCTCATAACATGCATACATGAACACTCCATGAAAGCATTAGAATGTTCACATAAAGGAATCAACCACCAATGAATTCAAACAAGTCAAAGGATTGGCTTTTGGGAGTATTAAGGCACATGATCAATTTACCCAATTCACCTCATATCCACAATTACTATAGTAATGTCATTTGACTAAATAAGGATCAACTTCCACTAAACAAAATTTGCTAAGCGGTAAATTGTCTTACTAGGCAATTACAAGTTAAACAACCGTTCTTAATCTATCTGCCGATAATCACATGCAATATCAAAAACATTCACACATAATTCAACTTTTTATCAAAAGTGGACATACAAATCATCAATAATCATGGTATCAATTGCACTTATCACATCCCGTATAGCAAGCATATCAAACAAGGAGAATCAAGACTCACTTAGTCAGCATCCAAAATAATATAGTAATCATCAAATTTCCTGAAACAATGATCCATTTCATTTCTAGTGAATCCATTACCACACATAAAGGTGTCAATTTTCTTGTACCACTGTCAAGGAAGGGCTCTAACCAATGTGATTTCCGGGTAGCCTGGGTGTTGTGGTGTAGCAACGCGATGCTGATAGCAGCCTTCATGGTTTGGTTTGGAGAAAGAAACCATGGATGAAGGTGAGCATTATAAATTCAAATTGAGATATGTTGATGCAGAAGAATACATGAATTAAGGAGGAATAGACCTAATACTAAGCTCTCGGGTGAGAGAGAGATTGTTGTGATGCACATATAAGTTGTATTAGGAAAAAGTCTCACACTAAAAAGTTGGTGTTGTGCGGAGTAGTTAATATATCCAAATTAGTCCATACCTTATTTGTTTAAACTTGTGAGTAAATGTGCGGCCAATTGGATATGTTGACTAGCTTAGACTTAGGCTCTCCCTTGGCAATCTACTGGATGAAGGTATCAAACTTCTATTGCGTGCTCACAAACTCCATACTTTTGCAAAATTTGTCAAATATTACCCACCTAATTTAACATGATATACCAATTTTTCACTAATTAAATTACAACTAACTATCAGGTGACCAAATCTTATTTAAGTTACTTACCAAAATTTATCTATTTTTTTAGTTTTCCAAAATCTTTGCAAGTTAGAAATTACCAACCTTAATTAGAGCGACTTATCAACTTTTCTCCAACTAAGTTACCAAATACTTTTGAGTTACCAACTCTAATTTGAGTAGCTAGTTTATTTTTCTTTTAATTACCAAATTTTCTTACAGTTCATCAATTTTTATTTACCATTATTAACTACGTCTTAAATTTACCAGCTCTTAGAAAAAATTCTTTAACTTTGATTTTATTGACTTATCAATTTTCTTATCAATTCTCATTTGAATCAATTATACATAAACGTTTGTATGTCTTTTTTTTTATTTATCAATCTTCTGTTAGGTTAATTAATTACGAAAATGTTGGCAAGTCACTCAAATAAATGTTGGTAATTTCATATAATAGTTCGCAAATAAAAGTGATTTCATATAATTGTAGGGTTGGTGAAAAAGATAAATAAAATTATGTAAATGACAAGAGCATTTTTTTATAAGAGATAAAAGAATTTTGAAATTTAAAAAATAAATAAATAAATAAGCAGTCGCTAACTAAATCAACTGAGATTTGGTAACAAACTAATTGGAAACTTGATTGAAGAAAATTTTGCAATCACTTTAATTAATGTTGGTAATTTATAGATATGCAATAAATTTATCAGGTCGGTAGCAAGGAAAATAAGATTTAATTAACTCAACTAAAAATTTGGTAATTTTGTATCAACACAAAATAAAACTTAAATGAGAGTTGGTAAATTAAAACTAGTGAATAACCTAATGGGGGAGAACCTGGTAAGTCAACCAAATAAATATTAGTAAATTCATATAAGAATCGACAAATTTAAGTGGTTTGTAGTAAGAGAAACAAAACTTGGTAAACAATAACTAAAGTTGGTAATTAAAAAACCAAAGAAACATTTCTAAGTAACTCAAATGAGATGGCTACCCCAAACTAATTAGTAATCTAACCAGATTTAAATTAGTAAGTCACTCAATAAAGATTAGGGAATTTATGGAAGAGTTGATAAATTTAAGGTATTTGTAAGAAAGATAAATAAAAGTCGGAAAAAGATCAAAAAACTTGGTAATTTACTATTGTCAAATAGCATTGGTGATTTCATAAAAGAATCGATAAGTTACCAATAAGTTACTAAGTAATCAAGTGATTACGTTGTTTTTTTTTCCAAGTTTACCAACTATTTCATAAATCTACCAGCAAAGATGTTCATCTACTGGTACAGAATCTTTGTACGGCAATAATCATTTTTTTATTCTAACTGATTTCATATATCTGATCCATGGCTAAATTCGTACGCCAATTTTAATAGGGCATAATATTTTTGCGGGTGATTTTTCTAGATGTGAAATGAATAATAGTAGTCAAGTACAGAAAATTCAGCTGGAAAACCCCTTATGTTATCATGGGTAAACGCAAACTTTACATTGACTGAAAACTTAGCACTTTCAACAATGGTGGCGTCGTTCTCCATGATCCGATCTCTCTCAAGTTCTAGAGTTGCAAGAAACGAAGTAGGCATGCATACAACATACCTCAGTCTTAATTAAATCGAGTGTTTGCACCGACTAGTACATATTAGGAATAATGACACAAATAATTTATGAATTTTGATATAAAATGCAATGTGGTCCCTAAATTTTTAATTTGTTCAATGTGATTTCTGAACTTTGGTAATTGTTCAAACTAGTTCCTAGATTATATGAAAATATTTTGATGATATCCTTCTATTAATTTAAGTTTAAGGACAACATTGAATATTTTCATATAGCATAGGGACTAGTTTGAATATGTATCAATAGTTTAAGGATCACATTGAACAAATTAAAAATTCAGGGATAATATTGCACATTAGACTAAAGTTTACGGATCATATTGAATAAATTAAAAGTTTAGAAATCACATTGCATATTAATTTAAAGTTCAAGGACCATTTGTGTCATTTTCTCTACATTTTATCAGCCACCTGCCGAAGAACCACATCATGAAGGCACAACTATCGAGGGACCAAAGAAGATGTTGCGAACGAAATCGTTGGGACTAAGGGTGTGCATCACAATGTCGTATGTACATCTCAGGGCAAGCAGCGCGACTCGCAGCTCCATTCGCATTGGGAATCCCGACGGGAGGATGTCAATCACCTAGAGGGAGGCAAAGAACACGGCTGTGTTGAAGATCATGAAGAAGATGTGCGCTCCCTGGTTATTCGATCCCAAAACCACCTTGTCGCCTTTGGGCGATGCGGTCCCATATTTCGTGGCATCGGTGCCATTAGTCAAGGGCCCTGAATCGTCCTGCCAAAATCCGCCTAGCGGCTGAAGAACGGCTTGATAGGTAGCAGTTGTAATGAGAGTAGCGACGTTGATTGATCGGTTTGGGGTTCGGGGTCTTCAGTCGCTTTTCCCGTCAATGTTCGTATGCCAATTTATACGTCAATGTTTGTATGTTTCTTGGCTTCGCGTTAAGATAAAATTTAAACGCGTGGATCGTAAGATTTGAAAAGAAAATGTAAATATTTTAAAGTACAGCTATTTCAAACACACCAAAAACAAGTAGAGCATATAGTCAATTAAACCTTTTTTATATTTTTTTCGAGAATATCAATGGTTGGGCTTTCTTGGTCCAGAACTTCGTTTGGCCCCTGCCCAATAGAAAATTACGTGGAAAAGTATCAAAAAAGTCATAAACCTATTGTATCTATATCAATTTAGTTTTAAACATTTCAATTTGACCAATTTAGTCCTAAGTATTTTTATATTAGTACCAATTGAGTCCACATGGCTAATTTAAGCCAGAAGTTGCTGACGTGGATGCTAGCATGGGACGGCTGGCCCTGGCGTGAACATATTTAAATTTTACATATTTTTTTAATTTATTAATGTTTTATTAATTTTTCCTTTTCTTTTCCCTTTTCTTTTTGTTTTCTTTCCTTTCTCTTTTTTCTATCTTTCCCTCCATTAGCTTCCGTGATGGCCAACGGAGGTTGCCGACCGCCAGCGAGGGCGCCCGCAAGGGTGAGGCCAGGACGCCCTCACTAGCCTTTGGGGAGGACCGGCAAGGGCTAGGCGAGGGTCCCCTTGCCGGACACGAGGTAGTCTTCCTCTTTTTTCTACTTACAGCTCTAGGGTTTCATCTTGCATCGGTTTCTTCCCATCTCTTCCTTGTCCATCCTCTTCTTCACTGGAGGACACTACATCCGGCTGTCCAAATCGCTGACTAACGAGCGATTTCGGTAACCCCTGGTTGCGGCATGTCCCGTTGGTGCCACAAGGTTTTGTACTCATCAATCTTGTCTTTTCATGGAAGTATGTAGTAATTAAGACCAGCCAGTAGCAACTGGCTATGTATCTCAAGCGGTCCAGTCAAGGGGATGTAACTGTCCTGAGGCCTGGGCGCACTGGCAATAGGCTTCTGTATGATGAAGTTAGTGGGTCGTTGCAGGGCTTTCTTGGGTACTCCGAGCGATCACTGCTTGAATAATGTGAAGTGCCCAATACTTGGGGTGAAGAGGCCAGAATAAGCGTTCGATAACTGCTTATATCGGTTTTATGTCAGCTATATGACCACCTAAGTGTATGTATTAAAGTCCTCACTGTGTAAGAAGTAGCAGATTTTCTCATTCGAGCTAAATCTGTCAGGTCTGTAAATTCATATTCAGAACCGTCTATAACCAATCAGAGTGTACAAGAATCCAACTTCCAAGTGCGATTACCTCAGTCCCCATCACCATGGTCCGTCGCTCTGTCTATCTTATTAGATATAGTTGTTTCCACTTACAAATTTTTTTCTTTTCAGTAAACACTATCTCGATTGGCAATGCTCTAAACGTTGATTGTATTGTTATGTTCTATGCAGAAGAGTATCTTTCTCTGGTCTATAGAATCTCTTGCAGACACCAGTGAGAGGACATGGTTTCCTGGTTAGGATGCGACTCTACATGCGCAGTAGTAAGAGGAGAAAAAGATGACCCTCGAAAAGCTTTGAGCAAGCCTGATTTGCTTCTTCAGTTTAGTAGATTGAAAAGGAGCATATTAGTCGCTCCTGCAAAGAAAAGCAGAGAGCATTGTTTTTGCCAATTTGATGGTTTCAAGAATAGTCTATAAAGTATCGGTAGTTCATCTGCAAAGATCGGTGCACATAAAAAAGAGTAGGAAGGAGCTTGAATCTATCCTTTTCCTTGGTCGTCCGATCCAATGCTTTAAGGAACATTGATCGTGAAATGAGAGAGAAAAGGAATGAGGAAGAGAGCTTGGGGCTAAATGTTGTCATGCTTACTGTTAGAAATAGAGCGCCTTTCATCAAGTGTAAAACACAAGTGCCACTTATACATGTTTGCGGGAGATTTGCTGATGCCATTCGATTAACTAGTGGATTCTAGCCCAACTTATGGCTATTAGTGGAGAGAGTGGACATAGACTTGTGGATAAAGCCAAACCACTATATATCTTTGTATACTACTACGTTAATCTGTTTCAATCACTTTTAGCACACAATTAGCTCAAAGTTTCTAAAGCATCATCTGAACCAGATCTTTTCTTAGTACCTGTTGTTTTCTGTAAAAGTATTAAAGATCTTGAAACAACTTATTCACGCCCTCTAGGTTGCTTGGTTTGCCCCAACAGTGATTAAAAAAGAAACCAAATAAACATTGGTTCTAATTCAAATAGGAATTAGTAATTCAAATCTAGTTTGTAATTTAACCATAGAAAATGTTTGGGAAGAAAAGGAAATAAAAGTAATAGCTCTGTTTGAATAGTTGGTAAATTTAGCAGAAAACCACGTAAACATTGGTAAGCAAAGTCAAATACAATTGGTAAGTTAATCGAAGAAAAATTAGTATGCCACACAAAAAGGTTTGTATAATAATTGGTAAAGTTAAAGTGTTGATATAAAATGTAAAAGTTGGTAAAAGATAATAAAAAAAATTGGCAAAGATAAGAGAAATTGGCAATTTAAGAAAACTAAATAAATGTTGATAACTAACTCAAATAAGAGTTGACAACGCAAAACTAGTTGGTAATTTAATTAGAGAAAAGTTGGTAATCACTTCTATTAAGGTCGGTAATTTCGAAAATGTCAATAAGCAAGACTAATTAAAGTGATAACTCAATTTAAAGAGTTGGTAAATTTTAAAACGACAGATAAACATTGAACAACTCAAATGAAAGTTGGTAACTAGAAACTAGTAGGTAATTTGCTCAGAAAAAGTTGGTAAATCACTTAAATAAAAGTAATTTCATACTATAGTCTGTAATTTAAGGGTTAGCAAAACAGATAGAACAAGTTTTTTTATCAGAGATAAAAGAGCTTGGTAATTTAAAAAGGAAAAACCAGATAATGGTCACTAACTAAGTCAAATAAGAATTGGTTATGCAAAACTCGTTGGAAATTTAATTGGAAAAAAGTTTGTAATCGCTTTTATTAAGGTTGGTAACTTATATAAATAATTAATAAATTTCACAGGTTGGTAGTGAGGGAAATAAAAAATGGCAAGTGAATTGAAATATTGGTAAATTTTCTAAAAACTAACAAATAAACATTCGTAAGTGTTGGAGAAATATACCTATGAATTTTTATGATTCTAAAACTATTACTGGTAATATCTACTATGATAAATGCAGATGTTCATGGTGGTTTTTATGATATCCATGATAGCTAAAAAACTCAACAAAGACTAACTGAATAGATTAAGATCTTGACAAGACATGGACAAATCAGACATGACATAGTGATCATAAGAATTTGGAAGAACCATGGTAGATTATCATCATTATGAAGTCTTCGGTGGCTAGTTTGGTCAACAATTTCATTGGAAATTGAATCGAAAGTCATTTCGTACGGTTCGTCCGTAAACAGCATCAACTGACCAGTAAAAATGTGCACATGCTGATTATGAGTACTAGTTGTGCAAATATGAAGTCTTTGGTTGTCATGCCCCGAACCCAACATGTGACATCCTGAATTTTGACCCGTTACCGGGACCAATAAAGTGTATGTTAATTCTCGTTTGATTTTAGTAAGTCTCGTCCGGACTTGATCAATCACGGGATACTAACCAAATGGGAAAGGCTAAATAGGGAACGGTACGTGGACCGGGGTTCAGAACTTCGATATCAAAATTTCAAGGGTAATTACGACTAATTCACAAGACCGACGTAATTTGAGAGTGGTCAGACATGTTTGAGACCAATACGGCTGAAAACTGAAAATTCGACAAATATTGAGAAAATTACAATTTTGCCCCTGGAGACCCCGATATCCGTTTTCGAGGCCAAACGAAGTTATTTTTCAGAACCGATGCCATTTTGGGGTGGCCACGCATGTTTGGAGTGCATGCGATCGAAAATTGGAATTTCGACCCTGGAACGAAAATTTACGGTTTTACCCCTAAAAAATTCCGGACTAATTTTCGAGGGCTTAAGGGATGATTTTTACGAATCCGACGCCATATTATGTTGGCCACGCATATATGGGATGGGTATGGACAAAAATTGGAATTTCGGTATGGGATCGGAAAATTACGAAAATGCCCATAGGCCATTTTTAATTAATTCCGAAAATTGGAAAAATTTAGGGGATTAACCAAGGTTAATTAGGCTAAACCTGGTCTGGTCAGCCTTGGGTTGAGGGCAATTGACCATTGAGCCCTTGCATTATTGGATAAGAGCCATTTCTAACCTTAGGATCAAGGGCAAAAGTGTCAAATGGCCTAGGATCTTGACACTTGGATTCCACTAAATCAATTTTGACCCATATTTGACCTCTCTCTCTCTTCTTCCCATGGTGATCAGTCGAGACCCCCCGCCATTTCCCCCTCTGCCTCGCCATTCTTCCCTTTGGCGTCACCACCGCTGGGAGGCCACCCACGCGGGACCGCTGTGCCGGAGCCGCCACCGCCGAACCAGCCACCGTCGACCTCTCTCTCCCCTGGACAGCCACCCACAATAGCCGTTCCAGCCCCAAGCCGAGAGGGCTAGTAGCAAACCGCCACCGCCGGTGCCGCCGTGATCGCCAGCTTGCCCCCGGAGCGTCGCCATCAATTGTCATCACGTGTTGGTAATCGACCGCCTGTTCCTGTCACCTTGAATCAAAATTAGGCGAGTATAAACCCCTAAACCTTTAATTAGTTTAATTGTGCATTTTAGAGGGTAATTTAGGGGTTAATTAAGCTTAATTAGGGTCTAATTACGTCTAATATTGTGTGGGATGATAAGAAGACCTAATTAATGCTTAATGAAGTGGATTAGAGTTGGTTTATGGCCTAATTGGGGTCCTGCCTTGGTACTGTTCACCAGTACCAAAATTGCCTAAATTTACCTAAGTGTTGTACTAATTGGATTCATTGATTAAGGCTTGGATTTAGGCATTTTTAGGGGTTAATTAGGCTTAGTTAAGGCTTAATTAGGTGTATTTGGTTGTTGGGTGATTAGCGATTGTGATTAGGGCTCAATGATGTGGTTTAAGTGTGACTTAGTGCCCAAAACATAATTTACTCGTTCATCCAGTACCGAAAATGCCTTAATTTGTCCAAGTTGAGTATTTAATGGATGATGGATTAATGGCAGGGATTTAGGCATTTTTAAGGGTCAATTGGGACTTGTCTAAATCCTATTAAGTGGCCCCGTGATGATGTGAACGTCTTTCGAGATCGAATTACCCATGGCGGGCCTTTTGTGCACTAAATTGCTTTGGAACAAATGCTCGGAGTAAATATCGAATCGATTGGACTAGAATGAGAATATTGACAGTGCCAATATTGCGTTGAGTTCATCTAAATCGAGAATGGTCGCATTTAGCATATTGGCGTTGGAAATTGACGTCGGATTTCTTGACTAGTAATTCATATATATTATGTGGTGAATTGATTTGAAATGGGGCCTACGGGTCATATTATCAACTGTTGGCCTTTGGGTCGGGCCTATGGGTCGTTCTATCAACTGTTGGCCTTCGGGTCGGGCCTACGCATCGTTCTATCAACTGTCGGCCTTCGGGTCGGGCCTACAGGTCTTTCTATCAACTGTCGGCCTTCGGGTCGGGCCTACGGGTCGTTCTATCAACTGTCGGCCTTCGGGTCGTTATATTCAATCGTGGGCCTTCAGGTCGGTATAATTGCATATGATTTATATTGATGTCAAATGCCTAAACTCCAAGGCTATGAGATAATGAATTGGGCTGTGAGCCCGGGAGAATTTACAATGATATGCTGGTTCATTGCTTTCTATCAACTGTCGGCCTTCGGGTCGGGCCTACGGGTCGTTCTATCAACTGTCGGCCTTCGGGTCATTATATTCAATCGTGGGCCTTCAAGTCGGTATAATTGCATATGATTTATATTAATGTCAAATGCCTAAACTCCAGGGCTATGAGATAATGAATTGGGCTGTGAGCCCGGGAGAATTTACAATGATATGCTGGTTCATTGCTTGATGTTTTTAATTTATCTATCTGGAGGTGCACATTAGCCTAGTTTAGGACTAGGGGTATTTACTTGCTGAGTTTCATCTCATGGTTGTTGAAAAACTGATATTTCAGAACCCCGGTAGTGAAGATGGCAAAGCCACTGGTGCATTTTGGGATTCCCCACTTTATCGAGAAGACTTTTTCTGTGCATCTAGTAGGGGAGGGGAATGCGTACATTAGATACTATACTCTAGTATGGGTAGATGTCGGGGAGTTAGAATCCGAGATCCATGAGTATATGGCATGATGTTATAGGCCGTATATTGGGGGGGAGATCGGACCCCTTCGGACTTTTGATATCCCATTTAATGGAAAGGGCAAGGTAGATCCACAGTGCCCCAATGGAGAGGTGATAGACCCTGGTACTTCAGACAACGAGAGTATGAGTTCCGATGGTCTACCTGTGGAGTACGAGGTTGATGAGGTTGAGCCGATGCATATGGATCAGGTTGATGACGAGATTGAGTAGCCTATGGAGGAGGACCTTGAGCCCGATGATATGAACGTTAAGGACCAGCCTGAGAAGGCTGTGTTCGAGTTAGAATCGTTAGATTCTGATGAGGAACTGCTAGATAGTTCTTCCTCGTCAGAGTCCTTTGATTCTGACCCGAACTGGGTCCCCTAGGTCGACCTTGACCATAGGTAGTTCGGGCTATACCTTCTTGATTGAAGCCCATTTTAGCTCAGCCTAGCACCCTGGCCACTGATCCTTTTTGTTGTCGTGGCCTTGACTCATTTTTGTTCGGCTCTATGTAAATGGAAATTGTATAAGTTTCTATATGTTTATAAAAGAGTAAAGTTGTTTTTATGTGGTGATCATTCATGTGTGGCTATCCGTGGTTCGTGTTTATTTTGTCTGGGTGATATATATTTATTTATAGATCGTGCTTCCGCTTATGGCTTGATCTCTGTGTTGGGTGTGGGGTCGGCGACGTGTCCTGAGATGTCGCACACAAACCGACCAAGGTAGGGATGTTGCGCTTCATAGGGTGCGGAACGTGACATGCCCGAGTGAATTGGTATCAAAGCAAGGTCAGCTCGGTCCAATCTGGTCGAACCCTGAAGTGATAAGGAGTATTGACCATGGGTAGCCGTAGGGTGACTTTGTGTGCTAAGTGTACCTCTGGACTGCTTGTGTTTGAGTGTTTTAGTGATTAATTGAACCAGTGTTATGCAGGTGCGGTAGGACCCGAGGTGAGTATGTGAATCCCTTGGGTGATGAATTGGCTAGTTTTTATTAAGCCACATGCTGATTGTTTAATTGATGTTTAATACTTGCCTAGGACTTAGACTGGGATAGATTGATTTAAGTCTTTAATTCCTTTATGGAATTATAGCAGATAGTTGTAGAACCAAGTAACCAAGATGAGTTGCGAGGGGAGAGGTATAGGAAGAGTTCCCATAAGGGGTGCAGGAAGGGGAACCAGAGGTGGAGGTCGTGCTCGAGCTAGAGCAGTAGAAAACTTTGGAATTAATGTGGGAGCTGTAGTAGACCCTCGAGTTGATGTGAGACCTGTGGAAGATCCACGTATGGAAGGAGTTCTACAGGTGTTAGAAAGAATGGGGAATATGATAGATAGGCAAGCTCAAGACCGAGAAAATGTGACCGCTCAGGCTGTTGAGGCTGCAGCAGCTGCTGCTGTGAATGAGAATCAAGCCCAGCAAGTTCAGGCTCAACCAATGCTAGTAGTTAGACCGATGCACCAGTTGATGGAGCAGTTTCTCAAGCTAAAACCGCCCAAGTTCACGGGCAGAGGTGACCCTGAAACCGTCCCATGTTGGGTGGAGGAATTGGAGAAGGCGTTTGACTTGTTGGGATGTACTGAGACCGAGATAATTTCGTTGGCGACTTATCAGCTGCAAGACAATGCCAATGACTGGTGGAAGGCAGTCAGGGACAGAGTTTTTCTAGAGAATATGGAACAGACCTGAGTAATATTTGTGGAGAATTTTTATGAACAATATTTCTCGGAGAGTGCCCAGGAGAAGAAAATGGCGGAGTTCATGAGACTTCGTCATGGGTCGATGACAGTAGTTCAATATGAAGCAGAGTTTGCAAGACTGTCGAGATTCGCCCCAAGGATGGTAGAGAATCCTCTGGACAAAGCTCGAAGATTCCGGGATGGACTAAAACCGGATCTTCGCACCCAGATGCTCCTCTTGAATATCAGAGATTATAGAGAACTGTATGAACGAGCCCAAACGATGGAGAGGGATCAAATGGAAAGAGCAGCAGCATCAGGATCACGGTTTAATCAGAATAGGGACAATTGTCGCTTCGGAAAGAAACCGATGACCAGCAATAGATGGTTTGTTCCACCACCGAGAAGGAATATAGGGAAACCCAGCCAGCCACTGAATAGATTCGAGGCTTGTTTTCGCTGCGGGAGTTTGGAGCACCAGATAAAGAACTACCCCAACAACGCCCTTTGGGACCCCCAGGACAACATCAACAGCCCAGAGTTAGAAATTCAGCCAGGAATCTCCCACTGACTATCCAGGGTAGACCACCTGCACAAAGAAGAATATGCGCATTGGCGCGCAAGGATGCCGAAGACGCACCGGGCGTGGTCACAGGTATCATTTCTCTCTGTGATCATACTGCCTATGCGTTATTTGATCCTGGGGCAACCCACTCGTTTATATCAGAACGGTTTGTTAGATTGATTGGTATTGAGCCCGTATTACTTGAAATTATGCTATGTGTGACGACCCCATTGCATGATAGGGTGTTAGCATCGTTGGGGTGTCCTGACTGCAAAATAGTGATTGGGAATACAGAAGAAAGAATTGATTTGGCTGTATTAGCCATGTTCGATTTAGATGTAATCATCGGTATGGATTGGCTAATAAAACAGAAAGCCGTTATGGATTACGGCAATAGGATGATCCAATTCAATCCGATTAGACATCCTAGGTTTGAATTTCAGGGAAACCGAGAAGGAACCTCGATCCCTTGGATTTCCTCACTTGAAGCGACTAAGATGCTCGATGAAGGTTGCGAAGGATATTTAGTGAATGTAAATGATCCGACCTTGGCAGAACCTAAGTTGGAAGAAATCCTTGTAGTGTGCAACTTCCCCGAGGTTTTTCCTCAGGAATTGCCGGGTTTACTGCCGGAGCGGGAAATAGAATTTGTAATAGAATTGGCCCCAAGTACTGAGCCAATTTCTAAGGCTCCATATCGGATGTCCCTATCAGAGTTGAAGGAGTTGAAAGTCCAAATGCAGGAATTGTTAGATAAGGGATTCATTCGTCCTAGTGCGTCTCCATAGGGAGCGTCAATCCTGTTTGTGAGGAAAAAGGACGGGACGTTGAGACTATGTATAAACTATCGGCAGTTGAATCAGGTGACTATAAAGAACAAGTACCCATTGCCAATGATTGATGATTTGTTCGATCAATTACAAGGAGCGTCAGTGTTCTCCAAGATTGACCTACGGACTGAGTATCATCAGTTGAGAATCCAGAAGGAAGATATACCAAAGACTACCTTTAGAACGAGGTACGGGCATTATGAGTTTACAGTCATGCCCTTCGGTTTGACGAATGCCCATGCAGCTTTCATGGATTTGATGAACAGAGTTTTCAAGGAATTTCTAGACCAGTTCATCATTATGTTTATTGATGATATTTTGGTATACTCGAAGAGCCCGGAAGAACATGAAGTGCATTTGACTGAGGTGCTACAGACTTTAAGGGAGCACGCACTTTACGCGAAGTTTAGCAAATGCGAATTCTGGCTTAGCAAAGTAGCATTCCTTGGACATATAGTATCGGGGGAAGGAATATCTGTGGATCCAGCTAAGATCGAGGCAGTGCTTAAGTGGCCCAGACCAACATCAGTGACAGAAATCAGGAGTTTCTTGGGATTGGCCGGCTATTATCAACGTTTTGTGGAGGGATTTTCGTCGATAGCCATGCCACTAACGAGATTACTGAAAAAAGAGGTTAAGTTTGAATGGGATGACAAGTGTGAAGGAAGCTTTCAGGAACTAAAGCACAGATTGACGACAGCCCCAGTCTTAACTATTCCGTCTGGACCTGGTGGATTCGAGGTCTATAGTGATGCTTCACTTAGGGGACTTGGTTGTGTGTTGATGCAGCATGGGAAAGTAGTCGCGTATGCGTCACGTCAGTTGAGGCCACATGAGATGAATTACCCGACGCACGACTTAGAGCTAGCTGCTATTGTTTTTGCACTCAAGATCTAGAGACATTATTTGTGTGGGGAAAAATTCCCGATTTATACGGGTCACCAAAGCCTCAAATACCTGTTCTCGTAGAAAGAGTTGAACATGAGGCAGCGTAGGTGGATGGAACTGTTAAAAGATTATGATTGTGATATCATGTACCACCCTGGAAAGGCGAACCGGGTGGCGGACGCGCTAAGTCGCAAATCGAGTATGGTGCACATGATGATCAAGGAGTGGACATTGCTGGAAAGACTTCGAGACTCAGAGTTTAAATTTGAATTAAGCTATGTGTCGAATCTGATGGCTACATTGAGAATCGAACCTGAGATTCATACCAAGATTAAGACGCTGCAGTCTACAGATCAGAAAATTCAGAAGATCGTGGAAATGGATACCACTACGAGGAAGCCAGATTTTCAAGTGTCAGATGATGGAACCTTGAAATTTAGAGGACGATGGTATGTACCCGATGATATCGAGCTTAAGGAAGAAATATTAAGAGAAGCTCATCGCAGCAATTATAGTATCCACCCTGGCAGCACGAAAATGTATCAGAATTTACGACAACATTATTGGTGGAATGGAATGAAGATGGATGTGGCCGGGTATGTGGCTAAGTGTTTGACGTGCCAACAGATGAAGGCACAACACTACAAACCTGGAGGACTGCTGTGACCATTGGAAATCTCAGAGTGGAAATAGAAACACATCACTATGGACTTTGTGACCGGATTACTGAAAAGCTAGAGAGGGCATGATTCCATTTGGGTGATAGTGGATCGACTTACGAAGTCGGCACACTTCTTAGCTGTACGAAAGGATTTTAAGCTAGAAAGGTACGCAGAGCTATAAGTGAGACAAATCGTCAGACTACATGGAATACCAGTGACGATCACATCAAATCGTGACCCGAGGTTTACTGCGAATTTTTTGAAGAGTCTGCAAACAGCCTTGGGAACGAAGGTACAATTCAGTACAACTTACCATCCGCAAAATGATGGCCAATCAGAAAGGACAATCTAGACCCTTAAGGACATGTTGAGGGCTTGTGTTCTAGATTTCCAAGATAAATGGGAAGAACAACTGCATTTGGTAGAGTTTGCGTATAATAACAGCTATCAGCAGAGTATCCAGATGGCCCTATTTGAAGCCTTGTATGGTAGAGCATGCAGGACTCCAGTGTGCTGGGATAAAGTAGGTGAACGGAGTATTACTGGCCCAGAATTAATATAGCAGACAGTGGAAGCTGTCGAGATCGTTTGAGAAAGACTAAAGACAGCCCAAAGCCACCAGAAGAGCAATGCCGATCGGAGACGACGATCTTTAGAATTCCAAGTCAGAGATCATGTTTTCCTCAAGGTATCGCCTATGAAAGGGTTATCTCGATTAGGCAAGAAAGGAAAGCTGAGTCCGAGGTTCGTCGGACCGTTCAAGATTCTAGAAAAGATTAGCGATATGGCCTATAGACTTGCCTTGCCACCTAACTTGTCTCAGGTATACAATGTCTTCCACGTGTGGATGTTGAGAAAATACGAGCCAGATCCGACACACGTTCTGAGATATGAAGAGATAGACGTGGACGACAGGGTGTCGTACGTGGAGAGACCAATCAAAATTAAGGACTGAAAGGATTGAGTATTACGGAATAAGACGATCCCGATGGTCAAGGTAGTTTGGGAGCACCACGGGACAGAAGGCGCTGCATGGGAAAGCGAAGAGGCCATGCAACGTCAACACCCCCAGTTGTTTGAGGAATAAATTTAGAGTACAAATTTCGAGGACGAAATTTTTGTAAGGGAGAAGAGTTGTAACATCCTGAATTTTGACCCGTTACCGGGACCAATAAAGTGTATGTTAATTCTCATTTGATTTTAGTATGCCTCACCCGAACTTGATCAATCACGGGATACTAACCAAATTGAAAAGGCTAAATAGGGAACGGTACGTGGACTGGGGACCCGAACTTCGATATCAAAATTTCAAGGGTAATTACGACTTATTCGCAAGACCGACGTCATTTGAGAGTGGCTACACATGTTTGAGACCAGTACGGCTGAAAACTGAAAATTCAACAAAAATTGAGAAATTTACAATTTTGCCCCTACGAACCCTGATATCCGTTTTCGAGGCCAAACGAAGTTATTTTTCGGAACCGATGCCATTTTGGGGTGGCCACGCATGTCTGGAGTGCGTACGGTCGAAAATTGGAATTTTAACCCCAAAACGAAAATTTACGGTTTTACCCCTCAAAAATTCCGGACTGATTTTCGAGGGCTTAAATGATGATTTTTACAAATCCGACACCATATTATGTTGGCCATGCATAAATGAGACGGGTATGGACAAAAATTGGAATTTCGATCCGAGATCAAAAAATTATGAAAATGCCGCTAGGCCATTTTTAATTAATTCCGAAAATTAGAAAAATTTGGGGGATTAACCAAGGTTAATTAGGCTAAACCCAGTCTGGTCAGCCTTGGATTATGGGCAATTGACCATTGAGCCCTTGCATTATTGGATAAGAGCCATTTCTAACCTTAGGATCAAGGGCAAAAGTGTCAAATGGCCTAGGATCTTGACACTTGGATTTCACTAAATCAATTTTGACCCATATTTGACCTCTCTCTCTCTCTTCTTCCCATGGTGATCAGCCGAGACCCCCCCATTTCCCCCTCTGCCTCGCCGTTCTTCCCTTTGGCGTCATCACCGCCGGGAGTCCACACACACCGGAGTGCCGTGCCGGAGCCACCACCGCTAAACCAGCCATCGTCGACCTCTCTCTCCCCTGGACCGCCACCCACAGCAGCTGTTCCAGCCCTAAGTCGAGAGGGCCAGCAGCAAACCACCACCGCCGGTGCCGCCGTGACCGCCGGCTTGCCCCCGGAGCGCCGCCATCGATTCTCACCGTGTGTTGGTAATTGACCGCCCGTTCGCGTCGCCTCGAATCAAAATTAAGCAAGTATAAACCCCTAAACCTTTAATTAGTTTAATTGTGCATTTTAAAGGGTAATTTAGGGGTTAATTAAGCTTAATTAGGGTCTAATTACGTCTAATGTTGTGTGGGACGATAAGGAGACCTAATTAATGCTTAATGAAGTGGATTAGAGTTGGTTTATGGCCTAATTGGGGTCCTGCCCTGGTACTGTTCACCAGTATCGAAATTGCCTAAATTTGCCTAAGTGTTGTACTAATTGGATTCATTGATTAAGGCTTGGATTTAGGCATTTTTAGGGGTTAATTAGGCTTAGTTAAGGCTTAATTAGGTGTATTTGGTTGTTGGGTGATTAGCGATTGTGATTAGGACTCAATGATGTGGTTTAAGTGTGACTTAGTGCCCAAAACATAATTTACTCTGGTACTGTTCATCCAATACCGAAAATGCCTTAATTTGTCCAAGTTGAGCATTTAATGGATGATGGATTAATAGCGGGGATTTAGGCATTTTTAAGGGTCAATTGGGACTTGTCTAAATCCTATTAAGTGGCCCCGTGATGATGTGAACGCCTTTCGAGATCGAATTACCCATGGCAGGCCTTTTGTGCACTAAATTGCTTTGGAACAAATGCCCGGAGTAAATATCGGATCAATTGGACTAGAATGGGAATATTTGGTAGTGCCAATATTGCGTTGAGCTCGTCTAAATCGAGAATGGTCGTATTTAGCATATTGGCGTTGGAAATTGACATTGGATTTCTTGACCAGTAATTCATATATATTATGTGGTGAATTGATTTGAAATGGGGCCTACGGGTCATATTATCAACTATTGGCCTTCGGGTCTGGCCTACGGGTTGTTCTATCGACTGTCGGCCTTCAAGTCGTTCTATCAACTATCGGCCTTTGGGTCGGGCCTACGGGTCATTCTATCAACTGTCGGCCTTCAGGTCGGGCCTACGGGTCGTTATATTCAATTGTGGGCCTTCGGGTCGGTATAATTGCATATGATTTATATTGATGTCAAATGCCTAACCTACAGGGCTATGAGATAGTGAATTGGGTTGTGAGCCCGGGAGAATTTATAATGATATACTGGTTCATTGCTTGATGTTTTAATTTACCTATCTGGAGGTGCACATTAGCCTGGTTTAGGATTAGGGGTATTTACTTGCTGAGTTTCATCTCATAGTTGTTGAAAAACCGATATTTCAGAACCCCGGCAGTGAAGATGGCAAAGCCGCTGGTACATTTTGGGATTCCCCACTTTATCGAGAAGACTTTTTCTGTACATCCAGTTGGGGAGGGGAATGCGTACATTAGATACTATACTCTAGTATAGGTAGATGTCGGGGAGTTAGAATCCGAGACCCATGAGTATGTGGCATGGTGTTATAGGCCGTATAGTTGGGGGGAGACCGGACCCCTTCGGACTTTTGATATCCCGTTTAACGGGAAGGGCTAAGTAGATCCACAGTGCCCCAATGGACAAGTGATAGACCCTGGTACCTCAGACGACGAGAGTATGAGTTCCGATGGTGTACCTGTGGAGTACGAGGTTGATGAGGTTGAGCCAATGCACATGGATCAGGATGATGACGAGATTGAGCAGCCTATGGAGGAGAACCTTGAGCCCAATGATATAGACGCTGAGGACCAGCTTGAGGAGGCTGAGTCCGAGTTAGAATCGTTAGATTCTGATGAGGAACTGCCAGATAGTTTTTCCTCGTCAGAGTCCTCTGATTCTGACTCGGATTGGGTCTCCTAGGTCGACCTTAACCATAGGTAGTTTGGGATATACCTTTTTGATTGAAGCCCATTTTAGCTTAGCCTAGCACCCTGGCCACTGATCCTTTTTGTTGTCGTGGCCTTGACACATTTTTGTTCGACTCTATGTAAATGGATATTGTATAAGTTTCTATATGTTTATATAAGAGTAAAGTTGTTTTTATGTGGTGATCATTCATGTGTGGCTATCCGTGGTTCGTGTTTATTTTGTATGTGTGATATATATATATATATATATATATATATATATATATATATATATATATCGTGCTTCCGCTTGTGGCTTGATCTCTGTGTTGGGTGTAGGGTCGGTGACGTGTCCTGGGACGTCGCATACAAACCGACCGAGGTAGGGATGTTGCGCTTTGTAGGGTGCGGGACGTGACACCACAAGCGCGCGATCATCCTTCCGAGGTCGATTCCAAGTGCGACGTCTCAGGACGCATCGCCGACCCAACACCCAAACAGAGTATAGAGCACACGCGGAAGCAATTTAACACCCAAACAAATTTAAAACCACCTAACCAAGGATAGCCACACGACAACCAATAAGAACAAGTATACACCTTCATTGATACTGCAAACCATATACAACATCCATTTACAGCTTCCCAAAAATCAAAAGTGGGTCAATGGCCACTACTAACAAAAAGAGATAACTGGCCCGAGCAGTCAGGGTTACTAAAACTAGATGGGGCTCCGGTCAAAAAGTGACTGGCTCGATCTATCTAAGGCTAAGGCTAGGTCTACGGAACCCAGTCCGAATCGGATCCCGATGACTCGAAAGAGCTATCAGACAGCTCGACATCAGAGTCTAGGGAATCCTACTCGGACTCAGCCCCAACTGACTCTTCCTTGGAATCCATCGGCTCGCCCTCGTCCACCTGCTCCATGTCCTGCTCCATGGGCACGGGCTCCTCGTCCTCCGAATCCATCGGCTCCGGGTCTGGATCCCCATCCTCCAGCACACGGTCAGGACTCAGCACCTCCCCATAGGGGCACTAAGGGATAATATCCTTAGAATTGCTGAACGGAACCTCAAAAGATGTAAAAGGCCCATAGGTCCCCGCATCGTCCCTGATACACCACGCTATATATCTATGGGCCTGGTCAAACTCCTCGTCCGCATCGACCCAAACTGTAATAAGAAATCTAACCCAAAAATCCCTGCTCTCTACGGGGTACACCGTCTCTTCCCGGTCTATCCGGTAAGGGATCCCAAAACGAACAGGCACGGTACACATCTCAAGGCCGGGGGGTCTGAAAAATTGGGTTGAAACAACAATGAGAATAAATCTCAGCGAGTAGGTTCCCTAAACCTAAGCTAGGCTAACATGTACCTCATGACGAGTACTAAACAACACATAGACCAATACATATTTGACTTAGGCCCTCGGGCCCAAATCCAAAATTTACTTGACCCTGCAGGTTAGGCATTTTATATATAATCGCAATAATGCCACATAATTCAATCACGACACGTATACGCATATCACTTCGTCACGATGCATGTCATACATATGTTCATGCTCGCACTTATGCTTATGCCTCATCAATGCATTGTCGCACACTTGCACTCTTGCACACTTGCACTCTTGCACACTTGCCATTTATCAATTTCTCCTCCAATCCGCGTTAAACACATCGGGTCCGACCCGCGTAAAACGCATCGGGTCCATCACTTCAAGATCGATCTCTGGCCCGCGTAAAACGCATCAAGCTCATAACACAAAACCAGTGTAAACGCCTCAGGCTGGTCATCTTCCGGAAATCCGGGCATCGTCCTGCGTAACACCCCTCAAGACAAGTTAATACCCCGCGTAAACGCATCAGGGTTTCATGTGATCACCCATTCACATACACCAATTATTATCTAAACCCCGCGTAAACGCATCAGGGCATTTTAGGTGATCACACACTCATGTCTTTCGTGGACACTCGTATAGGCACATGCCGTGCCAATACTTGAGATGCACACTCATGGCCCTAACGTTCACACTTGGGCATTCAAGAAATTCACAATGGGCATTCAATTGCACAGCACCACACATATTCAATTTAATGAATCAATATGCCCAATCAGTCAATTAGTTCAAATCATACATGGCACATCACCGGCACACGAAAATAACTCCATTAAGCTATTAAACTTGCACAATCTAAGGACTACCAAGCCTATCCTTTTTTGACCACAAAAGTACTCAACATAGCATCACAAATGGGTCACAACTAAGGACAGTTCAGCCAGTCAGTCAGTTAATCCAAACATTCCCAGCAATTACACAATTAAACCTCGAATTGATTGCACCTTACCCAATTAAATCCCAGTATGGACATCCACCAAACAGGTCACTCACGGCCATTAAATATCTTCAAAATACTCTATTTGGCTCCCCGAAACATCCCCCAAATCAGCCACCATGAGGACCAAACTAGGCATGCTCTATAATCCACAATTGAACCTAAACTTACTCAAAACTTGGGCCAATTCAATCCAATACGTCCAGCCATCGCACAGCCCAATCTAAGCCTCTAAACATCAATTAAAATTATCACACCAAGCTGCGAAATAGCCACAAAAATAGCCACCATACAATCCACAAATTTCATCTGCGAAATCCACAATTTCGCCCAAATCAAGGCATCTATGCTTCGCCACATCACAACACTCTATAGTTCGCTAAACCTCGATCAAATCATCATTATCGATTATCAAATGCACCACAAAATTAGCCCCTAACAGCCTTCACACGCTAACCCCTAAATTACCCTAATTAACCCATAAAATCCATCTAGAAGCGTAAATTAGCCTAATTAGGATTTAGGGTTGTACTCACTTGAAATCCTAAGCTTTAAACAAGGCTGAACATGCAGCAAGGGTGGTTGGATAGCGGCGGGGCAGCAACGGCAATGGGCGGCCTTCCCGGCGGCGCGTGCGACGACGGCTTGCGGATAGCGGCGGTCCTAGGCGGGGAAAGCTGATCACATGGCTGAAAGGGGGGAGGAGAGGGATGGCTGGATGGTGGTGGTGAAGCAAGGGGCGGCGGCACCGATGGTGGCACCGGTGGTGGCGGTCCGACGAAGGGCGGCGGTATGAGGCCGAGAGGGAGAGAGGGACTCATGGGAGAAGGAGAGAGGAGAGGGTGCCAGCTGACTTGGGGAGGAGGAAATGAAGGAGAGAGAGAGACTAGAGAGCTTATATGGACATTGGGTTAGTGGAGGTGGTGAACAACTTCTCATAATGCCTATCTTATCCCTAATCCAACGGCTAGGATTATCCCTAATCCAACGGCTAGGATTATTTTTAACTAAAACAACTAGGGGCGCACTTGTCTAACAATTCAAACTATTATTGGCTGAAGCAACTATTATAAAAACCCCAAAATATCTCTCAAAATTCGGAATCCAAGCTTAGGGCACAAGGGCAAAACGGTAATTTTTCGGTCCTGGGTCAAATTTCCAATTTTCGACTCCACTGATCTCAAATATGAGTGGCCACATAGAAACGACGTCTTCCTTTGCAAAAATAATCGTGTATGCCCACGAAACTCGACACCGAAGTTCGGACTCAATTCTGCGATCATTTTCACTCAATTTGTGATTTTAGCGTCTCTCACTGACGGGTGGCTATTTAGGGGTTACACGTATTGACCTAGGGCTACTCAAGTAATGACGGTCTCGATTTTCTAGAGAACATGAGGATTTATCGCTAGTCCCAAGGATCGCGATCGTTCGGAATAAGTTCGGGATCGTTCGCCATGCATACTCTCGATCGTGCTGAATCACCCGCTATCCGATCGTACGTCGTTGGCGAACCGAATCCATCACTCTCCTTAGAACGGCCCACATTAGCACAAAATATTCTCTCGTCGTATCTCGGGATCGGACTCAACGCACGATCGAATTCTTGGGTCCACGTACAGTTTTCCTAGTTAGCCTTTCCCTATGGGTCAGTATCCCGAGAATAATCAGTTCCGGGTAAGACTTACTAAAATAAAATGAGAAATACATCAATTTCATTGGTCACGAAAGTGAGTCGAATTTCATGACGTTACAACTCTTCTCCTCTTACAAAAATTTCGTTCTCGAAATTTACAATCCAAAACTAACTATTCAAATAAATGGGGGTGCTGACGTCGCATTACTTCCTCGCTTTCCCATATGGCACCTTCCGTCCCATGATGTTCCTAGATAACTTTGACCAACGGGATCGTCTTGTTCCTCAAAACCTCTTCTTTTCTGTCCACAATTCGTACTAGCTTCTCCACGTCCGACACCCTGCCGTCCACGTCTATTACCTCATGATTCAGTACGTGGGTCGGATCCGGCTCATATTTCCTCAACATCGACACGTGAAAAACGTTATGTACTTGCGAAAAATTCGGTGGCAAGGTGAGACAATAAGCCAACGTTCCAATCCTTTCCAAAATCTCGAACGGATCTATGTACCTTGGACTCAACTTTCCTTTCTTGCCGAACCAAGACAGTCCTCTTATCGGTGAGACCTTAAGAAACATATGGTCACCAACCTGAAACTCCAACGATCTACACCTTCGATCCGCGTAACTTTTCTGACGGCTCTAAGCAGTTCTTAGCCTTTCCCGTATAATCTTTTACTGTTTCCACTAATTGCTGAATCAACTCTGGACCCGTTATACTTCTTTCTCCTACTTCATCCCAATATAATGGCGTCCTACATGCTCTGCCATACAGTGCTTCGAACAGTGCCATCCCGATACTCTGTTAAAAGTTGTTATGGTAGGCAAATTCCATCAAATGCAACTGTTCTTCCCACTTGCCTTGAAAATCTAATACACACGCTCTCAGCATATCCTCTAAAGTTTGTATAGTCCTCTCAGACTGGCCATCCGTTTGAGGATGATAGGCCGTACTGAATTGCAACTTAGTTCCCATGGCTGATTTCAGACCTTTCCAAAAATTCATAGTAAACCGGGGAACACGGTCCGATGTGATTGATATTGGTACTCCATGAAGACGGACTATTTGTCGCACATATAATTCTGCCAACCTTTCTAGCTCAAAGTCCTTTCGCACTGCCAGGAAGTGCGCTGACTTGGTCAGTCTGTCCACTATCACCCAAATAGAGTCATGTCCTCTCTGGCTTCTTGGCAATCCCGTTACAAAGTCCATTGTAATATGCTCCCATTTCCATTCTGGGATTTCTAACGGTTGCAACATCCCACCAGGCTTACAATGTTGTGCCTTCACTTGTTGGCACATCAGACACTTGGCCACACGCTTGGCCACATCCGCTTTCATTCCGTTTCACGAATAGTGCTGACGAAGGTTCTGATACATCTTCGTGCTACCTGGGTGAATGCTATAATTACTCCTATGAGCTTCCGATAAAATCTCTTCCTTGAGTTCCAAATCATCGGGCACGCACAGACGTCCTCGAAAGTTAAGAATTCCGTCCTAGAACACTTGGAAGTCCGGTTTCCTCTAAGTACCATCCATTTCTAGGATCTTCTGAATCTCAATGTCCGCAGACTGCAACGCCTTAATCTTGGCTTGCACTTCCGATTCAATCCTTAATGTCGCCATCAGATTGGAGAGGTGTCCTACCTCGAACTTAAATTTCGAGTCTCGCGCCTCTTCCAATAGAATCCGTTCTTTGACTATTAATTACGCGATGCTTGATTTCCTGCTCAAGGCATCCGCTACCCGGTTGGCCTTCCTAGGGTGATACAATATGTCGCAGTCATAGTCCTTTAATAATTCCATCCAACGCCTCAGCCTCATATTCAATTCCTTTTGCGAAAACAAATACTTGAGGCTCTGATGGTCCGTGTAGATCTGAAACCTTTCTCCACATAAGTAGTGCCTCCAATATTAAGTGCGAAAATAATGGCTGCCAATTCCAAGTCATGGGTCGAGTAGTTCATCTCATGAGGTCTTAACTGTCGCGATGCATAAGCAACCACCCTTCCATGTTGCATTAACACGCATCCCAATCCCTTAAGCGAAGCGTCACTATAAATCCCATACCCGTCCGGTCCTGAAGGAATCGTCAATACTGGCGCCGTCGTCAATCTCTGCTTCAATTCCTGAAAACTTTCTTCGCACTTTTTTGTCCATTCAAACTTAATCTCCTTCTTAAGCAACCTTGTCAATGGAGTGGCTATCGCTGAGAATCCTTTCACGAATCTCCGATAATAACCTACCAATCCTTAGAAACTCCAAACCTCAATAACTATCGTCGATCTCAGCCAGTCCATTACGGCCTCAATCTTTGTCAGATCCACAGAGATTGCTTCTCCGAAAATGATGTGTCCAAGAAACGCTACACGGTTCAATCAAAACTCGCACTTGCTAAACTTAGCGTACAATGCTTGCTCTCTCAACGTCCTTAGAACCTTTTCCAAGTGTGCCTCATGTTCCTAGGAACTCTTTGAATACACTAGAATATCATCGATGAAGACAATAACGAACTGGTCTAAGAATTCCTTGAATACCTGGTTCATTAAATCCATGAAAGCAGCAGAGGCATTCGTTAGTCCAAACGGCATCACTATGAACTCATAGTGTCCATACCTTGTCTTGAAAGCCGTCTTTGGAGTATCTTCCTTTTGCATTCTTAATTGGTGATACCCTATCATCAGGTCGATCTTAGAAAATACCGAGGCTCCCAGCAACTAATCGAACAGGTCGTCAATCCTTGGGAGGGGATACTTATTCTTGACTGTCACTTGATTCAGCTGACGGTAATCGATATACAGCCTTAACGACCCATCCTTCTTCCTGACAAATAATACCGGCTCTCTCCATAGAGACGCACTCGGTCGGATAAAACCTTTGTCTAGCAATTCTTGCATCTGAACCTTCAATTCTTTCAGCTCTGACAATGACATCCTGTAAGGCGGCTTCAAGATTGGCTCAGTCCTAGGGGCCAACTCGATGACAAATTCCACTTCTTTTTCTGGTAGCAATCCCGGCAATTCCTGAGGAAAGACATCAGGAAAGTTGCACACCACTGCTATGTCTTCAAGCCGCACTTCTCCTGTCGTCGCATCAACCACACTTGCTAAATACCCTTGACAGCCTTCATCCAAAAACTTAGCTGCTTCTACTGACGAAACCCAAGGGATCAAGATTCCTCCTCGATTCCCTA
The DNA here is from genome assembly GCA_031216285.1 of Syzygium syzygioides. Lineage (NCBI taxonomy): Eukaryota > Viridiplantae > Streptophyta > Magnoliopsida > Myrtales > Myrtaceae > Syzygium > Syzygium syzygioides. Next base: position 20,791,576 of record CM062245.1, on the reverse strand, counting down.
CAAACTCGAATCTAGGGTGTCCAGCCGGGCTAAATTGGATTACCCTACTACTGCAATCCATTATGGCATTCTGCTTAACTAACCAGTCCATGCCCACAATCAAATCAAAATCATACATCGGCAAAACCGCTAGGTCTATCCTGCTTTCTACGCCACCGATTACTATCTCACAATCCAGGCATCCTAACGATATGCATATCTTATCCATTAACGGTGTAGTCACACATAAATGCACTTCTAATAGAATAGGATTTAACCCAACCAATTCAACAAACTGAGCAGACACGAATGAATGCGATGCCCTCGGATCAAATAATGCATACGCGACATGATTGCATAGAAAAACCATACCTGTGACCACCCCTGGCGCATTCTCAACTTCCTTCCGCGCCATGGCGTACACACGTCCTTATGCTGGCGGCCTATTCAGATTAGCTGGCAGGGGATTTCCAGCCTGATTCCCAACTCGGCATTGTTGTTGCATCGGTTGTGCCGCGGGGTGTTGTTAGGGGCAACTCCTGATCTGATGGTCCATACTCCCGCATTTGAAGCAAGCCCCAAATCTATTCTGCTGGTGATTCGGCTTTCCGATATTCTTCCTGATCAGTGGGACAAATCGCTTCTTTCCCGCCATCGGTTTCTTCCCAAGATGGCGGTTGTCCTTAGTCTGGGCGAACAGCAATCCAGATGCGGCCACTCTATCTACTTGCTCTCGCTCAATGGCCTTAGCTCTCTCATACAAGTCCTCATAAGTCTTTAAATTCACAGGTATCAGCTGGCCACGAATGTCAGCTTTCAGTCCATCCCGAAACCTTCGCGCCTTGTCCTCAGGGTGTTCCACCATCCTTGGTGCGAACCTTGATAGCCTCGTAAATTCTGCCTCGTAGTGATCCACAGTCATTAATCCTTGGCGGAGCCTCATGAATTCTACCAGCTTTCTTTCCCTAGCACTCTCAAAAAAGAATTTTCCCAAGAAGTTCTCAGAAAATACGGCCCAAGTCTGGGCGGTCCCTTTGAGAAATACACTTCCTTTGGTGGCCTTCCACTAATCATTGGCATTATCCTACAGTTGATACATCGCCAATGTCACCTTTTCGGCCTCGGTGCACCTTAACACTTCAAAGGCCTTCTCCAACTCCTCAACCCAATGGGGTGCGGCCTCGAGATCACCCTTGCCGTTAAACTTTGGCAGTTTCAACTTAAAAAACTGTTCGATCAACTTAGACATCAGCCTGATCACATTTATCGGTCCCGGAATTGGATTCTCATGATTCCCCGGATTCCCATTGTTTCCATTATTCCCATTAATAGTAGCAATGGCGACCCCAACGATAGCGGCAATGGTGGCATTCCTCTCCTGGTTCTGACCACCTCCAAGTATTCCCGCTTCCTCAAGTGCCCTCAAAATTCCGTCTACCCTTGGATCCTCTGTATTCCTTACTGGCGGTTCTACACGGTTCTGCTCACGACCTCGGCCTCTACCTCTACCACGACCTTGACATCTACCTCTTCCTTGGCTACTTATCTTTCCACCTCGCACGCTCACCTACTTGCTATAATTCTATTCAGGAATTAAAGACTTAAAACCAACCTAAACCGGTCTAAGGTCCTAGGCAGGAAATTTAACGCAATAGCAATCAGTCACTCAGCATGCGACTTAGGCATAAATAGCACGAGACTTCAACCAAGGAGATACGCGTACTGACCTCGGGTCCTGCCGCACTTGCACTTTACGGGTCAATTTATACAACCAACCAATCAAGACACGGACAGTCAGGAGGTAAACTTAGCATACGAGGTCACTCTACTAGCTACCCAAGGTCATCGCTCCTCATCACTCCAGACTTCGACCGAATTGAACCAAGCTGACTTTGCTCTTATACCAAATCAACGGGGATGTCACGCCCCGAACCCCACGAACGTGCAATCATCCTTCTGAGGTCGATTCCGAGTGCGACATCCCAGGACGCGTCGCCAACCCAACACCCAAACAGAGCATAGAGCACACACGGAAGCAATTTAACACCCAGACAAATTTAAAACCACTTAACCAAGGATAGCCACACGACAACCAATAAGAACAAATATACACTTGCATTGATACTGGAAACTATATACAACATCCATTTACAGCTTGTGCCCAAAAATCAAAAGCAAGTCAATGGCCACTACTAATAAAAAGGGGTAAATGACCCAGGCAGTCAGAGCTACTAAAACTAGATAAGGCTCCGGTCAAAAAGTTACTAGCCCGATCTATCTAAGGCTAAGGCTAGGTCTACAGAATCCAGTCCGAGTCGGATCTCGATGACTTGGAAGAGCTATCAGACAGCTCGACATCAGAGTTTAGGGAATCCTGCTTGGACTCGGCCCCAACTGACTCCTCCTCGGAATCCATCGGCTTGGCCTCGTCCACCTACTCCATGTCTTGCTCCATGGGCATGGGCTCCTCGTCCTCCGAATCCATCGACTCCGGGTCTAGATCCCCATCCTCCAGCGCACGGTTAGGACTCAGCACCTCCCCATCGGGGCACTGAGGGACAATATCCCCAGAATCACTGAGCGGAACCTCAAAAGATCTGAAAGGTCCGTAGGTCCCCGTGCCGTCCCTGATACACCACGCTATATATCTATGGGCCTGGTCAAACTCCTCGCCTGCATCGATCCAAACTGTAGCAAGAAATCTAACCCAAAAATCCTCGTTCTCTGCGAGGTACACCATCTCCTTCCGGTCTATCCGGTAAGGGATCCTAAAACGAATAGGCACGGTAGACATCTCAAGGCCGGGGTCTAAAAAATTGGGTTGAAACAACAATGAGAATAAATCTCAGCGAGTAGGTTCCCTAAACCTAAGCTAGGCTAACATGCACCTCCTGACGAATACTAAACAATACACAGACCAATACAAATTTGACTTAGGCCCTCGAGCTCAAATCCAAAATTTACTCGACCCTGCAGGTTAGACATTTTATATATAATCGCAATAATACCACATAATTCAATCATGGCACGTATACGCATATCACTTCGTCACGATGCATGTCATACATAAGCTCATGCTCGCACTCATGTTTATGCCTCATCAATGCATTGTCGCACACTTGCACTCTTGCACAATTGCCATTTATCAATTTCTCCTTCAACCCGCGTTAAGTGCATGGGGTTCGACCCGCATAAAATGCATGAGGTCTATCACTTCGAGATCGATCTTTGGCCTGCATAAAACGCATCAAGCTCATAACACGAAACCCACATAAACGCCTCAAGTTGGTCATCTTCCGGCAATCCGGGCATCGTCCCGCGTAACAAGCCTCAGGATTGGTTCAATACCCCGTGTAAACGCATCAGGGCTTCATGTGATTACCCATTCACATACACCAATTATTATCTGAACCCCGCGTAAACGCATCAGGGCATTTTAGGTGATCACACATTCATGTCATTCGTGCACACTCGTATATATACATGTCATGTCAATACTTGAGATGCACACTCATGGCTCTAACGTTCACACTTGGGCATTCAAGAAATTCACAATGGGCATTCAATTGCACAGCACCACACATATTCAATTTAATGAATCAATATGCCCAATCAGTCAATTAGTTCAAATCATACATGGTACATCACCGGCACACGAAAATCATGCCATTAAGCCGTTAAACTTGCACAGTCTAAGGTTTACCAAGCCTATCCTTTCTCGGCCACAAAAGTACTCAACACGGCATCACAAATGGGTCACAACTAAGGACAGTTCAGCCAGTTAGTCAGTTAATCCAAACATTCCCGGCAATTACACAATTAAACCTCGAATTGATCTCACCTTGCCCAATTAAATCCCGGTATGGACATCCACCAAACAGGTTACTCACGGCATTAAATATCCTCAAAATACTCTATTTGGCTCCCCAAAACATCGCCCAAATCTGCCACCATGAGGATTAAACTAGGCGTGCTCTATAATCCACAATTGAACCCGAACTTACTCAAAATTTGGGCCGATTCAATCCAATACGTCCAGCCATCGCACAACCCAATCTAAGCCTCTAAACCTCAATTAAAATTATCACACCAAGCCGTGAAATAGCCACAAAAATAGCCACCATACGGTCCACAAATTTCATCCACCAAATCCACAATTTCGCCCAAATCAAGGCATCTATGCTTTGCCACATCACAACACTCTATAGTTCGCTAAACCTCGATCAAATCATCATTCTCGATTACCAAATGCGCCACAAAATCAGCCCCTAACAGCCTCCACACGCTAACCCCAAAATTACCTTAATTAACCCCTAAAACCCATATATAAGAGTAAATTAGCCTAATTAGGGTTTACGGTTGTACTCACTTGAAATCCTAAGCTTTAAACAACGCTGAACATGTAGCAAGGGTGGCTGGATAGCGGCGGGGCAGCGGCGGCGACGGGAAGCCTTCCCAGCGGCGTGTGCGGCGGCGACTTGCGGACGGGGCGCTCCTAGGCGGGGGAAGCTGATCACGTGGCTGAAAGGGGGGAGAAAGAGAGAGAGAGGGATGGCTGGATGGAGGTGGTGAGGCGAGGGGCGGCGTCACCGGCGGTGGCACTCCGGTAAAGGGCGGCGGCGTGAGGCCAAGAGCGAGAGAGAGACTCACGAGAGAAGGAGAGAGGAGAGGGTGCCGGCTGACTTGGGGAGGAGGAAATGAAGGAGAGAGAGAGACTAGAGAGCTTATATAGACATTGGGTTAGTGGGGTTGGTGAACAACTTCTCATAATGCCCATCTTACCCCCAATCCAAGGGTTAGGATTAATTCTAACTAAAACAACTAGGGGCACACTTGTCTAACAATTCTAACCATTATTAGCTGAAACAACTATTATAAAAACCCCAAAATATCTCTCAAAATTCGGAATCCAAGCTTAGGGCACAAGGATAAAACGGTAATTTTCCGGTCCCGGGTCAAATTTCTAATTTTCGACTCCACTTATCCCAAATATGAGTGGCCACATAAAAACGGCGTCGTCCTTGTAAAAATAGTCGAGTACGCCCACGAAACTCGACACCGAAGTCCGGACTCAATTCCGCGATCGTTTTCACCCAATTTGCGATTTTAGCGTCTCTCACTAACTGGCAGTTATTTAGGGGTTACGCGTATCGACCTAGGGCTATTTGAGTCATGACGGTCCCGATTTTCCAGAGAACACGAGGATTTATCGTTAGTCTCAGGGGTCGCGATCGTCCGGAATAAGTTCGGGATCGTTCGCCGCGCGTACTCTCGGTCGTGCGGAATCACCCGCTATCCGATCGTACATCGTCGGCAAGCCAAATCCGTCACTCTCCTTAGACCGGCCCACATTGGCACAAAATATTCTCTCGTCGTATCTCAGGATCGGACTAAAAGCACGGTCGAGTTCTTGGGTCCACGTATCGTTTTCTTAGTTAGCCTTTCCCTATGGGTCAGTATCCTGAGAATGATCAGTTCCGGGCGATACTTACCAAAATGAAATGAGAAATACATTAATTTCATTGGTCACGAAAGTGAGTCGAATTTCAGGACATTACATTGGTGGTGCCGTTGATACATTCATCTGAAGATAATAGTTAGAAACAAAGAATATAGCCGTTGGTAGCTGAGAAAGCACAGCAGAGGAATCGGAAATCATAAAAAAATTGGAAACAACTTTTGTGTCAAACTGTTAGAATATCCGGCGATGTGACAGGATCAACGGACTCCATTTTGAGAAACCTTGATGATGTTTGAGGAAAAAATTGTATGGGCAATCTTATCTTAGAGCAACCGCTCTTAATAACTCCTAACGGCTCTTCACTCCTTAAGACCATCTCCAACAGGAAAATTGAAGATGCTTATACAAGGGAGGATCATTGAAGCTCAACGGATTGAACGGAAATAGAAAAAGTTGATAGTGTTCATTACCGAATTCTTCTACTGGTCAAAATTGTGATCCGTTTATCTAATATCGCCACAGTAGTATTCTTGGTCATTTGTAATCATGATAAGATTACGTGTGCAAGTGAAAAAGTAGTACTCGAGTCCTGATAGTGTAATCTATTATTTGATAAGATCGATGCTTGCTGATTATAACTTATCTTGGTGATTACTAATGCATTGCAGCTAGGGTTGCGGCTGTTAGTTTGGAGAGTAGACGTAGGCTTTGGGATAAAGTCGAACCATTATAATTTGTTGTGTGCTATCTTCTTACTTGTCATTATCATCTTTACTGCCATGATGGCATCACCTGATCTTGATATTACTAGCTTCTCTTGATTCCTAAGGGTTGGTTGTTGATTTCCGCAAAGTTTCTCAAAACTGTCAAAACAACCGATTTATCCCTCTATAGGTTGTTTAGTTAGCCTCAACAGTAAACTACTCCAACGATATAAACTGAAACTAACTGATAACGTAATGAGAGAAAAACTGATAAGTCAACCCAAAAAAAATTGACAAATTCAAATAAGAGTCGATAAATTAAGTAATTTATAAGAAAGATAAATTAAAATTGGTAAATAATAGCAAAAGTTGCAAATTATACAACCAAAGAAAGGTTGGTAAGTAACTCAAAAACTAGTTAGAAATTTAATTAAAAACAAAGTAATAAGTCACTCAAATAAAGATTGAGAAACTCAAAGAAAAGTTTGTAAATGTAAGTTGTTGGTGAGACAAGTATGAAAGTTGGAAAGAGATAAGAAAACTCGCTAATTTGCTAATTGTCAAATAGAGTGGGTAATTTCATAAAATAGGCGGTAAGGTAGTACCGAAGAATCAGGTGACTTTTTTTTTTACCAATAGTTTACTTTAATGCTTGCTGACAATTTCATAAACTACTGGCACTAATGTTCATATGGTGGTACAAAATCTTTGTATAGCAATATTCTTTGTCTGTTCTAATTGATTTTCAAAAACTATTGGCAATGTGACATGATCAGTAGACTCTATTTTGAGAAACCTTGATGATGTTTGAGGAAAAAATTGTATGGGCAATCTGATCTCAAAGCAACAGCTCCTTATAAGTCCTAACGGCTCTTTACTCCTTACAACATGATAAGAACATTAGGAGTGTCATAACTTTCGTATGGCGCTCACTTGAGGGCTATAACTTTTTTTTCACTTACTTAAATACCAAAAATTTGAAAAAGTAATCACTTGCGTGCCATTGACCATTTGGCAGCCGGAAAATCTGACATGGATGCCGGTTGTCCTACGTGACTTCGCCAGAGCTGATATAGACAATATTTTAATATATGTATGTATATATATTTTTATTTTGATTTTGATTTTTTTCCTTTTTTTTGCAAATTTTTTTTCATGCCGGCAAGGGTCACCAGCGACCCTCGCTAGCTGTGAAGGGCTCGCCTAGATTGGACAAGGGCCGCCTTGCCCTCGGCCGCGAAGGTTGTCGCCAAATATGGGCTGCAGCGGGCGAGGCGGCCTCGCCAGATTTGGCAAGAGCCTTCATGGCCACGGGCGTCGTCTCGCCAGTTGTCGGTGAGGTCATAATGGCCTCGCCAAGAGCCTTCACAATAGCGAGCAAGGCAGCCTCGCCAAATCTGGTGAGAGCCTTCGTCGCCTCACTCGTGACCGGCAAGGCCGCAATGGCCTCACCAAGGGCCTTCGCGGCCGCAAGCAAGGCGATGAAGGCTCTTGCTAGATCTAGCGAGGCCACCTTGCTGATGGCTACCCAGATCTGGCGATGGCCTTTACAGCCTCGCCCACCACTAGCGAGGCTGCGACGACCTCACCCGGGGCCTTCGCGGCCTAGGGTAAGGCGACCCTCGTCCAATCTGGTCTATGCCTTCGCAGCTAGCAAAGGCCGTCGGTTACCCTCGCCGGCATTGGAAAAAAAAGGAAAAGATAAATAAAAAAGAAAAATTCAAAAAATTCAAAAAATTAAAATTTAAAAAATTTAAAAATCCACGTCATATGGAAAATTAATAAAAAAATCCATGTAGGATGGTTTGCCGAAAATGGCACTCAAATAATCTATTTTCACCGGAAGTGGCACTCAAATGATCTATTTTACTTCGATGTGGCACTCAAGTGAGCAAAAAAAAAAGTTATTGCAATCAAGTGAGTGCCGTACGAAAGTTATGGCACTCCTAGTATGCTTATCCCCCTTAAGGCCATCTCCAACGGGAAGATTGAAGATGCTTATACAAGAGAAGATCATTGAAGCTCAACGGATTGAACGGAAATAGAAAAAGGTGATAGTGTTCATTGCTGAATTCTTCTACTGATCAAAATTGTGATATGTTTATCTTATATCTCCACTATAGTATTCTTGGTGATTTGTAATCATGATAAGATTAAATGTACAAGTGAAAAAGCAATACTCAAGTCTTGATAGTGTAATCTATTATCTAATAAGATCGATACTTGCTAATTATAACTTATCTCGATGATTACTAATGCATTATAGCTAGGGTCGCGGCTGTTAATTTGGAGAGTAGACGTTGGCTTGGGAATAAGTCGAACCACTATAATTTGTTGTGTGCTATCTTCTTACTTGTCATTATCATCTTTACTGCCTTGATGGCATCACCTGATCTTGATATTACTAGCTTCTCCTAATTTTCAAGTGTCGATTTCCTCAAAGTTTCTCAAAATTGTCGAAACAACCGATTTGCCCCCTCTAGGTTGTTTAGTTAGCCTCAATAGTAAACAACTCCAATGAGAGTTGGTAAACTAAAACTAGTCGATAACCTAACGAGAGAAAAACTGATAAGTCAACCAAAAAGAAATTGATAAATTCAAACAAGAGTCGATAAATTAAGTCATTTATAAGAAAGATAAATTAAAGTTGGTAAATAATAACAAAAATTGTAAATTACACAATGATAATTCTATTTTATATAGAGTTTATTTACTATTTTAACTTAATATTTGCTTAGTTTTAATTGAATTTGATGCCTACTTTATTTATTTTAATTAATTTTTGTAGGAAATTGAAGTTAAAGGAAGCTCGGGGACTAATTTTGTAATTTGCCGGCTTTTCATGCGTTTTGTCCTCCTAAGCTACGTGAAAGTATCCATAACAATCCAATTGTTCCTAAATCGTGTGGAAGCTTCCCAAATTGGAGATCAAAGCTATGCAAATCTGAAATCAAGAAGAATCAAGCCTATTTTGGGAAGAAAATCAAAGTCCAAGCTAAAAAAGGAGTTTTATTAATGAGAGGAGTCCTAATTTGGAAGAACCTTTAATTGCAATCCTATTGTAATTAAGGTTTCTTGGAAAACAAGAGGAGGTATAAAAACGTGATTTCAGAAGAGAGAAAAAGAGGAAGACGAAAGAGGATGTGACAAAAAACTCAAGCATTTTGATTATTCTTGGTGAATCTGTTCTAGTTTTTCATCATGTTTAGTTTAATGTTCATTATGTTATAGACTGCTTGTTGTTAGAGCTACGATGTAGCTTAACTATGATTGATCAATTTTCAAGAGTTGTTGATGGAATTCTACATCTCGTATGTGTGAGTTATATATCATGTTCTTAATGCTTTGAAGTGCTTGATCACCACTTGAATGATTTTTATTGCATGATGAAACCGAAAAGAGATTCTATGCGAGTGCTTTATGATATATAGCCATGAATTTAACTTAGATAGAGATATACTAGGTTGTTTGTGTGGTTTCGGTAGTAAGTAAATCGAGGGTGGTTTATTGAATCCGGGAACATTCATAGATTTTAATGCATTTGGGTTTACTTAAATTCGCATGGACCAAGTGCGGGTTGCTAAATCTAAGTAGGGTTGCTATACCGGACCAAGGATAGTAATTTAAATTAGGAAGTTCTACCATCACACTATGATTTCAATTTGATTGCATGACAAGCTTGGTTAATTAATCTTGATTGGTTAAGTGAAATCGGATGCTCTAACGTTTTTAATTCCTGATCATAGTCCTTTGCTTCTTGCTTTTTTATGTTCGAAATTTCTAGGTTTAGTTTGTGAATTTCTATTTTCAATTTTGGTTTACTGCCTTGGTTAATTTAGCTTTCGGAAATTTCAATCGTAATAGGTTAATTTAGTTTTCTTTAGAATTTTGATTGTTTTATTAAATCTTTAATTGGTTAGATAAAGTTGAGAATTGTTCACCTTTAGTAAGTAATTTGATTGATTTGTCTATAATTTCTATGGGAACGATACTTTAATTCATCACTTTATTACTTGTTCGATATGTACACTTGTGTTGCTAATTTAGAGAACACACAACCAAAGAAAGGTTGGTAAGTAACTCAAATAAAACTTGGTATCTCAAAAACTAGTTAGAAATCTAATTAAAAACAAAGTAATAAGTCACTCAAATAAAGATTGAGAAACTTAAAGAAAAGTTCGTAAATTTAAGGTGTTGGCGAGAAAAGTATGAAAATTGGAAAAAGATAAGAAAACTCACTAATTTGCTAATTATCAAATAGTGTGGGTAATTTCATAAAATAGTTGGTAAGGTACTACCGAAGAATCAGGTGACTATTTTTTTTTTTACCAAGAGTTTACTTTTATGCTTGCCGACAATTTCAGAAACTACTGGCACGAATGTTCATATGATGGTACAAAATCTTTGTATAGCAATATTCATTGTCTGTTCTCACTCATTTTGTATATCTAATCCATGGTTAAATTCGTACGCCAATTTTAATCAGACCTAATATCTTTGCAGGCTTTCTAGATCTAAGACGAATGGCGGAACTCAAATACAGAGTGTAGGAAATTATGCTGGAAAACCCCTCATGTTTTCATGGATAAAAAGCAAACTTTACATTGACTAAAAAGTTCGGCACATTCAACAGCGGTGGCTTCATTCACAATAATTCGTTCCCTCTCAAGTTCGTAGGTTGCAACAGACTGAGGTAGGAATGCATTCGACGTTTCTCAGTCTTAATTAAATCATGTCCTTTGTACGGACTACTTTATTTTCTCACCCACAGACTTACGAGCGCGATTATGAACGGCAAAATAATCGAGAGACTGACAAAGAAGAAGCCGAGGAAAGTGTTGGGCGTGACGGCGCTCATTGCAATGTCGTACGTCGTTACCAGGGCGATCAGCGCGATTCGCAGCTCCCTCTTCATGGGGAATCCCAATGTGAGGATTTCGATCATCTGGAGGGAGGCAAAGAATCCAGCCGTGTTGAAGATGAGGAAGAGGATGTACGCTACTGGGTTCTTCGTTCCCAAAACTGCCCGGCCGGCTTTGTAAGATGCGGTACTGTTGTTCGTGGCATCAGTGCTGTCAGTTGAGGGCCCTGAATCATCCTGCCAAAGTCCGCCCGGCGGCTGAAACACGGCTTGATAGGTAGCAGTCGTGATGAGAGCAGCGACAACGAGCAAGGCGTTCCGTACATCACCCGGGGAGTCCCTTCCTTTCCTGTACTCGAAGTCCTTGAACCATTGGGGCGTCTCAAATTTGAGCTTCAAGAAACATGTGCAACGGTCGGTCCACGTTCTGCGCGATTGGTGGAGACGTCCGTTTGATTGATCGGTTTGGGGCTCAGGGTCTTCGGTCGCCATCGTTTCCATAGAACTAGAAGGCAATCCCCTTGATCTCGTGGCTCCAGATCGTGTGAGGATTTCGGCAATCTCCGCATCACCCGCTTCACTGTTAACGAGCAATAGGATGTCTAGAGGCGTTAAACCCGCCTCATTTCTGGCGTTCACTTCGACCAGATCTTTGTCAATTGCATAGCCTGAGAGCAGGAACTCCACTACCTATTCGATGCAATAGCATATTTTATTTATCATCCAACATTCTCGTTGTGCAATTTCTCTCGAATTGTTAGCGGAAACATGCATTCGATCCCTAAACATGCATTTTCACACTAACTGGAACTATTATCGGTTCTCTTTACAAATATTTTTAATTGCGAGATTTTATGGAAACACTGCCAATTATTATAAAACTTAAACTGTTAGATAAATGCGTAATTTAAGACCTAGATATTCTAACACAAAGGCTTCGTATGTTTAACGGAAAATGAATGATTTGAAAAATATTTTCCAAAAAATAGACACTTCTATGGCTCATAAAAATGCACGAACGAAATTTTTTTTATTGTCCACAAAAATGCTCAGACATTAATTACTATTGATAATGCAAATGTTTTTTATTGACTAATTATTTCAAGCGATACAAATAATTATTTTTATGAATATATTTTTTGAATCATCTATTTTCTAGCGAATAAACGGAGCCTAATAATTCTATTTGCTTCACCTGTGAAGAACAGAGAAGAGGAACCAATACGACGAAATGAAACGGGTCAAAAGAACTGGGCACTTGCCTCGTATTGCTTTCCAGCCACCGCGAGGTGCAAGATCTGGTTCCCCTGGCCGTCCCGCCAATTCATGACATGCTCTTTGTTCGACTGCTTCAACTGCTGTACCAGCAACTTCAATGCCTCAAACCGGCTGTTCTTCACAGCGAGGTGGAGTGCGCTCTCCCTCCGAGCCGTCACTTCCTCGATGGAATCTGGACAAGCCGAAACCAGTTCTTTCAAGACTTCGCTCCTCCCCTTGATGACTGAATAGTGCAGAGGAATCCTTTCCTCTCTCCCCTTCGCAAGGCACAGGCGACTGCCCACTTTCAAAAGCTCCCGAACGATATCCACATCGCCCCTCGCCGCTGCGATGTGCAGAGGGCTGAAACCGTCCTGGTTCAGCTCGTCAGCAAACTCCGTCTTCAGTTTGAGGACTTCTCTGACGAAATTCACGTGGCCGGCCATCGAGGCAATATGTAGAGGGTTGTCTCCGTCGACGAGAGATGCTGCGTTGAGGATGAGGACGTTTTCTCTGACCAAGGAGTACAATTGATCGACATTCCCTGTGTGGGATGCTTCAAGCAACCTAGGATCCATCGAGAAGAGTGCTTTGCGATACTTCTTTGGGTGCCAAAATAATGGTTAGACTACTACGACAGTTGATGATATGTAAACTGAATTGAATTTCACAATAAGAAAATGACAATCGGACCAACCTTGATCACATTTAATCGGACGAAGTATCTGCCACACGAAAAAATATCACAATATTATCATTGACGTGCAATAAATTTCATAAACCGATGACCCGTGGCTAGGAGACTGGCAAGATAAGTGTATCCCTTGGCCAAATGGATCTCATATTTCCTTTTCATCACAATACATCATTGTATTTAACGCATTCGACAAAAATAGATTCGCATGGCACCACCCTGCCTTTATTATAGCTTAGAAGAAGAAAGTCTGAACGCTGGAAGCCGGCCAAATCTTCCAATTTAGGAATTTGCAATTGGGTCCCACCTTATGACATGATACTTGCTGTTGACAGGCAAGTCTTTTTAATCCACACGACTCCGATATGAGTTGGTGTTGTGATTGATGAGCTGTCGACAGCAGAGATGCTGGTTGATGACCATAATTATCGACAACCATGCTACAGCTGTCGATCTACGATAGTGATTGGTAGCCAATTGATACTTGACAGATGCAGGTAAGTGTTGAGTATAGCGACTGGAGACAAGTTGAAGATGCCAATTGACGGTTATGTCCAATGGCAACTGAAGAATTCTACCCACTTGTAGACAAGGTTAACGTGCAAATCATGGGGTCTAAAGTCGTGAATATATGGTTGTAACCATTAATTTGAATATTAACTGTATGTAAGCTGTTACACTTCGTAATAGGCTATATAAAGCCTCGTTGAATTGTTTTAAAATGATCCACGATCATCAACAAACACACTTATGAATTTTCACGTTTTATAGATTTACCAGTTTCTTGTACTTGAATTTCCTTTTCTCTAGATTTAATTGTTCTTAGTACGTAATTTGCTTCCGATCTGAATTGCCACTAAACCCGATTCAATAAAAATCAAAGATCAACCTATGGTGAAAGGCACTTCGCCAATCAGGTCAATTCTCAAGAAAATATGTTTATGGCGTGCCTGGTGGGGCTATTGTGATTCGATATGAGGAAATACAATAGCTAATACCAGAAACCAATCGGAGCTTGATAAGCTGAGCTATGTGCTTAAGATCTGAGGTAAGAGCTGACGTGACCCCATTTTATTTTCCACGAGAATTTTCTGGGAGGTATTCATTCCGATGAAAAAACGACAAGTATAACACGACATGGAGAGCTGGGAAAGAGATCATCCATGCGTTTTGGGAGTGCGCAAGCGACAAAATAGATTGTGGATTTTTTGCGGACAATTATCTCCAAAGAGTGCAATAGATCCTTCACTTGTGCAATTAAGTCATGAAATATATTAGCAAATATTCAATCAAAGTTCGATTTACTAACTTCACCAGTCAAATTTCACGAAAGATAGTGCCACGTAGCAAGTGTGTCGCGCATAACATTTGGTCGATTTTTATATAAGAGGACTTGATTGACCATCTGCTGATACAAACTAAAACTACATTGGGTGCATTCATTTCATGAAAAATTCATAATTCGATATTTTCCTAAAATAGCCAACGCACAATAATTTTCGTATCAATAATATTCTGCACCTAAAAAATTTCATTCATGACAAAAAAAATGTTTTGTTAATTCATTTTTAAATAATATAAATGATTAATTTTAAGAAAATATTTTTCAAATTATTAATTATTAATGTTCCGTGAGACAGACACTCGATAATATTGTCTGCATGTGCCAATTCGCATTATGAGCTTCTTCCTCTAAAACCTCACCATGGAATCCCCCAATTCAATCCCGCTTTTGGAAAAATTAAAAGATCAAATATCCTAATTTATACTCTCTTTCAAGTTAAAAATAATTTATTTTACTTTTAATGAAGTAAGTGATGAGAGAGAGAGAGAGAGGGATTGTTCCATTTTGAGAAGACAAGCGATGGTTTTCTTCAACCCACTCCTTTTTTGGCGATTTAGTCGTTATCTGGTTGTAGCGATGGTGGCAAGTACTGAACAAGCTCAAACTTCTGGTGACACTGACAAGTTTGTGACTAAAATGTGGGATAATTTCAAATAAGGATATGAAGTGCCCTCTTTTTTCAAATAAGGATATGAAGTGCCATCATTTTCTCAACTAAAGGCCTAAAGTGGATCTTGTTTCAAATAGGGGTACGAAGTGGCCAAGTTAGTCTTAAAGAAAGGTTTGACATCATTGGCTCGTCAACCACATTTTTTGTTCTTTCCTTTTTTTTTATTTTTTCCTTTTTCCTTTTTTCTTTCTTTTTTATGTTTTTTTTTCCTTTTCTTTGGTGACTGATCTCAAGTGATGGCCAGCCACCGGTGATACCCAAAGAGAGCCAAGCAAGGCCGCACTCAAAAGCCATGGGGGAGGGCCGGCTTCACCTGGGCGGCCCTCGTTGGCCGCCGGCCATAGGCAAGGTCAGCCTTCGCCAGATCGGGGCGAGAATCACCTTGCCTATAGCCAGCGAGGACCTAGGTGAGGTAACCCTTGCTAGTAGCTAGCAAGCGCTTGCAAGCCTTTGATTCCTTCTATTAACTCCGTCCAATTTGATTAACGAAAAATGCTAACGTGGTTTTTTTAATATTTTATCTCTCCATCATGGTGTCTTACGTGGCGTTAAGGTTAACTAAAGCACTAAAACGACATTGTTTTAATTTGAATCCTAAGTTTTAGACAAAATCTTAATTAAATTAGATTAAAATATTCAAAAAAATTTCCATAAAAAGACAAACTCAAAAAAGAAAAGAATTTTTCGATAAAAAAAAGAAAAAAGGCTAAAAATTAAAAAACAAAAAATAGAAAAAACTCAGGCCCTTTGCCTGTATTTTTTTCTTCTTTTTTTTTTAAAAAATAAATTTAGCTTTTTGTAATTTTTAATCTAATTAACTAAAATTTAAATTGAAATTATTTTTGGACAAAAATGCCCTTGATCGGTCAGTATATTTGGCCTACCGACGAGGTCGAGCCCTTATTTGAAACTGTCATGGCTACTTCAGGTCCTTAGTTGAAATTGCCATGGCCACTTCATGCCTTTTTTTCAAAACAAGATCCACTTTAGGTCCTTATTTGAGAAAGTAAAGGCACTTCAATTATAGTGAGCAACATTTGGGGCATGTATTTGTCGGCAAACTATATTGACCACAAGCAAGAAATCTAGATGACTGAGAGCAAGGTATTGAAGAGCGTTTATTATGCTTAAAAAATGAGACAGGTTAGCATATGGCTTATCACCTCGCCTGATTAGAGGCTACTTGATAGCTATGGTAGTATCAATTGGCTTGCATTGCACAATGGATGCTTGACTCAAAAGATGTAAGACATATTCTTGTTGTGAGAGAAAGAGTCCATTGATGGAGTGATTTACTTCAATGATCAAGTAATAATGAAGAGCGCCAAGGTCTTTCATGGAAAACACTTGACCAAGTGCATGCACAACATGGTTCAATAATTGCGGCGAATCACCAGTGAGGACTATGTTCATCCACATGGAGCAATAGAATGATTATATGACCACGATGACGATAAACAAATAATGATGAATCAACGGTGCTATAGAAGAATCCATACTGAAAAGAAAGTCACCGAACTTGTGAAACCATGCTCTAGGAGTTTGTTTGAGCCCATATAGTGCACGCTAAAGTAAGCAAACATGATCAGGACAAGATGAATCATATAAGCCAAGTGGTTGTTCCATATAGACGAGAACATCAAAATCGCCATGTAGGAAGGCGTTCTTGACATCTAATTGGCAAATTTCCTAGCTTTGAATTATAGTAATTGACAAAACAATGTGAATGATGGTTTGTTTGACTATTGGACTAAAAGTTTTTAGGATATCAACGCCCTCCTCTTGATGGAAGTCTTTTGCAACAAGTCGGGCTTTCAGTCGATCAATTGATCCATTTGCACGTAATTTTGCTTTGTACACCCATTTACATCCAACCACATTCATTGAGGGATGATGGAAAACAAGTTCCATGTTTTGTTGATTGTCAAATTGTTCATCATGTAGTTGCATAAATATGGATAACGATGAGATCCAAACATCAAGTATGTGCTTGGTTGCCTAGAGTAGTGGAAGGAAGTAGATTTATCAAATAATTCACTATTGTAAAAAGTTCCACCCAATAGTTGAGTGGTATAGAGGCCTCAAATAATGTAGCAAGCCTAAGTTCAATAATGTGTCGATGTTTTCTCTTGGCAATAGAATTTTGCTCTTGTGTACCTAGAAAAGAGAGTTGTTGTTGCATACATATTTCATGAAGATGTGTGACAAAATTATTACTTGTGAATTCTCCTCTTTCGTCAGATTGAAAAATTTTAATTTTCCTATTCAAGCTGATTTTCAACTCATCTTTGAAAAGATAGAAGTCTTAAAGAAATCTAACTTTTGCTTCAATGGATATAGTCAGCACTATCAGGAATTGCACTCGACTTTCAAAAATCACAATGTATTTTCTCCAACGTATGGGAACATCAAGAGAAAATGGCAATTTTGAACTTTTGCTAATCTGACAACCTGTATAAAAAGTGTCAATGAATTTACTTACTAAATAAAATTATCACTTTACAAAAGCAATGAATACACGAGTGTTCAGAGCTGCCACGTAAGTTCATCCACAGCCTTGTTTCTATGAGAAAAGTAGGCTATCTAATGCAGCTCCTTACTGGTACATAGCCCTGATCAGTTCCCGTCAGAAACACTAGTGTGTCCTAGAGTCCTTGATAGTAAAAACAAAGGCATGAAAGTCAAAAGAGCAAGGATAATCTCGTCAATTGAGAAACATATAGTAGATTTTTCTTCATGTGTGGAACTATCAAAACATTATTAAGTGAAAACTGACTAGTCTCATTGCCAAAGTCATCAATACCAACAACACTACAAAAAAAAGGGATTAGCGACGAAGTTTGCGATAAAAAATTTGGCAAAATCCGTCGCAAATCGAATTTGCGATGAAATTAGTGACGGAAAAAATTCTGTCGCTAATAGGTCGTCGCAAATTTTTGCGACCGAAAATTTCAATTTCTGTTGCAAAATTGCGATGGAAAAAAATTCGTCGCAAAATTTGTCGCAAATAATTCATCACAAAATTCGTCCCAAAATTCGTCGCAAATTAGCCACGAACTTTATCCGTCGCAAAATAATTCGTTGCAAAATTTGTTGCAAAATTCGTCGCAAATTTGCGACGGATTTATTTTTCTGTCGCAAATTTGCGACAGATTTATTTTCCATCGCAAATTTGCGACGGATTTATTTTCCGTCGCAAATTTACGTCTTATTTTATTTTTGAAGCAAATTTGCGATGGATTTTTATTTCCGTCACAAATTTGCGACAGATTTTTATTTTCCGTTGCAATTTGCGATGCATTTTTTTTTCCACTGCAAATTTGTGACGGATTTTTCTTTTCCGTCGCAAATTTGCATCCGATTTTATTTCTGGCGCAAATTTGTGACGGATTTTTACTTTCCATCGCAAATTTGCAACCGATTTTTTTCCGTCGCAAATTTGTGACGGATTTCTTTTTTCCATTGCAAATTTGCGACGAATTTAGTTTCCGTCGCAAATTTGCATCCGATTTTATTTCCGGCGCAAATTTGCGACGGATTTAGTTTCCATCGCAAATTTGCATCCGATTTTATTTTTGGCGCAAATTTGCGATGGATTTTTCTTTCCGTCGCAAATTTGCGTCAGATTTTATTTCCGATGCAAATTTGCAACGGATTTTTATTTCTGTCGCAAATTTGCGATGGATTTATTTTCCATCGCAAATTTGCGACGGATTTTTTTTTTCCGTTGCAAATTTGCGACAGATTTAGTTTCCATCGCAAATTTGCATCCGATTTTATTTTCGACGCAAATTTGCGACGGATTTATTTTCCGTCGCAAATTTGCCATGGATTTTGCGACGGATTTATTTTCTGACGCAAATTTGCGATGGATTTTTTTTCTGTCACTAATTTGCGACAAATTTTTATTTTGTGGTAAATTCCGTCGCAAATTAGTGGCGAATAATTTTTCGTCGCTAATTTGCGACGGGAAAAAAATCCGTCACAAATTAGCGACGAAAAATTTCCCGTCACAAATTTTCGTGGCAAAAATCCATATTTTTTTTGTAGTGCAAGAGTAATTGGTAGTGATTACCATTCCTAACTATCACATTATTGTGGCCATTCCTAATTATCCGTTATATGAGCATTTGTAGCAGTGTCTAAATGCCATTCTTCATCTCGTGAATTTCAAATATGAAGAGCAACCAGGTCGTAGGGTATATTATTACTTCGATAATTGTTGTTGAACAATACTGGCAGTTCGATACATCATGCTTCTTCTTCTCACGGTCTAACATATGAGAGATGGTACTCCTGAGTTTGAATTTGGTGTGCACCAGTGGCTTTGGTTTGCTAACTAGTATTGTAGTTTCCTAAAAAGTGCCAACCATACTGGTTTGTCTGAGAAAAGTCACAACCCCCAGAATTAAATATGGTCCCTCTGCCTCTACCTCCGGGGTTATATTTTTTGCCCCCATTGTATCACTATGAGATAAATGCCATTGAAGTATCTGAGAGCTTGCTTGAAGTTTGCTTGTTTCATAACTCAGCTCTGATGTCGTGCAACCACTGTGGCATGAGATAGAAGGAGGCCTTAACATATTCATTTTAAACGACTCATAACTATCATCAAGTCCTTCAAGTAATCTGAAGACTTCATCAGCATTTGACACATGTTTACCAATGGAATGCAATTAATCACAAATAGATTTCAACTTATGAAGATTAAAAAGTAAAGGCTTATTTTCTTTCCTAATGCGTTGAAGTTGTCCAAGGAGGTCAAGTTCATGAGTCACTAGGCTTTGGATGAAATGATCAGTGGGAGCTTTCCATACTTCTGCTATTGTTTGAAGTTTTATGGCATGTATGAGAACCTCTTCTGAGAGTGTACCCATGATCCAAAATGTTATGAGGCAGTCACTACGCATCCATGATATATATTCTAGATTATTGACTTCGATTCCATCTTCTTATGTCCGAGTCTATGGTAGTGCAGCTATCTCTCCGGTAAAGAAACCAAGTAGGTCCCTACTTTCAACCAAAGACAAAACCAGTGTCTTCCAAAGAAAAAAAAGTTGTTTTCATTTGGCTTCAATGTAACAAAGTTTGCGACATTAACATTGGAAGGAAATGGGAATTTTGGGTTTGAAGAGGGAGACGACATGGTTGTATTGATTTTTTGTTTTTAACAAAATCAATGTGCCTTTATGTGGCTCAGATATAAGATAAATAGAGAATTGAATACATGAAGCAACCAAATTTCATTGATATGTTGTACATTATAAATAGAAAGATATTGTAGAGAGATTTCATCCCTTTAATCATGGTAGAAGGGTACGGAGAATTAAGTCTTAGACCTAGTGGACTATATCCAGAATATCATTTTATCCATCCTATCTCCCTCAATCTTAAAGATGAGTTCCCAGAAGAATTCAAGTGGTTTTATTGGTATTTGTTCAATCTTTATACCATAGCGATTGAGTTTCCAACAACCAAAATTATTTTCATTATTGGCAAAATTCTCTTGGGAGAAAAGAAGTTTAAGCATTTAGGTGATATGCTTAATTGGTTCAAACCATTAGGAGTGTGGAAATGTATGTTTCAAGAACAACTTAGAGCCTGTCGGCCTAATCCGGAGTAGCATATATCAGTCCTGTTTCACAGTCCATGATTTTTTATTCGCCCAAATGGAGACATGAGCAAAACTTCACATGATATTGGAGTAACTACATACAAGCCTCAGCCAATTCCAGAGAAGTTCTTCAAAACTCTTTCATGCAAAATCTCGCCACTTTCTCAAGAATATAAAAAGCCCCAGAGGAAATGTATGTTTCAGGAACAACTTAGAGCCTGTCGGCCTAATCCGGAGTAGCATATATCAGTCTTGTTTCACAGGCCATACTTTTTTATTTGTCCAAATGGAGACATGAGCAAAACTCCACATGATATAGGAGTAACTACATACAAGCCTCAGCCAATTCCAAAGAAGTTCTTCAAAACTCTTCCATGCAAAATCTCGCCACTTTCTTAAGAATATAAAGAGCCCAAAAACTTTTATGCCCATACAACTCAGTGATACCACCAGAAGTATGGCCAACAAGTTCTAGTAACGCATCTTAGGATCATCCAGCTAATCATAGGTATCAAACGGTGATTGATATAGCGTTGGGATAATATTATGGCATAGAAATGCAAGTTGATATAGATGTTGTTGCCTTATCCTCATCTCAAGAGGCCTCATCCTCATCCCAAGCCCTTCAGTCACAGGATCCATGGAAAGGACCATTATTGCAAGACCTATATGATTACGGTGAGCTACAGTTTATACTTAGTCTAGGTCTTGACAAAAACAATCCATCACTATAATTAGGAAACTTTCCCCAACCAGGCATTCTATCATGTTCTGCTGATGTTACCTCAAGTTTTGCAGATGCTCTAGCTACTTCCTATGAGTCTCCACGAAAAAAACAAAAATCTTTAGAACTTCGTGAAGATGTGGCTCTAAAGATCGTAGAAGTAGAAAGACTCCTTAGAAAATACAGAAGACAAAAGGATGGCGACACTTCAGACAGTTTGGATGATAACAATAAAGAACCCATCCATAAGTATGACCTCTAAAGACGTACCAAGCACATTTGAAGAAATTGGCTCGTTGTTGGGAGGTACTGTAGCAAAGTACTGTTTATCACTGTAGCAATCACTGTAGCAGTATTATAGCAACACTATAGCAGCACTATAGCAAGATGAAAAAACGCCAGTTAGTGTCTTAATGAGCTTGTCAGTAGATGTTCGTAAAAAATAAGTCAGTCAGTCATCTAAGCCAGCAGTTGTCGAAGTCATTAGTCCTAAAAGTCTATGTATGATGAGTCTGTGGGTAATTATTGGTTACTTCTAGAACTTCACAAATAATCAATTGCTTGTGTGGTCGTTTGAGCCTATATAAGGCAATGCTTGTAATATTTGGCTCGAGAAATAAGATTTATGTGCATTATGAGTCCCTAAATCTTCACTTCTACCTTTTTGCCGGGTATGATTCTTTAAACAAATATATGTACGCTGATTAGTCCTAGATGTATGCTTTGCACTTGGCATATATGGAACTTATGCATTAGAATTCTATTACTATAAAGTAATTCTAAGGTGCGAATCGAAATTTGAAGGGGGGTTTAGTGGTTAAAAGGCAATCCCTTTTATAGAAGCCTGAAGAGCCGTTTATGTGGGATAGCATACCTGCCACAAGTATTGCCTTCATCTTTCCTGACTTGCATCTTACCACCCATTTACTGATAACAATTTACTTTACATGGAAAGTGAATAAAAAAGGAATCAGGGAAAAATCTAAATAATCATCTCGTGAACGCTCAGCTTGATGTGCTATTTTCATATTGATTTGTAGAAGATTTTGAATTAGAAGCATGCTGATATTTTGCTATTTGATTTATTACTTCTATAAAGCCAGCCCAAGAAGTAGAAATTAACTCTTGAGTCATTGTTTACAATTTCTTTGTCTGGGTTTAGAGACTATAAAGTTTCAAAGTCGCCTCTCGCTATTAGTACTACTGTGTCTCGTGCATAGGAGTGCCTTTTCATTTATTGAAATTGCAATGGAGCTGCATGTTCATTGTCAGAGAGTCCCTAGCTTTGTGGACCAGGCCTGTGAGAGGGAACCTTGTGTCATGATGACACGAATTGCTCTTTTGTGTCCTTTTCTTCGAAAATTCTAGAGTTGAAATCTAGATGAAAGAAACTTGAAAGGAAAACAACAACTGATATGTACACCCTAAATCAGGCAGTGACGTGCACCCTGACCCAGATAGAAACGACTCTAAGGGTGCGAATGGTAACCATTTTGCTCCAGAAATCAAATTCTTGTCAAAAATTGATTTCTGGAGGAGAAATCTGTTTGGTAAAACGTGATTAATTCTGCTCCAAAAATTGATTTCTGGAAGAGAAATCTGTTTGGTAAAATGAGAGAAAATTTCTATTTCTGGATGAGAAACAAATTTGATAATGTCGCGTCAGTTCTATTTCAGCAACAAAGATAGTTCAAACTCAATTGCAAAATATTATTTATCTTAACCTACAATGTATAATATTCAAGGCAAAATCTAGTAAATTTTTTTAAAATCCTTAAATAAAAAGAACAGAAATTCCAAAATAATATGTCATTACAAGAAGACCTAGTACCAAATCCTCAATTACACATAGTATGAATCCTACCATACAACATTACATTACAGAAGACACAAAAAGCAAATAATCCTCGAATAATAATAATGGAAGTATAATACAATAGTGGAAAACAGTCAGATTTCGGGAAAATAGGAAATTTATTGAATTTTGCCCGAAAAAATCAACAAATCAAAATATAAAAAATTTAAAACTTTACATAATGGTTTAGAATATCTATGATCACCCATGTTTAGTGAAATTTAATTTTTTTTAAGATGCCCAAAAAAATTCAAAAATTCAAAAAATTCAAAACTTCACGAATGCCTTAGAATATGTGTGGCCACCCATTTTTAGTGAAATTTAAATTTTTTTAGATCCCAAAAAAAATCAAAAAATAAAAAATCTCAAAACTTCACAAAATTGCTTAGAATACCTATGGCCACATACTTTGAATGAAATTTAAATTTGTGGGCCCCCACAAATTTAAATTTCACTCAAACTAAGCCAAAAATACATTTGATAATGGTATGTCAATTCTATTTCCGCAACAAAGATAGTCCGAACTCAATTGCAAAATATTATTTATCTTAACCTACAATGCATGATATTCGTGGCAAAATCTAGTACATTTTTTTAAATTCTCAAATAAAAAGAACATAAATTCCAAAATAACATGTCATTACAAGAAGACCTGGTACCAAATCCTCAATTACACATAATACGAATCCTACAATACAACATTACATTACAAAAGGCAAAAAAAGCAAATAATCCTTGAATAATACTAATGGAAGTACAATACAATAGTGGAAAACCGAATTTCATGGAATCTTCGGCATATGATTATCCCTAGCCATTTTATTGGCAATACGTTTCCTAATAATGTTCATCTCGGTTCTCTCTTCGGTCGTTACTACATCATCTGTACCCTGTTCAGTAGGTTCACACACATAATCCGGATCTCCATATATGGACAAACACTTATCCATCCTATCTTGCTCAATGATGTAGTTATGGATCGCACAACATACAATTACAATCTGTTTGTTTTTCAAATTTAAATGGAGGTATCTGTCTCAAAACAAAAAAAAAACGATTCTTTAAAGCCACAAAGGATCTCTCAATGATATTCCTTAATGAAGAATGCATGTGGTTGAACAATTCCTTTGCTGTTGTTGGTCCCCTATTTCGTCGAAATTCTGGTATATGATACCGTTCACCTGTAAATGGTGTTAAAAATCCTAGACTTGAAGCATAACCAGAATCAACGACGTAGTATTTGCCTACAACAAAGTATTCATGGATTGATCATGAAATGCAATCCTAGCAAAATCATAAACACAAATACTCATCATATATCAAAATAGAAACTACGGGTGGTCGAGGAAACTGTAGGTGAGGTGTGTCAAGTGTGACCGATAATACCCGACAATCGTTGGCTCATCCTTCCCAACCAGCATACACAAAAGTAAATCGCATATCAAAGGAACATGCACACAGCACATTCTGAGTGGTTGTGCCTTTTCTACCTCTAAATCATGGCTGCATATGTTCAGGTACGGTAGCATAAATATGGGTTGTCGCGACCTAAAAAAAGAAATCGAGTTTTCCGATCTTAGGCTAATGGATTACTAGATCAATTAAATTAACTAACCTAGCTCGAATTCTCCCAAACTCTACCAATTCGCAACTTAGATCCAATTGTGAGCATGCAAATATTTTCAATGGGAGTCGCCACTAATTATTTAGGGTAGGTTGATTAGAAACCTAAATAAAAACAGCGGGAGTACTATTTTATTTCTGCAAACCAAAAGTTATGAATTCGGGGACTTGGTTACGCTAGATTCCCTAACGCCCTTTCGGTACCAATTTCCGAAAAAATATTCAATTTGACAATTTTGATGAATCTTGACTTAAAGTTCAAAGGTGCAGAAATTTTCTCTTTTTTTATTTTTTACTTATTTAAATGAAAGCTAACCTATATGTAATGACGTGCAAAAATTGACATGCGATTAATGTAACCTAACGTGCAAACTATATGTCATGCGACGACGTGACCTATTTCTAATGACATGCATATTATTTTTTTGTATTTTTTTAATGAAATTCGGAATTAAAAATACCAATTATCTAAACATGCAATTTTAAACTAAAGGAAATTAACCTATTCTAGAGTAATCTTTTTGGTATTTTTTTTAATCGAAATTCGAAATTAAAATCAAGTAAAAAATAAATAAATAACTGCTAAATCTTTCAAATTAAGTTTCGATCTGAAACCTGACAGATCAATCCTAAAATTCGAAATACCCGCTATGGAAATAACTCTATCTAAAACCTGATAGATAGATTTATTTCCACGTGTGCGGTTGCGGATTAGGAAATTTTCCTAATCGATCACATCTTGAAAAGATTTTGATTTCTCAAATATTTTGGATATATTCAAGAGATTTTGAAAATTCTGATTTCTATCCAAATTTGAAAAGTAATAGATATCCAAGATTTCAAAAAAAAAAGAAATAAAATCCTAATTGGAATAATGCTTATTATCCAAATATGCAAAATTAGATATCAATAAGCATAAATTAAGCAATCAAATATTCGAATCAAACCGGGATATGATAATTACCTGATTTGCAAATTTCTTTCCAATTTTGAATTTGCAGTGGATCGGGATTGCGGATCGGGATGGTGATCGGCGGCGCGTCGGGAGCAGCGGTGGTTGTGGGACTTGCGGCTACTAGCGGTGTGTCATGGCAGTGTTCTCGGTTTGGCTCAGGATAGGGTCCTTACGATGATTCGAAACAATCAACAAGAGCAGTGGCTAATTGTCACTTGAGATTCACCGGGAAACCTGCAAAATAAGACCAATCACCGAAGGAGCTTGTTAGACTGCCGCTCTTGCATCGCTCGGGTGTTGACCAGGAACTAGGAGCTTGTCGAAATAGTTGAACGCCGGTCAAGGAGTGGTTTGGCACAGCGGGAAGAACCCGCGGGGATGCTGACCTTTCTGATCTGGGCGTGACTGGAGCAGATGGCAAGGTGTGAGTGCAAGGCTTGTTGGAGATTCTGATTTCGCTGCAAGGACTGGACAGACCAAGCCAAAATATCCACTTCGCTTTCTCTCTTTAGGTATCAAGCTCTTTAGTGTGTGTACCTGCAGAGAAAAAAAACCGTAGAACTTTTCTTTTGTTGCTCGTCTCCTCCTAGTGGTGGCGTGAATAACCCTAGAGAAAAGTCCTCTCTCTATTTTTGTCCTCTCTGTGTATAGTCTTGACTTTGCAGAGAGAGCTTCCCTCTGTACCAATTGTGGCCGTGACTATCAAAAATCCCCTTTTTTTTTACGAAGCCCCCCCCCCCTCCTCTGTATCCTCTCTTTTTCAGAATTGTCTCCGTGAAAGCCCCTCTCTTTTTTTTTTTCTCTAGCTTTGTGGCCGCTCCTCTTTTCTCACTTGTGTCTCTCGCTCGCTCCCGTGGAAGTGTCTGAGTTCCTTGTCTTTTGACCTATATTCTCTATATATGCCTGTACGTGTCCCCCTCCCTCTTTTGTTATATTTTTTGTTCTTTCCCCTTTGCACGAAGGAAAGCCCTCCTCTCCTGATTCTCTTTTATTTCTTTCCCTTCCTTTTACTTCTTTGACCGAGACCTCCCCCTCCTCACGATTTTTCCTTTTTTTTGCATGTCAACGTCCAGGGAATGTATATTTCTTCACTGATTCCTTGCGGGACGAGTGAATATTTTCCTTCCCTTTTCTTTCAATCAAATATTCTCTTCAATTTCGTTGACCAAATTCTTCCAATGATTGATGGGCCAGGTCAAATTTTCATTACCGCGGGCTTAGTTCAATTAAGCTCAGAATCATTTCAGTCAAGTCCATCCGTTGTTGGTCTAATGCAAATTATATGGGCCTAATTAACTACGAAATGCTCCTAATATCTATATGCAATTTTAACTAATTAATTAATTTTTTTTCTAGGGACCAAGATCGATCCCTAATTTTTATGCAATGAATGACTAATTGGATTTTCTAAATTTAGGTGTCAACATGGGTGCCATCAATAGCACCTACGCACCCCTGAAAATTTAATTAAATACATACATTAGACAAGATTATGAGCAAAACTAATCAAATGATGCTAGGAAATGTACGAAAAACATACCTTGAAGTAACGATTAAACTTTGGCTCAATCCGAATTTCTTCTGGGACAACATCAAACGAAGGGGGTACGATAATTTCCTTCGCCAATTCCAAAACAGCTTTCAACACTGCTGTAAAGTACTTGCTAACAGTCTCTCCTGAACGTTGGAATCTCTCACATAAAGCTCTATTGGAGTTCTTGTGACAAATCATTAATAAAAACATGGCAACCTGTTCATCTACCATAACATATTGACTGTCTGCCAACCAACCTCTTGACTTGAGCAAACCGTAAAGGTTAAAAAAAACATGTCTCTCCATTCTAAATGATTCGTATACTCTATCTGAATGTCCATAAAGAAACTCGCTAACCCATTGGGGTCCTGTCAATACGTTGTCCCTAATACGTTCTTTCCTGTGCATAGACCTATGCAACCAAGCAGCACACAACCATGCGAACAATATTTTCAACTCATCTTCATCAAAGTCTTGTTCACCTGATACAATTGTTTCACTTGATGCTACTTCATCATTAGACTGGGTACTTTGACCCCCTTCCATATTACCTAGGCCATCATGCGAAAGAAGAAGACAAACTCAACATGTTAGTTGGGAAGCCAATACATTTGAACTAATATGTTGAGAATTTAATACCACTCAATAGATAATTATGGAATTCACTCATATTAAAGCAAAGTCTCAACATCATCACAAACGCATAGTCATAAAGACAAGTCAATGTCTGAAATACATAAGTGAAAAGCCAAAATGAACTCAAACATAAAGCGGCATACTATAGTCCAACAACTACTCAACAGCTCCCAACTACTCATCTATAGCCTCAATAAAGGCAACTCTCATTTTAGGAAGACATGTCAGGAAGCCTTCTCTCCAAGAGGCATTAATGACAACATGTTTCATAGCTTTGATGTAAAGAACCTTGTCCAAGTCATGCATGACATTTAGGACAGCACCCACAATTGCTATAGAGTAAAGGTCCACAGATGTTAAGGACTGTGAGGTGACGGAGGCACTTGATGTTTGAACCATCTTAGCTTTGATCATTGTCGCGACCGAACTCCCGAGCCTTTTTTGGACAACATGCAAAAAGAAGGGAGGGCTCGCCTGGTATGTGCTAAGTCTAGGTTTGGGACTTAACTCGGGCTCTCCGAAGCTCATATCATATTGTGACTTAGGATTTAAATATCTAACATGCAAGTGATTTATATCAAGGAGTCGCCACTAATCGATTTGAGGTGGGTCTATTAGAAACCCAAATAGAGTGATGAGAGAATCACCCTATTCCTACGAACCAGAGATTAACCGAGTTCGGGGACTTGGTTACACTAGTTGGATAACTAATGCCCTTTCAGTACCTTTCTACCCTGTTCATTTTTTGAAAATATTTGTCAGGCAATTTAGATTGATTTTAGGACCTTTTCTCCTAACATGTGAGGTGATCAAGCGAGTGTATAATCATAAACGATCAGCTATCAAAATAGACATGCAGCCTTAGGTTCTAACCCTAACTAAGTCATATGACATTCAAAAACACAACAGTTCATGCAATTGTATTAAAAACATAAGTAACAATACAGCAGTAATAACATGCAAAACACTACCGCGCAACCTCGGGCTTGTCTATTTTAAACAAGACAAAAACTTATATAATAATGCAATGAATTAAAATATTTAGATATATCACATGAAATTTTTTTTAAAAGATCTTTTATTTTTTTTAGACATTCTAACAGACCATATTAATATAAATGTGCCTAATTTCTATATGCAATGCTATTATAAACTAAATGATAATAATAATTTTTTTAGTTTAGGAATTAAGGACATTAACTACTAAATTTTGTGTAATTAATTTTGGGCAAATTAAAAATAAGTGTCAATAATTGCTCCTCTTTGAAGGTGAGCTCGTAGAGATTGAGCTTGCAGAGGTTACATTCAAAGATGAAATAACACCTAAATTTGACCAATGCATGCTTAATGAATGTTATTTTTTGCGAGACTGGGGGTCCCATTTTTTATGCGATAAGATGATGCGTACTAAAGTAAATAAAAACATACCTGGGGCTACTTACCTTGCCGAAGGGTAGAGTAATTCCAGATATTTGATATTGTGTGTCGAGGACCCGAACCTGTCTTCGGTCGCCTTGACGGGGGTTGCTTTCGTCTAAGACCCGAACCTTTCTTCGGTTGCCTTGACTGATTGGATTTTGTTTGTCTAGGACCCGAACCTATCTTCGGTCGCCTTGACTGGGGATTGTTTTGCCAAAGTACCTGGGGGTCCATGCCCAAGAATTTGACGGTTTGCTTGGTAGGTCCTCGCCAGCAGGTCTTGAAAAGACTTAAACAATAAGCACTTGGGGGTCCGCGCCCGAGGATTTAATGATTTGCCTGGTGGGTCCTCACCAGTAGGTTTTGGAGAGACTCAAGCAATGAGCACTTGGGAGTCCTCGCCCGAGGATTTGATGATTTGCCAGGTAGGTCCTCGTTAGCGGGTCTTGAAAAACTCAAACAATGAGTACCTAGGGGTCCTCGCCCGAGGATTTAATAGTTTGCCTGGTGGGTCCTCGCCGACAAGTCTTAAAAAGGCACAAACGATGAGCACCTGGGGGTCCTCGCCCAAGGATTTAATGGTTTGCCTAGTAGGTCCTTGCCAGCAGGTCTTGAAAAGGCTTAAAGGATGAACACCTGGGGGTCCTCGCCCGAGGATTTGATGATTTGTCTGATGGGTCCTCACCAGCAAGTCTTGAAAAGGCTCAAACGATGAGCACTTGGGGGTCTTCACCCGAGGATTTGATGATTTGTCTGGTAGGTCCTCGTCAGCAGGTCTTGAAAAGGCTCAAACAATGAGCACCTGAGGGTCCTCGCCCGAGGATTTGTCATGAACAGAGGGAGTTAGTCCCATGCTCAGGAAGGGTACCATAACAATCGTAGGTACATGATAAACAGAGGGGTCAATCCAATGTTCAGTTGGGTCATTCCGATGTTCAAAAGGTACCATAATAATCATAGGTACATGGGTTTTTGGAAACATGCATGGGTAAAATATATTTACCTAGGCACATTCCTACCTCTTAAGGGCATGTTTCATGTCAGGCAAATTTTTCTTTGTGCGAACGCATATGCATTTATTAGAGAGATAGACAACTGAGGTTATTCTTTAATATTGTATGAAATATCTTGACCAGATGGTCAAAATGCTTTTCTTTTTCAAAGAAACACCCTGTTTACCTTCTGGGTAGTTTGAAAAGAATCCTGATGAAATACCTAGGATTTCTTACTTGGAGGTTTGATGCATTATCTGCTGAATAACCAACCTTTTTCGGGGCATCTCCCTTGGGATGATAATGAGGTTGCTTCTCTAGCGCCCAGATTTTTGTATTCTATTACTGAGGATTAAAACTCTGAGTTGTTGAAAATGATTAGCACAAACATGCATGCATTCATCAAGGATAGACAAGCTGGGCTATTCTAGAATGTGCATTTGAAAGTTCATGCATGATGATTTTGCCATGTTTGTATCGCCAAAAATCCATCGAGGGTCAATCAAGACAATATTCGCTCGGAAGGTGGACTTCTCGAGATGATGAATGAGGGACCTTCAGACAAAAAGGACTTTCCACTCACTCTAATTGAAAAGAGTTATTTGTCCCGTTCATTAATGCAAGAATATCGAAAGCACTCAATTTGACCGCTATCACATTCACAAGGAACTGAGTTTTCTCGCAAGCAGTACGACGCTGCCAATCTGAGAGGTCTTCTTCAGGGTTGTAATGCTGGCTTGGTCAGCGGTTGAACAAAGGTGACTATTTAAGGTAAGGCCATGAAAGAAAATGTTTTGTAATCATCTGCACGTTTACAAGTCAAGAACCCTGCAAAACGAGATAAAAATAGTCTTATTCGCACTTCCTCGAGCGTTGTTTATAAACATTTGAAATCCCACGTTAATTCAAGTGCTTTAGTTAGAAGAGACTTCATGAGGAATGTAACGTGGGCTTGGTTTACAGGTTAAGGAACGAAATAATCGTTGGGCTCAAAAATATGTATGAGGGTGAGGATTAGTGATCATCTTGACATTGTCACTAGTCTTTTCTCCATTGTCAGGACCCTTTTGGAAGACTTCCTAGGTAATCCTGTGTTTTAGCATATTTGACAACTTCTTCTTGAGGAGCTTCTGTGTCAAGCATTTGAAAAGAAGAACTCAGGTTTAAATCCTTTGGGGTTGTCTGTCATACATTATTTAATAACTTTGAGGTATTTGAGAGTGCCTCCTTCACGCACAAAGATTTCCTCAGCTAAAACTTTATTGTTTTTCATAGCAGTTACCCAGCAATTAGAGACTCCTTTCTCTTCATCTTTTTCATCGTTTTTCTTCTTCTCCTTTTCTTTTGTTTGTTTTTTATTTTATGGGCATTGGCCTTACTTTTACCAGGCACACTACTTTTTCATGCCTCTAGTTTTCAGCATTTTTTTATGTTCTCTTGGTGTTGTCAGGACTAGCATAAATAAAGTTGAACAGAACAATGTTTTTAGGCTCTTAGAGTCTTCATCTTCATTCGGTACTTGGGACCGTGATGCTCAAACTGTGGTGACTTTTGCCTTGTTCCAGTGTGAGGGATGATCACCAATTGGGTTCGTACGAAATGAAATTACTAGCTCAATTGGGCTAACAAGGGATATAAGTATATGGGATAGAAAAAGAATTGCTTTTCGTCATTCTAGGGCATTTAAATTATCGTGAGAGTTCATCTGTAATAAAAACTCTCAAAAATTAATGCAAGTGAGAGCAAGAAAATTTCTATTCGTCTTTTCACCTTGTGCGAGCTGTTATAGCTGATGATCATAGAAAATTTTAGATATTACAAACTTCTCATCCTTCTTGTCTTGCTCAATGAAAACATCACTGTTATCAATAAGATATTGGCATTTTAGACAGGCATTAGTTTGCTACTTCTCTCTTGACAAAGCCCTCTTAGCCTCGACTGTCCAGTCGTTGATGGTGTGTTTGTCTTGGAGAACTCTGTTGAGGGCTACCTAACCCTCCTTGGGATACGATTTACCTCAAGCTGCCCCAATGTGGGGTAGTTCTTGACAAGGGTGATTTAAATGGAACCTCCGAGTGTATGGGCTCAAAAATAGTTAAGTAAAGGATTAATGGTAGTGTATAGAGCAGAGAAATGAATCGCCTCTCGTCATTTTGGCTACCGTATCTTATGCGAGAAATCCCTTTACCTTATAGAAATGAAACCTTTCCGCTCATCTTGCAAGAGTTTGGTACGTGAGAATGTATGTAGATTAAGGATTGCCTCTCATTATCCTGACACACCTCGTTCAATACATCGGAGTAGTTCGACACAATTCGTCGAGTTGTCAAGATTTTTACAGGGAATTGGTGAATTAAACAAATAAAATTACCATGCAAAATTCTTTTTAAAAGACATGTGATGCACTGGGAGAAATGTTAAGCATTCATTTGCTTTAACATGCTTCCTCTTTCTTTATTTCTTTGTACTCTTACGAGAAGAGTTTTTTGGGAAAGAAATACTTACCTATATTGTGACAATGAGGTACACCTGCAAGGTAATAAGAAAGATTGTGTTAGTAAATGGCTTTTTAAGAGATAGGAATTAGAAACAATACAACATTACCCTTCGTGATTCCATTCATTAGAGATTCAACTGATAACTCCTTGAATTTTCTCGCATGTTGATAATTTCCTTCTGATAAGAATGTGAGCTTATGTTAGAAATGAGAGGATTGAAGGTGAACTGAGAACAATACAAATTACCCTTCTTCCACTTTGCCTTCAAAGCTAGTAGAGTCTTTTCTCCACTTTACTTTGTTCAGCCTTCTCTATCTCAATCTGCTCCTCCATGCTCTTGGTCTCGAAACTCAAATGAAATTCTCTATAATTAAGGGTGCTTTCAAATAAAAGGGTTCTATTGTCAGCGCATGCTGTGTTAATGCACTTTCAGCATTTTGAGGAGTTTCTCGTGAACGCTCTGATTCTTGACTGCATTGGCATGTGCAATTGCTTGCATGTAGATTTTCGCAGCAAAGCTAATTTATGCTTTAAAGGTCTTCAACTAATGTGTGCATGACTAACGTTGAGAACTTCATGATTGGTGGGACTAGGATTGCCTTTATCTTGTCATATGCAAAGTCCTTTCTAACTGCTTGCACAGGATCTTTACTCAAATTTGTCCTACATAAAAGGAAAGAATGTGTTATTTTTATGCTAAAGTGGGTGAACTTTAGGAGCGAAATACACCCTTTCTTGATGGACTGGGAGATCGCATACCCCCTAGTCTACTCTTCCAATTAAGCACTTCTTCGTCATGCTTCATTTGAGAGATCTCAACATTGGTGCTCTATCCGGCTCGCTAGCACATAAGATTCTAGCATGTTCCCCATTTCATTAACTGCAAAAGAAAAGGGGTAGAATGTCATTTCCAAAATTGGTTAGGGAATAGGGTATACATTTTCCTTTTAAAAGTGGTAATCTTTTCTTGATTTGCCCCTAACTTTTGTACGAAATGATGTTTCACTCATTATGGAGTCAAGGAATGCTCAACGTTCTCTTTGACTTTCTGGGGCCGATATCACCCACTAGTAGTAATGAGATCAGGGGTCGATGTGCTCTTCAGTTGGTGTTATTTCCAAATGTCCCATTTGTAATAATAAATTAAAAGGAGTATGCTTTGAGACACGAAATAAGCGAGTTAGAAAAACAAACAGGGCTATGAGCATGTATGCTTTTCCAACACATTCTTCTTTTTTACCCTTTTGGAAAATGACAAAACGATTGTTTTATTTTCAAAAGCTTAGAAACAAGGAAGCATGAGGAAGCCCGGGTCTCAGAACACTTTCCTTTGCATGGCTGGATATTATCAACGAGCCGATTTGAGATACTTCCTCAGGCCCTCAAACAAAATATTTGTAATTCTTTTGAATAATTCAGATGAATTACATTTGTTGGAATGGAAATTACAATACTAAAATTCCAAGCATAATTAAAAATTCAGAAAATTGGGAATCTTAGAAAACAGCTGAGACTTTAGAAAGCAAGAAAAGCTCCCACATAGGAATATTCAAACTATTAAATATGTCTCTATTCTAAGGGAGGAAAATTGAGTCTTCAGTTTACTCAATGATGACATCCGGGCCTCCTACTTGATCGAGTAGTGTGTTGCGGAATGAAAACATCTTTGTATCCAATAATTTCTGGACTTTATTTTTCAAAACAATACAATCATTGACGAAATGTCCCGTTTCACCCAAATGATAGTCACATGCCTCGGAGGGATCGTAGTTAGGGAAACGCTCGGGATTTTCATGCTTTAACCCTTTAGCAAGCAACCTCTTTTCTAGCAAAATAGGCAGGATCTAAGACATAGGCAAAGGCAGTGGCGTGAACTGCTTTTTTTTATTTTGCCTTTGGGGTAGCTTGCAGCCTGAGGCCAATTGCTGTCCACTGCTCATCTAAACTATTAGGGAGACGAACGGTTTTGGTGTATGCAACATCCGCATCTGTCAATGGTTCTTTCTCCTTCTTCATGCCGAGTTTCTTGGAAGTGGGGTATATGAACCACCCCTCACGCAGTCCCATTTCAATTCGTTCGCCCACAAGAACATGACGATTAAGGGATTCAGCAGTAGCACCTACCAGGTGTTGTCTGTATTCATACAGAATAGACTTTATGAACAACTTCACTTGTTCATGATCAGTGAGTTGTGGAGTAACCTGGGCGGCCAAGTTTCTCCATGTAGTGGCGTACTCCTTGAAGGACTCACTCTTCTTCTTTTCAATGCATTCCAGATCGTCACGAGTAAATGTGACGTCAAGGTTGAATTGATATTACTTAAGGAATGCATCAGCGGCATTATCTCAAGACTTAAAAGTATCCACATCCTTCGACATATACCATATCAGGGCTGGTCCTGTCAAACTCGCTTGAAAGGTTTGAATCATAAGGGGTTCATTATCAACGTACTGAGTCATCCGCACATGATACATGTGCAGATGATATTTGGGGCATGAGGTGCCATCATACTTCTCAAATTCCAGCATCTTGAACTTTTCTGGTACTTTGACCCGTTTATATATAAACAAGTCAAGTGGTATAGCATTTTGTGGGCCTTGTAGCTATTTCAGCATCTCCTTGACCTTTCTAAGGCGTTTGTTATGCTCTGTCATTGGTACATCTTCAAGTTTAGGCTTTCTGACGGCAAGAGGAAGCGGATCATCCTTTAACGGGGGCATTTTGCTGTCGCTAGTGGAGGCTTTGTTTTTTCCAGTGGATGGTGGTAACACCACCTCAATTGCTGCAAGCGTGGGCATGAGCTTGCCCTGAATGGATTCCATTTACTTTGTGAGATTTTGGATCGCATTGAGGACCAGCTTCATCTCGTCCTCCATGTTATTGAGACGGACATTTTCTTCGGCTATTTTTTAAATTTTCTGGGAAAAGGTTGAAATAAATGAGTATAATGTTCAATAAAGAATCATTTTATGACCTAGTCATATTATTATTGCAAAATTTGTTTATTTACAAAGAAAAAAAATGAGAAAAAGGGTTTTTATTAATATCAACATTACAGGCGGCATCCCCGAGATTCGAACCCCGGTTGCCTCGGACCGTGATGCTACATCCCCAGATACCACTGGGTCAAAGGTCACGATGGTATCATTAAGGGGTAAAAAATTTTATTTATAGCATAAAAAGCGGCCCGAGTTATATTAACACTAGTATAACCCAAAAACACTTTTAAGAAAGAAAATCAAAACCCCTGAACATAATTACTAGGAAATATAAATGACAAAGGCTTTTAACAAAAGGGTGCCCTTCTCGGATACTCATTCTATAAATGATGGGAAAACCACGGTCTCTTGGAGGCGCTTATTTTTACGGATAAGTTCCGCAATAAGTGTATCCCTGGTATATAGAGTGCAATCGACATGTGGCCTAACAATAACAAATCAATTAAATAAGTAAGCTGTATAATAAAAAAAAAGAAAAGGAATAGAATATGTACTTCTTCTTGAATCATGGCAATCACAACAACATGCACATGAGGAGTGAGATTTGATTTCTATCTAGACCGGCTCAGCAAAATGAAATTAAAAGGGTGCTTGACCGTCGCAGTCTTGCGTTGGTGTCAAGTCATTTTAATCTCGGCCAAATCGAAAGGAACATCTTATAGTCACGCGAATAGCGACTAAAGATATTTCTTTATAATTTTTAGAAATAAATTTCGGGGAAAAGAAAGACAACCTCTACATCGCAAGCTCGCATTTGAGGTTGTATCTTTCTTAACACCATCCTAAAATGCCCTATTGCGGCCCAGGTCCGGCAGCGTGGTTGTGTGTGCAACAGTGTAGTGCTAAATCATTAAAACATGCACAACAATTTATAAGCAAACAATTTAAACCTTCAAGAACAAATAACACCTTAATGTTAGGGTCATACTTGGAGTCCTCGCTGCCAAACAAAAATTATTTTGAACAGGACAAAAATTTTTGGCCTAAGTCCACTTTAGAAAAATGCAAATTCCCCAGCGGAGTCGCCAGTCTGTCGCGACCGAACTCCCGAGCCTTTTTTGGACAACATGCAAAAAGAAGGGAAGGCTCGCCTGATATGTGCTAAGTCTAGGTTTGGGACTTAACTCGGGCTCTCCGAAGCCCATACCATATCGCGACTTAGGGTTTAAATATTTAACATGTAAGTGATTTATATCAAGGAGTCGTCACTAATCGATTTGAGGTGGGTCGATTAGAAACCCAAATAGGGTGATGAGAGAATCACCATATTCCTACGAGCCAGAGATTAACCGAGTTCGGGGAGTTGGATAACTAATGCCCTTTCGGTACCTTTCTACCCTGTTCATTTTTTGAAAACATTTGTTAGGCAATTTGGATTGATTTTAGGACCTTTCTCCTAGCATATGAGCTGATCAAGCGAGTGCATAATCATAAATGATCAGCAATCAAAATAGACATGCAGCCTTAGGTTCTAACCTTAACTAAGTCAGATAACATTCAAAAACACAACAGTTCATGCAATTGTATTAAAAACATAAGTAACAATACAACGGTAATAACATGTAAAACACTACCGCGAAACCTCAGGCTTGTCTATTTTAAACAAGACAAAAACTTACATAATAATACAATGAATTAAAATATTTAGATATATCACATGAAATTTTTTAAAAAAAGATCTTTTTTTTTAA
The DNA here is from genome assembly GCA_031216285.1 of Syzygium syzygioides. Lineage (NCBI taxonomy): Eukaryota > Viridiplantae > Streptophyta > Magnoliopsida > Myrtales > Myrtaceae > Syzygium > Syzygium syzygioides. The sequence goes on along the minus strand of CM062245.1, from coordinate 20,754,064 downwards.
ACATTCTAATAGACCCTATTAATATAAATGTGCCTAATTTCTATATGCAATGCTATTATAAGCTAAATGATAATAATAATTTTTTTGGTTTAGGAACTAAGGAAATTAACCCCTAAATTTTGTGTAATTAATTTTGGGCAAATCAAAAATAGGTGTCAACAATCATCTCCTGAATGGCTTTGCAGGTCGCGTCAAATGAATGCGAACTGCTCTTTCTCCTCCTCTTGGCATTTGGAGTCCTATCCAACATGTGACTTTTTGAAGGTGGGCTCGCCGACATGTTAAATTGTTCCACATTAGTTTGAGTTTCGAAAAACAGCTCAGGTTCGCTTAGGTTGACATGAACATCATTGGTCACCACCACTACCACTGTCACCTATACCCTCCAACGGTGCCACGCCTTGTGCATTTCCTATTGCAATCTTCCCAGTGGCGTATGTATCCCCAAACACAATACAAAACTGTGAAGACAAAGGAAATCCGTCCTTCCTGAACTTGGCTAAAAACTTGGCCCATTCAGTATTACCCTATGCCATTTTCAAAATAATGTCAAGTAGTACTCAACATTTTATAAATCTGAAATTTGAGGTTACAATAATAAGATGACCTAAGTAAGTAACATCACCTTAATGTGATTTGCCCAAACAGTTTCATCGTCTACAACAACCCCCTTGTTGTCATCGTCCCATCCAAATCCCATTGTTGAAAGCAGCTTCTTAAAACTACCATATTGTCTCTTCAGTTTCTGTGCCTTGTTGTTGAACTGTGTTAGACTAAAGTGAAGTCTTGTTTGTTCATTGAATTCTTTTTCAATGTTAATCCACCCTACTTTGTTGTAGGTACATGATGTGCTATTTACCTTTTTTACCTCATCTACCATCAAACTTACAAACAATTGGGTCAACGGCTCAATCCACTTTGCCATGTACGTGCATTTGGGGGATTCCATTTATGTAAAATCAATGAAATTTCAATGGTAAATGCCGGTAATGGCGATTCAACAAACAAACAAGAATTAAATAGAGGAGCACATTTACAAAAGAGAACATAAATTGTACCTGAGCAGAGAATTTCACACCCTAATGTCATTAGTTTCAAGCTATTGAGAAAGGAAGTACACCACCAGCCAAACTTGATAATCACTATTCAATCAAAGACAACATAAAAAGTGCATAGTCTATATATCAAATTATGTAAGGGGCTTGCCTACTGGTGGAAACATGCAAAATGAGGAGTTGAACTCAGGTTCAAAAAAATTATGCTAAAATTTGAACCAAGTCCCAAGCTGAACTGCACCATCAACCAAAGAGTAATGATGTTTGACAAAAACAAACTAGAACTGTAGAGGGGACAATCCCCAAGCCTTCAAAAGTTTTTCAAGTGAACACATTTTTTCACAAGATTATTGCAAGCAGCTACAAGACTCAAGCCTTAAACTGAATATCATTGAGAAAATATAGATATTGCACCTGAGAACTAATGAAGAGAGGAAAATCGTGAAGATTAAAATACTGATATTCAAAGGGAAAATACAAATAAAAAGGAGAAATGCGCCAAATTCATTCTTGAGATTATTGGAATTTGAAATAGTTCAAACAAACCATAAGATGGGAGGCAATAATTAATTGATATAGACAATTCAAGTGAACCCTAAAATCAGACACATCGAACAGTCAAAGCAATGCATGCCTCAAGATTGAGCAAACATAAGTCTATCGATGCGGAAAACTCCAGTCACACTTAAAGCTCGTGATTTTAGACACTCTTTATTTGGTTTACAAGATTTAAAATTATCTTCAAGCCCTGAAAATAGAGAAACTCTACCAAAGAGCTAACAAATAGTATAGCACAAGAAAACAGAAAGATTATAGTATGAGTCGAGGATAGCCTTCGAAAGAGATAAATTGAATGAAATGCCATGGTTTCCCCTCACTATCTCAGGTCGATAACCAGAATCTTTCACTTGTAGGCCGTCCTCCCAATCCATAAAATTTAACCTTCCCGGGGTAAACCCATCATCTAGTGCCTATGCTAAAACCAAAGCTAATGCTTGAGATGCTGCCCAGAAATGATAACCCAGATAAAAACGAGACAAAAGTGCCAACTACTTGCGGCAATTTGCCGTGAACCGCAGAGCTAGACACGAATGACGAAACAAACCGATTTAGCCATACAACCCACACATCATAGCCCTTTCAAAACCGAAATCGTGTGGCTGAACTTCAACCTCAACCTCAATTCGCAACATGCTAATCAAGTTCTCGCCAGTACTACTCCGCGGTGTCTCGTTCCCTCGATCCAACTCGATCGAGCAAGATTTGCGTGGGTCACGCCAATACTGCTCCGCGGCGTCTCATTACCTCGATCGAGCGAGATTCGCGCGGGCCGTGTGCCCTAACACCTACGTCGCGGACCACGGATTGCATTGAAGGAAAAAGCTAACGAGAGGAGGTGAAATAGTTGGAGGAATCGAAGACTCACCGGCTACACATGAAAATATGGAAGTAGCGGAGATAGGAAGAGCCAAATCGATTGCCGCCGTGTGAGGTGGTAGTTCTGGTGCAGTCGCGAGGAGGGATGGAAGGCACGAAACTCAAGAGACGGAGATACAAGGAGGGCCAAATCGATCGCCTCAGTGCACAGTGGCGGTTCCGTTGCAGTCGCGAGAAGGGAAGGAGAGGGCACGAGACAAGATGGAAGGGAAAGAAAGAAATTAGGGCAGAATGAATTCCAAAAGAGAGAACGAAATGGAAGAGAAAGAAAAAGAAAGGGCCAGAATGAGTTTCACGAATAGAGAAGCTACAAAAAGTAGCTTCTCTTTTTTGGTGGAAACCTCATTCTGGAATTAAAATTTGATTCTGGAACAAAAAAAAAGAATGTGTTTTTACCAAACTCATTTTTATTCCAGAATATAAAAATTACTCCAGAATGCATTCCGGAAATTTTTTAACAAATGCATTTTTGTTCCGGAATGCATTCTGGAGCAAAAATTCTGCTCCAAAATGAATTCCATGCGCTCCCTAAGCAGGGGAGCCAATGTGAATTGATCAACTTCAATTATTCAATCACAGTCTTGACCTCACAAAAATCGAGGTCGTCTCCACCCTGACATCTCTAGCCAACCTTGGGAGACTCGGGCGTGGCTTGCCTCTCTTCTTCTCTGACGAGGATAGGGTTAATCGGTTTTCGGTCCAATTTGATTTCAAGGTGCAGCCGAAAATCGGGGACTGGTAACTTAGGATTTAGTTTGCATTGTGTTAATTTTTGTCGATGAATTTATGTCAATGGAATTCACTTATGTTTTAGTTCATATTTTACTAAATTTTGTCAATGAATTTATGTCATTGAAGTTTATTTAGGGTTTAGTTCACAGTTCACTAATTTTTTGGAAGAAATTTTAAAAAAAAAGTATAAGTAATTGATTTAGTCCGATCGATCAGGTTCCCCCTTGAAACCGTGAATTGGGCTAATACTCCCAGAAACCGAACCCCACCGGCCGGCTCGGTCCGATTCAGTCGATTTCCGATTTTTGCTGTCCATTTTACACACCCCTAATTGAGGATAGAGGAGGACTTGGATCTCGGCTAACGCTAGATATGGCCTTGCCCTAGGCAGAACTTGGGCTTGGCGACGATAGGGGTGGGTCGGCGTCGTGTGGCAGGGGACGCAATCGTGGCCGGTATTCGTGTGTGGGTGGTGTGCGAGGTGACTATGTAGATGGACCCAGGGAGCAATATGGGAAAGAAAAACTAGGGAAAAAAAGTGAAATTATGAGGACAAAAGTATAACCGGTCTTGCCGCAACTCTCCCGATGTTGAGATCTTTGAGGCAGTTTGAGGGGTTGCTAAACGAGCATGACTGATCCATCTTGCAATGTGGTGCTTACGCTTAACACAGGCTCTCCAATGTCCTACTGATTACAACTTGATTTCTCAATTAATTATTCATTGGGAAAATTTCAAATAAAGGTTTAAAGTGGAGTTATTTTTTCAAATAAGGGCCCAAGTGAATCTTGTCTCAAAAAAGGGCATGAATTAGCCAACTCAGTCTCAAATAAAGGCCTCAACTCACCGGCTGACCAAATCTTTGCCGGTCGGCTAAAGCTAGGGCAATTTCGTCCAAAAATTACGTAAAAGCAAACACCCAAAATTGAGTTCTGATTTCGTCGTTCTTCTGGGTTTTCTCCTTCTCACCTTGGCTCTTCAATTCTTGCTAGTTTTCTCTCTCTCTCTAGAGTTTTCTCCCAATCAAATCAGAGAGAATCCTCTCCGCTCTTGCCCTCGCACACATTTTCTTCTTCAGTGATAGTTTTTGACTACGTGGTGCTTTTGATTCACCGTCAATGGAGTTGCACGAGTGACCGTGCAGATTAAGCCAAATTTGAGCTGACATTCAGGTTCGACGATTCTCGGAGCTCGACCCACTAATGTTGTTTGTTGCGCAATGCAAGTTTTGCATGAGAGGAGTAGGGAGGCTGAGCAAAGGATTACGCGTAAGATGACTCTGATGCATTCATCAATTCTTGCACCTTTTGTACTGCACAAGTATGCATCAAATGAGTTGGAAATAGTGGCGAGTGAAATTCTCCTGCTTCACGCTTACCTGCATTGCCTGGATTTGATCGATCGTGCATTTCAGATTAGTGCTAGAATGCCGTTGTGCAATGTATGTGTTTGTTAGTTGTGATATGATGTCGGCGCACTTCTGATAACAAGTTTGGTACAGGCGATATATGCTTATTGCACCCTTTAGTGAGATATGTGCTTGTTGTGCTTGGAAGGAAAAGGCTTGTGACGATGCCAATTGATACCCTTTTGAGAACTACGACATGCCATAGTTCTTCTTCATCTGTGTCGATGTAGAGGGGTGGCAATCTTCTTTAAAAACTATTATGAAGTGATTGCCTAACTTTTGTGATGTATAGTTATATTGGTGGAGTAACGTGTGCGATATGATTTACAATTGCTTATGGTCACGTAAACTGTGGCCCCTTAGCTGTCAAGACTGCTAGTGTCGATTGGATCAATTCCCACTTTGAGCATCAAGTATTAGGTTTTTGTTTATGTCACGAGTACTGCAGTATCAATGAAGAAGATGCTCGAGATGCAGTTACTTAATTTTGATGTAGTTCTCGCAAACTACCCTCCACCACTGCCAAAGCGCTTTTGGCTGAAATTTAGATTAGGATTACGTCTAGTTTGCATCTAAGTGAGTTTTGCATGCATAGTTAGATAGCTCATCATTAATTTATACTCATATAGCCATCTAGGGATTTTCGGCACTTTGATATAAGCATTTCGTGTTTATTTTAATTTAGTGCACATTTACTTTTGATTTAAAGCTCACTGATCGTTTTATGGGGATTAATAAAGAGGGGCAAAAGGACACCAGAGATGTTATAACTTATGTACGGAGATCACTTTGATGCCATAACTTTTTTTCGGATCACTTTGGTGTCAAGTCGGAGGAAAATAGATCACTTTAGTAACTGTGGCCAAAAAGCTGACTTGACATTTATATTTAAAAAAATGGTCTGACTTGTACACGTGAAAATTAGGTAGCTTTTTTTCGAATTTTTTAATTTTTTGATTAAAAAAAAAACGTTGCAACAGCGGCGAGGGAGCCCTCGCCGCTTCTACCACCAACCCACCACCACTAGGAAGGGCTAGTGGTGGTGGGCGGAGTGGTCAGTAAGGGCTGGATCTAGCGAGGCGAAACCTCGCCATCGTGACCCAGGCGACAGCGAGGTCTGGCCTCACTTTTGCTAGGCGAGGCGAGACCTCTCCATTGCCTGGGTCACAACGGTGAGGTCGGCCTCGCCGTCGCCTGGGTCGCGACAGCGAGGTCGACCTCCCTCAGCAAAGGCGAGGCCGACCTCGCCGTCACGACCCTGGCGATGGCGAGGTCTCACCTCCCTCAGCAAAGGCGAGACCGACCTCGCCGTTGCGACCCAGGCGACAGCGAGGTCTCGCCTCGCCGGATCCGGCCCTTACTGGATCTCGGCAAGGGTCGCCAGGGGTCGGCGACCCTCACCAACCACTACACCCACCACTGCAGACCCTTCCCGACGGTGGTGGGTTGGCGGTAGCAGTGGTGAGGCCTCCCTCGCCGCTGCTGCAATGTTTGTTTTAATATAATTTTAAATTTTTTTTCTAAAAAAGTACATATCAGCAGGCTAAACGACGTCGTTTTTGGTTTTTAATGTTGACTGGACCTATCCGGCAAGCCATGTCAGCGCCACATCAGATTTCCGCTGAGCCACGTCGGCATTGGCACTAAAATAATCGTTTTTCCAAAAAGTTGACACCAAAGTGTTCCGAAAAAAAGTTATAACACGAAAGTGATCTTCATACACAAGTTGTGGCACTTCTAGTGTCCTTTTGCCAATAAAGAGGCCTTGTCTAATTTTTACGCAATACGACTTGAATTCTCTACTTTTGCCAAACACTATTTGATTTTGCTTCAATATCACTTGAATAACATTATTATTATTATTATTATTATTATTATTATTATTATTGGTAACCGAGGTGTCCGGGCCAGTTTGCGCACACCTCGACTATTCCTCGGGGGAGACTATCACAGCAATCCATCGCCATGGCCCCCCACTTAAATCACTAGTGCTCAGTTAGGGAATCAAACCTGGGACCAGTGCATCTAACCACACAATCCCGAGTACGCCATAACCAACTGAGCTATCCATGGGTGGGTGAATAACATTATTTTTTTTTTGGTAAAGTGAATAACATTATTATTGCCTCTTACCAAAACAAAAAAAAAATTATTATTGCTTGATTCATCTATACATGATCACCTTTTTATGTTTAAAAGGATTTAGGAAAATAAAATTGGCAAGATCACATATAAATTCTCTTCACAAAAGAGAAAAGGTATCGATAATGGGCGTTAGATTCATATAGCATAACTAAGTTCTTAAATTCAAGAAACTGTAGTTCGTAGGAGTAAGATGGATTTCTGTGTCTTACTCGGGCTCCTAACCGGCACATGATAGGCTAGTGGCAGTTTTAAAGTAAATCAAAATTAAATAATTTAATCAGAAAACCAAGTATTGATCAATAAGAATTGGGAGGGTCCATTCTAGGCGTAGGCGTAGGCGTAGGCACCGCCTCGAGAGAGAAATCATTTGCGCCACTTGGCAATCCGTCAACTTTCCTCAGGGTCTCAACCTCGGGGAGGTTGCGACCATCAAGGAGGAGAGTCAAAAGGACAAATTAGTTCTTCCCAAAACTTGATCAGGTCAAGGTGAAATTAGAGTCGAGATATTGTTAGCGCAAACGCCTGATGAATGGATTAGGCACAAACAACCAACATGGGTGGAGCCAACTGATCTTGACACGGTCGTCCTTGATTGAGCCGGATTGTATCTGTCATTGATGGTGGAGCCAGATTTGGCTCCGCCATGGCCCGACTTTGGGTGGGGAGAGATAGAGAGAGAGCCCCCAACAAGTAGGCGACAGTAGCAGGTAAGGGTTTTGTAATGAACGAATAGAGAGAGAAGGGAGACGGGATAGAAGAGAGAAAAAAAATAATTAAAACTATGACTCTATTTATTTCATGAAAAATAAATGATTTAAAAATATTTTCTAAAAAACAATCGCTTATATCACTACAAAAATGAAGATCATGAATGCTCCGTTATTTAGTAAAAAAATGTTGGAGCCGTTGGCATAGCATATCCCTTATTTTTTTGGACTTTGCTAGTAGAACCGTCTTTGAGCCACTATGAGAGTAATATATTGTGAACCATAAATTCTTGAAAGAGTGGACCCCACAACATTTATAGTGTTTTTTTTATTTTTTTTGTGATCCAAAATATGATGTTAATCTCACAGTAGAATAAATATTGTCACTTAATCATTTCTATTATTTTTTATTCTTTACTTTTGTTAAGTTATTGAGCAAGAAGTCCATTTATTGACAATGCTTATTATCAATTGTAAACTCTCTTGAGAAGTATACGAATGTTGTAGTAGTACTTGGGATTTTATAGTGTGATCTACGAGCTTCGAGTAAGAGTAGCATAGGCTGCATTGTAACGATTAAAAGGATTACTAGTGGATTCCAACTTGTTGATGGCCATTAATATGGGAGAGTGGACGTAGGATTAATCTAAGCCAAACAACTATAAGATCTGCCTGCAACTCTTCTATCTCTCTCCATTTATTTCCCACTTAATTTTATTTGATAGAAGCATACCGCACTTAATTTTATCAGCTTACTCTTGCAAATTTTAAATTGCCCGCATATATCAAACTTGATTTTAATAATTCCGTAAAAAAACAATCAAGTTCCGTTTATCAACCTATTCAACGCTCTCTATGTTGTATATTTAACCACAACGGAGGGGACCCATGATGGACGGACAAAGGGGTGGCAAAGATATATTTATGATTCTATCCCCCATGAGTTGGTCGTGACTATACTTCGTTAGTCGAAATGAGTCTTGGCCAATGACGGGTAAGAAATAGACACTCACGTGTGTATATCTGTAGACTACTATGTAATATTTGCATATTATGAGCTTTTATGTTCATCTGTGCACATTTAAGCGTTAAATTGAATGTCATACTTACTACTTTTATTTAGTGCATACATTGTTATAGCCATTTCTACATAACACATGTATTGCATTATCCAAAATGAACTTGAATAATATGTTGATTTCGCTATGACAATGATATGTGACATTAATTGTTGATTGTTATTATGTTGCGCTCTCCGGTTGAGTGGTGAGTATATCTTTTATTTTAGATTTACAGCTTTCATTTACTAAGCTTAGGCTCACTCAAAAATATTTTCCAAATTTATTGAGTTCAGAGTTCAATGACATTTAGATTAGCGCTTTCAAAAACCTCTTTTAGGTATGGTAGGGTTATTAGTTGTTAAGGTTGCACCGTACGAACATTATTAGATATTTTGTGACCCCGTCCAGCCGAGAATACTTCAAGGCCCAGCCTTGAACCGCGGCCGGTTCAGAGTTGTCAAGGAGAAGTTGAGGCCCTTTGAGGTGTCCCGAGGTAGCCTTGAGCGGTGCCGGTGGCCCGTGGTGGCGTCAAGGTGTTGTCGGACTGGTTTGGGATCATTTGGCGAGCGAGGGAGCCTCGGAGCGCACTGTCCAGGGCTGGATTGAAGCCTTTTGGGGTCTCGTTTGACTTTAATAATGGTCATAGCCGTCCCTATTGCTTTAGTATGTCATTTCGGGGTCAAAATTAGATGTTTTTGCCATATCGCTATCGAATTGGGCTAAAGTACACCACAAGTGCCATAACTTGTGTATGGCGATCACTTTGGTGCCATAACTTTTTTTCGGATCACTTTGGTGCCAAAATCGGAGAAAAAATATCACTTTAGTGCCAATTTGGCCGGAAATCCGACGTGGCATTTTTTATTAATTTTTGACGCCGACGTGGCTCGCCGGAGGGCTGAGTCAGCGTGTACAGTCAGTATTTTTTATTTTAAATAATTTTTTTCAACGTATACAGTCAGCATTTTTAATTTTAAATATTTTTTTCCTTTTTTTTTCTTTTTTTTTTCTCCCCTCGCCGGTCGGTTGCCGGTGGCCGGCCGGCCACCGGCCACCGGCGAAGCCCTACAAGGGCTGGGCGAGGGCGGCCTTGCCCATGGCCGGCGAGGGGCGGCCGACCTTCGCCGGCGATGGGCGAGGGCGGCCTTGCCCATGGCCGGCGAGGGGCGGTCGACCCTCGCCGGCGATCGGGCGAGGGCGACCCTCGCCGGCCCAGGCGAGGGTCGCCCTCGCCAGATCCGGCGAGGGCGACCCTCGCCGGCGTGGGCGAGGCGCGCCTGGCCGCGAGGGTCGCCCCGGCCAGATCCGGCGAGGGTCGCCCTCGCCTGGTCGAGCGTGGCCGACCCTCGCCCGACGCCGGCGAGGGCCGGCCTCGCCCCACGCCGGCGAGGGTCGCCCTCGCCGGATCTGGCGAGGGCCGGCCTCGCCCGTCGCCGGCGAGGGTCGGCCGCCCCTCGCCGACCATGGGCAAGGCCGCCCTCGCCCAGCCCTTGTCGGGCTTTGCCGGTGGCCGGCCGGCCACCGGCAATCGGCTGGCGAGGGAGAAAAAAGAAAAAAAGAAAAAAAAAGGAAAAAAAAAGAAAAAAATATTTAAAATTAAAAATGCTGACTGTACACGTTGAAAACAATTATTTAAAATAAAAATGCTGACTGTACACGCTGACTCAGCCCTCCGGCGAGCCACGTCGGCGTCAAAAATTAATAAAAAATGCCACGTCGGATTTCCGACCAAATTGGCACTAAAGTGATCTTTTTTTTTCCGATTTTAGCACCAAAGTGATCCAAAAAAAAGTTATGGCACCAAAGTGATCGCCGTACACAAGTTATGGCACTTGCGGTGTACTTTAGCCTATCGAATTGTGTTATCGTGATTGATTTGTGGTTCATCGACATATTTTAGTATAAATTAGATGTTTAATCTTGTTATCTTAAGTCTGAATGAAAAATGACGGAAAAACGATAAATGGAAAGGACAAAAAAATTTGAATTTGCAACTAGTGATAAATCACATTTTAAGGAATAATCTAATTCATGTTTAGACGCATCTCATGTTATTAGATATTCCACTATAATTGTTTCGTTTTAGGATGTATATACTCTTTAATTCAAGGTGTTTGCACTTTTTATTTTGAGAAAAATATAAAAAAAAATTCGATTTGCAGTTAGTTGCGAAATGCATGATTAGGATTAGTTTAATCCATGCTTAATCACAGCTCATTACCATTGAATATTGCATGATCATCAATTAATTTTAGGGAGCGTGCGTCATTTTGTGCACGTCTAAATTTGGGCATAGCTCACGGGGGTCTTCTCCCGGGACTTTATAATAAGGCAATGTAATATTTTTTGCCTAACTTCTGTTGGGTTTTATTTACCTCATTTAATTTCGATATAATGGAATCATGTTTGTCATGGTTTTATCATGTTTATCTGGATGTTGGAATATATGATTGTTTGCTCAATTAGCATGCCATGAATGATCACCTAGATGTGCGCGCCTAAGAATTAGCGTGCCATGCGTGAATATATGTTTCAAAACAAAAATAAAATGGTACCGAAATGATGATAGTTCGACATCTAGCGCAATCTGGTCCCTGAACCCAAATCACCGATTCGTAGAAGTAAAGCATAATCTCCCATTTTACTTGACCTCTAATTGGCCTTTAATAGGTTACTGTTGGCTTCAAAAATAAAACAAAATTTCATAATAAACCGAGAAACCAAGTTGCGACTGGTGGGGTTTGAAAGAATCCAATGCAAGATATAAAATGCCACCTTGCAAGAGAGACCGTCTGCACTTGCTTGGTAATTTATTAATTCAACTCGAGGTAAAATATATATTATGTTCCGCCTCAGGAGGATCGCGATGCAGAGAAACAAGAGAAAGAGCAAAAGGAACGTCCATACACATGGGTTTAATTCCGGTAGGATCAGTGCCACAATTTTACTTACCTGCCACAATGTTACTTACGAGCACAAGCCAAGTAAGCTCGTGGACCCGTCTAGTTCAAGGGATGAAGCCCCAGACAAGATATTTAGCGTATCATATTAGGATAATTTACAGGTTGGTTAACACAACAAACCCTGAAGTGAGGAACATCTCTAGAATAAGTAGTAGAAAGAATTTTTACAAAACTATAGACTGTTCCAAGTGCAAGAAATCAATCGTTTATATCTAAAATGGCCTAGGAGTTGGACAATGGAAGAACCTCCAAGACTATCTTGGGCGATCAGTGCATCTCGAGTTCATCGAAGGGTAAGCAGAATTATCCTAATGCTCGGTGAACCATCAACATCCGCCAGACTCCAAAGATCACAATCCACTAGGGAATTTCGCATTCCTGGACCTCTTCTAGCACCTGGGTAGCGCCCCAAGAAACAGCACAAGATAACCGAGAAGGGGTTGCATCTCGAAGATTTACGGACTGGAGAACCTCAGAAAGGAGGATTATGGGATATAGGCAGATATCCTACCTGTTTGTGAAGCGCAGGATGTAAAATTAAGTTGCAAGAAACCAAGGTCCCATACAACGTCCCTCAGTCTTAATTAAATCGTGTTGCTCGTGCGGACTCGCTCATTTTCTCACCCATGGACTTATTGACAACCAAGAGATGGAAAACTCCAAAGCACGAGATGTTCGAGCGTCCCGAGTGCAAGCTCTCCGACCGCAAGAGAAAGCACATGAGATTAAAGATTGAGTGCAAAATCACTAAGGGTGATTTTGACGGAGGGTTAATGGAAAGAAAATTTGACTCATGTAAAAGTCTGTAGTCTTTTATGAGACAAAAAAAAAAATTAGAGTCAAATTGAAACTTACCCTAAAGCTGGAATTTTTTATGAGATAAATAAGAGAGTTTAGGATAGACTTAGTACTGAACCTAAAGTTGAGTATTTTTTATTAGACAATAAAAGTTCAGATAAAATTGGGACTAGACCTAAAGTTTGGGATTTTTTATGGGATAAAAAATAGTTTAGGATAGAATTGGGATATGACCTAAAGTTCAAAATTTTTTATGAGACAAAACGTAAAATTGAGACAAAAACTAAAGTTTGAGGCTCTTTAGGGTATTAGGCTTTTGTTTCAGTTAGTGGAGTCGACCAAGGCAACTAGAAAAGGAAAGCTGACGATGGCCTTTGTTAACTGAATTGACCGAATTTTAGTGGATGTTGTGCGAGGATTTCTTTTCGTGTGATATTCTTTTTCCGTGGATGGATCAGACTTCTATTTGGTTTTCCTTCTCCAAATACGTTATATAAATATACGGTTATGGTTTTCGTGATGTCCATGGCTAGAACAAAGAAGACTTGAAGCACCAAAAATAGTATTTGCCATTCGGTTCGTGATTTTATTCGTGGAATTACACTGAGAGTTCAAGTGTTTGTAGCGATTAAATCTTGTGGTAAGATTTGCGTATAATTCTTTTGCAAGATTGAGAGATTATTTTGTGAGTAATTGTAGGACTAAATATTACGTGAGTTATTGAGTGTAACTGGGGCTTGGAAAATACTGAGAGTGTTTGAATAACTCAAGTGTGATTGTAATCTCCGTTGTATCTCTTGATATATAGTGGAATTCATGCCGCTCCCCTATGAACGTACGTCACTATGACTGAACCACGTAAATCTAGTGTCTGATTTATTTTCTAGTTCTACCTATTCTATTATTTGATCGCTTGCTTCCGCAACAATTAGTATCAGAGCTAGGCATGATTAAGTTAAAACAAATCGATAGCGACAAAAGAAGGAAAAGTGAGAATCGACTGAATAAATAGGAAGGATTTTGATTTCTAGAAGATGCAGATTGAGAATCATCTATATTAGATGAAACTGCACTTGCCCTTGTATGGGGAGAAGCCAGAGACTATGAAGCAAGATGACTAGGAATTGCTGAATAGACGAGTTTTGAGTGTTATTCGGTTGACATTGGCTCGTAACGTCATGTTTAACATCGTAAAAGAAAAGACCACTACTAATTTGATAAAAACCTTGTTAGATATGTACGAGAAGCCCTCTACGATCAACAATGTCTATTTGATGAGATGTGTGTTTAATTTAAAGATGAGCAAAGGCACGTTAGTTGCCAATCATATTAATGAATTCAATGTGATCGTTAGTTAATTGAGTTGAGTTGACATTGACTTTGAAGATGAGGTATGTGTTTTGATTTTATTATCCTCATTACCTGATAATTGGAATATTACTTTTATTACTGTTAGTAATTCTTTTGGGTCAACAAGTTTGACGTTTGATAGTGTTCGAGATTTAATTATGAGTGAAGACATCCATAGAAGAGAATCTAGTGAATATGTATCTGCTACTTTATTAGGTGAAAATAGAGGAAGAATTAGTACTCATGCTAGTAGGAGTAATATAAACTCAAAGAAACGTAGTCAATCTAGGACTGATGGTATTGTTTTGTTGGAGTTGTGGCAAGAGAGGGCATGTTAGAAGGGATTACTTTAAGCTCAAAAACGATAAGGATAAAGGAATTAGAGTTGATTATGCACTCGATGTTGCGGCTATAGCATACGGTAATTCGGATAGTGCTAATTTTGTCTTGTCTGTCACTAATTGTTCATTATTTAATGGCTTGATTATGGATTTTGGTTGTTCGTTTCATGCTATACCAAATAGTAATTGGTTTACTACTTATCAGTGTACCGATAGTAGTAAAGTGCAATTGGGGAACAACGCTAAGTGCAATGTTATAGGTGTTGGTAATGTTAGAATCAGAATGAATGATGGTATTGTGGGTGCATTGATTGGAGTGAGACATGTTTCAAAATTGAAGAAAAATCTAAATTGCTTGAGTATCCTGGATTTAGCTGGATGTCAATATTCTTCATAATGTGGAATTTTGAAAATTATGGTGATAATGAAAGGAATCAAGTACAGTGGCCTATATGAGCTTCAAGGTGAAACAGTGATAAAATTCACTGTGGAGACGTCGGATGCATCAGTTCGAGAATCTGAATTGTGGCATATGTGTTTAGGGCACCTTAGCGAGAGAAACCTGAAAGTTTTAAGTGAAAAGAATTTGCTATGTGGTTATGTTGCTGACGAACTGAATGTATGCAGGAGCTGTGATTTAGATCATCGGCAGAAAGTGTAGTTCGGTGAGACTGTCAAAGAAATCGTGGATATTACAGAATTAATTCACTTAAATGTTCATAGGTTGTTGCGGTTTTCTTTAAGGAAGAGTGTTAGATTTGTGTTAACAGTTATGGATGACTACTCAAAGAAGACTTGGGTATTTGTACTAAAACACAAGTTTGATGCTGCTGTCAAGATCATGCAATTAAGAGCTTTGATAAAAAAGGAGACTACTAAAACAATCAAGCAGGTGCAGACTGACAATAGTATGGAGTTTTGTTCGAAACTATAAAACGAATTCTGCATCAAGGGATAGTAAGACACCGCACTAGTGCTAGTCAACCACAACATGTTGCAAAGTTGATGAGCAAAATATTATTAGAGACAGCTCATAAAATGCTCGCTGGTATGGCTAGAAAATTTCTAGCGGATGCCCATAGTACGACAAGGTACCTGAAGAATAGATACCCATCGACTACGATTGGATATTTGACTCCCGAAGAACTATAGTTAGGTAATGTTGCTGATTATTCTGTTCTTAGAATATTTGGTTACCCATGTTATGTTCGAGTTAGTGATGGTAAGCTCAATGGAGGGGCAAGAAAGTGTATGTTCCTAAGTTATGCACAAGATGAGTGGGCCTATCGGTTGTGGTGCCTAGAATTAAATTCATTTGTTGTCAGTAGAGAAGTTACGTTTGACAAGTCTCTAGTACTTCGAGTTAGGAGTGATTTTAGTAGTATTCATACGAATTTGAATGGTGTTCAGCTTGAGGTGGAGTTGCAATCAGAAACTCCTGAGGTAGCGAGAACTAGAGAAGTAATCGACATAAATGGTTCTTGTAACGAGATGGACCCTGTAAAGTCAACAATTTTCGTAACTGCTGATATTAAGAAGATGTGTATTCAATCTTTTGAAAGATATGAATGCAACGAAGGTTTTGCTTTATTTGCGATTGAGGAGGTTGTGTCGGAAAATCCCTATGGAGCAGTTAAAGGTGCATGTGGAGTTGGTGTTCTGAAGAGGTCCACGATTATGACAAAGTTCAAGTGAGGCTTGGACTTGAAAGATATCTATTGTGATTGAGTCCATTAAGGCTGTGGTAGAGTAGTAGCAAAATTCGGCAAAGCAATTGTGATTTGGTTTAAACGTCGAACCAATGTGGAGATAGTTAAAATATGTTTCGAGTTTGAGCATGATAGGCGAAACCCAATCCAAAATTAATTATTATTTGTAGAGGTTTGAATATTCTGAATTGGATATTTTTACAGACGCCTGCAATTGAGCAATACATAAACTCTTCTACGGGGCACACAAATTAGTCTTCTGAATGTCATAATATTGAAGCTGAAGTCACGGTCAAGCAAAAGAAATTCAAAAAAAAAAGGAGGGCCACATGTTTATTTCAGTTGGTGGAGTCGGCCGAGGCAAATAAAAAAGGAAAGTTGAGCATGGCCTTTGTTGATTGAATTGACCGAATTTTAGTGGATGCTGTGTGCGAGGATTTCCTTTCGTGTGATATTCGTTTTCCAAGGATGAATCAGACTTATATTTGGTTTTCCTTCTCCAAATATGTTATATATATATATATATATGTGTGTGTGTGTGTGTGTGTGTGTGTACGGTTATGGTTTTCGTGTAGTCCATGCCTAGAACGAAGAAGACTTGAAGCGCCGAAATAGAGTGCTTGGCATTGGGTTCATGGATTTGTTCATAGAATTACACCAAGAGTTCAAGTATTTATAGCGATTAAATCTTGTGGTAAGATTTATGTATAATTCCTTCGCGAGATTAAGAAATTATTCCGCGAGGTATTGTAGAGCTAAGGTTGCGTATGGCAACCATTCTGTGCTCAAAAACAGATTCTGGGTAGAAAAAATTCTTTTTTATTTCGTGCCCGAAAATAATTTCAAAGTATTTTAAGGCGTTTGGTAACTGCCTAAAATTTTTGTTCTTAGAATAGAAAAAGAACATAAATGTGTTTCCTTACCAAAAAAAAAAAGAACATAAATGTGTTTAGCAACTACACAAAATTTCTTTTTATTAATAATATTTTGAATTTTTTAATACTTCTTTATTTTTTATTTTTTTCCTTTTTTTTTTTTCCTTTCTTTCCCCTCCCTTCCTTGGCCAAGGCTGGCCACCGGTGCCAGCAAGGGCGTTGTCGGCCTTGCAGTCACCAACCCAGGCGACGGCGAGGTCGGCCTCGCCAGATTTGGGCAAGGTACCCAAGTCCGTCGCCAACCCTAGCAACGGCGAGGTCAAGCCTCGCCCAGCCAAGGTGAGGCCAACCTCATCGTTGCCACCCAGGTCATGGACCTGGGTGGCAACGATGAGGTTGGCCTTACCTTGGTTGGGCAATGCCTTACCGTCGCAGTCGCGAGCCGCCCTCGCCCAGGCAGTAAGGGCGATCCTCGTCAGCCACCGGCGAGGACCGCGATGCCCTCACCAGCCTTGGCCTATGGCTGGTCACCGACGGCCAGTGGTCGGCAGGTGGCAAGGCCAAAGAACAACAACAAACCAAAAAAAGGAAGAAAAGAAGAATTAGTTCCGGAAAAATTGTTCCAAAATCAAGAAGCTACTTTTTTTTTCTTCTTGATACTATTCCAAAACTGATTCTGAGCACAATTTTTTGTAAAATTATGCCCAAGCACAAAAAATTTAACAAATAAATTTCTGTTCCCAAAATAATTTTGGAAACAAAAGAACATAATCAGTTACAATTTGGCAAGTTGCCAAACGCACCCTAAACACTACATGAGTTATTTAGTGTAATTAGGGTTTGAAAAATGTTGAGAGTGTTTAAGTGACTTGAGTGTGGTTGTAATCTCCGTTGTATCGCTTGATCTATAGTGGAATTTATACTGCTCTCCCCGCGGACGTAAGTTACTACGATCGAGTCACAGAAATTTGATGTCTAATTTATTTTCTAGTTCTATCTATTTTATTGTTCGATTACTTGCTTCTGCAACAATTTCCCTCGACGAGAGAAGCAGTGTTGAGGATGAGGACGTTTTCACTGACCAAGGAGTTCAACTGATCGACATTCCCTGTGTAGGATGCTTCAAACAACCTAGGATCCATGCTTCGTTATGCTTCTTTGGGTGTCAAAATGAACGGGAAAGACAATTAGCGCGATTGATGATTCTTATGTTGGACAATTTATCTTCTACTACTCGTTAATGTATTTGAGTATGAAAAGAACATTCAAACCGATCTCTATTTCCAACTAGGAAAATGACAATTGGACCAATCTTGATGAGCTTTACTCGGAGGAAGTATTCACCAAAGAATATATATCACGAGGTTATCACCGACTCTTGGTTTTCACTTGCTTGTAAAACTAGAATACAATTCATTTCAATAAGGGGGAGGTATATCGACCATAGAAAACCATGGGCCCATAATTGACTTTAACATGTTTTGAATCCTAGAAAATGCCCTGAAGCACCATGTGTCATGGGCATAGCCCAAAAAAAAAACACGTGTCACCAATTGAAATGGGCTTAGGATAATACCGACAAGCCATTGAATTGTAACAAATTACATAAATCCATGACTCTTGGCGAGGAACACGAAATTTTGTGACTTTGAAATAGTGTCTGTCTTCTCTAGCAAGCAAAGTCGGTAGATTAATCCCTTGGACAAAAGATTCTCGCACTTAAAATAAATATTTAGATGGTTAATAAGATATCTATCTCTACAGAAAGTTTGAATCATCTTCTGGTCAATAGTGGAGTTGCAGGAAGAATATTATGCATAGATAGTGTTAGACACCCAAAATTATCCTTGGTAGGAATGGGCCATCCACAAGTTACAGAAGATATAAAATACGGCTCACATGGCAAAACTATGAGAAAGGCCGTAAGTCAGACCCAAAGGCAATTGTCGACAGGACACGTCATAAAGGCGTCGACAAGTTTAAAATCACGAGCTTTGCACGTGATGTCGACAAATCTAAGCCTTGCATGTAACGTCGACAAGTCTAAGATCACGAGCTTTGCACGTGACGTCGACAAAGTTCAGAATCGCGGGTTTTGTGCAAAATCATGGTATTACGTGGTGAAAAATTCACTTACACATGTCAAAAGGTAAAGACACAACCGTGGGCATCAAGGATAACAAGAAATAGAATGACACGTGGAAGAAAATTAGCTACTACGTGATGCCCAAGGAGCGTAAGCAATACCAACAAGTCAGGAAACAGTTGAAGCACGGAACGTAAGGAAGTGGAAAACGACTTTCAAGAAACGATTGTTAAGCTGCTCTATAAATACTCAAGGATTTCTAACGTAGAGAGGACCTTCTTCAACAACACAATACATCCTTTATTTAGCCTTTATCTTTAAAGCACATTAGGAGTAGAATTAGTCATAATCTTCCGATTCTATGTCGTAGATTCAATTCCGACGAGGGTCTTTATTAGGTTCAGTATTGTTGATTAAATTCCAATGTTGAGCCATTAGCTTAGTGTCGTAGATTAAATTCTGGTGCTGTGTTTGGAGTATAGCTGTTGATTAGATTCCAGCCGTATTCATTCGAGTTACGTCATTGATTAAATTTTGACATGCTTTTAAGTTGTGTCATTGATTAAATTCCGGCATAGCTTAATTTCAACATTTGCCAATTGTCGTTTCATGTTTAGTATTGTCGAGTCGAGTAAGGGTGTAAGATCTCCATTGGGATTAATAAACGCATTTGACATTCTCTGTCAAAACTTGACTCAAGACCCTAGTCTCCTTTAATAAAATCCGAAACACAGCATTCGATGAAAGATTTTTCGACGTAGTAACAAACCGACGAAACATCTTTTTGGCACGCCCGGTGGGACCCTTATTAAGTTAAGTTGAGAGAGTGTTATGCCACGCATCCAAAGTAAAACCAACTTGGATAATACTACTGACGAGCAAGCTGCATCGATGGCGGAAGATAGTAACCATGCTGAGACATCATCCGCTCAATTTCTTCATTCCGAGGTGGCTAACCAGTCTTGAGAAGAGGCCGCCGATATGTCAAGGCAGTGTGTTGAAAAAAGAAGGCAAACTGAGCTCACACCAGTTGTACTTTCTACCATAAGACGAACTATTGAGGAAACTCAGAACGAGCTCGCTGATATATGTGGTAAGGCGTATGACTGAAATGGTTAGGCCTTTGATCATTAACACTTATCATGAATGCACACAAGGTCAACATAGAGGGTCCATTGCACCAACCCAACTGAGAACAAGGTCCCCATCAGCATTGGGGGGTCCTACTATACAGTTCAGAAATGTCATGCAAACTACTTCTACAATTCCATCCATTCGTATATTACCAAGGAATGAAACCTTGCCAATAGCAACCAGTGAAGGATTACTACACGCTAGCACAGACTTGAATGGAGTAATTGCTTGACAGCCAGTGATAGACGAAAACCTCCAAAGAGGACATCAGATTGCTTAGATACAAGGCCCATCTGCTATCCACGTAAGTCCTCTACCGGTAGTCCTAGATGCTCAGAATCTTATAGCACCATTCCCTAGGGCGGCAAGAACAAATCCAGCAAATAAACATCCAACCACAACGTCAGGCGTCTCAGCCTATGGTGCCTAACGTGAATCGGCATTTTCCACCCCCTATGGGTCCAAATGTTCAAGTCAAGCAACCAATGCCGGCACAATTAAACCTACCAGTTAACCCACCACTAGTTGCTCACAACGTACCACCCCAACAATAGCCACAGTTACCACAGCAGCCGTTCCACCAATTACCTCAACAAAATCTCAATTTGCCATTGCAACCCAATTATATGGTAGCTCCTGCGCCCATCGCTGGTCTAGCACGAAATCAATTAGCAGCGAACCCTGTAATGAGGGGATATCGCTATGATGCGAGATGCCTCCAAAACATTTATAGAAAACTATATCTTGATTATATGGATACGATACCATATCCAAGACGTTTTAAAATGCCAGAATTTACATTGTTCACTAGAGAGAAAGACCGATCTACTTTTGAACATTTTAATCGTTTTCTGGCTCAATGTGGTGATGCGGCTCATGCTGATTATTCGAAATTAAGGTTATTTCCTTTGTCCTTGTCGAAAACCGCTTTTACATGGTATACCGGTTTACTTGCGAATTCGGTTACATCATGAGAACAAATGGAAAGGTTATCTCATTGTCAATTTCAAAGGGCCGTGCCGGATTTGTCGGTAGCTGATCTCTCAACCATGAAACAATTAGCTAATGAGTCTGTCGATCAGTTCATTTCTAAATTTAAGAGGGCAAGGAATAAGTATTTAGTCCCTTTACCTGAAAGGACTTTTGCGGACCTCGCTTTTAATGGATTAAAGTTTGAAATTCAAGAGAGAATGGTTAGACAACCATATTTAGATCTGTTTCGGTTATCAAACATAGCTACCCAGCATGAAAGTCTCCTTTAGGAAAAAGACAAAAGGTATGGTTGACGGGGTGAAGTTCGTTGGGCCGATGCTGATGAGAGCGAGAATGAAGCCAAATCAATAGATATAGCAGATATGGCTCTTGTAAAAATGGTGATTGATAAGCCCTATATCTACAAAGCTCTAAAACCAGCAAGAGTTAGAGAAAAATATAACCTCATGTCAAAGGCTAAAGAACCCATTTTTTATTCTTTCGATATCAACAAGATAGAGGAAATATTTGACTTATTATTAGCTGATGGACAAATCAGGCTGATGGAGGGTCAAGTTTTACTCACCAAAGAGGAATTAGCGGGAAAGAAGTATTGCAAATAGCATCATTCATGGAGCCACGCCACCAAAGACTGTCTTATATTTAAAAGAAACGTCTAGGAAGCTATTAAACAAGGGAAGATAAAATTTTCTAAAGACAAAGGCAAGGCCCCAATGGAAGTTGATATCGATCATTTTTCCCGTAATGGTAGGAATGGTGTCATTACGGACAAACACCAAGAGGCATCAGCCACGTCATTTTTGCGAAAAGTGTTAGCAACTTTTGGAACAAGAGAAACATTACTCCAAAAGTTGAAGACTTTCTCCTGGTAAGGTTGTCGACGAATTTCGGGATTTGGCACTCATTGATTCATATGATGAACAAACTCCTTCTAGAGGTACTAATCATCATAGAGGTCGTTGAGGCCGTAATAAGGCTATTAAGTCATTCAAGCAAAGGTATGAAGAAGATGATCCAACTATTGGTACCTTGGAAGAGCTTAGTGGTAAATATGATTATTATGTAAGTTATGCTCCACCACCTTTATACAATGGAAAGATTGAGCCAAGTGGATGGGGTCCTGATTTCCCTGATCGAGAAGATCTACCATATCGATGAACTCTGAAGGTGCCAAGAGACCCACTTGTAGGTTAATGGTATGAGGTTAGCCGAACTCGAAATCACAGCTCAAACCTAACGCGGACTCAAAAAAGGAGAATGTTGCAAAAGAGAAAAGAATATCAGCTCCAACAACGAGTAAATCAAGTTCACATCAAGCAGGTGAAGCCAGTCTTGATTGTTGAGCAAAAAGCCAGGCCAAAAAATCCTAAGCGTGGGAATTTATTCTGGAAATGAAAATCAGGAATTCAAGCGTCGACATATTGTCAACCTCAACAATCTTCACCGTAACAAGACATTGAGTCTGCACAGTGCGAACCACAACAATTGTCAAAATCAAACTCATCGTTGAGTTCTTGTATGGTTCGAGTATGTCTTCCATCGAACCTTTGGATAATGACGATGGAGTCAGATCGTACGGCAGAAGGTACAATAGAAGAAAAAGAAACGGTAGAGTTCCACTTTGACATTGAGGAGGTAGTGAAATTTGAAAAACCTCCACCCAAGGGTTCAAATCATTTAAGGGCTCTGAATATCAATGCAAAAGTTAATGGCCGACCGGTGTCTAGAGTATTGGTAACGAGGGATCTACACTGAACCTCATCCCATATCGTTTCTATAAGAAACTGGGAAGGCGTGATAAAGAGATTATTTCGTCGAACATTCAATTGTTTGACTTTACTAGAGAAATCTCTGAAGTTATAGGTATTTTCATAACCGACTTAACCGTGAATACCAAAACTTCCAGAACGTCCTTTTGCGTGGTTGATGCAGATGGATCTTACAATCTACTATTGGGCCGAGATTGGATCCACGATAATCAATGTGTACCATCAACCTCTATAAGATGCTAGCATTTTGGAATGGAGATAAGGTAGAGTACGTCAAAGCAAACATCAAATCACAGGTAACATATGCACATGCATCTCCAATTCATCAATTAGCACTGGAAGACGGTATATCAATAAGTAAGCCACCTCTCGTTAACCCCAATAGTATTGCGTTCTGCCATTTTGAAAAAGAGATCGTTGAATGGGTCCCAAAGAGTCAACTGGTAGCACAATTAAATGAGATTGTCAATGGAGAACCTTATATTGTCAAAAGACCTCATTGAGAGGTACTCAGCCTATCAAGCCGAACTTGCAAAGCAATCTGCAGAAGTTGTCAACGGAATCCTTAAATTTGAAGACTCACCCATAAAAGAAAGTAAAAAATCAATCGAAGCTCAAGACCCGTTACAAAAAGTCAATCTTGGACTAGGTAACGAACACCGTCCTATTTATATAAGTTCATTGATTGATGACAACTTCAAAGCTCAGTTGATAAGACTCTTGAAAAAGTATAAGGATTGCTTTACCTGGGATTACAAAGAAATGCCAGAATTAATTAGAAATGTCGTTGAACACCGACTACTTATAAAAAAAAAAAAAAAGGGATTCGGGCCTCACAAGCAGCCGTCCAGACAATTCGCCCTGGAAGTAATTCTTAAAGTAAAAGAGGAAGTCGAGCGATTGCTAGCAATAGGTTTTATTAGGACAGCATGGTACGTAGAGTGGTTGTCTAACATAGTCCCAGTAAAAAAAAAAAGAATGGAAAGTTACGTGTCTGTATTGATTTCAGAGACTTAAATGCAGCTACCCCTAAGGATGAGTATCAGATGCCAATAGCGGATATGCTAGTTGATTCAGCTTATGGAAATGAAATTATGTCATTAATGGATAGTCATTCAAGCTATAATCAAATATTCATTGCAAAAGAGGACATCCATAAAACTGCATTCAGGTGCCCTAGGACTATTGGTACTTTTGAATGGCTCGTCATGCCATTTGAATTAAAGAATGCAGGGGCAACTTATCAAAGGGCCATAAATTTTTTTTTTCATTACATGATTGGAAAATTTATGGAAGTCTACATCAATGACATCATTGTCAAATCGGACCAGGTATGTCATTTAAACTATTTAGAGCAAGCTTTTATTAGGATGCAAAAATTCGACCTAAAAATAAATCCATTAAAATGTGCTTTTGGAGTAAAGGCTAGCAACTTCTTAGGGTTCCTAGTTAATCAGAGAGGAATTGAAATCGATAAGAATAAAGCTAAGGCTATACTAGAATTGCCACCGCCCACAACCAAAAAGCAACTTCAAATGACTTTAGGGAAAATAAATTTTTTGTGTCGATTCATCGTTAACCTGTCAGGAAAATTGAGGTCTTTTTCCCATTGTTGAAGTTGAAAAGTCATGAAGAGTTTGTATAGGAAGACAAACATCAACATGCTTTTGTTCAAGTCAAACGGTATTTGGTTAATTCGCCAGTCTTGATGCTGCCAAGAGCAAGTCAACCATTGAAATTGTTTTTGGCCGCTATCGATACTACCATCGGATGTATGCTAGCGCAGGAGAATGGTGAAGGCAAAGAGCAAGCAGTGTATTATTTGAGTCGGATGTTGAATGATCCTAAAACAAGATACACTGCGATTGAGAAGCTATGCTTGTCATTATTTTATGCATATACAAAATTATGTCATTATATGCTGCCGACTACGGTACATATGATATGTAAAACAAATGTGATAAAGTACATGTTGATTCAGCCTATTGTTAAATGCCAAATTGCTAAGTGGGCATTTGCTCTGATCAAAATAAATCTGGTCTATATGCCACTTAAAGCAATAAAAGGACAAGCCATAGCAAACTTTATTACAAAATACACTGGAGCTCGAAATGAAAGTTGTGAGGGATACGTTCACGTGGTCCCATGGAAGCTCTACTTTGATGGATCTAGTATCCCCGGATCTGCTGGGGTTGGGATCATAATAATTTCCCCTCATGGACAGAAAACGAAACTTATGTTCAAAATGAATTTTGAATGCTCCAATAATCAGACCGAATATGAAGCCTTAATTGTCGGCTTAAATATATTGGCCAACATGAAAATAAGTTTCATCAAAGTTATAGGGGATTCTCAATTGGTGATAAAGCAACTATCTGAGGAGTACTACATCTTACCTTACCAAAAAAAAAAAAAAAAAAAACTATCTGAGGAGTACCAGTGTCTTAACGAGAATATTATATCTTATTATTCACTAGCCAAAAGCTCCTAAATCACTTTAACGATTTTGACTTAGTCCATATTAAAAGAGAGCATAACACGGAGGCCAATGATCTGGCACAAATGGCTTCCGGATATAAAATATCAAAATAGCTTGTCAACCATATGATTACTCGGACCAAGGTCCTACCATTAATGGACAATAGAGTCATGTTTACACAGTCGACAGAAATTCCTGTTGACGACATGACTATCGACAAAATGATAGTCTAAGATTGGAGAGCCCCATTTATAGAGTATCTCAATAACCCAGTCTCTATTGATAAAAATTTCAAAAGAAAACCCTTCAATTATTTAATGATTGGGGACGAGTTATATCGTAAGACTGTGGATGGGTTATTGCTTAAGTGCTTGGGACGACAAGAATCTATGATAGCAATAGCTGAGGTTCATGAAGGCATATGTGGAGCCCATCAATCAAGGATAAAAATGAAGTGATTACTCCGTCGATATGGTTATTTTTTGCCAACTATTACCAGAGATTGCATAAGTTATGCTAAGGGGCGTGAACCCTGCCAATGGTATGGACCCACTCAGCATGTTCCTGCAGCCGTAATGAAACCCATTATTAAACCTTAGCCGTTTAGGGGCTGGGCTATGAATATAATAGGAAAAATCTACCCCCATTCGTCAAGAAAACATAGCTTCATTCTGGTTGCTACCGATTATTTCACCAAATGGGTTGAAGTAGCTTCATATAAGAGTATAACGCAAAAAACAGTGAAGGAGTTCATCGAGGAGCGTATTATTCATCGATTTGGCATTCCAAAATCTATAACTATGGACCAAGGCATGGTTTTTACTGGGTAGGAGGTGATTAGTTTCGTCAAGTCTAGAGGCATTAAAATGATTCATTCAACTCCTTATTATGCCTAAGCCAATGGTCAAGCTAAAGCCTCCAACAAAGCTATTATTGCATTAATTAAATGACATCTGGATGATAATCCTAGACAGTGGGATGTGTTGTTGTTGACTATATTATGGGCTTATAGAACGTCTAAAAGAAGTACTACCGAAACTAGCCCATATATGCTTACTTATGGACAAGAAGCAATCCTCCTTGTCGAAATTATGATTCAGTCTTTACGAGTCAAACTTCAGAATAACTTAGCCAAGGAGGAGTATGACGAGTCAATATTTGCCAATGTCAATGAATTGGGGGAAAACAAAGCAATTGCCCTAGAAAAGCTAATCCTCTAGAAAGATAGGGTCGCCAAAGCATATAATAAACATGTAAAGTGCATACAATTTGAAATTGGCGACTTAGTATGGAAGACCATTCTACCAACGAGTTCGGACAGTGAAAAGTTTAGTAAATGGTCACCAACTTGGGAAGGACCATTTATGGTAACCGAAGCATTTGTTGAAAATGCTTATCGACTAATGCATATCGATGGAAAGGAATTTTCTCATACTATTAACGATAAGTATTTGAAGAAGTATTATCCTACTATCTAGGAAATGTAAGATATGAAGGAAGAAGAGACTGAAAATTCTGAATAGGCTTCATTCGTAAGCCAAAAACATATATATATATATATATATATAAAAGAAGAAAATTTTACGTCCATCTTTTTCTTCTTCTTCCTTCCTTCTTCTCCTTCTTCTTTCATCTTCTTCTTCTTCCTTCCTTCTCTCCTTCTTCCCTTCCGAACCCAAACCTGCTAGCCATCTTCACTCTCCCAAGCCGAGACCAACATGCTCTCTAAAACGGACCACGAAGTACTGCATCGCTCCTCTAAGCGCTGATTCGCCACTTCGACCCGCTCCTGGGCCTCCTCGAGTTTGGGGAGCATCTCATCCAAGTTCGACAACCGTTTGTTGAGCTTTCGGATAATTTCAAGGTGGGAGTCCACCAGTTCATCTGATTTTTCAGCCATTCAGCCCAAGGACGTGGAAGCGGAGGTGACAAAGGTTTCACAACAAGAATCCATCGAGACGTCCATCTCGAGTTCGTCCTTTTCAAGGCTGGGAACTCCTCGCCCTAACTTTTTCTCCGCTCCCCAGATCCGCTCAACAATCAGCTCCCTGTATTTGTTAAGATGTTCATGAGAAGAGTGAAGTTGGCCCTGCACGTCATAGAGTGTTTTGTATACCACATCGGTATGCTGAGCTTCCTCCTTGATGCTCTCGGACAAGCGGTCCACAACAAAGTACGTATGGAGGCCCTCCCATTATCCTGGAACTGGGACACCCCGTGCTCGAAGACGGTGACGAACTCATCATAGTCAGCCAAGAAAGGATGATCAAAAGGCAGGTCATTAGGTCTCCCCTTGTGAAGCAGCTTCTCGACCTTGGCTACCGCCTAGGATTTGACAACCAGACCGGCGTAGGTCAGGCTCAGGTAGGAGATGATCTCCTTCCATAAGGCCTTGAAATTCCGAGCACCCAAGCTTGGTGACGAGGTGCTAGATTCCATCAATGATCGGCACGACAAAAGAAAGGGTATTTTTTCTAAAGGTTAAGGGATTGAAATTCAAAGTCGAATGGTGAAGTCCTGATCACAATAGACACACTATTTATAC
Organism: Syzygium syzygioides; assembly: GCA_031216285.1. Lineage (NCBI taxonomy): Eukaryota > Viridiplantae > Streptophyta > Magnoliopsida > Myrtales > Myrtaceae > Syzygium > Syzygium syzygioides. Next base: position 20,726,477 of record CM062245.1, on the reverse strand, counting down.
CAACAACTAGAGTCCCGAATCATCACGAATATCTCGGAAGGCACGATCGTATCCGATTAATCAATCCAAGATACAAGAATTGGAACATTGTGAGTAATGGGTATTTACTCTTTGAAAGTTACGAAGCAAGATTCGAGGAAAAACATGACGATAATTACTCGTAGCCATCCGATGATTTACACGTGTGCCGATGGGATTCAAATACTACTCAGACGGATATCCATACGACGGCAGAAGTAAATCACACCGATATAAAGTGATTATGCATCGTACTGATTCATTAAATGCAAGTACAAAAGATTATGCACAAACGTCTTTTCGAAGGTATAAAAAGAGGGTAGTTCGGTCAATGGTACCATACAGGTCATCAAAGCAGGTGCAGACTATGATTATTTGGATAAGAGGAAAAGTTGAGCAATAAAGATAGTTACATCAGAACCATTCTTGACATTAATGACATGGGAAAAGAAAGCAACAGATGACACTAGTCGTAAACTAAGTAAAATGTTGTTCAAGACCCAGGACAAAGCCGTGAAGTTGGACATCTCAATCACAGTTTAATTCTAGGATTTCATTCTTTCTAGCTTGATCATCCTCCATCTCAGTGCTCAGCTGCTTCATGGTCGCTTCGAGGTTCAATATGGCCTTGCTTTGATCAAGGAGCGTCGACAGAGAAATATTTTCATCGATACGGAATGCCTCAAAGACCTTACGGGCCTCGACTAGTTCTTCTTCTTGAAGACTCAAGGTTTTCTCTTTGCCCTCGATGACGTTAACATATTCAAGCCCTGCCTTAAAAGCCTTTATAGTCATATCAAGTGAATCGGAGAATTCATGGAGTGCAAAGTCTAAAGCTTGATAAGGTAAAGGGTATGGTAAAGTAGTTAGATAGTCAAGCAAGGACCTGACTTTGCTTTCGATCTCCGGGACGTCGCAAATGACGTCATACCCTTCCTTTAGGAGCTCACAAAGTTGAGCCCCCTTCAAGCGGACTTCATCATGATTAGTAGGGGGAAAAGAGTTGCTTACCAAACGTTTACCCCCGATGACTCCGATAGTGTTAACTTGAGGAGTTTTAAAGGAAGAATGATCCATAGTAGAGCTCACTTCATCCATCCATTCACCTAGAAATTCATCCACGTCGGAGAAAAATAATGATGGCTTGCTCAGAGATAAGGGTATGTCTGACGTAGGAAATCTCCTGAAAGGATGAAGCAACCTGACTGGGAGCCGGGTTATCCTCGATAAGGCAGAATCTAGGTCTTCAGGAAAAATTGAGACCTTGTATTCATCCCACCATTGACTAAATGATGTCGAACCATACGGAGTGCCGAAATTGTCAATAAGCTTGAACTGTCCCAGGATATATTTGGTAACCTCATTGTAGCATGATAGAGTATCATTATGAGGAGACGGAAAATAAGGGAAGTTCATCGAGTAGATGATTGGCATAGAAATACCTTGCACCAATCTAAACTGATGAACACAATAATGAGGGTTGTATGCCTCAAAGCCAATAGAAAATCTTTCCCCAAAAGTGAATTCCAATGGAAGATCGGTAGGAACAAGGATGCTTGCCCAAAATATTGAGGTATCATGTTGAACGGTTGATGGATCGCACATAAAGTTTACAGCAAAAGTACACCACAAGTGCCATAACTTGTGTACGGCGATCACTTTGGTGCCATAACTTTTTTTCGGATCATTTTTGTGTCAAGTCGGAGGAAAATAGATCACTTTAGTGACTCCAGCCAAAATTTCGGCCAAAAAACTAACCTGGCATTTATATTTAAAAAAAATAGTCTGACTTGTACACATGGAAAATACATGGCTTTTTTTCGAATTTTTTAATTTTTAGAAAAACAAAACAGGGGTTGCAGCAGTGACGAGGGAGCCCTCGCCACTACTGCCTGGGTCGCCACCACCGCTGAGAAGGGCCGGCGGTGGTGGGCGCAGTGGTCGGCGAGGGTCGTCGGCCCCTGGTCAAGGCCCAGTGACCCTCGCCTTGCCCGAATCAGGCGAGGCGCGGTCTCGCCTCACCAAATCCGGGCGAGGCGAGGGTCGTTGGGCCCCGGCCAGGGGCAGCGACCCTCGGCGGCCACTGCGCCCACCACTGCCGGCCCTTCCCGGCGATGGTGGCGACCCAGGCAGCAGCAGCGAGGGCTCCCTCGCCACTGCTACAGGGTTTTTTTTTTTTGCAAGTTTTTAATTTTTAATATAATATAATCTAATTTAAAAAAAAAAAAAGTACACGTCAGCAAGTTAAACGGCGTCGTTTTTGGTTTTTAATGCTGACTGGACCTCTCCGGCGAGCCGTGGATCTCTCCGGCGAGCCGTGTCAGCACCACATCGGATTTCCGACGAGCCACGTCAACATTGGCACTAAAATGATCAATTTTTTAAAAAGGTTGGCACCAAAGTGATCTGAAAAAAAGTTATGGCACCAAAGTGATCACCATACACAAGTTATAGCACTTGTGGTATACTTATGCCCAAAGTTTACACCAAACCTATGAAAAGTAAAGTCCTTCAGGGTAAGCAGAATACTCATAAAGTATTCTAAGACCGGAAGTCCTCCAATTGATTGGAGGAAAATGCTGCAGAATTTCCAAGGTCCAAAAATAGTTTCAATGGGTTGCTTATGTGCATCATACTAGTCGACGGGTGTAGAACCATAAGATATGAACAAATGAGGAAACTATGATTGAACCTAACCATGTAATATCCACAGCGAACCAATGAAAGGGTCAGGATGCACACTAAATAATGAAGATTGTGCATCAGTTAGGCCTTTGTACAAGGCAGACAAAGCCATTCAACCTAACCCCACATCAATACCCTGAGTAAGGGCATATGCGATGTCCGTAAGTCCGCATGATACAGATGCAGTACAAAAGACGTATCGACAGAAACAACAAAGCATGAATGCAACATGTTCTTGAGGCATTATGGGTCCGTTTGGCTTGCTAAATTTCTTGATGAAATCAGAAAATGAGAGATCAGCGAAAGAGGAGCCATAAAAATCTGGACATGACCATGACTTTTGATTATAAAATTCCACAAAAGGTGATAGTCCAGTTAGTGACCATATATCAAGCAAAGTAATGGTTATCGGACCAGAGGGGCAGAAAGAAGCAGTTGGTCGATGGTAACCAGAGACAACAAAGAGCTCCGATAAGCCCATATTCCACAAGATCTATGAAAAGACAGCTTAGTGACAAAGCTTCCTCTATCTTTGCCGTTTTCCAAATGCTGGACATTTCTGATTTCATTCTTTAGTACCACCGAGAGAATTATTTGTCATAGCACGGATACAAGTTGAAGCAAAAATTTGGTGTTCCCTATGCAGAGATGCTAAGTCGAGATCGACTAATGGGAAGCATCTCTTTGTAATGACATGGAAAATGCTCGGTGAAGATGGATGGTGGGGGTGTTGATTTGAGGTACGGACTCAGGATCACATGGCGAGCTTTTTCGTCGTAATCCATAAAGTATAAGGAAAAGCGCCCTTGTCATTCGAAATTCCGAAGTCTCTCAAAACAATTTAGGCGAAGGAGAGCTTGAGCATTAGTTGGAGAAAAAGAAAAGCTAGCCATTATGATGGGCCAAGTGATGAAACTTACTAATGGCTATCAGGTATTTATACTAGTCCATTTGGCCGATGAGTTAGGCCCACTAACTAGTGATGTGCACATAAATGAAGGCGCAAGACTCGGGGTCCATTATCAAAATCGATTATAAATGATCATGGCACATGTAGGACACTCAAGGAAGATAAAGATATTTTATTAAAGAAAAGATTTATTCGACAGAAAGTCATGAATCCCTCATTGGAGCAAAAATAATTGGGATTCTAATATACTCATCTCTGAAGTACATGCGCCTTTATTTTGATGGTATTCTATTACGGAGTTCACTATTCGTACGTACTCTTGTTGCTTCAAACTCTTCAAGACACCGACATGGTGACGCAGTTCTTGCTCAATTTCTGCCTGTTGATGAAGCTTTGCCTCCCGCCATCAACGAATCCCTTCGAGGATTTCCATAAGACGCCTTTCCTCCTCGACAAGGACACTTACTTCGTCTGTAATAGTCCGAAGAGACTCACGACGAGTGCTTACTGTTTCACTAGCCTTCTTCACAACATCAGCTGGCTCTTCTTATATTTTTGTGGGAATGGACACCTCTTATACATGGCCCAAGAGTTGTTGATATTTATCGAACATAGCCTAAAACTCTTGGGAGAAAACCTTGAGTCGTTCTCTAAGTGCCAAAAGAAGAATAGACACAACTTCAGTATTGTCATTCCCAAGATGCTTGACGAGGAGTTTGAACTGCTCTAAGGCAGCAGCATCATACGACATTCTCGCAAATCCTCCTATAGAGAAGTCTAAAAAATGCGTCAACTCCATCTTATTCTTGACAATGGCCAGTTGTGATTGGCCAGAATGAGGCGATAAGTCATATGGATTAAATGCTAATTTTGGCATGTATTGCCTTGCCCATATAAGTAGCAGTCGACTGATGATCAGGAGTTGGTGAGACAGACATCGATGATAAAGCCTCGGCAGAATTAGTCGTGAAAGCCAAAGTCATGAACACTGGAGTAGATGCCGACGGAGAGACCGTGGAAGGATCGACCACAGTGGCTGGAATAGTGGTCCATTGAGCCATAATACTTGTTGACGGGCCACACAATGTAAAACCAAAATGATATATTAGTATTGTATCAAGATTAGAATTTAAGATAACGTAAGGTTTGAAAGACATATACCAGTCTCAGGCATGGTTGTCCCACGTCCAAGAACAATAGTGGTCCCTACGGTAGAATCAAGGATAGGAGCAAAAGTAGAAACAATAGCTGAAAAGAAAAGAAGAACAAATAAGTGAAGCAAACAATGCGAGCAGAATATACCAGACAACAGCAAAAGCTTACTAGAGGTCATAAGAGTGGATAAACTAGGCTGAGAAAAAAGCTGTACTCGAGATGCCATTGAACTGGTAACTACGTCGCTGGGAGATATCCACGTAGTTGTGGCTAGTGTGGTGCTAGAAATACCAATCGATGGAATTGAGAGATTGTTAACCCGCTCGACGGAAGATTAGAAGATGTGCCAGAGCGAGATTGACTAGGAACATAGAGTGATGATATCTATAACTTGAGCAATCGGTTTCTTAGAACCACTCAGTCTTCTTCTGTTTCTGAGTTAAGAGATGGAAGATTAGAAGATGTGCCAGAGCGAGATTGACTAGGAACATAGAGTGATGATATCTATACCTTGAGCAATCGGTTTCTTAGAACCACTCCACTTCACGCAACCAATTGCAAACCGGAGAGTCTCTTCGTATGTACTTTCAAAAGCAAAGAAATACCACCAAATCTGCCATTCAACAAGGTGTCCTGGACAGGCTTTGAAAACATTAGAGAGGTCCGCACTATAATGGGTACGCATTGTGTTGGCAATTTTAATACAACAAAGAAGTGGGCTTCGATTCTTCAGAGAATATTCCTTCTTCTTGATTCCTTCCGAGAAGCTCATTGAGTAAGGAATTGGCATGGGAATTGCTTGCCAGAGTCCAAATTGCCTAGCACAATATTGCGGAGAATATACCTCAAACTCAGGATAGAATCGACCCTTCAATGAAGTCCATATAGGAAGATCTACTACAGACAAAGCACAAGTCCAAAAAAGCCTATAGAGGTTGAATCGAGTTGGATCGGACAAATAATCAAATTCTGCATGGCTATATTTAAAGAAAACGAATTGGTCATGATTCAGTTCAAGAAGAATTCGAAGATAAAAGATAAAAGGAGGTGTTGAAGAAGAAATATGTCGAGGAGAACGACTCAGCAACCGACAGCCCAGAGGTAAAGGTATAGATTGTCTATACCCTTGCAGAGATAGATGGGGAAGATGACGAGTGTTTTTACCAAAAAGAGAAGGGAAATACAAAGCCATCCATGCTTGAAGTATCCAAAAGGCACCTGAAATGGTTCCAGAATCCCCAAACTTCATTGCTCGAGAGGCGTGGGTAAAGCCTCTATACAAAACGGCAAGAACAAGAGGGGCCAAGGCAAGACGTTGTCCTGTGGCTAGGACCGCGGCAATTTGCAAATAGTCCTTGCAAACTTTAAGGGTAGGACGATAGAACACATATTTTGATAGCCAAAAGAGCAAGAAAAAGAGACACTCATCTTGAGTAACAGGACCCGAAGCTCGGTAAAATCGGGACAAGAAATTGCTATATGCCAAAACGTCCTCAAAGATGTAAGGAGTGGACAATACAGGCAAATTCTCGACGCATGACCAACCAATTCAAAGCCCGCTATGGCAAAGACATCGCGCATAGTGATAGACATGTAGCCCCAAGGGAAAAAGAAACAGTTGCTGGAAAAGGACCAGAAAGTGATGGCGGAGCCCAATAGCCCACGTTCTAGGTCATAAGATGACATACTAACCTCAAGAGCAATGTCGATTCTAGCAGCTGTCCATAAAGGTCAAGTTTCTTGGTCAACCTTTAGCCGAATAAACCATTTGTGAAAATTCTCTTCGTAAGAAAGGAAACTTCAAAATCGAGAAGAAACAGTGGACCACACATCCGTAATAGAAGAATGTTGCAGTGCCAAGGTCTCACTGTGTTTATATGGGAAGTGGAATTAGAGATTTACAGGTATATTGAGGTGGTCCATGAAACTGGGACCCAGAGAGAAATAGTTGTATTCAGCCTCGACGGCTTTCAGTAAATGAAAGAAGCAATTACCAGCATGCAGATCGTCTTTAAAATTATCAAAAGCTACGATATAATTGCTGGATGAATATTCGGACTTTTTGGATGCCATGAGAAGCGATCGAAAAGTTCAAGAAAGGATTTTTAGAGTTGAAAGAAGAAGACGCGATGGTGAAACAAGGTTTTTTACAAGAATAAAAGATGGAGAAGACGATTAGAAAAGCCAAAGCTTTTTGGGGAAGATACGAGGTGATGTGTCTAACGGGTATTGGATGAGGAATTCGTAGAGACTCTCAAAAGGACGTCAAAGGACAGAAAGGCACGATCATCGCCTAGGGATTCGTACATAGAAAGGTACACATTTAAAAAAAAATTCGAATTTATTCCTTTTAAAAGGGGGCATATGTTGACACCCAAAATTACCCTTGGTGGGAATGGGCCATCCACAAGTTACAGAAGATATAAAATACGGCCCACATGGCAAAAATATGAGAAAGGCCTTAAGTCAAGCCCAGAGGCAGTTGTCGATAGGACACGTCATAAAGGTGTCGACAAGTTTAAAATCACAAGCTTTGCATGTGATATCAACAAATCTAAGCCTTACACGTAACGTCAACGAGTCCCAGATCACGAGCTTTGCACGTGACGTCAACAAAGTTCAGAACCGTGAGTTTTGTGCAAAATCATGATAATACGTGGCGAAAAATTCATTTACACGTGTCAAAAGGTAAAGATATAACCGTGGGCATCAAGGATAACAAGAAATAGAATGACATGTGGAAGAAAATTAGCTACTACATGATGCCCAAGGAGCGTAAGCAATATCAACAATTCAGGAAACAGTTGAAGCACGAAACGTAAGGAAGTGAAAAATGACTTTCAAGGAACGGTTGTCAAGCTATTCTATAAATACTCAAGAATTTCCAACGTAGAGGGGACCTTCTTCAACAACATAATACATCCTTTATTTAGCCTTTATCTTTAAAGCACATTAGGAGTAGAATTAGTCATAATCTTCCGATTCTATGTCGTAGATTCAATTCCGACAAGGGTCTTTATTAGGTTCAGTATTGTTGATTAAATTCCAATGTTGAGCCATTAGCTCAGTGTCGTAGATTAAATTCTGGTGTTGTGTTTGGAGTATAGCTGTTGATTAGATTCCAGCCGTATTCATTCAAGTTACGTCATTGATCAAATTCTGACATACTTTGAAGTTGTGTCGTTGATTAAATTCCGGCATAGCTTAATTTCAACATTTGCAAATTGTTATTTCATGGTTAGTATTGTCAAGTTCGACATCATATCAAGTCAGGTTGTAAGATCTGCATTTGGATTAATAAACGCATAAGACATTCTCTGTCCAAACTTGACTCAAGACCCTAGTCTCCTCTAATAAAACCCGAAACGCAGCGTTCGGTGAAAGATTTTTTGACGGAGTAACAAACCAACGAAACAGATAGAGACTTTTAAAGTATATTCAATTGTTTAAAAGAAGCTGTAAGCATGGAGAGATGGAGTGTCGGAAAAGATCATATATTCTTTAATGACTTTGACATATATTAAAAACTATCAAAGGGTTAGGTGTTGTAATCAAGAAGATAATGTCTAGAGCTCTAGCACAAATTGTGGGGTACAAAAGGAAGAGGAGTTTCCTACCTGGTATCTTGTGAATGGCTCGTAGATATGAATCCATTACAAACCTAGCCATGAAATCAAGAATGTTGATGGTGATGGAAAGAATTAAGCAAGTAATGGCCACATCAACATCATGAATTCACCGCGAAATCCAATGTTTCGCTTTGTTGTTTTTTTTTTTTCATCCTTCTTTTTCACAGCTTATTACGGTAATTGAAGCGTGTCCTTGTTATAGACCACCCACGAGCCTCAAGAAAATTAATGTGGGTGTCGTGAGATTTTGGTGGGGCCACCTACCAACTGTTTTAAAAGTGTAAATTGTTATATGATAATCTAGTCTTTATTTACTTATACTAAGCGTGGACATATTTAATTGGAGAGACAAATGGGATCTGAAAAAATTTGAACTTAGAACCTATTGCTCTGATATCACGTGAGATTTTAGTAAGACCATTACCAACTATTCTAAAAACTTAAGCTGTTAGATGAAAGTATTGTTTAATATTTAATTATTCTAACAAGTGTGTTTGTTTGGGTGGAGGAATTTTCCGCAACTCAATTGCCTGGACTTTCATGCATTTGGTTTGCTGAAAATAATCAATCAACAGAAAACCATTTATGATCAAAGAAAATATTCATGCTTAAACTAAGGAAGATGAATTCTCTAATATGAAAAGTGGAAAACATTTCCCATGAAAATGATTTTCATGAAAAGCATTTTCCTTTACCCTGAAGTTTTCGCCGAAACAAACACACTTTAGAGTATGTTCCACGGTTTCCATAAAACTCATTTTCAAGGAAAATGGTCAGTTCTCAATTGTATGGTAGTAAGCTGAAAAAGTGTGACTAAAAATGTTATCGGATGTTTGGATCTCATTTCTCAAAATATATCTCCTCAATGTAATGAAAATAAGTTGCTTAAATAATGAACCGATAATGCGTAAATTATAATTTTTTTTTATCAAATGTAGGGGCTATTACATAAAATATAAAAGACATCAGAAAAGAGAATTAAAATAAAAAATTCAAGTAGTTAAGAAGAAAAAACCTCAATTTCTTGACACCCTTAAAAAGTCAATGTGAAAATATTTATCATTCTCATAAAGGAATCATCGATTCAAAGTAACCATAGAACAAGAAGTCCATCGTTTATATAGTATGAAGAACTAACATGCAAAGTCTTATTCACTTTCTCAATATGGTGCATATTGAGAGTTTTCCTTATTGAGAATCGCCGCGACCTTCTCAAGGCAGAAACTCCAAAGGGGCTACGAGTTGCTGCTAGGCAAGCACCAATATCCTCCAGCGAGGAGGCGCTTACTCTTTGCTTGGGCATATCGCAATTTGATTTCTTGTGTTTTTTATGATTAATTTCATTTATATAACGTCACCACAAACCTAATCTAGAATGGCTAGGACAAGTTAGGCTCGGGAGGTCACTCTTCGTCTACGAATCAAAGATTTGGATTATTAAATATGAGTACACTACATTATCCTCGGTCTCTTTTTCTCATTTAAAGAAAACAATGCGGTCGATCTTGATTGATTTTACTTCCAAATATGCACCAACATGATCATGAATTTTGAGGCAACATACAGTCAATTACACATTATCAAAATAAAGAAAGTAAAGGGCTAATTTCATAAAAGTGCACAAATTGTACCACTTTTGTAAAATATAGCATAAACTTTCAAGTGTCTCAGAAATCACATAAAATTTTTGGATTGTATCAAATATGTCATGAAGTTTGTTCCCATCCAGATACTATCCTTTAATTTACCTATTGCCATTTGTAGCTTAAACCCCAACTGAAATCGAGATAAAGTTAAGTGCCACGCAATGAGTTTGAACATATTTGGTTGATTGTATCTCTGCCACCCGCAGATCTACCTCCACCTGCAGGTAGGTCGTCGTCTTGGAACCTATCCCTAGACATTCGCAATGGCTTTAACAGTACAATACGCATGTCGGAGCATGGCCAGAAGCTTATGAACCAAAGTAGGATCCAAATGAGTATTCTCATTTAAGAGTTCCAACTCTATTCGAGATTTGGTTCTCTGTATCATAGATCTACAGCTATGCAAAGCATGATTTTTCCCAGTCATACGGCAACCTTGAGCATATCCCATGGTAATTCTGACCGTTCACTCAATAAGCATAGGGACCACCTCCTTTGTTAATTTGAGAATTAACCCGACCGCCTATAGAAGTCAATGCGGACACTGATCTATTCACGTGGATTTGTTTGCGAAAATCCAATGCAATTTGTCCACCTCGATAGTGTAAAAGGTCCTTCAGCAATTCAGGAGGATGTCTCAAAAGGAGGAGGAGGACTTCTATGCAACATGTTGAGAATTTCGGATTTGCAGGTTTCTTTGATTTTCTTGTCGCCTATGGATAGCACGGCAGTACTCACATGCATAGTTAACCCTTCCAAAATTCCAGGATTCATCAACAAGGCATAAAACATTCGTATGATGTTAGAAAATTGCTTAATCTATCAGTAACTCATTAACAATTAAAAAAAAAAGTAAGAGCAACAGTAAAACAACCAATTTTCTAGATGACTGTGATGCTTTCTTTTAAAATTTTAAATTGTCGCTAAGATATTTATCACATGTCGTTATCGATTAACAAGATTGTTTTCTCGTGTATAGTGGTGTGACTCCATTTGAGTATGACAATGTGCATGTAAAGTCAATCAAGATGCAAAGTTCAATCATGACGAACTCCACATTTTTAAATTTTGAAAATGTCGCTAATTTTAGGGTGATATCTCAAGTTTTTTTTTTTTATGTTTCTTTCTGCGAGAGTAGATAATGCTCGTAAGCTCTTCAGGAAGTTCAAAGACACGGATTATTCTATCTTGGCAGTCCCTTTGATGTGCATTTCTCGTACCACCGTTGATTAATAAATGAATATACCTCTATTCGCACGGCCCACTCTTTTACTTTCTTAGAAACGATCTTACAAATTAACGAACTACGCATGCACTCTTTAGCTTTTGGGTGTTGCGCGTTTGAATTGATCGGTATACTACTCGAGTGATCGGGATAGTTTTCGTTGCACGGCCAGTCAAGTGAACTTGGGCAACCGTACTGAGTCGGGACACAAACCAATGTCTGCTTAAAAGCTATTTGGGAAGACGTGTATAGGATGATTTTCCATATTTTAGAGCAGTTTTTGGCGCTAACCATCGCGTGCATACATGCGTTAGAGTTATATTTTCCTCCCAACTAAGGACCACATAGGATGAAACCTCGATGTTTCAGAGCACCTTCATCTTTGTGTGCTACCATTTTAATCTGTTTCAATCACTTTAGCACACAATTAGCTCATGGTTTCTGAAGAATCATCTAAACCAGATCTTTTCTTGGTACATGTTGTTTTCCACAAAAGTATAAAAGATCTTGAAACAACTTATTCACGCCCCTCTAGGTTGCTTGGTTAGCCCAAACAGTGATTAAAAAAGACACCAAATAAACATTGGTTCTAATTCAAATAGGAATTAGTAATTCAAATCTAGTGTGTAATTTAACCATAGAAAATGGTTGGGAAGAAAAGGAAATAAAAGCAATAGCTCTATTTGAACAGTTGGTAAATTTAGCAGAAAACCACATAAACATTGATAAGCAAAGCCAAATACAATTGGTAAGTTAATCGAAGAAAAATTAGTATGCCACATAAAACGGTTTGTATAATAATTGGTAAAGTTAAAATGTTGATATAAAATGTAAAAGTTGGTAAAAGATAACTCAAAAAAATTGGAAAAGATAAGAGAAGTTGGTAATTTAAGAAAACTAAATAAATGTTGATAACTAGCTCAAATAAGAGTTGACAATGCAAAACTAGTTGGTAACTTAATTAGAGAAAAGTTGGTAATCACTTCTATTGAGGTCAATAATTTCGAACATGTCAATAAGCAAGACTAATTAAAGTGATAACTCAATTTGAAGAGTTGGTAAATTTTAAAACAGATAAACATTGAACAACTCAAATGAAGTTGGTAACTAGAAACTAGGAGGTAATTTAATCAGGAAAAGTTGGTAAATCACTCAAATAAAAGTAATTTCATACAATAGTTAGTAAATTCAAGGGTTGGCAAGAAAGATAGAACAAGTTTTTTTTATCAGAGATAAAAGAGCTTGGTAATTTAAAAAGGAAAAATGGCAAAAAGATATTACAAATGCTATAACTTGTGTACAGCGCTCACTTTAGTGCCATAACTTTTTTTTGGATCACTTTAGTGCTAAAATTTTTGAAAAACGATCACTTAAGTGCTAAAATTTTTTAAAAGCGATCATTTAAGTGCCAACTCCGGTGCTGTACATAATTTTTCACCGGAAATCTGACGTGGCATTTTTTTTATTAATTTCTGAAGCTGATGTGGCTCGCCGGAGTCTCACCGGAAATTGGCACTTAAGTGATCGTTTTTCAAAAATTTTAGCACTTAAATGATCGTTTTTTAAAAATTTTAGCACTTAAGTGATCGTTTTTAAAAAATTTTTGCACTAAAGTGATCCAAAAAAAGTTATGACACTTAAGTGATTGTTTTTCCTCCGACTTGGTACCAAAGGTAATCCGAAAAAAAATTATGACACCAAAGTGAGCGCCGTACATAAGTTATGGCACTTATAGTGTCCTTTTGCCAAGGAAAAACTAGATAATTGTCGCTAACTAGGTCAAATAAGAATTGGTTATGCAAAACTCATTGGAAATTTAAGTGGTAAAAAGTTTGTAATCCCTTTTATTAAGGTTGGTAACTTCTATAAATAATTAATAAATTTCACAGGTTGGTAGTGAGGAAAATAAAAAATGGTAAGTGAATTGAAAAATTGGTAAATTTTTTAAAAACTTACAAATAAACATTTGTAAGTATTGAAGAAATATCCCTATGAATTCTGATGATTCTAAAACTATTACTAGTAATATCTACTATGATAAGTGCAGATGTTCATTATGAGTACTAGTTGTGCAAATATCAAGTCATTGGCGGTGCTGTTGATACATTCATCTGAAGATAATAGTTAAAAACAAAGAATATAGCCATTGGTAGCTAAGAAAGCACAGCAGAGGAACTGGAAATCATCAAAAAATTGGAAACAACTTTTGTGTCAAATTGTTAGAATATCTAATGATGTGACAGGATCAACAGACTCCGTTTTGAGAAACCTTGATGATGTTTGAGAAAAAATTGTATGGGCAATCTAATCTCAAAGCAACCGCTCTTAATAACTCCTAAAGGCTCTTTACTCCTTAAGACCATCTCCAACGGGAAAATTGAAGATGCTTATACAAGAGAGGATCATTGAAGCTCAACGGATTGAACGGAAATAGAAAAAGGTGATAGTGTTCATTATCGAATTCTTATACTGATCAAAATTGTGATCCGATTATCCAATATCTCCACTGTAGTATTCTTGGTGATTTGTAATCATGATAAGATTAAGTGTACAAGTTAAAAAGGAGAACTTGAGTCCAAATAGTGTAATCTATTGTTTGATAAGATCGATGCTTGCTAATTATAACTTATCTCGGTGATTACTAATGCATCGCAGCTAGGGTTGCAGCTGTTAGTTTGGAGAGTAGACGTAGGCTTTGGGATAAAGTCAAATCATTATAATTTGTTGTGTGCTATCTTCTTCCTTGTCATTATCATCTTTACTGCCTGATGGCATCACTTGATCTTGATATTATTAGTTTCTCCTTATTCCCAAGTGTTGGTTGTTGATTTCTGCAAAGTTTCTCAAAATTGTCAAAACAACCGATTTACCCCCTCTAGGTTGTTTAGTTAGCCTCAATGGTAAACAACTCCAATGAGAGTTGGTAAACTAAAACTAGTTGATAACCCAATGAGAGAAAAACTAATAAGTCAACCAAATAAAAATTGATAAATTCAAATAAGAGTCGATAAATTAAGTCATTTGTAAGAAAGATAAATTAAAGTTGTTAAATAATAACAAACGTTGTAAATTACACAACCAAAGAAAGGTTGGTAAGTAACTCAAATAAAACTTGGTAACTCAAAAACTAGTTAGAAATCTAATTAAAAACAAAGTAATAAGTCACTCAAATAAAGATTGAGAAACTCAAAGAAAAGTTTGTAAATTTAAGGCGTTGGTGAGAAAAGTATGAAAGTTGGAAAAAGATAAGAAAACTCGCTAATTTGCTAATTGTCAAATAGAGTGGGTAATTTCATAAAAGAGTCCGTAAGGTACTACCACCTGTGTTACTGTTGATCATAATTGTGATATAAATACTGGATTAGGTTGTAAGCTGAGTATTAATTTTGTTGATATTATGCCTGCTGTTGAGAAACCTATTTGTGTTGTTGAGGCTGAAATTGGAGCTTCCAATAAGGAAGCCGGTTTTAGGGAAGATGATATTAGGGGTAGTAGGCCGGTCCCGATCAACGTTGTCACCGCACACCCTACTTGGAAAAGTGCTGCCATGGAAAAGATATCCCAAACAGCTAAGTTAGATTTCATTCAGCCAAACAAATTTGGTAATAAATTAAGCGCGCCTCCCCCTGAGATTATTGAAGAAGGGAAGGCTCACTTTGAGAATTGTCTTGTTGGCTACTTTCTTACTACAAATACTTCATTCTATCGAGTGAGAGACATTGTAGACAAACTATGGGGAAAAGAAAACTTATTGGATGTTTTGGCTACAGAGGATGGTTCTTTCTTTTACAGATTCTCCAATATTCACAAACTAGTTGAGGTTATAGAGGTGGGGATTTGGGACATAGCTGGCAAACCATTGTTTTTACAGAAATTGCATCCTTTTATCAAGTTAGAAAAGGCAAAGATTAGCTCTGTGCCGATTTCGGTACGTTTTTATAGTGTCCCTCATGTCCTTTGGACCTAATCCAGCTTAAGCTATGTATGCAGTTTTCTTTGGGAAACCTTTGTACATGGATAAAGCCACCAAAGAAAAAAGACAACTTTCATATGCTCACGTATGCATTCTCATGCATTTTGATAGTGCATTTTCGGAAAATTTTGATCTTGATATCGGGAACGAAGAAACCTTTAGGGTTACTGTTAAATATAGCTGGATACCACTGAAGTGCAAAAAATGTCATTACTTTGGTCATAAGGATTGTAATGTGACAACCAAAAAAGTATGGGTTCCTAAAACAATTTTGGCGGTGAAACAAACCGCATCGTTAGCTCCCGTTTTGAATGAAATCGTTACCATAGTGCTGCCAAATGACAATTACTTGGCTTCTCAGTGCAAGGCTCCTGTTACTGGTACTTATACTCTCATGGTTAATCAGCCAAAGTTTTTTGCTAATGCTGTTCTACAGATGGGTACTTCTCCTACATCCATCAAACAAGTTGGAAGCAAAAAGAAAGGCTCCACTAACAGAAGCAAAGATACTTTCATTTTTTTGTCTTCCTTAGTTAATAGCTTTGCGGTATTGGAAGAGGACAATTATTCTACTACTCCTATCTGGCTCGAGGTTCTTCTTGAGGATATGGGGAATGGGGTGGAACCCCCTTACCAATGAATATTCTTTCATGGAATGTATGGGGCCTTAATGGTAGCCCCAAACAAAAGGAACTTGTGGATTTTGCTTTATCACAAGATCCCCATATTCTTATTTTGATTGAGCATAAAATAAGAGAGGGAAATGCAGAAATTGTCATCAAAAGTAGATTTCGAGGCTAGAAGTACATTCATAATTACCAAAGTAGTAGTAGTAGTCTGGGTAGAATATGGGTATTATGGAAGCCGTCTTCTTTTTAACCTGACTATGATGGAATGCTTAGAACAAGTCATTCACTGTTTTGTTGAAAAATCAAGAGAGGAGTTTCTCCTATTGCAGTTTATGGAGGGAATTCTGAAGTTGAAAGGAGTCTTTATGGAAAAACATTACCACTTTCTTTACTAGAAATTCAGGAAATATATCTTGGTTACTTATAGGCGATTTCAACAAAACGAGAGATACAAATGAACGGATTGCATCTAATGCCCGATGGACGTATGGAATGGAAGAACTAAACACCATGATTGAGGAGCTTGCGCTGATTGAGCCTCATTCCACAGGCTCGTTTTTCACATGGACAAATAAAAGGTCCAATGACAATCTTAGAGCAAGCAAAATTGATAGGGTCTTCATTAATGCAAATTGGTAGAACAAGTACTCTTATTATTCGGTAGAATTTTTACTATCGGGTGTTTCGGATCACTCTTCATGCCTAGTGCGTCTTAACACTACTGCTAGAAGAAGGAAGCCCTCATTCAAGTTCTTCAATTTCTAGACAGAAAGCCCGAATTTCCTACCAATTTCCGTGCTTGCTGGCAACTAGATTTTAGAGGATCCATAATGTTTATTCTAGTGCAGAAGCTTAAAGCATTGAAACAACAACTCAAACACCTAAATAAATCTCAATTTGGTGACCCATGTCTTAAGGTCAAGGAAAGCGAACCTGCAACAAATGCAGCGAGATCTTACATTGGACCCATATAACTTAACCACTCGAGAGGACGAAAAGGCACAACTTGAGTAACTACTAGCCCGTAACAAGCATGAAGAAGTCCTCCTAAAGCAAAAATTCAAGAAAGCTATGGTTAAAGGAGGGAGACAACAATAGCATGATCTTCTTTAACTCCATGATGCATAGAAGTACGCAGAATATAATTAATCAACTCTCACTTGAAGATGGCACTACTATAACAGATAAGAGAGTTATTAGGGATGCAATTCTCTCATATTATCATCACATACTTGATAACTCCAACCATGCTAGTATCCCATATGAGCGGTATAGCTCCCTTTTTCCCGAAGATGTCAGTGCCACCATCTCTTCGCCAGAATTTCAATGTACTGAGATCATTAAAGTGCTCAAGGCCTGAATGATTTTAAAGCTCCGGGTTCAGATGGATACAACAGTTTAGTCTACAAGATGAGCTCACTCGACCAAGGAGATCAGCTCGCATCCGAGCTCGACAAGTCGCTCGACCAGTCTTGAAGATATCGAAGGGACGCAATTCGAAGACCAAGAGTGTCATCCGCGAGTCCATACCACAATAAAGTCCTTATCTTTCCCTATACATTGGAAGCCTAAAAGATACTTTGGGATGATCAAGAAGACGTTGCGCATTTATCTAGTTTCTAGTTTCTAAGTTCTTTAATGTTTTATGCCTTCTAGGATCTTTAATGCTCTTTAGTCTCTTCATTTGCTTGAGTCTTTTCATTTGTTTTTCTTTGGCTATAAAAGACCATCTACTTTATGTATTCCATAGACGAATTTGATTAATGAAAATTTTGCATCAAGTAATTATCTTGAACCTTGAAGAGTTCGTACCCCTGAAAACCTAGAAGAGTTTTCACTCCGTCCTTGAAGAGTCGGAGCTTTTCAAATCTGCATCCTTGAAGAGTTGCAGTCATCGATCTCGAAGAATCGGTGCCCTATCCACTTCCTTGGAGGCCTGGAAGAGCAACCAACGAAGTTCTATCTTTTCCTCTGTTCTGTCCATTTACATCCGTCCACTACCACCCCAATTTCTTCCTTCCTATAGTGCTTATTTGAGAAAACTCAAAACAAATTGTTAATCTAGAAGTCTTTGTTTATTTTGCTTTAGAATCAGGTCATTATGATCTGTATCGACGAAGTTACATCCATTTTCTCGAGCTTGCGTAGGACTATAATTACTGTTTGTCCTGTTCCACGTGTGCAAGTCACTCTCCCGATCCTAACGTTCGAATAGCCTACACCAGGCTGCATCATGAAATGGGTAAAAAGAACTGGGCACTTGCTTTGTATTGCTTTCTAGCCACCGCGAGGTGCAAGATCTGGTTTCCTTGGCCGTCACGCCAATTCAAGGCATGCTCTTTGTTCAAAAGCTTCAGCTGCTGCACCAGCAACTTGAATGCCTCAAACCGGCTGTTCTTCACGGCAAGGTGGAGTGCGCTCTCCCTCCGAGCCGTCACTTCCTCGATGGAATCTTGACAAGCCGAGACCAGTTCCTTCAGGACTTCACTCCTCCCCTTGATGACTGAATAGTGCAGAGGAATCCTTTCCTCTCTCCCCTTCACAAGGCACAGGTGATTGCCCACTTTCAAAAGCTCCCGAGATATCCACATCGCCCCTCGCTGCAGCGATGTGCAGAGGGCTGAAACCGTCCTGGTTCAGCTCGTCGGCAAACTCCGTCTTCAGTTTGAGGACTTCTCTGACTAAATTCACGTGGCCGACCATCGAGGCAACATGTAGTGGGTTGTCTCCGTCGACAAGAGATGTTGCTTCGAGGATGTGGACATTTTCTCTGACCAAGGAGTACAATTGATCGACATTCCCTGTGTGGGATGCGTCAAAGAACCTAGGATCCATCTGTTGGGTCTGAGAAGACTGTTTTGCAAAACTTCTTTGGGTGTCAAAATGAATGGCTAGACTCCTGAGTGCTTTGCTTACTGTGTTATCTTAATGTTGATTTATAAAATATTTTTCATTATTTGCTATTTGATTTGTTGCTTCTATAAGGCAAGACCAAGAAGTAAAAATTGACTCTTGAGTCATTGTTTACAATTTCTTTGTCCGATATTTTGCTTTTTATTTTTTTTTTTGTTACTTCTATAAAGCAAAACCAAGAAGTAGAAATTGACTCTTGAGTCATTGTTTACAATTTCTTTGTCTCGGTCTAGAGACTATAAAGAATCAAAGTCGCCTCTGGCGCGTAAGAGTGCCTTTTTCATTCATTGAAATTGCAATGAAGCTGAACGTTGACTGTCGAGAGTCCCCAGTCCCCAGCTTTGCTGACCAGGCCTGCGAGTGGGAACCTAGTGCCATGATGACACGTAAGTGCTCTTTTGTGTCCTTTTCTTGGAAAATTCTGGAGTTGAAGTCTCCATGAAAGTCACTTGAAATGAAAACAACAATTGATGGGTACACCCTAAATCGGGCAATGACGTGCACCCTGACCCAGATAGAAATGACTTTTAAGGCGCTAATAATAATTATTTTATTTTTATTCAGAATTAATTTTTTGTTTTTGAAAATAAGTTTGGAACAGAAACTTATTTGATAACGTAATTTTATTTTTCTATTTCTGGAATAACTTTTTGTTCCAGAACTAATTCTAGACCAAAAATCAGAACCAAAAAAACAGTAGATTTTCTATTTCTGGATGATAAATGAAAACCATTCTAAAAGAATCTGTCTTCTCTCTTCAAAACACATCTCTTTCTAAATTTGGCCCCTGGTCTAACCTGATTAGACCGGTCTGAATCGGTTCGATCCGGTTCATTCCCGATGGGAAAATAAAAAATTTTAAAAAAATTAGAAAATCATTAAAAATAGAAAATTCAGAAAAAACGGAAAAAAATCAAAAAATTCAGAAAATTCATTAAAAAATTAGAAAATCAAGAAAATTCCTAAAAATATCAAAAAAATTTCGGAAAATCCATAAAAATTAAAAATTCCAGAAAAATTCATAAAAATTTCTAGAAAATAAAAAAAGTCAGATTTTGGAAAAATAGGAAATTTGGTGAATGTTTTCGAAAAAATCAAAATTTTCAAAACTTCATAGAATGGCTTAAAATACATGTGGCCACCTACTTTGAGTGAAATTTAAATTTTTTAATGTGCCCAAATGATATTTTTGAAGACTCCTTGGTTTAGGGATTTAAAAAGGATTTTGACCCCTAAAAAACCCTAAAAGGGGTTTAAACCCCAAAAGGGGTCTTTACCCCTAAAAAACCCTAATATCCTAAAAAACAACGCAATCCTTTGAATGAATAAGCCTTTAGGGCTTTACTAGGGTTTGGGTGTTTGATTGATTTTCATTTTAGAGACCATTTCTAAAAAAATGGATTTATGTTCTAGAAAATAAAAATTTGTGTTATTATCAAACGAGTTTATGTTTCAAGAAAGAGAAATTTTATACTGTTATCAAACGGGTTTTTGTTCCAAAAATAGAAATTTTTGGTAGTTATCAAACGGATTTCTTTCCTTAGAAACTCGTCTCGGGAACAAAAATAGAAACATCTGTTCCAAAAATTATTTTTGAAACAGAATGATTATCATTCGAGTCCTTAACCAGTGGAGCCAACGTGGATTGATTGCCTTCAATTATTCAATCGCAGTCTTGACCTCACAAAAATCGAGGTCGTCTCCACCCGGACATAGCTAGCCGCCTTGGAAGACTTTGGCGAGACCTGCCTCATCCTCTGTCAAGTGTCAAGGATAGAGGAGGGCTTGGGGGTTGCGATCAGCGCGAACCTTATCAAAAAAAAAAAAAAAAGCTTGAAATGGCCAACTCAATTTCAAGTAAGAGTCTCAACTCGTCGTATGGTTAGATCTTTGACAGTCAGCTTATTCCGAAACTAGAGCTAGGGCAATTTTGTCAAAAAATTACGTAAAATTAAACACCCAAAATTGAGTTTTGATTACGTCGTTCTTCTGGGTTTTCTCCTTCTCACCTTGGCTTTTCAATTCTCGCTAGTTTTCTCTCTCTAGATTTTTCTTCCAATCAAATCAGAGAGAATCCTTTTCCATTCTTTCCCTCGCGCACACATTTTCTTCTTCAGTGATAGTTTTCGATTGACTGGTGCTTTAGATTCACCGTCAATGGACTTGCACGAGTGAATGTCTAGATTAAACAAAATTTGAGCTTACATTTAAGTTCGACGCAGCTCGACCCATGTTAGGAATTGCACACCGATTCCAGAAAAATAACCCAAGCAAACAATCAATGCTGATAAAATATAATAATAAAATACAGAATTAGAAAAACACATCAGAGAATTTATTATCGAAATTTACCCGAAACTGGGTTACGTCTATGCACATAGGCACTCTGCAAATACACTAGATTTCGAAGAAAATATAAATACAATCATGATCTTTTATCAAGACCGGGGCACAAAGAAATTGAGAACACTCACAAAGAAAAATTAACTTTTTCTTCTCTCTTTTCTTTTCTCTCTATTTTTCTTCTCAGTGCTTGACAGCTAACATCTATCAATAGCTGAAATATAAAGTGTAACTTTTAACCTAAAAGTAAAATTAATATATAAAAAAAAGAAGATAAAAAAAGGCATTCATAATAATATTTGGCTTTATCCGCCAACAATCTCCTACTTGAAGACAAATACACCCAACGCACCAAGCAACTTTGCATTCATCTACTTCAAAAGCTAGTAATTAGAACTTGTGCTTCTGCAATACTCCTCATCAATTAACATTGAGTAATACCAAAGATAGTAATACAGAAAATATGTCTCTCTTTATTTACTACCTTGGTAAACATGTAAGCTGGATTTTTCGAGCCATCAGTCTTCTATAGCTTTAGCTCATTATCTTTCAATTGACTTGATGAAATGATAATGCTTCTTGATATGTCTACTTCTTAAGTGATCAGCTGCATTCTTTACTAAGTGCACTGCACTTTGACTATCGCTCCACAGTGTGCTCACTAACTACTTTTGATGTAGCTCCTCTAGGTAATCTTGTAACCACATGATTTCCTTGGAGGCTTCCATGATCGTCACGTTCTCTGCTTCGATTGTCAATAGAGCCACTACTTTCTGTAGTTGAGATACCCAACTCACTATTGTACCTGCAATTGTAAAGACATAGTTAGTGGTATTCTTACCACTATCTCAATCACTTGAGTGATCTACATCTACATAAGCTTGCAACTCTAGAGATGTACCCCATAACAAAGAGAGTAATTTAATATACCTGCTAGATATCTCAATATCCATTTTACTGCATTCCAATGCTTTTTGCTCGAGTTTTGCAAATATCGACTGACAACTCCCCACTACCTGTGCAATGTCTGGTCTCGTGCTCACCATGACATACATCGAACTTCCCACTGCTAATGCATATGGGACTGTTGCCATCTCATCTTTCAAAGTCTGAGTACTCCTACACAGATCCTTGGAAAGTTTGAAGTGATTCACTAGAGGAGTTACCTGTTTTGTCTTTTCCATGTTAAATCTCTTTAATGCCTTATTCACACAGTCTACCTTCGACAACCATAATTTCTTATTTTTCCTGTCTAATGATTTTCATAACTAAGATATTCTTGGCATCTCCCAAGTCTTTTATAGCAAATTGCGATGCCAACATCTTCTTGACTTTTGTGATTATTTTCATATTGGAACTAGCCACTAGCATATCATCCACGTATACAAAGAGATACACAATATCACCATCGCTATACTTGCGAATATAAAAACAATGATCAACCTCACAGTGTGCAAATCCTTTTTCTTCCATGAACCCATCAAACTTTAAGTACCATTACCGCAAAGCTTACTTCAAGCCATACAAGCTTTTCTCTGAGTGACATACCATGTCCTCTTTACATTTGACCTCAAAACCTTTAGGTTGAGTCATGTATAACTTTTCATCTAAGTCCCCATGCAAAAACACCGTTTTCACACCCAATTGCTTGAGATGAAGATCCTGCACTACAACTATACTCAGCAAAACTTTGATTGATATCATTTTTACTACTGGTGAAAATATCTCGGAGTAGTCGATCCCTACTTTCTTAGAAAATCCCTTGACCACAAGTCTTGCCTTGTATCTGATATTACAATATGCTTCATTTTTTATCCTGTACAACCACTTGTTTAACAAAACCTTTTTATCGGCGGGCAATTCGGTCAATTCCCAATCTTTGTTCTGAAATAACAAGCCAATTTCGTCTTTCATAGCAAATACAAGGCGAGGTCGAGTCCCTAAACCCAAATTGCCAATTCGTATAAGTAAAGCGTACTCCCACGTTTTACTTGACTTCTAACCGGCCTTTAACAAGTTAGTGTTGGCTTCTAAAATAAAACAAATTATCATGATAAACTAAGAAACCAAGTTGCAATCAGTAGGGTTTGGAATAATCCAAGGCAAGAATCAACGCCGCCTTACAAGAGAGACCATTCGCACCCGCTTGGTAATATGTTAATTCTACTCGAGGTAGCATATCTATTATGTTCCGTCTCGGGAGGATCGTGACGCAAAGAAACAAGAGAAAGAGCAAAAGGAATGCCCATACACATGGAGTTAATTCCGGCAGGATTAGCGCTACTATTTTACTTACCTTCTGCTGATAGTCCTGTGTTAGTGTTAGCAGCTTTATTGGATAAAAGAAGATGGGAGAGATTTTAGAGATCAGCTGATAGTACGCGCACAGGCAATGTAAGTTCATCGACCCGTCTAGTTGATAGAATGAAGTCGCCAGACTAAATATTTGGCGTATCATATCAGGATAATTTACAGGTTGGTTAACACAACAAACCCTGGAGTGAGGAACATCTCTAGACTAGTTGGAAGAATTTTTACAAAACTATAGACAGTTCAAGTGCGAGAAATCAATCCTATATATCTAAAATGGCCTAGGAATTGGACAATGGAAGATCCTACAAGACTATCTAGGGCGATCAGTGCATCTTGAGTTTATCTAAGGGTAAGAAGAATTACCCTAATGCTCGGTGAACCATCGATATCCGCTAGACTCGAAAGATCACAATCCACTAGGGAATGTAGCATTCCTGAACCTCTTATAGCATCTGACAGCGCCTCAGCAAACAGCACAAGAAAACCAAGAAGGGGTTGCATCTCGAAGATTCAGACTGGAGAACCTAAGAAAGGAGGATTTTGGGATATAGACAGACATCCTACCTGTTTGTGAGGCGGAGGATGTAAAATTAAGTTGCAAGAAACCAAGGTCCGCATGCATACAACGTCCCTCGGTCTTAATTAAATCGTGCCGTTCGTGCAGACTTGCTCATTCTTTCTCACCCATAGACTTATGAGCGTGATTATGACCGGCAACAATATCGAGAGACCGACGAAGAAGTAGTTGAAGAAAGTGTTGGGCGTGAGGGAGCCCATCGCAGTGTCATAATCAGGGTGAACAGAGCTACTTGCAGCTCCATTTGGATTGGGAATCCCAACGTCAGAATGTAGATCATCCAGATGGAGGCAAAGAATCCGGGATAAGGAAGAGGACGTATAAAACCAGGTTCTTCGTCCCCAAAGTCACCTGGCCAGCATTGTGGGATGGGTTCCTGTCGTTCACGGCACTGGTGCTGCTGCTTGAGGATCCTGAATCGTCCAGCCAAAGTCCACCCGGCAGTTGAAGCACGGCTTGATAGGTAGCGGCAGTGATCAGAGCAGCAATGACGAGCAAGGCGTTCCGCACATCCCCGGGGGAGTCCCTTTCTTTCTTGTACTTGAAGCACTTAACCATTGGGTACTCTCATCCTTGACCTCCAAGAAACTTATGCACCGGTCGGTCCAAGTTCTGCGTGATTGGTGATGTCTGTTTGATTGGTCTGTTGGGGGTTCTGGGTCTTCAGTCGCCACCACTACAGAAGGCAATCCCCTTGCCCTCGTGGCTCCCAATCGTGTGAGGATTTTGGCGATTTCCGCATCACCAGCTTCATTGTTAATGAGCAATAGGATGTCTAGAGGCATTAGACCAGCCTCGTTTCTGGCGTTCACTTCAATCAGATCTTTGTCAATTGCATCACCTGAGAGCAGGAACTCGACTACATGTTCAATTCAAAAAACGTACAGTTTAGCGGAAACATGCATTCAATCCTCATATATCTACACTTTGCATCTTGAGTACCACACTAACATGAACTCCTGTCAGAACAAAGAACAAATATTCCTAAAATTCCGTTTGCTTCACCTGTGAAGAGCAGAGAAGAGGAACCGATATGACGAAATGAAACGGGTCAAAAGAACTGGGCACTTGCCTCGTATTGCTTTCTAGCCACCTCGAGGTGCAAGATCTGGTTTCCTTGCCCATCCTGTCAATTCAAGACATGCTTTTTGTTCGACTGCTTCGGCTGCTGTACCAGCAACTTCAATGCCTCAAACCGGCTGTTCTTCACAGCGAGGTGGAGTCGTGCTCTCCCTCCAAGCCGTCACTTTCTCGATCGATTTGGGACAAGCCGAGACTAGTTCCATCAGGACTTCGTTCCTCCCCTTGATGACTGAATAGTGCAGAGGAATCCTTTCCTCTCTTCCCTTCACAAGGCACAGGCGATTGCCCACTTTCAGAAGCTCCTGAACAATATCCACATTGCCCCTCGCCATGGTGATGTGCAGAGGGCCGAAACCATCCTGGTTCAGCTCGTCGGCAAACTCCGTCTTCAGTTTGAGGACTTCGCTGACGAAATTCACTTGGCCGGCCATCGAGGCAACATGTAGAGGGATGTCTCCATCGACAAGAGAAGCTGCGTTGAGGATGAGGAAGTTTTCTCTGACCAAGGAGTACAATTGATCGGCATTCCCTGTGTCGGATGCGTCAAGCAACCTAGGATCCATGTTTCGTGATGCTTCTTTGGGTGTCAAAATGAACGGGAAAGACGATTAGCACGATTGATGATTCTTAAGTTGCACAATTTATCTTCTACTACTTGTTAATGTGTTTGTGTATGAAAAGAACATTCAAACTGAACCCTACTTCACACTAGGAAAATGAAAATTGGACTAATCTCAATGCCGTTTACTCGGAGGAAATATACACCATAGGATATATATTACGAGTTATCACCGACTCTTGGTTTTCACTTGCTTGTACAGAGTTTGCTTTTTCCTGCCCGGATGTATCCAGGGTCAAAACTTGAATACAATTCATATCGATGAGGGGGAGGTATATCGACCAGAGAAAAACATGGGCCTATGATTGACTTTAACGTGTTTTGAATCCTAGGAATTGCCCTGAAGCACCATTGTGTCATGGACATAGCCCCCAAAAAAAAAACACGTGTGACCAATTGAAATGGGATTAGAATGATGCTGATAAACCATTGATTTGTAATAAATTACATAAATCCATGACTCTTGGCGAGGAATATGAAATTTTGTGACTTTGAAATGGTGTCCGCCTTCTCTAGCAAGCAAAGTCGGTAGACTAATCCCCTGGACAAAAAGATTCTCGCATTTAAAATGAATATTTGGATGGTTAATGAGATATCTCTCTATAGAAAGTTTGAATCGTCTTTTCGTCAATAGTGGGATTGTGGGAAGAATATTACACATAGATAGAGACTTTTAAAGTCTATTCAATATTTAAAAGAGGCTGTGATTGTAGCTTACGCATCAGCAAGGAGAGATGGAGTGTTGGAAAAGATCATACATTCTTTCATGACTTTAAGATATATTAAAAACTATCGAAGGGTTAGGTGATGTAATTAAGAAGACAATAATGTCTATACCTCTAGCACAAAGGAAGAGGAGTTTCCTAGTACCTTGTGAATGGCTCGTTGATATTAATCCATTATAAACTTAACCATGAAATCAAGATTGTTGATGGTGATGGAAAGAATTAAGGTACGTAATGACCACATAAACATCCTGAATTCACCACGAAATCAAATGTTTCGCTTTGTTTTTTTCCTTCTTTTTCGCAGCTTATTACGATAATTGAAGCATGTCCTTGTTATAGACCACCCACGAGCCTCAAGAAAGTTAATGTGCCTAATATGTGTCCACAATGAATCAATTATGTAAAATAAGCAAAACTTGAGTATGTTTATTCAAGTGAAAGAATTTTCCGCAACTCAGTTTCCTAGAATTTCACGCATTTGATTTGTTAAAAAGGATCAGTCAACAGAAAACCATTTACAATCAAAGAAACTATAAATGCTTGAAATAAGGAAAACGAATTCCCTAATCTGAAAAGAGGAAAATATTTCCCTTAAAAATAATTTTCATGAAAAGCATTTTCCTTTTATCACGAAGTTTTCCCCCGAAACAAATACACCATTGGGGTATGTTTCACGATTGCCATAAAACTCATTTTCAAGAAAAATGGTTAGTTCTCTCTTGTTTGGTAGTATGCTGAAAAGTGTGACTAAAAATGTTATCGGGTGTTTGGATCTCATTTCTGAAAATAAATCTCCTAAATGTAATGAAAATAAGTTGCTTAAATAATGAACCGATAATGCTTAAATTATAAATTTATTATTTCTTTTATCAAATGTAGGGCCAATTACATAAAATATAAAAGAAATAAAATAAAAACTAAAAGTAGTTAAGAAGAATAAACCTCAATTTCTTGAAATCCATAAAAGTCAATGCGAAAATATTTCTCATTCTCAAAAAGGAATTATTGATACAAAGTAACCATAGAACAAGAAGTCCATCGTTTATATAGTATGAAGAGCTAACATGCAAAGTCTTATTCACTTTCTCAATATGGTGCATATTGAGAGTTTTCCTTAAGGAGAATCGCCGTGACCTTCTTGAGGCAGAAACTCCGACCTTCTTGAGGCAGAAACTCCAAAGGGATTCTCTAGCGAGGAGGCGCTTACTCTTCGCTCGGGCTTATTGTAATTTGATTTCTTGTGTTTTTTTATGATTAATTTCTTTTACCATAAAGTCATCACAAACCTATTCTAGAATGGGTAGGACAAGTAAGGCTCGGGAGGTCACCCTTCTTCTATGAATCAAAGATTTGGATTATTAAATATGAGTACACTACATTATCCTCGGTCTCTTTTTCTCCTTTAAAGAAAACATTGCGGTTGATCTTGATTGATTTTACTTCCTAATATGCACCAACATGATCATGAATTTTGAGACAAAACACAATCAATTACACATTAGCAAATAAACCAAGTAAATGGCTAATTTCATAAAAGTGCACAAATTGTACCACTTTTGTAAAATATAACAAAAACTTTCAAGTGTCTCAAAAAATACATAAAATTCTTGGGATGTATCAAATATTTCACGAAGTTGGTTCCCATCGAAATACTATCTTTAATTATCCCATTGCCATTTGAAGCTTAAGCCCTAAGTGACATAGAGACAAAGTTAAGTGTCATATGATGAGTTTGAACATGTTTTGTAGATTGTATCTCTGCCACCAGTAAAAGTGTCAAAAAAGTCCTAAATCTTTTGCATTTGTGCCAATTCAGTCCTAAATCTTTTGCATTTATACCAATTCAATCATAAACCTTTTGCATTGGTGCTATTTCAGTCCTTTGACACATGAAAAGCTTTTAGCCAAAAGGACTGAATTAGTATAAATGCAAAAAACTTAGGATTGAATTGATACAAAAACAAAAAAGTTTAGAACTGAATTAGCACCAATGGAAAAGGTTTAGGACTGATTGGCACCAAAAAAAAAAGGTTTAAAACTAAATTGGCATTAATGCAAAAGGTTTAAGACTGAATTGGTACCCAAAAAAGGTTTAAGATTGAACTGACACCAATGCAAAAGATTTATGACTTTTTTGATACTTTTCTCCTCTGCCACCTATGGATCTACCTCCACCTCCTAGCACGTTGTCATCTTGGAACCTATCCCTAGACATTTGAAATGGCTTTAACAAAACATTACGTAGGTTGAGCTTGGCCAGACGCTCATAAACCAAAGTAGGATCCAAATTAGTATTCTCATTTAAGAGTTCCAACTCTATTAGAGATTTGAAGTTCCCCTATTGTTGTGTAGTGGATCCCATAGGCTTAGCAAGGGGGCTAGCGGTGTTATGGAATGATAGGGTATCTTTGAATATTGAACGTATGGCTGAGAAGTTTATAGATATGATTTACGAGGAGATGGATAGTTGCAAAAAGATGCGCATCACGTGTCTTCATGCGTCAACTGTATACCAAAAAAGATTACAACTATGGGAGGAACTAAGACAGATTAGCTCCTCAAATTCTCTTCCATGGGTATGTATTGGGGATTTGAACGAAGTACTTCATTATTGGGAGAAAGTAGGTAAGAGGATAGCTAAAAATTATAGAATGAATGCTTTTCGAGAGCTTCTGAATGACTGACTGTTCCTTAATGGACTTGGACAATAAAGGTTACGCATTCACTTGGGCAAACAATAGGGAAGGCGATGATTTTGTGAAGGAAAGGCTGGATAGGGTGGTTTGCACAATGGAATGGCAATTACTGTTCCCAGAAGCTGAAGTTTTTGCACTACCTGCTATTGGATCAGACCATAGTCCAATTCTATTATCTTTGGAGGCAGATCAAGTGAAACGAAAAAAGGAATTTAAGTTTGAAGCATTCTAGCTGGAAGATGTGGAGTGCCGAGATGTGATTACTTATTCTTGGGAGTCCCCTCTTTTAAAAGAGACAGATCTTTCCAGGAAATTACGTACAGTGACTCTTGCACTTGCCAAATGGAGCAGGAAGAGGTTCTCCAATGGGCATCACAAGATCAAATATCTGAAACAAGAACTTCAACAGCTTATAAACAGTAACGGTGACTTTTATGATAGGAAGCGAGTATGTCTTTTACAATGGGAGATTGGAAAATTGTGGTAGCCAGAGGAAATGTACTGGAGAATGAGATCCAGAATTAACTGGCTTCAATGGGGTGATAAAAATACTAAATTCTTCCATGCGACCACTATCCAACGAAGGCTAAGAAACAGAATCAAAATGCTGCAGAGCTCAGATTGTGATTGGATTAGGCAACAGGACCAACTAAAGAATATGACCATAGATTATTTTGAAAATTTGTATCAATCAGTTGGGTTTCGAGACTTCCAGCCCGTGTTGGATCAGTGCCCCCAGGTGGTGTCGAAGGAAATAAATGACCAGTTAGTAGCTGAGGTTACTTTAGAGGAAGTAAAGGGAGTAGTTTTCCAGCTAGGGGCCTCAAAAGCACCCGGGCCGGATGGTCTTAATGGGCTATTTTATCAATACCATTGGGAAATTTGAAGTGCGATATTTTCAAAGCGGTGAGAGATTTTTTTGTATCCGGGGTGATGCAACCAGACTTTAACAAAACCGTGATTTCCCTCATACCCAAAATCCCTAACCCAGAAAGACTAGAACGGTTTCGCCCTATTAGCCTGTGCAACTTTGTATACAAAATTATCGCTAAGGTGATAGCTAACCGATTGAAGACTTGGTTACCCAAACTAATTGCAATGGAGCAAAGTGCATTCATGAGTGGGAGACAAATTCAAGACAACATCCTGGTTGTGCAACAAGTACTCCATCAACTTAGAGTCAGAAGGCGAAAGAAGAAATTTCAAGCCATATTGAAGTTGGATATGCAAAAAGCCTATGATCGAATAGAGTGGGATTTTTTGGAGGCCTGCCTAATCAAAATGGGATTCCACCATAAGTGGGTACAATGGGTGATGCAATGCGTATCTACTGTTTCCTTTAGTGTGAAATTTAACGAACAACCTTCTCAGTACTTTCAACCGTCAAGGGGTATTAGACAAGGAGACCCGCTATCCCCTTATCTCTTCATCTTGGTGGCAAATGTTCTATCTACGCTTATCAAGAAAGCTGTGGAGATTGGCAACATCAAAGGTATCAAACTAAACAGGTGGTGTCCCACTCTTTTCCACTTATTCTATGCAGATGATTCTATCTTCTTCTTAGACGGGAAGTTACAGGAATGCCAGAATCTGGCTAACATTCTAAACCAGTATTGTCTAGCTTCAATACAAACAATTAATCTCAATAAGTCTGGAATATTTTTCAGTAGAGATTGCCCTCAAAGCCTAAAGTAAATCTAGCTAGAGAGCTGAGAGTTCCTGTGATTGATAAAACAGGTAAATATTTAGGAATTCTGTCGGATTGGGGATGTTCTAAAAAAGAAATGTTTGCATAGATCTTGGGGAGAGTGAATACTAAACTAGAAGGATGGAAGAAGAATTTACTATCCAAAGCAGGAAAAGAAATTCTTATTAAAACTAAGGTTCAGGCTCTTCCACAGCATGCAATGGCTATTTTTAAAGTCCCAATGTCCATTTGTAAGACAATTGAGCAAAGAATTGCTGCCTTTTGGTGGAAGAACACTGTAACTAAACCAGGCATGCATTGGAAAAGATGGGAAATTCTCAAAATTAGGAAAGACATGGGAGGGCTAGGCTTCAGAGACTTAATTGTCTTAAACAAAGCAATGCTGGGTAAACAGGCCTGGAGACTCTCTCAGAACTCGTCATCTCTTTGGAGCCAGATACTAAAAGGAATCTACTTTCCACATAGAGACTTTTGGCATGCGGAAAAAGACATGTTCTTCGTGAGGGTGGCAAAGCTTATTAATGGGAAGAGACTCAATTGCTTATCAGGTGCAGTGGTCGGTGGGAGATGGAAAGAAAATAAAAGTTAGAGAAGACAAATGGTTGAGCAGGGGAGTAATTGGAGGACCTGCACCCAGAGGTGAACCTTCCTTGGTGGCCGATTTCATTAATTCAAAGGAGAATACATGGAATACCTAGTGTCTTAAGGATAGCTTTGATGCTCAAACAGTCAATGAAATTCTATCGATCCCAGTTAGACCTCAAATAGCAACTGCCCAGCTGATATGGACAGGGACTCAATCGGGCGAGTATTCAGTAAAGAATGGATACAACAGCATAAAAGCAGCCGAGCACAACAAAAGCCATGATTCAGCATCATCTTCCTATCAAGTGCCTCGTAGCCTTTGGAGAAGGACTTGGAATTTGAAAATTAATCCTAAAGTAAGAATTTTTATGTGGTCTCTATGCCAAAATGCTTTACCCACAGAGGAAAATCTCTATCGAAGAAAAATTGTACCAAATCCGTTTTGCACACTGTACAATGATAAAGTCCTAGAGACAATCGAACACATTTTCGTATTATGCCCATAGACAAAACAAAGTTTGGTCACACCCACAACTTGGCATACATATTCCATCACAAGGTTTATCAAGAATCGAAGCTTGGTTAGCAGATCGGACAGCAAATCGGGACAACTCACCTGATCTGGAAGTCGTAGCCTCGGTCCTTTGGCAGATATGGAAGGCGCGGAACCATTTCGTATTCAGAAAACAACGCCCAGATCTGGCTTTTACTGTGGAAACCACTCTCGCAAGTTCGAGAATCATTAGCACGTGGGGCCTGCACAACGCGAAAACCCTCCAAAACCCAACCAGCTCATCCCAGATTTGGTGTCCACTGACGCTCGGGAATCTTAAAATAAATATTGATGGAGCCTACACACCGGGAAGGGAAGAAGGAGTAGTAGCTTGCGTGTGTCGTGATCACCAGGGAAGGCTTGTTGATGGATTATCTTCTTTTGTCCGTGCGGCTTCCTCCCTACAAGTGGAAACACATGCTTTGTTACAAACCCTAAAATTTCTGCTCCAGCGTGAGAGAGAAAAGGAGAATCTAGTGTTGGAGTCAGATAATCTTACTTTGGTCAATGCCTTGCACAGTCCCCGTCAGACACCTTGGGAGGTCAGAGCTCTCTTGTCCGAATGTGTTGCTTTGTTAGAGTGTTTTCCTCATATTCGAATCCAACACTGTAGAAGGGAGGCAAATTTTATTGCAGACTGGGCCGCTAAAGCCCACGGACGCAATTCCCTACCTTCAAATTGGGTTGTTTCGCCTCCTCAAACTCTTTTAGACCTTTTGTGTACTGAAGCCAATTTAATGGGTCTTTTTGGTTCTCCTACTTAAATGAAATGCAGTTTTATTTCGACAAAAGAAAAATTAATATGCACGAGGACCACCTCCTTCGTTAATTTGAGAATCAACCCGACCAGCTATAGAAGTCAATGCGGACACTGATCTATTCACGTGGATTTGTTTGCGAAAATCCAGTGCAATTTTTCCACCTCGACAGTGTAAAGGTTCCTTCAACAATGCAGGAGGATATCTTAAAAGAAGAAGATGGACTCCTCGTTCTATGCAACATGTTGAGAATTTCGGATTTGCAGGTTTCTTTGATTCTCTTGTCGCCTTTTCATAGCAAGGGATAGTGCGGCAGTATTCGCATGCATAGTTAAGCCTTCCAAAATTCCAGGGTTCGTAAAAAAGGCCTAAAACATTCGTGTACTGTTGCAAAAATTGCTTAATCTATCAGTAACTCATTAACAATAAAAAAAAAGGTCAAGAGTAACAGTAAAACAACCAATTGTCTAGATGACTGTGATGCTTTGTTTAAAATCTTGAAAATGTGGCTAAAATATTTATCACATGTCTTATCGATTAGCAAGATTGTTTTCTCGAGCATAGTGGCATGACTCCATTTGAGCATGACAATGTGCATGTAAATGTCAATAAAGATGCAAAGTTCAATCATAATGTGCAAGAATGACATGACATGACATGCTAATAACCTCATGGAGCAAGATATGACAAATTGGATTCAAGATAGGATGAAAGAATGACAGGAAAATTACCAAAAAAGTCCTAAACCTTTTGCAATTGTGCCAATTTAGTCCTAAACCTTTTTTTTTTGCCAATTCAGTCCTAAACCTTTTACAAATAAGCCAATTCAGTCCATTTGACCGGTTGGCGCTGACGTGGCCGCCGGCCGGTTGACGTGGCGCCGACCGGCGATGACGTGTCAATATTTTAATATTTTTTAATATTTTCGAAATTTTTTTTTTCCTTCTCCCCCCTGGCCTGTCCGGCCAGGGGGGAGGCTCGCCGGCGAGGGCCCAGCTCCGGCGAGGCGAGCTGAGCCCTCGCCGCAGCTGGGCGAGCTCGCCCAGCCAAGGCGAGCTCTGCCTCGCCGGAGCTGGGCGAGCTCGCCATGGCAGGGCGAGCTCGGCCCCGCCCAGATCTGGGCGAGGCGGAGCTCGCCTTGGCTGGGCGAGCTCGCCCAGCTGCGGCGAGGGCTCAGCTCGCCTCGCCGGAGCTGGGCCCTCGCCGGCGAGCCTCCCCCCTGGCCGGACAGGCCAAGGGGGAGAAGGAAAAAAAAAAAGAAAGAAAAAAAATTTCGAAAATATTAAAAAATATTAAAATATTGACACGTCGTCGCCGGTCGGCGCCACGTCAGCCGGTCGGCGCCACGTCAGCCGGCCGGCCGCCACGTCAACGCCGACCGGTCAAATGGACTGAATTGGCTTATTTGTAAAAGGTTTAGGACTGAATTGGCCAAAAAAAAGGTTTAGGACTGAATTGGCACAATTGCAAAAGGTTTAGGACTTTTTTGGTAATTTTCCCAAGAATGACATGACGTGACAAAAATCACATGCAACATGGCATGACATATCATATTCAAGACATAGCAACAAGATGACATGGCATGGCTATAATTACATATAGCATGACATTGCAAATCATATGGAGGACATGGCAACAAAATGACATGACATGGCAATATTCACTTAAAGCATAACATGACAAATCATATGCAAAACGTGGCAATGAGATAACATGACGTGAGAATAATCACATACAGCATTACAATGGTAGATCAGATACAAGACATAATAACGAGATGACTTGACATGACAAAAATGTAGATGCAATACATGACTATGAGATGACATGGCAATAATTACATGCAATATGACATGACAAATAAAATGCATGACATCTCTTGCAATGCTCCCATAGTTAAGTTCGTCCATCCGAGAAGCGAGATTAAAGATAATTTCAAAAGCAAACCAACAATCATCAATCAGTGCGGGTTCTCCCAAACCTTACCTCAAACAACATTGGGATTTTTATTTTAGTTAATTAATCCTATGAGAATTTTACATGAAGAGGAGTCGCCACTAGCCTATCGGGGTTGGCTGAGAATACCTCATACCTCACTTTCTACACAACCAGAGCAGCTAGATACGAAGACTTAATTGTATTAGTTATTCAACTAATACATTTTCGGTACCCTAACTTGAATGATTTGTAATATAAGAGTCTCTTACAATTTTTTGTTCAATAATGAGTCCTAAGGTTCTTAATCTACTAAGTGTCCGTACAATGTTTTTGTGTTCATTATGGTCCTTGTTTGCAGCCTAGCCATCTAGATATAAACAACATAATCAAGGAAAAGATGTGAAGGAATAGAAACAAACACATCAAAAGCAATAATGAAAGGTAAGGGTGCATTTGTTTTGAAAAAAAATAAATGATTTGAAAAATATTTTTTTTAGAATGATCACTTAAATTACTTACAAAAATCAATGACTGAAAAATATATTCATCATATATGAAAATGTTTAAACATAAATTATCATTGATTAAGAAAATATTTTTCATTGATTAATTATTTCAAGAGATACAATAAATCAATTTTTTGGGAAAATCTTTTCAAAATCATTCATTGGGCCCGGTTCTTTATGATCAATCACTGACCTAAGAATTTCCTCGGGCTACTTATAATGTATTAAAATAAAATTTGTTAGACCTTATTTGACTAAAAATACATGAGTTGACTTTACGGTAAAAAGTCAACCATCAACTTAGTCTCAATCCAAAGTGTTGATCGCGTCTCAATATTTGCTTGCTTGAAATTATCGAAATCAGACCCGATATCTTCAATTGCCATCGTCCCTAAGTCAAATGCCTAGAAAAAATCAAATTAAAAAATGATTAGGAATCCATAAAGTATTAATTTTTGGGTTGAACGTTAATTTCTTCAACTTGACCCGAAAATTCAACCTTTAACCATTTTATGAAAAATTAAAATTCAAAGCCCTAATTCTACATGCAGATATTGAATTAACACTTCTATGCAATTTTTACACGTTTTGTTGATTTTTTATCTAGAGTTTACTTTTTTTTGTTTGACCAAAAGTCAACTCTTGATTTATTGATAAATGATGCCTAATCACTAATGAAATGTATAGCTCCTGGTTTCTTCGTGCAATTGGATGCTATGAATGTTCAGCTGACTATTTTTAGGTCAAGAATCGATTTCTGTTGTGATAAAGGATCTTGAATCTCGAATTTTTGTGTCAACGACATGGGATATGACATGTCGACTAAAATTCAAGTGTCAACGACATCGCAATGAGATGACATGGTTTATGACAGTAGATACATGCAATATAGGTGGCAAATGAAATGCAAGACGTGGCAATAAGATGACATGACATGGTAATTGTGACTTGGCAATTGTGACATGCAGCATCACATGGCAAATCAGAATGAAGACATGACAACAATGTGACGTGTAGACTATATGGTGAGGGGTTATTTACTCGATTTGTGTGTTTACTCGGACATGGTGATGTTTATGTAGAACGTGCCCTTTTACTTAATGCCTGATCAAATCAAATTCATAATTTGATATATGGATGATTTTTAGAATTAAAATCATGAAATGAATAATCACATGCATCTATCATACACTCAAACACAAGCCCTTTTGATTTATGACCTTTGGGTTGGCTTTTGGACAAAGAGGTGTTTTAATACAATACCTCATTATATCCATCACCTTATACCCCTAAAACTGTAAAGCTTATATATTAAAAACATGTATTCTATCGTATTTCCATTACAGCTAGCATCGTGATGACCTAAATTCATATTTAAACAAGCATTATGATGACCTACTATATGCATAATTTCTAACGACATTTGATAATACACCGACATATCATATAACTTCATATATTACTTCCATATTAAAATGGCCTAAGGACTTTAATTGTGGTTAGCATAACTATATATCCTAGAATTTCGACTTTCCTTTTCAGTATCACGGTGGCCTAAGAATGTGCATTTTTTTACCATTTAAACGATTATTTTTTGACTATTTAAATGGGCAGCATAATTTTGACTAAAAGAAAAAAAACGGGCAGCATAATGAAAGGGGAAAATTCTAAAAAGGGGTCCGAAATGGAGTCATTTTCTCAAACAAAGGTCTAAAGTTGACGTTATCTTAAATAAGAGCATGAAGTACCGTCATTTTCTCAAATAAGGGACTGAAGTTAATCTTGTCTCAAGTAAGAGCTTGAAATGGCCATATCGGTTTCAAACAAGGACCTAACCTCACCGGCCAATGGATATTTGCGTCTTTTACTTTCTTGAATTCTTTTTTTTCTTTTTTTTTTCTTTTTCTGTTTTTTATTTTCCTTTTCCTTTTCTTTTCCTCTCTTCCCTCCACCAGCCATCGCCGAGGCCAGCGTAAGCCGCCCTAACTTGGGCAACCCTCGCGCCGGCAAAGGCAACCCTAGCCCAATGCCAGCAAGGGCAACCCTCGCCCTCACCTAGGTCGCAATCCCTGGTGTCGAGTGAGGGTCACCTAGCCTGGGCTGGGCAGGCAAGGGTGACCCTCGCCAAATCCGGCCCTGCCCAGCACAAGCGAGGGCAACCCTCGCCCTCGCCGGCATTGGGCAAGGGCCAACCTCACTAGGGCTAGGCAGACGAGGGCAACAGTGACATCCGAAAATTTTGTAATAATAAGTACGTGACGTTGAAAGTTTTCTATGTTCGATAATGATACATAGATTATAAGCTAAATAGTATCTAGCTTAGTATTTGTGCGAAAGCGAAGAAATCGTTGTTAGACCATAAATTGTAAGGCTCATATTCAGGAACGTAATTGTTTCGAACTCAACGTGTTTAGAATTTTAAACATTGTTGTGTTTAATGGTAGTGCGGTATTAATTAAATTACCATCGTCTTAGTAATTAATGGGTAATATTATTAAATTAAACTTTATTTAATTAGTGATAATCATTATTTTCTAATTGCCGTTAAGGGGGGAAAGATATTCTGTTATTCTCACAAAATTCCCTCAAGACACCTTACTCTCACGTGGCCTATAAACGATTAAACATGTTCACACGCCACATGCCCTCTTAGGATAAGCTTCTCGTACTAGCTTGACCCCTAGCCATAAGCCATCATTTTCCTTGGCCATTACTCTTCCCTAATAAACTTTGATTTCTTACACCTAGCCATGGATAGAAAGAGGAAGTGCCACCTGTGAGTGCATGCACTTATCCATCTCACAATCTACTCCTCTGTTTCATTTTTATCTAGTTAACAATGAAAGGAATTTTCACCCCAGACAGTAACTCTTTTTCACCATCAATCTTCAAAGAGAATTTACTTCATCAACACTCGATCCAAAATCTACAAGCTGATTTTGGACGTTCAGATTTTAGGCAAGGTAAGTGAAGACTCTAGAGTTAAGCTAGTTAAATCTACTTGACACTTTTTAAGTTTGTTGCTTGAAAAATGCTATTTTGATGTATGATAATAATGAAAATATGGTGATGGTTGGATCTGTTTTACTGGTTTCGTACATGTTAAAATAGGTGTGATTTGTTTCCTTAAAGTGTGGTGAAAATCGACAAGTGCAATAATTAAATCTGAACGTATAAATGTCATCTTTGAGGTGATGGTGGAAATTGTCTTGCTGGTTTTATGTATGTTTAAAAAGGTAGAAAATCCTTTTACTTAAAGTGGAGTACATTAGGTGAGTGCAAATGATGAATCAGAACTTGGAAAAATCATATTTATAGGTCTAGACTTAAGCCTCTTTTGTAAAATCTATTGACTTCTTATCTGAGAAAAATTTTATTCTTTGAATCTAGACATATTGATTTACGAACCTGAGTAGATTTTAGCTTCAAATTCTAATTTTGTTTACTCTTGAACTGAGCAGATTTTAGCCTCAAATTCTGATTCTGGTTACTTTTAAACTAAACAAACTTTACTGGCAGACTCTAGATAAGTCTATTTTTTAGAATGAGCAAATTTTCTATTAGAGTCTAGACATGTCTACTTTTAAAATCCAACAGATTTTATTGTTAAATTTTGGACATGTCTATTTTGAAATCAAATAGAATTTATTTTCAAAGTCTGGACATATGTATTTTAAACCCGAGTAGACTTTATTTTCAAAGTTTGGACATATGTATTTTGAACCCAAGTAGACTTTATTTCCAAAGTCTGGACATATGTATTTTGAACCCGAGTGGACTTTATTTTCAAAGTTTGGACATATGTATTTTGAACCCGAGTGGACTTTATTTCCAAAGTCTAGACATTTGTATTTTGAACCCGAGTAGACTCTATGTCCAAACTTTATTTCCAAAGTATGGACATATGTATTTTGAACCTGAGTACACTTTATTTTCAAAGTCTGGATATATATATTTTGAACTTGAGTAGACTTCAGCATTTTGAGTCTAAATCCGTACTGCTTCATACTTATTTGCTTAAATGATGCATTTCATTGCTTTAAATGACACGTGATGTAAAGAAGGTGAGTTTATGCATACAAATACTTGGTTGTCATGGCTTGCATAAAAATAATATAAATTCCGTCACTCACAATTCAACATTAATGATGTCCCGTGTGTTAGAATGCCCCATTGGTTGGGATGTCTCGGTAGTCGAGATGCCCCGGAGGATGTATATGATGCCTCAGAGTTAGGATATCCCGTGACATTCCGAATTTCGATCCATTTTTTAGATTTATAAAACGTGTAATTCGTCAATATGCTTATAGTAAAATCTCGTCCGGGAACTGATCACTCTCAGTTATTGTTTTTAAAATTTGAGATTTCGTTAGAATCGCATTTGATCGAATTTTGCTATTATTTAGAGTTCAAACTTTGGTGTCGAATTTTCGGAGTTTCATGACGAATTAAATTAGACGGAATCGATATTATTGTGGTCAGCCTCGAGTTCACCTAGATTAGTCGGAAAGTGAAAATTTGGACCGGGTGCGGATTTTGACCGGTAAACCTCCCTCTGGGTTTATTTTATTTAGTATCCGTTGGTTTTTCCTTAGTTTATAATTAGAAATTTTAGTGAGCCGTCGTTGGATAGCGATAATTACCATTGACTCTCTCTCTCTCTCTCTCTCTCTCTCTCTCTCTCTCTCTCTCTCTCTCTCTCTCCTCTCTCTCCCTCTCTCTCCTCTCCTCCTTCCTCGCTGAAGCCCCCTACGCCGGCTGACCCTCCTTTTCGCTAACCTCCTCTCTTCCTTCACGCCCGCTAACTCCCTTACGTGTTTCTGTTCTTGCTGCACCTTCACATATGCTTTGCTGACCATTGAACCATGCAGCCCCATGCTGCTTCACGTACCGCAACTGCCTCTACATTGCTTTGTTGGCCGTTGACTTTCCCCACTCCCCCACGTTTCTGCCCTATTGCTGACTGCTACTGCTGCCGCCTTGCTGCTGTCCTCTGCTTCTGACCTTTACTGGCTTTGTTGCTGCTCCCCCACATCGTCGCTGCCCACATCGCTGACTTCCTCCTCTTTCCCTGATGATCACCCCACGCTTGCTGACCTTCACGTGACTGCCGCTGCTTCTTCTTCTCTTCTTTTCCTTGCTGTTTTGTTGCTGCTGCTGCTTGCTTCTTCGGCTCCTGCTTTCTCTGGCTTTTGTTGCTTCCCATTCCAACCGACCATACCAGCTACTCGTCAGCCACCACAGCCTCGCCGTCCTAGCTGCCGGAGACATGCTGGAGCCGTAGACCACAACTGCTGCTCCTCGCGCCAAACACCCTACCAAGACACTTTCTCCCCCTTTTCCCTCTCGTCATCGCCACCACTCGGCCATCACCACCACCCACGATCACCCTCACACCATCACCGCCACCATCATCCCCCTTCGCCGCCCAACTTAGCCGGAGCACTGCCGCCGTCGTACGCTGCCGAGCGCCGCTAAGGGAGCCGCCGCTCGCTGCTGTTGGTCCGACGAGGTGCCACTGCTGTTCGGCCAATTTCTCTCTTTGTCCGGCCCACATTTGAAGCCTTAAACCTAGTGAGTGAAAACCCTAAACCCTAATTAGGCTAATGTACATTTCTAGATGAGTTTTAAGGGTTATTAGGGTATTTTATGGGTTAATTAGTGTGGACTGATTAGGGCTAATTTTGTGGTGATTTTAATGGCCTAATGTGATGATTTAGGGATGGTTTAAGGGATGTGGATTATTGGTTTAGTGGCTGGTTGTGCTTGGTTTGCTTGGTGGTGCATGTTGGTTGAGTTTCGGTAAGGTTACTGCTGCGTTGTTGGATTTTACTATTTTTGGTG
Source organism: Syzygium syzygioides (assembly GCA_031216285.1). Classification (NCBI taxonomy): domain Eukaryota; kingdom Viridiplantae; phylum Streptophyta; class Magnoliopsida; order Myrtales; family Myrtaceae; genus Syzygium; species Syzygium syzygioides. Next base: position 20,685,443 of record CM062245.1, on the reverse strand, counting down.
TGACTTGTGTGGGCCGAATTTAAGGAAGTGTTCTTCATGAAATTTGTTCATAACATCTTGAAGTATGACATAATTTAATTTGGGAATTTTTGGAAATCATTTGAGGCCATTCGAAAGTCCCTCTTTGGACCGAAACAAAACTGCCCGATTTACTGTTCACCCGACCTTCGAGTCTATTCGAATTTTTATAAATTTTTATAGAACTATTTTCAAAATACTTCCTTTACAAAACGTGTTGGGGACACTTGTATATATGACATATAAAAATTTCAGAGCTTTCCAAATTGATTTGGGTGCTGAATGAGTTGTATTTTGATGGTTTGAGGAGCTGTCCGAGCAAACCGGATTCTATCCGGATTTGTGTGTCAAAACGAGGTGTTTACGGTTAGAACTGGGTTTCAAGTTTTGCATGGAAAATGTTTATCAAGATGTTTTATACAACATATCCAAATTTCAGAATTTTTGGAATTGATTTACTATTTAATCCAAACAGATTTCTATCACTGTGCAACTGCCCAGTTTGGATCCAATTTTGTATATTCTCGATTTTTCCTCTCTCTTGGACTGATTAGTGGCTGTCCACTAAGGATTTAATTGGGCCTTGTACGGCTAATATGTGATTTGTTCATGAATTACCGAGTGTGATTTTTATGGCCATGAGTGTGCATATTGAGCATCGACATAACATGTGCATATATGAGTGTGCACGAATGACATGAGCATGCGATCACCTAAAATGCCCTGATGCATTTTACGCGGGGTTCAGATAATAATTGATGATTGTGAACGTGTGATCACATAAAACCCTGATGAGTTTTACGCGGGGTATTGAACCCGTCCTGAGGCGTGTTACGCGGGACGATAGCCGGATTACCAGAAGATGACCAACCTAATGCGTTTTACACGAGTTATGTGTCATGAGCCTGATGCGTTTTACGCGGGCCAGAGATCGATCTCGAAGTGATGGACCTGATGCGTTTTACGCAGGTCGGACATGATACGTTTAACTCGGGTCGAAGGAAAATTGATAATTGCAAGTGTGCAAGAGTGCGAGTGTGCGAGGTGCATTGATGAGACATGAGCACGAGTGTGAGCACAAGCATATACATGGCATGCGATCTGACCAAGTGATGTACGCATGTGCCGTAGTTAAGTCTATGTTATTATTGTGTATTATAAGTGCCTAACCTGCAGAGCCAAGGTAAGTTTTGGATTTAGGCCCAAGGACCTAAGTCATTTATGTTCTGGTTTGTGTGTTATTTGATGCTCGTCAGGAGGTGCATGTTAGCCTAGCTTAGATTTAGGGGGCCTACTCGCTGAGATTATTCTCACTGTTGTGTAAACCCAATTTTTTAGACCCCCGGCTTAAAATGTCAGCTGTGCTTGTTCGTTTTGGGATCCCTTACCGGATAGATCGGGAGGAGACGGTGTACCCCGCAGGGAATGGGGATTTTTGGGTTAGATATCTGTCTACGGTGTGGGTTGATGCGGGCGAGCAGCTAGACCAAGCCCACAGATATATAGCATGGTGTATTAGGGACCACGAAGGGACCTACGAGCCTTTTCGATCTTTTGAGGTTCCGCTTACCGATGCCGGGGATTTTGCCCCTCAGTGTCCCGATGGAGAAGTGGTGAGTCCCGACCATGCTCCGGAGGAAGGGAATTCGGATCCAAAGCCGATGGATTCAGAGGACGGGGAGCTTGAGCCCATGGAGCAGGACATGGAGCCGAAAGACGAGGCTAAGCCGATGGATTCCGAGGAGGAGTCAACTGGGGCCGAGTCCGAGCAGGATTCCCTAGACTCTAATGTCAAGCTGTTTGATAGCTCTTTCGAGTCATCAGGATTCGACTCGGACTGGGTTCCGTAGACCTAGCCTTAGTCCCAGATAGGTCGGGCCAGTAACTTTTTGACCGGAGCCCCACCTAGTTTTAGTACCCTTAATCGCTCGGGCCACTTACCCCTTTTTGTCAATAGTGGTCATTGACCCGCTTTTGAATTTTGAGCGCAAGTTGTGAATAGATGGTGTATATGATTCCCCGTATCAATGCAAGTGTGTGTTTTGTAACCTTGTTTGTTCTACCCTTGGTCTCGTATTTTATTTGTATGGGTGTTTAATGCTTCCGCATGTGCTTGTTTCTTGTGGTGTGTGTTGGGTCGGCGACACGTCCTAGGACGTCCCAATCGAATCAACCTCGATTGGGTTGTCGCGTGTCGTGGGATTTGGGGCGTGACATGTCCCGGGCCATTGGTCGGGATGCCCTAGGAGTGTTCAGGAGGAAGAAGTAATGAACATTTATGCATGAATGTTTTACATTATATGCTTGCGTATGAGTAAAAATATTATGAAATGTTGACTTGCTTAGATTTTGTGACATATCTAGATGGAAAAGGTATAACATTCATTCAAGTTCTATGCATATTGTTTGTATATATATATGTTGTTTGTACCAAGTGAAGTGGTAAACTGATTTTCCTAACTTAAAACTAGAGATTTTATCTACTTGGCCTTGGATCATTCCTTTATTTTTCAGACTTGTAAGATCAATGTTTCACAGCCTCTACGTTTTGGAGTGCCTATATATAATGAAGTTGTCTATGAAAATGCGTGTGTGTGAGTCTGAGGCAATATATACTAAATGTATCTTTACTGTCTGGATTGATGTGGATTTGGCAAAATAGGTTCCTTATCTTTTTGTTGCATGGTACTCTAACCTTGACAGCGAGTTAGTTGGCCCGTTGAGGGGCTTCCACTTAGATGGTGGTGGTTCCACAACGGAGGATGAATTCATCGATACATGACGTCACCAGACTTTTATTCAAACAAACTTTTGGAGTAATATCTAGTATGGAGATAGGCACTCAGACTTTTGTTTTTTGTATTTATATGATGTATGTCTGAACTTGTAAATCTGATAAATGATGTTAATAAGAAGCATAAGTATTTTGATTAAACTTGTGTGATTTTTATGTTTAAAACTTACTCAGATTTTAACTTCCGTTGATTAATTATTAATAACTATTAGTAATATTAAAAGACATGTGTCGCCCTGGCATTCTGGGACATCACAATGACCCTCGCCTGACGCCGACGAGGGCGAACCTTGCCCAACGCAGACTAGGCGGCCCTTGCCCGACGCTGGCGAGGGCGGCCCTCGCCTGAGGACGGTTGAGGTCACCAACCAAGCATAATGAAGCTGGGAAGGGGAGAAGAAAAAAGAGAAAAGAAAAATGAAAAATGAAAAGAAAAGGAAAGTAAAGTAAAAAAATATATATATGCGTATAATTTTTTTGATTAAAATACCCCTTCTCCGGTGACGAATAGTCATTAGTCGGTCAAAGGTCCTTATTTGAGATGATTTGGCCACTTCAAGCCTTTATTTGAGACGATTTGGTCACTTCATACCTTTAATTGAGAAAATGACTCTACTTCGGATCCATTTTTGGAATTTTCCCTAATGAAAGAGTTAAATTCTATGACTCTAAGTAGACATTAAGTTGCACTAGCATGCATTTCTATTGGAAATTAAAAAGAAGGGACTAGGGACTTACCTTGAAAGCGCAAGAGCTTCGGTATTTACACAAACAAAAAAACCGAACTTAATTTGAGAGAATCTCGAGATCAAAAGGTTAAGGGAAAGACTAACCGTGAGATTAAATTAAGTGAGAAAGGGGGTAATGAAGGTGAGATCAGCCACCTCGAGAACAGGCGCCCACGCCTCAAATTGAGGCTTGCTCTTTTCGGGCCAATATCTCCTACATCCAACATTTGATGCAAGCAATTTTTGCATTGTCAGAAAAAGCTCATGTCGAATGCTTTTGAACATTCCCTATATTAATAGGTGAAATCGCGAAATCATTAACCTAAGATTTCAAGCCCTATTAAGGTCAGGGACTTGGGTCTATGAAACTGAGCGTCGTTTTGGTTACTTATTATTTTCAAAAATCATCATTTATCCTAACATATGATTTTCGAACGTTGTTCAATTCCAAGACCCTGACATCATTTTAGGCCCTGGAACCTTTTTTTAGTATGAAAGGTTTGAGTGAAATTTGACCGGCGATTATTTCCTCATTCGCATCCGATTGACCCGATTTTATTACATTAAAATGATTGCTATCCCTAGTTTTGGCATGTGCAATCAAAATGAGAAATCATAAATTTCCCAACAATACAAAAAACTAGTAAACCGGTTCCAAAGGGTAAAAAATTGACTATTGGATTCGGATGACTTTTCGGCTGTCAAAAGGCTAGTTATGACCAATAGAACCTATTTTTTGGGTTTACAATGTGATTTGGATGTTGTATTCTGCCGGTCAATCTTTGGTCAATCCCAGGTTAAACATGATTACCTTTTTATATAAAAGAAAAAAAATAATAGCGACAAAATTTGAGGTGTCAACACTAAGCATTTTTAAATTATGTATAGTTTTGACCCATTAACTTCGAGGCCTTGGCCCTGCTAGATTTTAAAGGCCACAAATTTTGACCCATAGAATTGGAAAAGCCCAAGTTGTCAAAATAACTAAAATATTTTAACTCAAAAGAACTCATATTAGCCCACAATCTCCGAAAACCAAATAATGCAAGTAAAAAGAACAAATCGACAACCAATTTGAAGTGAATATAAAGTGTTTTAAGTGGCAGTGATACTCAAATTGAAAGGAAACACTAAATAGTGCTACAACGATTGCCTTCTTCGACATTTAAATTGTAGATATCCAATGAGTAGTCATTGATAATTTTATTGTTAGCAATGACAGGTCATTCTTTGTAATCAATGTGAATAAAATTGTCTATACAATAGAATGACATGTCAATTCGTGAATCATTTTTTAGTCAGTTACTTAAAAAAAGGATTAATTAATATCATAGTCAGCGAAACAATTTTTTGACGCTTTCAAGACACTATAGTATAGAGCCTATAATACAAGTTGCAATTATTTTATCAATTATAGAGTTATCTTATTTTCTACAGCTTAAATTTTTGAACTACTTCGGGTGCAATTGAGTCGAGTAGAACCAAAACAATACCAGCTTGACTCAATTCATAAACTCAAAGCTCAAAACTCGAGTCCAATACCTTTATCCTCAGTGAACTTGACTTAGCATGAAATATCGCCACTCGCCATTTTTATTATGTCTAAAATTTCTATAAGAGGATGAAAGTGCGATTACTTAATAAAAAGTAATATCATAAAATGTTTTTAAGTATCTATCCCAGAAACAAAAGAAATTCATATATAAATATCATATACTCGATTTGGCTCAACACGCTCAAACTCGACTTGGCTCGATGTACTTGATTTTTCTCCAGCTCGATTGAACTCGGCTCAATTTGAAATACCGCCGCTCGCCATTTTTGTTATGTCTAAAATTTCTATAACAGGATGAAAGTGCGATTACGTAATAAAAAGTAATATCATAAAATGTTTTTAAGTATCTATCCTGGAAACAAAAGAAATCTATATAAAAATATCATATACTCGATTTGGCTCGGTCAAGTCGGGTTTCTTGAGACTTGAACTTGACACAACAGGCAGCTCGACCTACTCGAACTCAACTCATGCTCAAAGAAATTAAGTCAATCTCGAGTAGGTGATCAGTCGAGCACGAATAGTGCACGAGTAGCTTAACTCGCACGTCTAACCGTGAATCTCACACGTACCTGTCGCGCTATTTATGTGTGAAGTCGTTTATGTCAATTCTTCACGCCCCCACTGAGAAAAAAGCGAAGCTCCGTCCGTGCACCGCGACCGACCTACACTTTAACCCATTCATACATTTGCCAAAAGTGTCAATTGCCTCACATTTTTCAGTTTTCCTCACTATTTTCGACCAAAAAAAAAAAACTTTCCTCACTACCCCTGCATTAAATAACTGCGAATAATAATAAGAAACATCTTAAAACTACTAACTTCCTTCGCTTCAAAAATAAATACCAATTTCCTTAATAATCCATCGCGTGCTTTCACAGTAGTATTAATTGATGGAAAAGGCTAATGTAGTTACACTTTGATCAACTAAAGAAAACATGTGAAGGAGGAAACACAAGAGTGCAAAACCATGTGTCAAAAGTGACGGTCCGGATGTTTTTAAGGTAAAATGTAACAAGAAATTATCCGAAATAATCGGGAGAGCATTGAAGTTCCCGAGGACCTTTCTTAAGTACTCTACGATATTCTTGAGAGCATTTTAGAGTATTCTTACGGAGTAAAATGGGAAACTTACTTTTGTATTCTAGAGACTTCTCATCAATCTCCGCCGTTAGGTTGGGTTAGAGATCAACGGTTGTAATCATAGAGATTCTTGTATAAATAGGGTCCCTTCCTCTCATTTATACTCGCGCAAAAATACAATCACAAATTCAGAATTTCTCTCTCTAATTTATAAAGGTGTGCATCGATCGCAAGTTGGAATGGGAACAGAGCTGAACCAAAAGGAACCAGCTGCCCTAAAACAAAAATTAGGGCTTGAGTCTTCACCTCCCTCGGTTCATCCCTCTTTGTTTAGGTACTTGGTCAGCCTCTCGCAATTGAAGACACCCTCAGTTCATCTCTCTCGTGCTCACCGCTCGACGCTCCGTCCCTGTGATTGTCTCCCTTGCTCATTGCCATGGTCACACAAGGAAGCTCTTATTCTTTGCACTAGAAAAGGAGGTGAATTTCTTGTTTTTTTTTGTGTTGATCTTTCCTTTTGTTTTTTCTTACATTGGCAAGTCTCTTTTTTTCGAAAGTTGAATTGAATTGGGGAGCGAGTGTCTAGGCTAGGGTTAGGCTGTCGTTGAGATCGGAGGGCTCACGAGTGTTAGGATTAGGGTTAGCAAAATCTCTTCCAACTAGAGAGGAGAGAGGAGAGAGATCGGAGGGCTTGCAGGAAGTTATACATCCAATCCCAGTTCAACTCAGAAATCGGATCGGACTGATCTTGTTCCCGAGTGGACAGGCAGGGAACTGACCCATTTCGGTTTGGTTCCTGATTACAAAGTGTAAACCGACTTGCCCTAAAATCTATCACTCATACTAGTTTCTCTCTCTAGAGATTTTGTATATGTTGTGAGCAAGGCTAAATTCGAAAGAAATTTCTAAAGCCGCATGGATAAGGGAATGCTACATTAATCAGTAGGTCAATGATTGAAGGTGGTTATTTCGACAAAGTGGGAATACTCGCTAGGCACTTGCAAGATTTAATCATGGTATAAAACAATTATCAAGAAAAATTTCAAGTAGCAAGTAAGGATATACTATTAGGGATGATTGATTCCTAGGCGGTTTGATTCCCACCTGAGAACCGGGAGCCGAACCAAAGGGACTAGTTCCCATTTTTGGGACCAAGATCCTCCCAGCTGGGGCAATAAAATTGATAGCCTTTTCAGCTATTTTTTTGGGAAAATATTTTTTCCTATATTTTGAACTAGTCATTGTACAATTTATATTAGGACGAAGCAATGGATATGACTCTCTTTTTCTTCCCTTTTTGTCGTGTCTTGCTTCGTGGAGAAAGGGAGCTCTATCGTATTTTGTAGAAATCCAAAGATCAAATGACCCAAATTTAGTCTATTTTGATCCGAATGATCCGGGTGGACGGTTTTACGCATGAAATCGGATTGAAAATCACAGATTTCAAAAAATTAGAATTGAAAATCGGACCGATGCTCTCAGGAATCACCCAGAACTGATTCGTCCGGGCAGTTCTTGATTCAAGCGACTCCTTTTGTTTTTTTTTTTTTTGGTAAAGAAACGACTCCTTTTGTTTACCCCTAAATATTATGGAATTCATCCAAAAGGAGAGGCACGAACCCCACGCAACTCTCCTAGAAGTTATCCTCTCATATTTATTGTACCATTCATTTTCTTGCACCTTTCAGTTCCGCGTGCATTCCTTTTCAATGTATTGCAGTTTAATGCATCCAATTCCACACTGTAAATAGAGTACTGTGAATTTGTTTTTGGTTTTTTTTTTTTTGCTTTTAGATAATCAGATAGGGTCTTATCAAAAGCCTTATTTATAGGAATTACAATTGTTCGATGCACAATTGCACGTCAAATCACTTCGAATATCCAAAATGCATTCTCCTCTCAACATGTCACCACAATACAACAAAAAAAAAAAGGAGTCGCACGAATTAAAAAGAACCTTAAATTCGCGCATTGACCCTTGACTTCGATTCGGATTCCATCCCACGAAACACCCCCCCGCACCATTCTCCACGGCTCCACGCACACGTGTGAAACCACGACCCGAGGTACGACCAACGCTAATACACTTCGACGAAACCCCCGTAGAAATTTACTTCCACCGTATAAAATCCGCAGCTAGGGTTTCACCTTCTCTTCTTCTTCTTCTTCTTCTTCTCCTCCTCCTCCTCTCTATCTTGTCCTCATCTGCGTCCAGTTCCCTCCTCCTCGATTGGACCCAATTCGTGCTCCGTTCGGCGACGCTCTCGAACCCTGGCGCTCCGAAGCGATCGCCTTTGAGCTCAATTTTGGGGTTCCCGTTCCGCGGTTCCTGAAGCTCCCGATCCCCCGGGAAAATCCCCGAAGGCGAGATAGATGCCTCCTCGGACGGTGAAGCGGGGCGCGGCGGCGGCGGGGCAGAAGCGGACGCCGAGGTCCTCCAGGAAGGCGCAGCAGAGCCAGCAGGATGCTCCGGCGGAGGAGCCGGCGAGGGTTGAGGAAGTGAAGGAGGAGGAAGTCGTGATGGTGGTGTTGGAAGAGGACCGCTCGGCCCTCGAGAGGAAGAGGCCCGAGGTCGAGGAGAAGCCGGTCGTCGTCGAGGAAAGGAGGGAGCTGGAGGTTGCTCGGGCGAATGGCTCGGTTCCGCTGATGAGTATGTGGATTCTCGCGCTTTGATTTTGTCTAGTTTGATGCGGATCAGATTCGGGTTGCGGTTTTTTTTTCTGATGAGAATTTGCTTTGTTCTTGCGAAGTTGGGGGTGGCTGTTCTCAGGGTTTGCCGTTGCTTAGTTGGACTTTGCTCGTATGGTTTCTTCCTTTTGTGGATTTTGGTGTTCATCGCTTTCCCTTGTCGTTCGAGTATTTTTTTTTTCTGCTCTTTTTGCAGCAGAACACGATTGTTTTCTTTTCCACCGTTTGTTGAAATAACGCGTGTGGAGTAACTAGACTAGTGGGTCTGATGCTAAGTTGACCATAAAGAAATAGTTTTGTACAAGCATAGATTTGGGTGAAGTTTACTGTTTAGATATTGTGCCTGGGAAGTTTTGTGGGTCACTTAGTTCTTGGTAATTGTCAGTTTTTATATGAGATGGAGAGGCAGGCACGAGACGTGCCGTTGTCGTGCAAAAAAAATATGATGTCAATTGATGAGAAAAGAAGCTCGAGCTTAAAATGTAATTCTTATTTTGTGACAGAAGAAGATGAGGTGAAGGAGTCAGTTGATGAGTATGGGAAAGATGAACGATTGGATCTGGAGGATAATGATCCTGAATATGAGCCAGAAGAATATGATGATAAAGAGATGGAACAGGATGATGTTCATGATATGGCAGTTGAAGGGGAGGAAGAACATGAGGAGGAGCATCTTGTCGAAGAGGAAGAAGGAGATATGATGGAGGATGAACTGGAGGATGTTCACGAAGAACTTGAGGGTGAAGAAGATGAAGATCATCCAGATGATGGGCCGGAACATCCAGAGACACTTGATGTGGAGGAGGATGATCACCATGAAGTTTTCAAAGAGAGGCGCAAACGCAAAGAGTTTGAAGTATTTGTCGGAGGACTAGACAAGGATGCTACTGAGGATGATCTGAGGAAAGTCTTCAGTGCAGTTGGTGAGGTAACAGAAGTCAGGCTGATGATGAATCCTCAGACTAGGAAGAACAAGGGATTTGCTTTCTTACGCTTTGCAACTGTTGAACAAGCAAGACGAGCTGTCACGGATCTTAGAAATCCAGTGGTAACTTTTGGTTCCTGTAGTTTTTGAACTGGTGTTTCACTCAATTAATGTTGAATTCTATTCTTGACTTATGATAAGTGCTATTCCAGATTAAGGGAAAACAATGTGGGGTTACTCCAAGTCAAGACAGTGATACCCTATTTCTTGGTAATATATGTAAAACCTGGACAAAGGAAGCTGTAAGTGCAACTTTTGGGTCAACTTTATTTTTGTTGAGCAAGATTTTTTAGTAGTGGTTCGAAGATCTTATGCATTCCTCTCTTTCTCATGACAACTTTGTCTTCAGTTGAAAGAGAAGTTGAAACATTACGGTGTGGAGAACGTTGAGGACGTGACATTAGTTGAAGATGGTAACAATGAAGGGATGAACCGAGGCTTTGCCTTTCTGGAATTTTCATCTCGTTCTGAAGCCATGGAGGCATTTAAAAGGCTTCAGAAAAGAGATGTTCTATTTGGAGTTGATAGGCCTGCGAAGGTCTCTTTTGCTGATTCATTTATTGATCCTGGGGATGAAATAATGGCACAGGTAATGTGATCAACTTAAATTTTAGCAGTGCCATGAAATTGTTTAACTTTGGGATGGAAAAGCCCCGCATTGCTTAGTCTCTAGATTCTGAATGCGAAATGTGATGGCACTAAGCAAGTAACAGTGCCTGAAAATGTTCCTATTGATGGAAAAAGTAGCATTTCAGTGTGCATTTGCTAATGCAACTTCCTTTTTTATGTGAAGAATTCTCTGAAATATCATTTCTGGCCCTGACTACTCTTTAGATTAGGTTCTTTTCTTTTCTACTTCAGTTGGCAACATGGGCTTCTGATTTGCTGCCATGATGAAATTTACTTATAATCCATTGAACCTTCTTTTGGTTCAGATTTTTATATTTCTTTCTTGGTCTCTGTTTATGGGTAAGAGGGCTGATCGATTGACCAATGTCACCAACTACTCCTTCATTCAGGTTAAGACTGTATTTGTGGATGGTCTGCCAGCTTCATGGGATGAGGATCGTGTGCGGGAGCTCTTGAAGAAGTATGGTGAGGTTGAAAAGGTTGAACTTGCTAGGAATATGCCATCTGCCAAAAGACGGGACTTCGGTTTTGTTACCTTTGACACTCATGATGCGGCAGTGACATGTGCTAAAAGCATCAATAATTCTGAGTTGGGTGAAGGTGATAGTAAGGTCCGTTTAATCATCACTCTGTCTATTTTCATCTAATCAGCCAATTCTCGTTGATTGTGTATATTGAATCACTCAAGGGAAAAATGCTCTGGGAACTTGCAAGTGTGCCAGGTGTGTGTGTGTGTGTGTGCGCGCACGCGCGTGTGTGTAGAGGGAGGGAGGGAGGGAGGGAGGGAGGGAGAGATGCTTTTATGCATGTTGTCTGTGGGCGTGAGAGGTGAGGAGGGAGTGAGAGAATGACTTCCATCGAGAAATAATCTGGTTTGGTCAGAGATCTTCTGCCCATAAGGGGCTCTAAGAATTAATAAAACTGGATAATATGGAAAAAGGTTACCAATTATATCCCATTAGGATTAGTTGCCATTATCTTCTCCCGGCATGCGTCTCTCCGTCTTATTGTGTTGTATTTAGTTTAGGCTATGACCTTGTGATTTTGTTAGTAGTTTGTTTCTCTTAATGGAAGGCTTACCTGTGTATTTCAGGCCAAAGTTAGGGCCAGATTGTCGAGACCACTTCAGAGAGGCAAAGGAAAATATTCAAGTCGTGGGGATATGCGTTCTGCACGTGTGGCTGGTCGATCTTCCAGAGGTTCGTGGAGTCGTCCAGCTGTACGCAGCTTCCCTGCACGTGGTATAAGGGGCACTGGAGGTCAGATTCCGCCAGCCAGCTTGAAGAGGCCTCTTGCTATAAGAGAGAGACGTCCTGTGATGGCCATGCCACCAAGAGAGAGGCCGTTGCCTCCTCCAACTAGGTCTTATGATAGGAGGCCACCTGGTATGAGTTAGTCAAGATACATATTATGTAGCTGCAAGGGGAGCAGAGTGAATCTTCATTGTAAACCTCTTTTGTTTCGACAGTTCCTTCATATTCAAGAAGTAGCGTGAAGAGGGAGTACAGTCGAAGAGAGGAGCTTCCTCCTCCAAGGAGCAGAGTACCTGCAGATTATGGTTCCAGAATTGTGCCCGAGAGACGTGTGGCATACAGAGATGATTATCCTGTACGTGAATCTGGTTACACTGACCTGCATAGAAGTACATCCCGCCCTGCTGCTAGGAGGGATTATCCTGATGAGAGCTATGGACAAAGGTTTGAAAGACATCCAAACTATCGGGAAGCACGTGCACGTGATTATGAATCTATCTCAGGGTCAAAACGTCCTTATTCTGCAGTGGTAACAATCTCATCAACTAATTTTGAAGTGGAATTACATATCTTGTTCCTTATTGTACTTGAGACTGTTATAATTTTTTGCATGTCATTAAAATGAAGGATGATGTGCCTCCCCGTTATGCTGATCCGGGTGTCCGTCCATCCAGAGCAAGGCTGGACTATGAACTTGGTGGCATTAGTAGCCACTACGGCGATGCCTACGGTGACAGGTTAGTATTCTGTAAATTTGAATAGGGAAGCTATTACTCGAATATAATGTCTGTATTGCTGCTGCCGGTGATAATTACATATGGATTTTGTTTTAGACATGGGAGATCTAGTATGGGTTATGGTGGCAGTAGGAGCTCTATGTCCAGTATGTCCAGTCAAGATTCGCATGGCTACTATGGGAGTCGTCATCAAAGTATGGGTTATGGCGGTATGCAATTAGTCATCTAAGTGTTACCTCACTGATAATTTATACCTTTCTTTTGTCATGACATGAATTTTTTGGTCTCTATGGTTTCAGGTTCTTATGGCAGCAGTGATGCTGGAGGAGTGTACTCATCAAGCTATAGCGAGTACATGCCTCGAGGAAATAATGTAATTCTCTAATTATCTGTGATAGATATCTAAGCAATATGCTTTGCCTGCTCTCATTTAGTCCATTGATTGCAATGCAGGGCGGTGGCAGCTCTTACTCTTCGATGTACTCAAGCCGCAGTGGGGGTGGAGGAGGTAACAATTACATGGGACCGGGTAGTTCTGGGTCATACTACTGAGGTAAGTCTTCTTTATTTATCTATTTATTAGTTTTTAAGTGTTTCTGAAGCGTTTGGGGATTGGATGGTCTACATTAAAGACTAACAGCTTCTTGGGACATGCCATCACTCTGCTGTTTCATCCAAAGGTACTAGTGAATTTTCAAGAGTGAGGTTACTAGTGAATTTATCTATGGAACAGATTTGACCTTTCAAAGAGGCTGGTCTAGTGTGGATCTTTGGAAGCTAGCATAATGATGGCTATATATGTGGAAGAGAATTCAGGCCTCGTCATTATTGGGATCCTAGCTTGATGTTCGTGCTTCAGTATTTCAAACAGACCATGGTGGACACTCCTAGAGGCCAATGCCATGCTTATTCTACAGTGGAGGAAATTTGAGTTATTTAGGACAACATCAAGATAGTTTCTTATTTGTATTATTACATCTTTCGTGTTCTCTCTGAAAGTATTCCCTTTGGAGGAGACTGTTGAGGATGTTGTGCATCAGCTTTTCTATTGGACGGAGCGTAGAAGGAGTTGTACTCCTTTTTAAAGGTTCAGAATGTGATGGTTACCTTTTGGTGATGCCTGAAGAAAATTAATGAGCATAATTAATGCAGTCAAATATATCATAAGCTATGGCTCATGGCCCATCACCATTTCCCTGTTTACCTAATAAGAACAATATAACCCTTGGCCTGAAAGTTAAGAGATGACTGAGGCTTCAGAAGAAAACTGCCAAACTGCCTCAGTGTGTAGGTATTCGAATGCGTTTTCTTGGTAGTGGTAAAGATCGCAAGAAGAAATGCGACCTAACAGGAGAATCCCTTGATGATACATTCTTTTTGTGCCATTGCCGGCCTTTAGATTTATGGTATTTCTCTTAGGAGGGTAGCTCCTGTCGACTATACACTGGAAGAAAGCTCTGATTGCACTTGAATCTTCTTTATAAGCTGAAAGTCAGACTCAAATTCATGGACATGTTGTTGCTGCTGTGGTGTAACTTTGTGAGAGCAAAAGGTATCATGGGGTTCACATGTTTCCTACATTGTTTGATTGCTGCTGATGGAAAAGTCCTATACGGCAGATTTGTTTTAGGAACAACATAACTGTTGGGTGTGTTATTGCTAGCTGGCTTGTTTACTCAGTGACTGAGAAACTTGTTGGAAAAGTGAAACTGCAATTAGAATGTGTTTCAGATTTGATGCTGACATTTGGATGCAGAACATAGGCCATCATTTGAATGATTGCTTTATACCAAAAGTGGTTCCTTGGCCGAAAGCCCAGGTGGCTAAAAAAGTGATTGGACCAATTTCCCAAAAAATGCACTCTTCTGGTTGACCGGATATCTAGCAATATTCAGGATCGTACAAATGGCTATAGTTGTTTTTTTTTTTGGGAAACATTTGGACAACTAATACCCCTTTCAGATTATGAGACAAAAAAACCATGGAAACTCTTGAATCCTCGCATTTTATGTCTAATAATTTGGGCATTTTGTCACACTTTGGCATGTGCCCTTTCGTGAAGTTGCAGCAGCAAGTCGTGGTCACTAACCCTCCAAGGAGCGATATTGGTTTTTTTATTGGGAGTTCTAACCATTGTGCCATAAGATTGGTCGTGTCAAGAACGCGCGACCCAAACCTATTGTTTACTGAACTTGGTGAGTTTATATATAACTACTGCTTGATTCCTAAATCTGTAAAATTAAAACTTTCACTCCAGAACTTGGTATTTCAGAATGAGAGTTTTGTTCCCAGCTAGGAAATGGGTTTGGAGATGAGATATTGGATCGTCTATTGTTGCTGCCCTGATTCCATTGGTTTCGTTGTACATTGCTTGTGACGTGCATTATAACCGCTCAAACCACGGTAAGAGCATTGTGAAATATTTATGGTGAGGCTTTGATTTGTCTGATGTTTGTGCTTTTCTAATTCTTTTATTTTTGGCTGTGGAGAGTTGTGCATAGCTCGGCATTCTTCCTCACAGGTTCGTAGCTAGTTTCCTTGTGAGTCGGAATGGGTGTGACTTGTGGAGAAACCTGTGCGGAATTAATCTTTTTTAGGAGTGAAAATGAGTGGTTCTCTCTCCATGTTTTGTATGTCACTTTTGTGATTCGTTATAGTCTTACCGACCGAAGGTTGACTCTCTCTAGCAATTATTTTTGATTGTTCGATGTTTAAACTGTCCCCCAACGAAGGATCATCTTTTTGAACTGATGTTATTGCCTATGGTTGGGCAATAAAGAAAAGGAAAAAACTAAAAGGCGAATTGCAGCCATTCTTTTAAATTCCATTGTTCAGCGTAAATTAATGATTCCGTCTTGTATAATCAGTTGGCTGTATCTCTAGATCCAACTGAGAATTGTTAGCTTCAGAAGTTTTAGCATTTAAAAAGAACAAGAACGTTTGTTTTTCGAAATTTGCAATGTCATGATGCTTCGTGCAAAATGTTGTATCGAAACTATGAGCCAAATTCATTAGAAAAGCAATCTAAAGAAAAGAAAGATTCGAATTAATAATGTCGTGAATCATGAAAGAAGAGATCTGCAAGTGCGAATTGATCAATGTTTGATCTTCCTTTAAACCTCATTTTTGTCCATAGGCATACCTCATTTCAGTCTTATAGAAAAACCGCGTGCATAGAGAACAACGCGATACGTTGGTTCGGTTTTTTGTAATATTCGGGGTATTTAGCTCATTAGTTTGCATCAACTGTCAAAACCAAAAATACTAACGCGGATTAAGTAAATAAGCAGTCATTTTTTAATTATTATTATTATTATGTAGAAGATAATATATCTTTAGGAAAATACCCGAAAACTTATTTATGTAAACGATCAATTGTGTGAAATATCAATAGATGATCGGATGAGCAGAAGGGAACTCAAGAAATGTGGGAAATAAAGTAAAGTGAGCGGGAATTATCGAGTCTTCGAATATGCTTAGATCTCGCCACGTCATCTCACTTCTATAGGAATTTGGAGAGATTAAAAATTCTAAGAAATTATTTAAGTTAGCTCGAGTGGAGAAAATACGTCTCTTTTAAGTACCTTTCTTTTTTCCTATAATTTAAAAGCACGGGCGTCGAGATGCGGTTACATGGATGCCCATGAAACACCTAGAAGCTCCATAAACCACTTGAGTTCGTGTCATTAGTCCGTGGAGTAGTCCGCATGCAATCGATAGATCTTGAACAGGTGATCTTTAATTTTTAAGTTAAGCCAAAAGTCCTCGGACGCTTACGATGAGTCATCGGCCACTTTGAGGGTCGTCTAAGTCATCCATTTAAATCAAACAAAAACAAAGGTTTGGCACTCTAATTTAGTGTTACCGACCAAACAACAAAACACTTAAATCTGTCTACCGATAAGCACACGAACTAGGGTTGTCGAAATTAGCCAGAAACTGGAACTTGCCTGAACCGAATTGGAAACGTTTGGATTTGTCGGGTTCAATTTCTTCGTTTGTTTGAGTTTTTCTGATGAAAAAACACGGTTTTGACTCGAAACATTAAAATAAAACATATTGATTCGTTTAAAAAAAGAGTTAAATCGAGTCGTGACTATTTGACTCTTGAAGACATGGACCTGTCGTTCCCTCCTCCTAGCCCCATTAGCACCTCTTTGACGGCCATTGCATCCTCAACACGCCACCCTCGCCGCTGGATCGGTTCAGGTTTCAATGAAAACTTAACCCGATCAATTGACACCCCTAGCAAGAAGATTTCCAAAGGAAATTAATGCGTTATAAACGAACTCTAAAAGATTGAGATTCATTTACCAACAAGAACAACAATGAGAGACATATATATTATTTTTCTTATAGTTGTCATCTTTATTACATTCTAAATTCCATGAATGCTCAATGATCTAATGGCATAGCTTGTACCAAAAGAAAATTAAAACAGAAAGGATGGCCAACAAAACAGAAGTGAGAACCATCTTAATTATTTCTCTTGCCTCGCACTCGCCAAGCTCGCCAACACCCCATATGGTTCGTCCATTTCCAGCTCGCTGCCGTGGTTCCGTTACTGGCCGCCATCTTCTTCCTCGACCAATTGAACCTCTTCCAATCTCGAAGCACCACGGTCAGGTCGAAAACCTTGGCCGTTATGCTCCGGCAGCAGTTCGCGTGGACCGTCGCGACTTCTCTGAAATCCTTGCTATCCTCACAGAATCCGCTGAAGAAGAGCGTGTCCAAGAACCGCACGCTGAGATTGAGTCTCTTGAATGCGCCCTCGTGGATTAGGTCTAACAGGACGTCCTGCTCTTTCTTGCCCGTGGCGTTCTCTCGCCTTGAGTACCACTCGTCGAACAGCGCGACTGTCTTGTTGTTCGACCGGACGAAGTAGAATCCGGTGTTGATGAAGTTGTCCTCTGACCACGGGTCGCCGTTGAAGGCGTCGGTGCTGATCTGGAGGTCCTCGCTTTCGTTCTTGCTCAGCTTTTTGAACGGATTCCTCAGCCACATCACGTCAGTGTCCTGCGACAAAAATTTAGATTAGAGGATGGATGAGGTTACACAGTCGAATTCTTCATAATCAACTACTTAATCGAGATTGAGCGACATATATTTGTGAATAAATTACATAACTAATTCAAAAGGAGTGCACCAAAGGCAGTCTCATGGTACGATAGCAGCACTAATGTCATGATAAAAAAAATAGCATTTCTACCCTCGACTCTTCCGATAATTACGGGAAAATTACCAAAAACAAGTCTCAAATTCAGTGCACTTGTACCAATTCAGTTCTAAATCTTTACATTCGACTAATTTAGTTCTAAATCTTTTGACAATTGATCAATGTAGAACAAGGGTGGGTCATTCTGAAGACTATAGGATGCAAATTGGGACTTTTCTTTTAAACCCAATTGACGCATTATTAGTGGTGAGCCCATGTGGGACACTAAGAAGTGCACTAACAATTACTTATTCGAAATTAACGAAATCGAAGGTCCTACCTAGTTGTCTCCTCTGTTTAAACTATGCATTAAGCAGCTTCCACTGCTTCAATTTCTCTAGGAAACCGCACACTTATCCATCAAGAGTCAACACCTTGGAAGAAGCAAAGTAATAATAATCTCCTTGAATAATTTAAATCTCGAGTAAATATCCCCTATGGTTCCCTTGAAGCAAAGCAAGATTGACCTCAGTAAAAACCCTGTTTAAGCATGTGACGCCAATCAACGTCCACGACCCATCCGGTGATGATATTATTAAATTCCATAATTATAGCCAACAAAATATACCGTTCATGTCAATTCTTGCTCACGAAATCAAGTGATCCGTGGCCTAGATCATGCATGCACCGCTCTATCATATCAAAATGTACGGGGCAATTTTTGCCGGCAAGTAGAAAGAAAGCCAATAGCAAACATTTGTGGAAAACGAAGGAGGTCTTCGACCCAAAAAAAAAAAGGAAGGAGATCCGAAACAAAAATGTCCAAATTAAGCAACATGTTTAATAGGTGTCGGCAGCAAAATGTCCTACGGCACTTCTTTAGTTACTAATTGATTGAGACTGTTTTACGATTTTCAATGTGATTAACCGTTTTATTAATTGAATTGTATTTTTAAGTACGGTACATGCTCAACAATAGTCCCAAGAACACTCGAACATATTTGTCTCTTATTGGGTCTATCCTTAGTGAAAGAAACTAATTTAGAAAACCTCAATAAAGTTTAGAGACTCGTGTAGAATCAATCTTACTTGGCACATGATTTATATGATTGTGAAAGTTTCTAGTTACACCCATCCGAATATTAGCATCCTCCAAGAAAATTATTTCATCTCTGATGATGAATAAAGTCAAAATAAAAATAAAAAATACCCTTTTTGGGTATCTAATAAGACAATATAAATGGAGAGGTGTGAGGACAATTTTTCACGATGTTCATGCATCGACTCTTCTCATATTCCGTACCTGTCCAACAATAATGGAACTCTTCGTCTTCTATGCTTGTCAATCGAACACTTCGATTTTTCCTTTTCTATGCTTTTCAATGTGCCCTTCTCATAAGATATACCATAGCCTCATAAGAAAAAGCTGCTATGGGATTTTCCTATTGGAGACAGTACATGCTTGACTCGACAGATGTTATTGAAAGTGAGTTCATCTATTGCCGACCACTACATCCATCTATTTCTCTATTGTGCGCATGTGCGTGCCTTTTTCTTTTTAAAGATTCTTTTCATGTTACGTATGATGCACGACTTTAAAATGGCACAAAAGATAAATAGTGACATATTGCCACTTAAACTTTCATTGGTACCACAACATAGAGTTCACACTAAATAACAAGCGCTAAATTCATTGAATTTGCAAAATGTTTTCTGAACTTTCATATCGTTAGATTTTCACATTAATGTCCCTAGATTATAAAAGAAAAAAGAAAAAGAAACTCTCGTGCCCACCTTGAAACACAGTTAAAAGAAATAGAACTATCAATGTCAATCATAGAGGTGGTATGAAATCCCAACTCCACTTTGGGATATCTTTTCTTTCCTTATAAAGTGAGATTAATGTGAAGGATACCCTAAAATTCAGGAGACAAATCATGAAACTCTCGTCTAAGGGATGGAGGGCTTCGAACGAGAGGTTTCCCACACATCAAATGCCATGAATTGACAAGTCAATCGAAAGTTGTTTCCCACGAACTTCGCCAACTTTAGGGGAGCGAAAAAATCCCATCTCTCTGTCCACGTGGCATCCTTCCACGTCAGCCCAAATTCCTATTTTCTATGGTTGCCAACCGTACCCACTTCATCATTTCTTCATTTTCAACTATACCTTGGAGACATTGTCCACCGCCCCTTTATTCCTACCTAGATTTCCTAACAAGGACCACCCAGTAACCTTTTTGCTCCATGATTGGGGTTCGAATCACTACCTCGTCATTACTATTCTTTATGTAAATCACCTACCCTAAGCATATTTATCTCCGAATCTATTGTCGGTGTTATCACGGCTCAATATGCGAGTCAGGTATTCGATGTGATTGGTCAACCAATTATAGATCTCCGTCACATAATTTTCTAGAAGAAGATGGATGGGCAGACAACAAACAGAAAAACAATAAAACATACGTCTGCAATGCATTTATGTTTATTGACCAATGACCCAATTCTTGATCAACAAGAGCATCTTTGGTATATGTCTCTGCCTTTGTTCGCCGTTCATGATTTTAAAAAAGCGTCGATCTTTGCTCTTCGATCTTCGACATTGAAGTACGAATGTACCTGACCGCCTCTCTCGATTGAATTCTCATATAAATTTGCTTACTTTTGTAGATCAATTTGGATTTCACATGGCAATTTTTTTCCTGCCCTCACGTGGCAAAGACTAGTCTGCGAGGTTACTTGTAAAACATGGGTTTCTGTTATGTCGGCCATTGTACGAAAATGAAAGCAAAAAATCAGGAATAAAAGAAAACAATTAACGATTTCCTTTTCTTCTTTTCAGAAAGCTTAGCCCCTTACCGTGAAGACGAAGTTGTAACCACGCCTGAGAACGTCGCCGAGAAAGGCCGTCCGCCTCCACATCATCCTGATGAAGTCCTCCGACATGTACACCTTCTCTCCCCTGAAATCCACGCCGTCCGTCTCCAACCGGTAGCAGTTCAGCCGCCGGAACCGGCACATCCGGTGCGCCGCCCGGTCCATCGCCACCACCAGCACGTGGTCCAGCAGCCCCCTCGTCCCCTCCCCGAGCCACAGGCTCCGGATGAAAAGGTCCAGCATCGTCGCGCCCGAGTCCACCTCCGTACCGGGGTCAGCGTAGGCCCGGTTCACCATCGCGATGATCACCGTCCTGTTCGGCATCGATGCCTTGCTCAGCGCGAGCTCAAGGTCGTCCCTTGGGACGGCAATAGCAGTGGTGGGGGCGGCAGCGACCGCAGTCTCCTGGAAGGAGCGTCGAAGTTAGTGTACTTAGACTCTTTTAACGACAAATACAAGGCATACAAGTTTCTTATATCGAGCGATCACAAAAAATGGGGACACTGGCGCTTACATTTCGTGGTAAGCAGTTGCGTTGGGAGTGAATAGGGAGCAAAGGGTTTGAGGTGGAAGACGATGTGGTGATCCAGAGGTAGAGAAAGCTGGCAAAGAGAAGGGAGAGGAGAGCGAGGTACGAGATGGAGCTCTTTGGGTAGTAATCCATCTTCATTTCTAGGGTTAGAGACAGAGAAAGAGAGGGAGAGTGTTCATATGATGGGGAAGCCTGTAGGTATTGGAGCCTTGTAGGTCCTACCCAGTATGAGGGCACAATAGTAAGGAAAACCATTTCTCCGCCCTAAAAAATTGCGACTTTTGTCGGTTTCGCTCGATAATCTATTATTGACAACTTCTTTCCGGCCAGTTTTTCCGCCGCAAAGGAAAGAAAAGCTGAGTAGGACCGGCCGGCGTTTGAGGCTGATAGAATGGGTCGAAATGGTGGCCGCGGAGGAGAAGACTTTTCGGTGAAGTTGAGGAGTCCGTGTCACACGGTGGGGATGCAATTTATAGATTAGATTTGTATGGTCGAAGTCATGAGGACGATAATAATTGAAAGAAAGGACTATTATGATCATTCAAGTGCTTGGGTGGATTTCAGATCTTAAAAGAGTGGGAAAGTGCTGTGATCCAAAGTGGAGCGTGTTGCATTAACAGTACTCGGTTTGGTTGAACGGTCTAAGATGAAGCATGCACAGCCTGAAACCCCTGATCTCTCGGACAGGCTGTTTTCGGGGTCCTTTGTCTGCTGATCTTATGTTAGATTTTTCCTATTCCGCAGTGAGTGGCCACATTTTTGTGTTCCTGCTGAAATGAAAAAAAAAATTAGAGAAAATCGATCGGCTCGCTGCGCAGTGCATGGCATGAGGTAGATGTCCTCGAACGTTGTACTTGAACAATTTAAACTGATTAAGGAGGAGGAAAATTACAAAAAAATGTCCTAAATTTCTTGTATGAATGCCAAATCAATGCTAAATTTTTTTGATTTGGTCAATTTAGTCTTAAACCTTTTGACAATTTATCAATTTAGTCCTCCCAAAAAATTTTGTCCAAAAATCGATGGCGTAGACACCGGTCCTCCTACGTATCATAATCGGCGTTGATGTGAAATATTTATGTTATTTTTCTAAAAAAATTTGAATTTTTTAATATTTCATTTCTTTTCTTATCTTTCTTTTATTTTCCCTTCTTCCTCCGCCGGTCGCTTTGTTCATGGACTAGCTAGTTGTACTTGCTGGTTTTTTTAGTGTCAATATTAGTAATGTAGTTCATCCAACTATAAACCTAATACAAATTATAAAGCTACGACAAAATCAAACCCGAATGAACAAAATGCTGAATTGAATTGTACCAATCTCTATGGGTGGTTGTTACTCATTTTTGTATTTTCCATTTTATTTTTCAATTATATCTTCAATTAAGAAATGCCAGGCAAAGTCACCTTGCCAGAAGCTCGCAAGGTCAGCCCTTGCCTGTGGTCGGTTACCGGCCATCGCCAAGGCCGTCCAACAGGTGAAGGAAGAAAGGAAAATAAAAAGAAAGTGAAAAAAGAGAAAATTTTTAAAAAATGTACAAAAATTGCAAAAAGTGTCCACATAGGACAGTTGACGCGATTTCCAACTAGAATAACTAAATTAACAAATTATCAAAAGGTTTAGACTCAATTGACCATATTAAAAAGTTTATAACTAAATTGACATCCGCACAATAAGTTTATGGCTTTTTTGATAATTTTCTCGATTAAGAGGATAAAATCTTGATCTCAAAACCCTAAAAATTACACACATAATGAGAGTTTGTTAGTTCTTTGAAGACTGCGTGTTGAAAGGTCACGAGCTTATTCCTATTTAGGAAGGGCTTTTAACTAGTTTGATTGTCTAGATTCGAATTGACATAGGATACGATAAAGGGGATTTGAAATTCTCCACATATCCCTGGATTCTAAAAATATTCTATCAAATGTTTGGTGCAACATAAAATAGGATTTAGAATCTTTGAAAATTTTCGAACAACCTAAGATAAAATTGTAAATTTTTTAAAATTTTCTCATTTGAAAATCTTTTTTTTTTAAATCCCATCTCTAACTTTGCTGCTCTTGTACGTGAGACTCAAACCCTCTCGGCCACATCTTTGGGAAGTCAACCTTGAGAGCATGACAACTTTCAACTGACAAACACGAATTCACATAATTTTGGGATGGCCTTGTAAACAGGGGGAGGCACTTCCTATGGGTTGTATGGCCAAACTCCATTGCTGAAGAAAGCGGCTAAGAGAGGCAACAACAGGGAAGGTGTGCGTCGTGGGATGGGCCCGTAGAAGGAGGTTTTACCCACAGCGCCGTTACAGCGTTCTTGATGCACAGTAAGTGGAACTCAACGCTCAAGAGCATGACCACCAAGAAGTTGATGATGTGCTGACTTGAACAAATTATTCCTCATTCGTGATCGCCGCCATTGAGGAGGCCAGCAACCAGCCACAGGGGAGAGCTAGCGAAGGCTGACCTTGCTAGCCAAGCAAGGCTCGCCTCGATAGGGTGAGGTCACTGAGGTGGGCGAGGTCCCCTCGTCAATATCTATGAGGGTCAACCTTACTAGCCTTGAGCGAGGCTTGCCCTTGCCAAAGGTCAATGAGGGTCGGCCTTGCCAGCTTCAATTAAGCCTCGATAGACTTGAGGCTAAAGAGGTCAGTCCTTGCCTACCTCGGCAACCTCGCCGATGTGAGGCGAGGCTTGCTCAGTTGGTGAGGTTGGCCATCGTCGGCTCTCCCCTGTGGCCAGTTGCTGACCATGAGGAGGCCGATGACCAGAGGAAGAATAAGAAAAAAAACAAAGAAAAGTCAATTATAAAATTAATAAAAAATATTATTAAAATTTCTACGTCAGTAATATTCAACCAAAATTAGCCAAATGGACGCAATTGGCAAAAGATGAAAATATTTAGGACTCAATTGACAAAATCGAAAGGTTTATGACTGAGTCGACAAAAGTACAGTAGGTTTAAGACTTTTTGGACAAATTTTCCAAGGAAATTGTCCCAACTAGCTCCAAAGTCACATGTAGAAAAAGTGTAACCTTAACGTTAACATTTCATTAGATCTCGCACAACTTCTGTAATAAGTGACAGAGTAAGCGAAACCCGATGGAAATGCATTTTATAAATTAGGTTTGTATGGTCGAAGTCATGAGGCCTATAATAATTGAAAGAAAGGACTATGATCTTTCGAATACTTGGGTGGATTTCAGATCTTGAAAGGGCTATTTGACTGGGAGGGGAGTGTTGTGATCGAAAGTGGAGCGTGTTGCATAAACAGCACTCGGTTTGATTGAACGGTTTCTAAGATGATGTATGCACAGCCTAAAACCCGTGATTTCTTGGAGAGGCTGTTTTCGGGGTTCTTTGTCTGCTGATCTTATGTTAGATTTTCTGTACCATAGTGAGTGGCTACTATGAAAAATAAATAAAGAAAAGAAAAAAATTAAAAAATTACAAAACTTATCCACGTCAGCGCTGGCCGTGACATGTAGGATGACTGGCATCCACATCAATGATTTTTAGAAAAAAATTTTAGTAGTAAATTGGCAAAATGTCAAAAAATTTATGACTCACTTGGTCAAATCAAAAGATTCAACACTAATTTGATATTTGTAAAATAGATTTATATATTTGCACAATAGGTTTATAACTTTTTTTTGATAATTTTGACCCTCTTAATTAGTTTAAATTGTTCAAGTATAACGTTCAAGGACATCTACCTCATACCATGCACTATGTAGAGAGCCGATCAATTTTCTTTAATTTTAAATTAAAGTTAGTCTTCCATCAGAGAATTGTGTGATGTTGAGCAGTTAATAATCATAATTGACCCATAACTCATAGGCTTAAACTTTTGAATGAAAATAAGTCCGATTGGAATTTGTGGGCTTTAACTTGGGCTTTTATTTGGCGACCTCTCGAAATGAAGGTATTAGATTTTTGCTTCTTCCCCAATTTATTTCTCATGTAGCTCCCCATTTGCTGACATTAAAGTACCTGACAATGCTTGTCCATGGGGTTTCAATGTGCCTTATGTTCATGAAGTCTCCATTCATCTATAAGTTTTACCTTTTGATTTGGACTTTTGAATGATAACATTTGTAGTGATTTGTGGAAGATGTGCTTTGGAAGCCTCTGTTTCTGAGTTGAATTGCAATACTGTAGATAAGAATAATGCAGGAAAGATAATTATGTAATTTCTATGTATTTTCATGTGTTTTAATAAAGAGTATATGAATCTATTTATCATATGACTATCTAGGGAATATATTAATTAGGGATATGCACAAACAAAAGAATATACGGTGAATATCCTATATATGCACCGTTACGAGAGATTTGGAAAATCAAGAGAAATATCCTAAATAATTTGGATAAAAGATCTGAAAACCTGGATGGATCACCAAAGCGGTTCGGTGTGATGAAGAAAGAACTAGCTGACATTGACGTGTCTATTTATGCGGCCATTGTGTGTTGTTATGACTGTCGTGCAGGCTATGCTATAGGAGGTTGGTGTTGCAACAAAGGTTGCCATAGCGCAGGAGGCAATCATGGCGACAATACAACAAGCTGACGTGGTTATCAAGCGACGGACAATGTTGAGAATCAATGTTGAAAGACGAATATTAGTTTTTTGAAAAAAAGAAAGAAAAAGGACACAAGACAAGAGGTGTGCTACGGGTGTGCGCTCAAGAATGCATTGGGTGTGATGTGCATTATTGTACACTGATACCAAGATAAGAATACAGCAGAAAATAGAATTGTGTAATTTCTTTCTATTTTAATAAAGAGCACACGAGCTTATTTATAGACTTTATTTGATATCAAATAAAGATATACACAATTAAAGAAATATATAGATAAACTTTCTAAATATGCACCGTCACAAAAGATATGAAAAATTAAGAGAAATATCATAAATATCCGTAACAGGTGCAAAAGAAATGAATGCGAGTGGCCATGAACACATGGGGACATGATTGCGGTGGCTCTACAAAATTGTCCTTTCAATTAATGAGAGTTTTTTTCACCACCTGGTGCGTTAGATGTTGGGCAAAAATCAAGTTCATACTGGAAAAACAATATGAACAACAAGTGAGGAAAGAATCAGACTTTTTTTTCATTTAACTTACAAACAAAAAATTAGGGATTATAAAAACACTTAACGCGCGTGTCGACTAATCCTAGAATTGCGTTTTGAGTTACAAGCTACACTAAAAGGAGGGGAACTCCAATGTAAGACAAGAATCCCACCTTCGGAGGGTCGGGGTCCCTTCACGGCAGGAGCCACCACGTATCAGGAGACGAAACCCCGCAAATTCTTTTTGTTTTTTGTACCACATAACATATTAATAGATATTGTGGGTTAGAAAACCTACCGCGAGTGTCGACTAATTTCAATACTGTGTTATAGTTATGAACTATTATTAGGATAGCGGGAGCCCCCAGAAAAAATTGTGACTTGAGGTATCAGGGAAGATGCTCTTGGTGAGAGCATATATAAAAGAAGTTGAGGCCTTCTCATTCACCATCTATCGGTGCATTCTGAACCAAAAATGATTTATTTCCTCAAGAACGTGAATGAGGTATGTGTCACCTAACATTTTCTCCCTAAACAAAGAAAGGTGGCGACTTTATCATTCATATCATCAGAAGAGCACTACGGATGGTGTCTCTCCTTGGTTTCAAAAGTTGTAATATAACATATAGAGAAGGAGGGTTTTGCTTATCATCCATGAAGATGATGGAAAAAAATCCAAAAAGTGGGAAAATAATCAAAATGTTGCATCTAACTTAATTTCCAAAGAAAAAGTTAGATCTGAGTCCTGCCTTTTTTTATACCCAATTATGCAAAAAGTCAAGAGAGTACTTATAGTTTTAAGCTGTGGAATTGTCTCTTATTCCCTTGTTATTTTAGTTCTCATCGGTTCTTTCCTGCTTCTTTGGATGGCGGTCCATATGTAGAGAGGGTACTTGCAGATTTAAGAAGTTATTTTGTACTTTAGGTTTGGTTTGGAAGGAGAAAGCAATTGATGGATGGGACAGAGTGAAGCAGATTCTGAAGATGTATACGGAATTTGCATGTGGTGTCGGGTTTTCAGCAGTAGTAGTTTTTACAGGATTTCCACCATGCTGATTCATAATCTTGCCTCGATAACACTATTCCCTTGCCTATGATAACACTACTCCTTTGGGATAAATCCAAAATAATTCCTTCGGAAGATACCGAGAAACGGTCCCCGAAGACTTGAGTCATGGATCCATGGATCTTGGCACAGGTGAAACGTTTATTTGCATTACGCCAGAGTCTGGCCATTGAGTCATTGGCATTGCATAGCTGCTACGGACATAGAGCCTGAACTCGATAGTAGTTTCTCTTGATGATTGATGAAGTCGGAGATTGGTAGTTGTTAAACCCATTTCTTATTTTTGTTGCGAAATTAGTTCTAGGTTTGGATTAGACTGGTGGACCATGTCATGTGCTTTCCCAAGTTTTTTCTGAACCAGGAAAAGCAAGAGCTCAGACAGGGGATCAAGTCGTTCTTTCCCCTAATTTTGTAGCTGAGGAAAGAGTAGTTCGTAATGCATCTGCTTCTGGGATTCTGGACTCTGTCACTACTTGGGATTTGGTGAGGAACAAGGGGCCTTGGGTGGATCGGCATAGGCTAAGTTGGTTCTCTTCAAACGCACCGAAGTTTGCCTTGGTTACTTAAACGGCTTTTTCAAATGAACTTCCTGCTATTGACAGAACAGCTCGATGGTTTTCTCCGCCATTTTCAACATTATGCTTGTTATGTAAGTAGGGCGAAGAATCACAGGTCACCTATTTGTTGAATGTGCTTTCTCTTCCCATGTTTAGGAGGATGGCTATGCTGTTATTCTTCTCTGATAGATTTCCTGGTGATTGGAATTCTGAGTACTTATGGATCAAGCAGCAGGCTAAAGGGGGAAGAGTTTGTCTATTTTCTTGTTGAAATTAACTTGGCACGGCTGCATTTACCATATCTGGTGCGCTAAGAATGATGTATTGCAAAATCAGGAGACTCCTACCATTGATCAGGTGTTAAGAGTAGTATCTTTCGCTGTTAGACACGGCATTGAAGACCATAAGAGATTGAGGCTCAGAGTTTTTTATCCTGGAGTTTTGGCACAACCACGTTCGCCAAAATTTGGGTCGAGACAATCAAAGGTGACTATGCAGTTTTAGGGGAAAAAAAAGGAAAATCGATAGCCAGGCCCGATTCGAACCGTTCTTATATTGGTTTTTTCGGTTGGTGTTTCATGCAAGTCGGGTCTTGGGGGAAGTCAAAAAAAGAAGAAAAAGAAATCATGTCTGTGTCAGGTTGGGTCTGGTATCAGTGGGGACCTGAACCATACTAGTCCATTCACACCCTGTTGGTACATAATGGGAAACTTTTTAACATTTTTTGTCTGTGACATTTCTACCTCCTTTTTGATGAGATGTTAGTCGTTTCACTTACTATCGTTTATCGTGTTTTTTCTTCTTTACCAGTCTCCCTATATCATTAGGTGGATAAAGTGCATAACACTCCTTTATCTAAAGCTGGAACGAGTTGACATGTTCGTGGAAATAGATTAACTTTGTAAAGTTTTAAGCTTAATTTGACCAAGAATTGACTCCAAGAAGAAGGGTAAATCATCATACGTAGTCCCCTTTTTACATGGGGTTTCAATCCAATAAGCAATAACCTGTCCACTTAATTTCTAATGGGCAACATAAGCCCCAAATTTTCGGGCATCGATACGAACGTCTCCTCCACCCACTGAATTTGAGTTGAAAAATGGGCTTATGACCCATTTTGCCGTCTCTAATGTCTTCATAGGATCGCCAGAGGAAAACCCAAATATGATCACTAGATGAAAAACCAAACCCGAGGACGTTCAAACAATCAATCCACTTCCTACTCAGGAAGCACCAATTGATGTGTAGGTGTAGCAAACAGATCATTTTATGCCCATCACAAAAGGAACAATAACCAAACATAATGCGTATATACATTTACAATCTCAACCAGACTTGACAGCCACATAGGCAAACAGAAATTAAAGTTCGGAGAGTCATAATTATGCATCAGAAAAGAAAGAAGAAAAGGCACCTTTGTGGCGTCAATTCACTCACAAAAGAATGCACTCTCTTGCAAAGGTTAAAGGAAGATTGAGGATATCAAATATGCACAGAGATGTGAAAACTGAAACCGTTATTTCAACTGGAGTCGAACACTGGCGCAGCTTTTCAAGGGTAAGTCTAAAGGATCTGGCAAACGCTCAATCGTCTCTGTTGCTTCTTGCGCTTAGGAGGCCGTAGAACCACCTTGATTGCCGCATCAAACACGGCCTTCACATTCTGCACGTTGGCCAGAGAAAAAGATTGCTCAGGTCTTAGTCTCAACCATGCACTGGGATGGAACGACGTATTCATCACCGTGTCTTATGAAAATGGTTGTGCTTCTTCAAAAACTTTTTGGGATGTTTTTCTTCGCATGTTACCTCTACATGAAATTTTCCTAAAAATTGGTTCTATTGCCTTCTAGTCAAAAAAGTGGAGGACAAAAGTAACACAAGTGTTTTGAAATAGCTGCTCACACGAATAAGTGCCATTTGAGAGGGTATCTTGGATTTTCACCATTATTCCTTATCGTGCATTCCACTATGGTAAGTCTACAGAATGATGAACTCATTCCTTATCACATGATGAACACAATAATGTGCTTGAGGTTGTATAGAACTCATTTTGCAACCCCTTAATGAGACTGACCTGTTGTGTCTTCGAGCTGCACTCGACATATGCCAAAGCCCCAATTTGCTTCCTTAGTTCTTCACCCTGTTTATCAAGGAAATCATACAAATAGCATAACTGGTAAAAGAAAAGTGCCTGACCGATCGACCGATGGAGAAATTTATATTGGTTGCTCTAAATATAACGGAGAGGACATGGAAACTAGGTAAATGTACTTATTGGAACACTTGCAAGTTAAGGAAATGCAGGGGCTGAACAACAAAGATGCATTTTTTTTCTTGAAAATGCCCGAATTAATTTTGTTTCTCTATTGCAAGTTAATTTGGTCCTCTTTTTCTGAAATTGCAAGATGCAGGAATATCCATTGCCACATGAACTTGTCCTTGCAATGTCAGTCAATTATTATCAGTTTGCATGTTCGGTTTCCTCAGTACATTGCCTCACTCACGATGAATTGCTTTCGCAGCATTTACAAACATACACGATTTCAAGTACTGTTATTCGGTAGAGACGACTGCATTGGCCAACGAAGAAAAAAAAATGGTACCTTACCTGCTCCGTTGAAATAGTGCATGCTCCTGGGTAGTCTAGTTTGAATTGTTTGTCTTCTCTTAGATCTGGTTATTCAGAGAAGAAAAGGTGCTCTTAGTTTCAATGTCATCTAATTTCTAAGGTAAAACTTTGTTTTTGTACGCATGCACATAATAGTAACCTGATGCTATTTGTTTAACACTGCCAGTCCCCAATAGACAGATATCTTATAATTTTCGAATCTTTTCCAACAACTTCCGCAAGTCACTTCAAGTTCATGCCAATATTTGAAAACTGAAATTTCGAAATTCAAGCGAAGAGGTGTCTGATCTAAATAACCTCATAGAAAGCTACATATCAAAGAAGAAAAGAAACAACATCTTACCTAGTTTGGTCCCAACAAGAACAATTGGAGTTGATGGAGCATAATGTCTCAACTCTGGAACCCACTTCTCCAAAATAAAGATGTGCAGAAAGAAAAAGAAGAAGAAAGACAGCAACAAAGAATGAGAAAGTAGGGAAAAATAATTAGTCAACAGAAAAGTCAAAAAAAGTTTCTAAAGAATTGATTAAAGTTAAAGAGAAAAGAGGCATCATTTACTTTCTTGGCAATGTTCTCGAAACTTGGCCTACTGATGAGGGAAAAAGCAAGGATGAAGACATCCGCTCCTCTGTAACTCAAAGGTCTCAGCCTGTTATAGTCTTCTTGGCCTGAATAGAAAACTTGAATATTAAGGTACTTTCACACAATCCAGTCGCTTTTGAGAGCAACTTTAAGGACATTATTCAAATATATGAGCAACCACTTTGCCCATTAATCAAACTAAGTGTATTTCCTGCAATGATTAACTCTCAAATAAAGCAAGAAAGCTTAGTGAGTCATGATGAAGTGCACATGCAAAATTATCTTCCATCCACTATCTTGGGTTAATTCAACATCATTACAACAAAGTAACATTGACACACAAATTACTCCAAAAAAGACATCATCTTGGTTTTGAATACCACCAGCTTCTGAAATGGGATAAAGTTTCAATCTTCAGATTCACCCAGATAATCTAGTTCCATCGAAAAGATAGATAGAATTGTTGGTAAGCTAGTACACTTTTCAGACACCCCATGAGACAGGGGAAGCATGATCATAAGAAGGATTCTTTGTACCGATAGGCATGTTAAGCAGTTATTTTACTTGAAAAGAAGGCTTTAATTTGAATGATGCACTTAAATTGTTTAGTACTTGTGGGCAAACAGCACATTGCGATAAATAACCTCCCTCAATTCCATGCTCTGGTTAGAAATGATGAAGGGGAGCCACTGGGTAAAGGGTGCCTGAAATCAGCATGCTCTTTAATCTTAAATGACAAGTAAAAGTTCAGGCACTATCGACGATCATGTCATTTCTAAAACCAAAATCCAACTAAAACACGTTTGAAGTCCTTCCAAAAGGAGCTCAGGTTCATACCAGAGAATGTCGAATGAATGAAGGGCTCTCACGGAGACCCCCATTGATGAAGTATAGTTGAGTTACAAAGAGCAACAATGACCAAGATTGCAATCACCCATCAGATTTCAATAAAAACATAAATATGAGAGAGAGAGAGAGAGAGAGAGAGAGAGAGAGAGAGAGAGAGAGAGAGAACCAGCAGTGTCCCAGAGACCCAAATTCACAGTCTGGCCATCAACCAGGACATTGGCACTGAAGTTATCAAAAACAGTTGGAACGTAATCCTGCCCACAAAAGGGACGAAAACCCTCAATTATGCTAACACATAACTCACATGAAACAAGAGAGAAGATGAAGTGAAACACAAGCTAAATGCACTTGAACCAGGATTAACAGAAGTCTACTGGACCAAGCGAAAGCAGAGAGAGAGAGAGAGAGAGAGGTACAGTGGGGAAAGTGTTGCTGGTGTAGGAGATGAGGAGGCAAGTCTTGCCTACAGCACCATCACCAACAGTGACACACTTGATGAACTTGGTCTCTGATGCTGTTGCTCCTGCTTTGCCTGTGACAGTTGCTGCGCTGCTCATTGTGTAACCCCACAATGCAGAAGAAGAAGAAGAAGAAGAAGGTGAATTTCTCTCTCTCTTCAATGTATGATGTGTGGGCTTCTTCAGGGAAGTCAAGATTTTGTGCCGAGTAGAAAAGGGAGAGTAAAAATGAACGGTAGAAAAGAGAGGGACGGCAAGGAACAGAAAGGTGAGATTTTTTGCAGCTTTTTGCTGAGGGTGTGTCATGCACTTTAATTTGAGTTGTCAAGGAGGCAAAAGTTTTGGAAAAGGAAAAAAAGGAGGAGATTAATCATTTCCATAGAAAAGTAAAGAAAGAAAAAAAAAGTGTCAAAGAAATTCAAAAAAAATTTGGTACATCTTTAAAACTGGATAATTGTACGTGATCTAGAAGCCTTGATATTAACTTGTTGAAGATCAACAATTGTTCCCAGCCCTGGCATGTGCTATCTGGCTTCTATTTTCTACGTGGCGAATTTCGTAAGTTTCAACGAACATTTTTATGCAAATTCAAATAATTTAATCTATACGTGCAATTGTAACTTCAAAATAATCAATGACAATTGGCCATAGGTAACTTATTCTGGGTCGATCCAAATATTTTGCTTGCATCAAGACCTAGCATAAGTATGCCATTCTATTAAGCTAGCATTACAAAACGAGTTCTAAACAAGAACATAGTTTCACGTCTGTCTAGTAAACATACATAACTCTGGCACAGCAGTTCTAAAAGTCGATGACTCTTTTGGAATTGGCATGTTAGGTCATCTGTTCTTCTCCACTTTTTGTCTCATAAATTATGAGGCTATCTCATTGATCCACAGAACTTTAAGTCCTCACAATTGCCTCTTCAGAAAGAAAATTACAAAACCAATTCTCAGATTTCCATGCTTTTGCTGTTTCTCAGTCACAAACTTCACGTGATGGAGACTATCGACTTATTTATCTTGCACTGATTTCCTTCTTTTTCGCAGTCAATGCGTACGTTTTTCGAACTGAGTACCATGTGAACAAGATTCACGTGGGAAAGAAAGAACAAGTTTCATTTAAGTCCATACTGCAGAAGACTTGGGTCAAAATTCTGAGGCCTCCGTCCCGGCAAAGAAGAGTTCCGAAGGCCCATCATCAGGCAGCAAAGCCAACATCACGGGCCCTCTCGCTCCGTCCTCGACCGGGCAGACTCCATTATTGCCGTTAATATCGGTCTTCACGAAACCAGGGCACACGCAAGTGACGCGGAGCCAGGGATGTTCGTGGGCAAGAAGTCTAGCATAAGCATTGACCGCGGCTTTAGAGACCGTGTACACCGATAGATGAGTAGGCCACCCTTCTGCTGTCAACTTGTCTTCCTTAAAATCGCTCAGGAACTCGCTCAACATTTCGTCTAGCCTTTCCTTCTTGAGGGTCTCGATATCATTCATCTTCCTTTTCGCCTTTTCGTTCTTGAAATGCTGAGCCAGGAACAAAAAAGGCACAGCAAATTGAACAAAATAATTCCAAGATTGTCTACTAAGAAAGATATCAGACAGCACAAGCTCAATGAATAAGACATTCCAATGGCCAGACATAAGATGCAGACAAATGCACAGTTTTGTATGTGTAAATGTCATTAGATAGAATGACCATGTGACAGGTGATTTGACCATTATAAACTCTAGTTAGAACAGTTATACACCTATAAACTTTACGATCTCATCTCAAGCTATCTTTTGTTTTAGCGACCGAAAGCATCTGCATCAGAACTACCAACAGAGTTTCCTCATGAGTACTTTTACCTATGGAGCCACTAGGCTGATCATATCATGTTCCACTCTAACCTTCAAACAAGAAGTAACCTGGAGCTTCCCAATTGATGCAGATACATTCACAATTCTTCCAGAATTCGACCGAAGAAGCAGCGGAAGGAGTGCCTCTGTAACGTTTTTTGTGCCAAAATAGACTGATTTTTGCACATCCTCGCCCATCTCATAAGTTTGCTTCGTTAGCTCTGACAACAGCTCAGCGGCGTTGGCTTTGATCTACATTTTTTCGCAAAATTCAGGCACTGAATTCACAACATTGATCTGAAAAAATAACTTTACGTGTATTCAGACCATACAGAAGAAAGAGGGTTCCAATAAGAGGACATACTCTGCCATTCTCGTATGACATGGTATTGAATGTCTCCCAGTCCACAGTAACACCTCCTACGCCTGCATCATTTACCTACAGAAGCGAACAGAACCCACGAAGATTATGCGCGAAGACCAGAGAGATCATTCATCGAATACTTCTCAAAGAATTCCATTGGCAAGATAGATCTCTCACCAAAATATCAAGCTTTCCATAGGTAGTCTCGATGAATTCCGCCAAACGGGCAATACTGTCAGCATCAGTCACGTCGAGTTGATGGAAGATTACAGAAATCCCGGATTCTTCAAGGCTTTTGACAGCTCGAAGGCCCCGTTGCTCGTCTCTAGCTGTTACTATCACCTCGATTCCTTTCGAATCTAATTGCCTACATATCTCCAGCCCAATGCCCTTATTAGCACCTGTCACAACTGCATATCTTAAAAGAACATCGGCAAAACCAAGTTATTGGAATTACGAAACGCGTGATGATCGACAAGTTAAAAGTCAGAAAAATAGTAGATCGAACATCTGATTTCTGACCTTGTTGAGTTTTTTTCAGCTGTCGCCATTCCTGATGAAGCAGACTCAGTAATCCTAGTTTTCACTCGCTATCAAGGGTCTTCGGATGTTTATCAAGATGGCTAATTCGCAGCCGAATTTCGGGATTATTAAGTCGCCAACAAGAGAAAAAAAAAATTATCCTGCCTAGGATGGAGAGATTTAAAACTAGGTGGAACAACCGTGCTACATCGAGGTCGAATTCACAGAAGTCAAACAGGAATTAATTAGTGACAACGGGTAGATTTCACGGAAGTCAAACAGGAATTAGTTAATGGCACTATGGCTGTCACATTTAGGTTCAATCACATGTTGCTGGAATTTACCTTGTTTGGGCTGTAATGAGAGACAAGATTAGACGATAAACCCGTTAGATAATCCCAAGAATTTCCGCTAGTGTAAGCATTCCTAGCCCGCGTGCTCGTTTTATATTGATTCCAGGAGTTTACTACCGAGTGTTTGGGCGACAACATGAAACTCGGATCACATAATCAATGACCCAAGGCCAATTGAGAGGGAAAAATATGAAAAAAGAAAGTCCTAATCCTATTATATTAGTGCCAATTCATTCATAAACCTTTCAATTTGATCAATTTAATTATAAACATTTTCACGTTTTGCTAATTGAGTCTATCCGGCTAATTTTAATTAGAAATCGCTAACGTGAATGCTAATCATCCCATGTGGTATGGCTAGCGTTCACATAGATAATTTTTATAATTTAAAAAAAATTGAATTTTGAATTATTTATTTTTTTTTCCTATCATTTTGGCTAGCAAGAGTCACTGATGGGGTTGAGAAGGCCCTTGACAAGGGCCTTTGCGCCCTCACTAGCGGTCGGTGAGGCCGCGATGGCCTTGGGTGAGGGCTTGAAAGCCCTCCCCTAGGGCTTTTGTAACCTTGTCGGCCACGATGGCCTAGCCTAGGGCCTTCACGGCCCCGCCAACTAGAGGTGATCAATTCCCGGTCCAGTTCGATTCCAAGGTGGAACCGGGAACCGGGGACCAGACCAATCCAATGGAATCGATCACTTAGGATTTAGTTTTTTTTTATGTCAAACATTTAGGGTTAGTTCACATTTTACTAATTTTTGTTATTGAATTTATGTCGATGAAGTTCACTTAAGATTTAGTTCACATTTTACTAATTTTTTTAAAAAAATTAAAATATATATAGTCGGTCCAATTCCCCCTTGGAACCGAAAACTGGACCGCCTAGACACTGATTCCACTTTTAGGAGCCAGGAACCAAGCCAACACTCCCGAAAACCAGACCAAATCGGCCAATCCGGCTCGGTCTTAGCGATTTCTGATCGCTAACTCTAGGCTAGGTGGTCCTAACCCAGATCTAGCAAGGGCCGCAAACCTCACCAACAGCTAGCAAGGGCTTGCTGGCAACCCTCACTGGCCAAAATGAAAGGAAAAAAAAAAGAGAAAGGAAAAACAAAAAATAATAAAATTATTTAAAATGTTCATGTCGCCATCGTCCACGTCATCGATTTCTGGCCAAAATTAGCCAAATTGACTCAATTGACAAAATGTGAAAAGGTTTAGGATTAAATTAATACAATTAAAAGATTTATGACTGAATTAACACTAATGCAAGTAGGTCTATTTTGGTACTTTCCTCGCCTTTAGATTTGAGGATTCACCGCTAAATCAAAAGAATGTTACAAGGATGTCCATCTCAAGGTGCATACTTATAGCATGTTACATATATGGAAGTACTTAGCATATGTTCATGTAGCAATGTAGGACAAATTAGTGGCCTAATTCCCTAAAAAACCTCAAACTTTAGATCAAATCCCAAATTTGCCCTGAACTTTTTTACCTCAGAAAAAAATCTGAAACTTTAGGTCCAATCTCAAATCTGTCCCGAACTTTTTTTTTGTCTAAAAAAAACCATAAACTTTAAATCGAGTCTCAAATTTGCCCTGAATTTTGTTTTTTGTAAAAAAAAATCACCAATTTCAATCTGTTTACAAAAATCCACCCTCGTGATCCAATCCAGACTTGACATGTCATTTCCATATCGATAATAATCCACATCAGCAAAGTAATGGGGCGATAGGTACAGACTGACATCGTATTTCCACTTTTATAACAAATCTGACCCAATAAAAATTGTTGAAAATTTCAAAAATAAAACCGTTCTAGAATATGAAAGTTTGGGACGATAACAAATCCACCCCAAAAAACTTTTTTGATCTAAAAAAAATCCCAAACTTAGGTTGAGTCCAAATTCGTCCCGGACTTTTCTTTGTCCAAAAAAAAGCCCCATTACTTTGCTAAGTGTTGATTTGTTATCGATATGGAAGTGCTACATCAAATTGGGACTGGATCACGAGGGTGGATTTTTTAAAATAGATGGAAATTTGGTGATTTTTTTACACAAAACAAAATTTGTGGCAGATTTGGGATTGGCCTTAAAGTTAAAATTGGGATAGATTTTGGACTAGCCCTAAAATTTGAGATTTTTTCTAAGACAAAAAAAAAGTTTGGAGGAGTTTTGGGACCTAACCTAAAGTTGGGGATTTTTTAGGGAATTGACTGTCCAAGGAAACTTTATGTGGTATATCGTCAAAGATCCTGAGTTCAAATATTTTTAAGCCCCTCTTAAGGGTATGTTTGTTTGGAGGAAAACTTCATTTTCAAGAAAAAATATTCTCTCCTTTTTTCAAATTAGGGAATTCATTATCCTTATTTTAAGTATGGATTTTTCCTTTGATCGCAAATGATTTTGCATTAACTAATCATTTTCAGCAAATCAGACACGTGAAAAGTCGGGAAAACTAATTCATGAAAAATTCTTTCACCGAAACAAACATGCCCTTGGTTGCCTCCCCAATTATAAGTTCAGTTATCGTTTTTTCCAAAAGTTTAAATAGGTAAGAATTGTGTCAACAATACAATTATGACATTTTTGTTAACACTCTTGTCGCATGTAACGTGATTTTTTTACACGAGCAAGACTCGACTCTGTATGTTAACGGGCACTACTCTCGTATTGTGTGAGCAAGTTGTGAATCCAATGCCAAGAGCGATGCATTTGAGAGGGCGTGATCGGATTTAAATCCTTGACCTTTGCTTGATACCGAGTTAAAAAGTAAATATGAAAAGTAATGGTTAATCATATTGAGTTGCTTGACTTCAGTTGTTACAAAGGATGGTCTATTTATAGGTCCAAACTATATTAAGACAAGATCCTATGAAATATAGAATGTCATGACTCTAGAAAATAGCCAGACTTTGTGCAAGGTGAAAGTAACATCCTAAATATTTGAATGATATTGTAGAATATAGGATGTAACGATGAA
Organism: Syzygium syzygioides; assembly: GCA_031216285.1. Taxonomy (NCBI): domain Eukaryota; kingdom Viridiplantae; phylum Streptophyta; class Magnoliopsida; order Myrtales; family Myrtaceae; genus Syzygium; species Syzygium syzygioides. The sequence continues at coordinate 20,647,128 of CM062245.1, read as the reverse complement.
ATCTCTATAATTTGAGTTTGGAAATATGACTAGGAATCACTCCAAATGTATAGGAATTTTTGGTAGACAGTGCCGCGAGCCCGTTTGAAAGTTAGTGCGGTCAAAATTAGCTTTATCAATAAACAATGTCAATTTGAGTAAAAATAAATAAATGATGTCAAGATGTAATAACAAAATGGTGAACACAAGCACGGTTCGATCAACCTTTGCCACACAATTGTGGAGAAAAGTGTAAGAAAAATCTTAAACGTATTACATTTGTGCCAATTTAGTTTTACACATTTTTTATACCAATTTAGTTCAAAACCTTTTGATCTACTGTCAATTTATTTTTGGCTAATTTTAGCCCGATATTGCTGACATGAACGTTGGCTGGCCTATGTAGCTCAACCGGCGCTAATATGGACAACTTTAATAATATTTTAATATTTTTCAAATTTATTTTAATATTTTTCTTTTTGTATATTTTTTCTTTTCCTTCTTTTTCTTTTTTTTTTCCTTCCCTACCTTCTTCCTCCAGCCAGTGGTCAGACCTCAGTAACTGGCCAGAGGCTAGGGATGATGAGGGACCTCACCAGATGGTTGTAATGGCGACCTCGTGATGGGCTAGGCAAGGCTCACCCTCGCTAGCCATGGGTGATGTTGAGCCTCACCTAGCCGTTGGCAAGTGCTCAAGCCTTGTGGCCTGGGCCTTTGGTCAATCGCCGAGGTTCGGCTACCTTGACGACCGGTTGGAGGAAGAAGGGATGGGAGGAAAAAAAAAGAAAAGAGAAGAAAAGAAATAAATAAAAATTTGAAAAAATATAAAAATATTATTAAAAGTTGTCTACGTTAGCACCAACCATCTCACGTTAGCCAGCCGACATCCACGTCTGCAGTATCCGTCCAAAATTAATCGGAATGACTAAATTGGCACTATATCAAAATGTTTATGACTAAATTGACACAAAAAATGACTAAATTGACACAAAAAAATAACTAAATTAGTATTAATGCAATAGATTTAGGACTCTCCTAATACTGTTCCTCAAAATTGTGAAAAGAACGTTGAGAAGCATGCAATAAAGGGCGCCTTTGTGGCCAAACTTGCATGATACAGATTCATGATTAGTTGTATTATAGTTAACATCAAGCTAGACAAACTGTTTTTCTCAAAAGGTTAAGCTCTTAAGAATAATGTCAACAATGTGTTTATAGAATATTCATTAACAGCGGGAATAGTTTTGGGATATGAAATTATCATGTACAACTAACAACTCGAATATTTAATTAGCATGACCTCCGCTAGTAAAATATTCGTACTTTTATATAAAAACACGTACATACGTAATTTTCTCTAAAATTTTCGTTTCCCAAACGTTAGCTGAACTTACGGAAACGTACTCTTTATTTTGAAGTAAACCGAATAATGCACGTACAAAAAAACACGTCGCATTGTACCAAGTAAAAGTACTTCAATGCTAAACTTATTTCATGTCTTTTCTTTAGTCATTTAATTATATAACATATCAATATTCATTTGTATAATCAAAACATGATTATTTTGTTTCTTGTTCACAAAATATAAAAAAAATTACATTATTGTAATTTCTCATTAGATAGCACGAATCACAACAAGATTTAATTATTAGATACGATATTTTTAAGGAGAAGAATTTAAATGGTCATGGCACGACAACATCTATATTGAAATTTGATTTTCCTTTTTTAACTATTATTTGACTATTCTCTTGACTATTTGAACTTGAAGTATGATAAGTTCCATTTATTATAACTTATCTCAATAGTAGGGTGCACATCCGTATCCACTTTTTGGATGAAGTTTGAAATCGAAGAGCGTCGAGTCTGCTTTTTGAGTTTACTTTTTGATGCTGGCAAAAGATCTCGTGAACATGCATAAAGGACATCAACAAAATTCTAAAGGTTGTAAAAAGGAGAAAAATTCGAATTCAATGCTGATATGTTTCACGGAAAATAAATTAATTAAAAAATATTATGATCACTTCTATGATTTGAAATGGATAATTAATAAGAAATACATTTTATAATAAAAAATAATTTATTTTTAAATATTTTGTGGACAAAGAAAATATTTCTCATTAATTCATTTTTATAAGTTATACAAGTGATTTTTTTTGGAAAATATTTTTCACTTCATTCATTTTTCGCGAAATAAACAAAGTCAAATTCGAGACAAGAGATATTTAGGAGATTATATGACGATTATTTTCATAATTTTCAAATTTAAATTTTGTCCATTAAGTTATAATATAGTGTTGTCTTTAGAATCTCCTACCATCTTCGGGTTTCATGGAATTTTCAGGTCAGAATTCGACTTTATGAATTTAGAGACATAAGTCGTCTCTCAATTTTGACCCAATGTACAATGTAGTTCTTTAACTTTTTATTTATTCAATATAGTCCATAAACTTTGCTTTAATATGCAATGTCGCCCCTGAACTTTTAATTTGTTCAACGCGGTCCCAAAGTTTTTGGTACATGTTCAATTTATTCTGTAAACTATATGAAGATATCCATTGTTGTCCATGAACTTGAACTAATGGAATGATAATACTGAACATTTTTATATAGTTGAGAACTAAATTGAACATGTACAAAAAGTTTAAGAACTATATTAAACAATTTAAAAGTTTAAGGAAAACATTTCATATTGGGCTAAAATTCATGTACCATATCGATCAAATTTAGGGATCATATATTGCACATTGGGACAAATTCAATGACCATTTATGCATTTGCTGTCACGCCCCGCACCCTCCGGCACGCAACATCCCTCTCAAAGGTTGGTTCATGCGCGACGTCCTAGGACGCGTCGCCGACCCAACACAACGAACAGAGCACAAGGCACATGCGAAAGCAAACTTAAATGCATGTACCAAACATTCACGAGATCAAGGGTAGTATAGCAACAGGGTTACAAAATATACACTTGCATTGATATGGCAAACATAAACAATATTCATTTACAGCCCACGCTCAAAAGTCAAAAGCGGGTCAATGGCCACCACCATCAAAAGGGCGTACATGGCTCGGCGGTCAGACATTATATTTAGCCGAGCTCCTCCCAAACGTATTGGTACGCCTACCATCCTCAAGGTTAGGGGTCTGAAAAATTGGATTTAAACAACAGTGAGAATAAATCTCAGCGAGTAGGTTCTCTAAACCTAAGCTAGGCTAACATGCACCTCCTGACGAGTACCAAACAATACACAATCTAAACCGTAAATGACTTAGACCCTCGGGCCCAAATCCAATACTTAATTGACCCTATAGATTAGGCACTTTATAAATAAGAGCATTAATGGCACAAAACTCAATCACGGCACATATACACATATGACTTAGTCACGACGCATGTCATGCATATGCTCGTGCTCACACTCATGCTCATGCCTCATCAATGCATTATCGCACACATGCACTCTTGCACACTTGCCATTTACCAAATTCACTGACCCGCGTAAAACACATCAGGCCTGACCCGCGTAACACACATCAAGTCTATCACTTCGAGATCGATCTCTGACCCGCGTAAAACGCATCAGGCTCATGACACATAACCCGCGTAAAACGCATCAGGTTTGGCCATCGTAACACGCCTCAGGACGGGTTCAATACCCCACGTTAAATGCATTAGGCTTTATGTGATCACACATTCACAATCACCAATTATTATCTGAACCCCGCGTAAAACGCATCAGGGCATTTTAGGTGATCACATGCTCATGCCGTTCGTGCACTCACGCATAATGCACATGATATGCCCATACTCAGTATGCACGCACAGTGCCACAATGTCACACTCAGCATTCGTGAATTCCCCACTGGGCACTCAACTTGATTTGGATACATATTCAATTCACGTCTCAATATGATCAATGAATCAACCAATCCAGATCAATCACAACATAGAGTTTAGCACCCAAATTCACGCAATTAAGCACTAAAACCACACATGCCGATTGCCTACCAAACAATTCATAATTTGGTCACGCCAAGCATATCACAGAGCATCACACAATCACATTCAAGCCACATTTAATTTAGCATCCTCTCGGGTCAATCACCGTTTCCTAAGTAATTCACTATAAAACCTCAAATAGTCAATTATGGCCCGAATCACCCCGATACTAAACTAGCCACAAACAGTCCGCCTTAGGCCATCGAATCACTTCTCGATCATTCCATTAGACCACCAAAACCGCCATGAAAACAGCCACCATTTGGATCACAATTTTCACCCGCCAACTCCACAAATTTTGCTTGAATCAATGCACTCAAACTTAGCCACCATTCAGCACACCATAGACCACTAAACCTCGATTAAAACATCACGCTAGGCCACCAAAATCGCCATGAAAACAACCGCCATTCGGTCTTCAATTTACAACTACCAAATTCACATTTTCGCCCAATTTGAGGCGCCTATGCACAGCCACTTCACAGCATTATACGGGTCATTAAACCTCAACTAAATCATAACACTAAGCCCGTAAAATAGCCACAAAATCAATACGAAAACAACCACCATTTAGCTCACAAATTTCCCTCGCCAAAACTACAATTTTTGTCCAAATCACAACTCCCATGATCAGCCACCACACAGCACATTATGGACCACCAAACCTCAGTCAAATTATCATTCTAGATCACCAAATGCGCCACAAAATCAGCCCTTAACAGCCTTCACAAGCTAACCCCTAAATTATCCTAATTTAACCCATAAAACTCATCTAGAAATGCACAAAAGCCTAACTAGGGTTTAGGATCGAACTCACTTAGATTTCCTAAGTTGCAAACAGAGCTGAGCAAGCAGCGAGGGAGGCTGGACAACAGCGGGGTAGCGGCGGCGACGGACGGCCTTCCCGGCGGCACGTGCGGCGGTGACTTGCGAGCAGCGACGGTCTTGTGCGGAGGGGGCTGCTCACACAGTTGGGAAGAGGGGAGAGAGAGAGAGAGAGAGAGAGAGAGAGAGAGAGAGAGAGAGAGAGAAAATGGGGCAGCTGGCTGGTGGTGGTGAGGCATGGGGCGACGGCACCGGCGGTGGCAGCACCGGCTCCAACGAACGGCGGCGGCATGAGGCCAGGAGGAAGAGAGCTCGCGGGAGAGGGGAGAGAGGAGAGAGGGCTGACTGGTGGCTTGGGGAGGAGGAAATGAAGGAGAGAGAGAGAGAGACAAGAGAGTTTATCGAGTGAGTGAGATAGTGGAGTTGGTGAACAATTTTCAATATTGCCAACTTTGCTCCTAATCCAAAGGCTAAGACCAAATCTAGAACAAACACCTAGGGGCACAAATATCCAACATTCCACACATTATTGGGCTGAAATAACTAATATAAAACCCCAAAATAACTTTCAAAATTCGGAACCCTAAATTAGGCCTAAGGGCAAAACGGTAAATTTCCGGTCCCAGGTCAATTTTTTAATTTTCGACTTTATTGATCTTAAATATGGATGGCCACATAAAAATGACGTTGTCCTTGTAAAAATAGTCGTGTATGCCCACGAAACTCTACACCGAAATCCGGACTCAATTTCACGATCGTTTTAGCTCAATTTGCAGTTTTAGCTTCTCTCACTAACGGGCGGCTGTTTAGGGGTTACGCGTATCGACCTAAGGTTACTCGAGTCATGACGGTCCTGATTTTCCAGAGAACACGAGAGTTTATCTCTAGTCCCAGGGGTCGCGGTCGTCCGGAATAAATTCGGGATCGTTCGCCTCGCGTACTCTCGGTCGTGCGATTCTCGTATCTAGGGTGGGAACCGGACCGGACCAGACCGATAAATATTTTTTTTTTCTAATTTTTCATATATATATTTATTTGCTTTTTAAAATTTTTGAAGAAAATAAAAAACCTAATTTAATTTCTCCAATTCCCACTTACCTTTACCAATAAGTGATTGGTCCCATTGAAATCGGATCGGATCATACCGAACCATAGGTCCGGTCCAATCTCAGGACCTAGAAACTGGGAACTGAACCTTCCGATCCGATCCTCAGTTCTTGAGTTGGATCGGATAAGATCGGATCGGAGACCGCTCGCCACCTAGTGCCACCGGGGCAAAGCCCACTTGTTGTAGGCTAAACTAAAGAGAGAAGGAAAAAGGAAGGCGATGAGAGAGACGTCCCAGAAATGGCGTCGCGAGCTCCAACCCCGACGTACCCAAGCGCCGCGAGGATCGCCGATTCCCCTTGCTACCCTCAATACGCCGCCTCCCTCAAGTGTAAGCTTCCTCCGCCGCCGTGAAACTCCACCCTACCCCTTCTCACCCGCCTTCCTGAACCATCGGGTCGTGCGTTCTCAAGCCCGATCTCCCAATTCAAATCTGCCCGCGAGCTTCTTTTCCGTCCGCCGTCTAGAATTCTGTCGGCGTTTCGGCGCTAGGGTTTGTCTGCATGGCTGGTTGCTCGGCGAAGCAGCCGAAGAGGGTGGCGGCTCACCGTGTGTGTGGGCCGATTCGGGGTATTGCGAAGAAGGGCTCGGGATTTAGTTCTGTGATGGCAATGGCATGATGTTTAGGATCAATCCCAAGGGATGATGGTGGGGCGACTGTTGAGTTATGGATTAGTTCTCTCCGATTGTTCCGGATTGTGGGTAGGGAGTCAATAAGAGGGTGTTGTGTGTTAGGAAATTCCCATAATGACCAGAGATTTGGGGAAAGGAATTGCTTGTTTAGATTCAGATTACTACGATGATGATCGGTATAAATTGCTTAAGCCCTTACAATTGCTGCCCCTCCTAGGTATTTGCGGCCTTATTCGAGCAGGCTGCTGGGTAGTGACCCTTCAATGATACGGAGAGAAGAACTGACGATATATAGGAGCTGCTTTTTTTTACCCTTTTTGAGGAAGTTTTATTGGGAGAGCTTTCAATGCTGGATGTCCTGGAATTGGTCAGGAATAGATCGTTCATGTCAGTGGAGAATGTTGATCAGAGGAGGGTTTAAGTGTTTTGGTGGACTTTGATTAGGGTTTAAGCAGCTGCCCAAGTTTAGTAATAGCAGGATCGTTTTCGCATTTCTTAGACACAAGAGACCTTTGGATAAACTGCAATCCGTTGACTAGAGGAAGGGGGGGGAGGGGGCAGAAAAGCATTGGTTCCTGGTGCATTACCCAGAATGCTTTCGTGCATATCATAATGTGTACTGCCTGCAACAAATATGCTAAAAAGTTGAGGTTTATGAGGCTTGCGTGGAGTTGAGGCGAATTAATGACTGAATAGATGTACAGATGTGTGTGATCCATTACTTATGTTTGTAGATCGAAAGGGCTGATGTGATGTTTGAACTTGATTGCTTTGATTTACAAAAGTAATGTGCACCGACCATCGATCCCTAGCAAAGTGTCAGGGCTCTTGTTTTATAATTTACAGTATTTATATGACGGACTGTCATGTTATACACAAATGACTGGCTTTTAGTTGGTTCTTTCATTGCCTTCTCCCGACCTGGAAATGTCCATATGCACATTCCTTTGACTGTCCCTTCTCAGTTGAGACCTATAACATTGCAATATAAACTGTATATGTTGATAATGCAGGTTTAGAAGAGTTCAGTCGTGACAAGAGTAAATGCCAGGAACATTTCGATGTTTACAAAGAATGCAAGAAAAAAGAGGTATTGAACCTAAGTGTTTCATTCATATGGACTTCATGCCTATCGACTTCTTTTGTCCCTTTACCTGGATATCGATATTCTATCTGAATGTAACGAAGGAAGTTATCTGGACCAGTAGAAGTACATAAATGTAGTGTTGTTGTTCTGCTTGTGTATATATTAATAGTCTTTGGTAACATTGTTTTGTGCCTTTGTTTGCTTTGATAGAGGGAAGCTCGACTTGAACGTAACAAGAACCGGTCCCTCTTCTCTTGAAGACTGTTTTCAACGATTTCGGTTTTGATAGATGGAGACAAGATGGCTGTTTCAAGGTCGGAAGATTGAGTGCTGTAAATTTGGGCACAATGTTTTAATAAAATCAAGATCTTGAGTTTCTGACAGCTTGATTTGTGTAAATTAAGGTTTGCAACCTAAGGAGCAACCTTGTTGGAGAAAACAAATGAAACACAGTTTCTGATGTTGTCTCGTACATATCTTTAGCATGGCCAGTGAAGAGGTGATACATTGCGCCTAACTTTTTTGCTAAAGAATTTACTGAATGTTGAATGCATAGACGGCTATGAACCCACCCACCAATGGGGCGACAAGAAAAGAAAAAGAAGAAAACAAGCAAAGCTTAGAACTTCTTGGTGGAACTGGAAATTTTGGTGCCAATTTCTTTTAATAAGTCAGTAGACTTTGAACAGAACACTGCCTTTACTGAGTGCATCTATATCTTCATCCTGTTTCAAAAATTTTGCATGGAATGCTCTTTTATGCAGTCACAAAGAGGGTTCACAGAATTCGTTCATAATTCGAGAATACTATCTATAGGCACAGTTTGAGTTTTTCCAAGGAATTTGTTGGTGAATCAATGTCATCTTTGCAGCTTTTGCCAACTGGAAATATATATTTCATAACATTAAATTTCCAAGAGAGACCAATTCCAGGATATGTTTGCAAGTGATAAAGGATACTGTTTTCGACACAAAAACCAAGCTTTGAAATCTCTCAAACTTTCCTCATATGGAGGATGACCCCATCTCCAGGTTCAACAACCAGCCTAAATGCTGGAGAATGGTGATAACTAGGTGAAAGCGAAAATGAGAACTCGGCAAGAATGAGCGACAGGATCACCTTCAATTCAGCCAGGGCGAAGTGTTGTCCTGCACAAGTCCGAGGTCCCATACCAAAGGGCATGTATGCCTGAACAGATTTACAGGCTCCAGAGATTCCTTGTGCAAATCTCTCCGGCTTAAACTCTGAAGCATCGGTCCCCCATATTTCGGGTAGCTGGTGCAGAATGTGGATTGGAATTTGGATGTTCGAGCCTTGTGGAATCAGAAGTCCCTTAAACTTGATGTCCTCTAAGGCTTCTCTTATGCTGAACACCGCTGGTGGATAGAGTCGCAAAGTCTCATGAACTACCATGGTTAGCTGCCAATAGTTGATAAAGATAGTTAGGAAATTGCAAATGAATTTGAAACGCACATCAGAGGGAAAAAAGAGAAGCTTCAAATGCTTACAGGAATGCCCCCATTCAGAAACGCATCAGGACTATGATTTCATGAAAACCTACTATCCAAATTTCAGGCTTAGATGTTTTCTGAATAATAATCAATTCAGAATAAACCCCTAGCTTAAAAGGTAATTTCGGTACATGTCTGGATGGTATTGTGTGTAAACGATCTCCAAAAGCACGAGCAAGTGAAATAACCAAAGACCCGGAGAATCTCCCAACACCCTGTAGTTTCAGGCAGCAAGTGTAAGATAAACAAATGTGACTCACCGTTTTCATGCCTCGGAGCTTATCAGAATCCAGAATGCCACCGCCAAAAATCTCGAGCACTTCGGCACGAACCCTTGCTTGCCAGTGAGGATGAGCAGCCAATAGCATCAGGCACCAAGATGCCGTGATAGCAGTGGTCTCGTGGCCAGCGAAGTATATGTTCTTGCAATTATCCACGATGAATTTATCGGCGGAGATATTTGATGGTAGGCCCTCATTGTTGGCACCCTTGAGTATCACTTGTAAGAGGTCCTTCTCATGTGAAGCCTGCGTTCGTGCTTTCACGACCTCTAGTATCATCGACCGAATCTGTTTGTCCAACTGCCAAATTTGTCTGTTGATTTTGGTTGGCAGGTATCTGAGATGTTTAAAGACATAGGGGCTTAGACTGGGTTATGCTATCATATACAGAAGTTGGATGAATACAAACAGAGCCATGTAGATACAAGGTTCCAAAGATAAAACTTGAACATATTTGAGCACATATGCTTGTGAAGTTGCTCAAGAAAGTTCCCAAACAAATAAACAATTAGCAAAAATCATCCAATACTTTTTCTTTGAACTGTAGTTAAATCACAGATACTTCAGAATATGAAATTACGCGGACCTTTTTATATATATAAAATTCTAACTTTGATTTCTCACTGATCGAATTCATCATCACCCTTTATATGATATTTCAGTCTCTATTAGATTAGCTCTGATAGATCTCTACCTCATTCCAGCTACTCCCACGCTTCCATGTGACATGACCTGTTGAAGTTCTCTGAGCTTCAAGAAGATTTCCTTCCCTTGGGAGTAACTGCTTCCGAAGCAAGCTCTGGAGATAATGTCTGCAGACAAGCTTCTTAAGTCATCATCGATTCTTATTTCCGCCGTGCCTCCACTGCTTTCTATTCGGCTCTCCCAAGACCCTATAAGCGAGTTTGCGGAGTTGACCATGAGGCTCACCATGCCCTTGAAAAGCAATTAGAAAAAAGATTTCAAGGCAAATGAGCAACGACCGAGTGATGATTCATTAATCTACAAAGTTCTGTACATTTTAGCTAGGATTTCCATAAAATTCAAAAAGCAACATTTTTGTATCAGCTTCATATATTTCTTAAGAAGTTTTTTCCTAGCTATTAACTACAACAGTCTGCCATATTGCGGCACATAACTTCTCCTTCATTACCTTGAATATATTGTCACAGCGAAGCAGCAACACATCTAAATAACAATCACGAACTTTAGTAGTATAGTTAAAGATCCCACAGATCACTATTAGATGTATGCTATTCCCGTTACAGCTACTTTGAATTGCAGTTGCAGAAATAATAGGCAAGTGTATGTACTTCTACCATTTCACTCGATCCAAGGTTCATCTATAAGGATCCAAAAAAAGAGAAATGTACAGGAAGAATCACCTTAACCTTATCGAGATACAGCTCAGGGGCAATTATCTTCCTCTGGTAGGCCCATGTAGAGCCGCTCGACGAGAGAATGCCCTGTCCAAGCAAAGCTCCCCTGTCCTTCGAGAGGTAGGAAGGCTTTCCAAGGCCCAGCGATGTGCACGTGCTCAGTTCCTTCACCATCTCCACATCACTTATCGACAAGAACTGTATGTGCCCGGCTGAATACATGAAGATGGGTCCTGCAACAACACGCCAACATAAACTCTTTCGCAATGGGGAACACAGTTCAAGATTAAGTGGTGCAAGAAGGATCTATTATCATCACTTTAAATGAAATATTTTCTGTATCTCATTTGCGCATCTCTATTAAGTATGCATTATGGACAACAGGAATTTTTCAATCACATGAGCAACAATGTCGATCACGTCACACTTTTCGAGATTCGGTCACTATAGCTAACTTATGCAGCAGGCATCTGGCAATCGACCGCACATGCAGAAGAATTTCTCTAATGAGGACAGTCAGTTGGCTAAACTGTAAAACCCACTTTGCAACTGACATTGAGAAAGGGTTCTCCTTCATTTTTCACCATATTTGCTGAGGCAATGCAAGCATATTAGGATGTTCAAGTTCCCTGAATTCCTAAAGGGCCCAAAGAAACATGCATCAACTGTTGGCATTTGAGATTCATTATTTTGTTCATCCAAAATAAAAAAAGAAAAAGAAGAGAAAATTGTCCCACGCAAATATAATCACAAAACATGTCCAGTGCTTGAACATTAATGTCTGAAAGTGTCATTGCCTCCTTACGGATCCAAGTCAACGAAATAGCAGATTGAGAAGGGTCAAGACTGTCAAATGTCACCATCCTGACCGTTCGTGTTCCACATCGAACCCCAAATCCCAGAGTTCAGCTAGAAGTCCAAACGTTTTCACCAATCGAAAATAGACCCCAAGCAACAATCCTGGTGACAAGTTGATGGATAAAAAACAAACAAGACCCAGAAAAAAAAAATTCCAGCAACTTGGGCTCAGGCAAATCACAGAGACGAAGCTAATTGGCCAATGAAGCATGTGAAAAATAATCACTCCCAAACTCTTTTTCTTGGAAAGATCAAGAAAGAAAACAGAGGAAAAGCAGAGTACCGTATTGGGTTCGCCATTTTTGCAAGTGTGGGAATAGAAGCGAAGGCCAGGCGTGAGAGAGGACGCCATCTTTGCGGTACTCTCGAGCTCTCTGCGCTTCTTCAGCTTGGATCTTCTTGATGTCAGGGATGTTTCCGAGAAGAAGATGACAAGGAGGTGGTCCCCCCACTCCTTGCCTCCGAATCTTTGATCTGAGCGTCCTCGGTCCCCATACGAACACTCTGCACGCACGTATCAGGACGAGCCCGAGCATGCCCAGGATCAATGTCGAGGCCATCTTCACCATCGCCATGGAAGCGGACGATGCAGGCTCATCGACTGCCATCGTTCCTTCTCTTCTCTCGTTTCGGTTTGGCGATTCTTCTTCCTCTCGTCGCTTCACAGGGAGGATTATTGTAAGCTGATGAGTTCGTAAGTTTGTACAAGTGGGAGATTAAAAAGAGTTGATTTCGAGGAGTAGGTTGTCTTTTTCAATTTTAAGAAAGGGAAAATGAAATAATCAGTCCTTGAATTTTGACTTAATATGTAATTTGATCCATAAACTTTTAATTTACTCAATATAGTCCATGAACTTTAACTCAATATTTAATGTGATTTATGAACTTTCAATTTATTCAATGTGATTCCTGAACTTTTAGTACATATTCAATATAATTCCTGAGTTTTATAAAAATATTCAATATAATCATTACATTAATTTTAGTTCATGGACTAAATTAAATATGTATTAAAAGTTCAAGGATCACATTGAATAAATTAAAAATTGAGAGATCACATTAAATATTATATTAAAGTTTATGGATTGTATTGAATAAATTAAAATTTTAAGAATCAAATCATTCGTCGAACCAAAGTTTAAAGACTGATTGTATCGTTATCCATTAAGAAACGATATTTACAGAATACTAATGTCCAAAAGTACAATAAATATTTTAATTTTAGGATATGCTTATTCAGGAGAAAATATTAGTTAGTCTGGCCCTTCCATGGCGGTGTAACCCCCCCCCCCCGCCCTACTCAATGATCAATGCTTGGCGCCACGTAAGCAGAAGGGTCCCATTTGGATTTTGTTTTTTTGGTCGGTTCTACTATATCTCTCACTCACAATACATATGCAGACTTGCGCCCCACCTCATGCAGGGCGTGGGCGTCGAAACCCGCATCTTAAACTACGCGGCCCCACCCCTACCCTCCCTGCGAAGGTGAGGATTCAAACTCCCCACCCCCTTCTCAAATGAGAAGGGTGGCCACTGGGGTAAACCCCCAGTGGTTCCATTTGGATTTTGTTGAGTCGGGCATGAAGTGGCATGCAAATCTAGTCGGATTTTGTTGAGTGGGCTTCCAATTGTTTGCACTTAAAACTGAGCTTGAGAATTATGTGGGTTAAACTCATAACCAAAGCTCATTGAGTTTGTAAAGTTCTATTGGACTCGCGAGTTCAATCAATGAGTACGATCATAGAGCTTACCAGATTTGCGCTAGCTGATCTTTGAAAGAGATTAACTGATGCGAAAATGGGTAAGAAATGTTCAATTTTGATGGTCTGATTTGGGCTTTATGATGGTAGGATTATCAATGGCTGATGTTTAGGATGCCTGCAGTTGATGTTTAGTTGGATATTTTGGGGAGAAAAGCATGCTGCCCAGAAATTATAAGGATTGAATTGGACTTGAAGGGAGACTTTCCTTGGAACTTCGATCCATACCACCGTCAAATTGGGACTTTTGTCCATTACTGCTAGTGTGCAGAAGGCATGGCTAGGCTTCAGGGTAATTTTCTTTTGGGTAAAAACAAGCCGATTTTAATCTAACTAGCAAAAATAGGAGAGCAGCAACAATTAACATCTAAACAAAAGCAAATCCCAAAAGGCTGCGTTTGGTCGTCTGTATTTCTGATCAGAATAGGATTGGATAGGATAAGATAGGAAATCTGGGAATTTAGCCATATTCGATCCACTGTTTGGTAAAGTACGGATTTAAAGTCGGATATTCTTATATCCTATCCTATTCTGCATTTGGTAAAAACTGTATATCAATATAAAGGACATATATACCCCTACGTGATGCTCATGAAATATTTCGATCTTATTACTATAAAAATAACATTATCACACATAAATAAACTTGAAAATATGACATTTTATTAGATTTTCAAATTTCTTTGCAAAAAAATAAATAAAATGAAAATAGAAACAAATGAGACAAGAAAATTGTCATCATCGTCTTTCTTCAAGCGCTTTTCTGCAAAGAAATTATTCTTCAGCTTTTTCTTAGGGGAGGCTTCACCGCACCTGCACCCTTCTTCTTCTTATTAAGAACCAGGTCGCCCATTAATTTGCAAAAGCAACAAATACCAGGGTTTACACATAACAACGTCGGAAGAACATCTTAAATGGGACAACAAAGATGGAACTCAAATCTGAAATAAAAAAGTCATCTTTCGACATCAACTGAAGCCGAGAAGAGCGGAGAGACAAACTCCAAGTTACCAAATCTCAACTCCACCGAACCACAGAGCATCGCAAGCACAAAACAAACAATCGAAACAGCAAGATGGTGGGTTCCTTTATCGTCTGCAATCGTGTTATTTTTCGAAATAGACAAATCGAACAGAACTAAATCAGCAATTGCAAGGAAGAAGGGCCACCGATTCCTTGCTCCACCGCGAACTAGATACCATTCGACAAACACAACGAACGCCATTGGTGACGGTGTGAAACTGGAGAGCACAGTAACAATACCTAAGCTGAGCAAAGTAGAGCAGTCGGCGCACCTAGAAGAAGAAGAAGAAGAACGAAGAGGCTCGGAGCTTCTTTGATGTCACCGGCGAGGTGCAGAAAAGTGCTTCTTCCCGGCAAGCTTCAACAGTATTTCCGCGGATGACCACCTAATCTCCTCCTCCTGTGGGTCCTTCCAGTTCAGCATCTCAACGAGCCGCGTGGGTGAAGAGCGCGTGAATGAAAGGTAGGGTTTCTAAAAATTTGCTTTTATATGACGGATGGAAGAAATCCTATTCCATCTTATCCTACCCCCTCCCCTCGAATTTTTTTATTTGGCTTATATCCCCTCTATATACGACATTATACTATCCGGGACACCTACCAAATACAGGATAGGATAAAACATATCATATTCCGAGTTTTATACGGACGACCAAACGCAACCAAAAAGGTTGGGGAGCTTGTAAAGTCAATTAGGAGGGAGGGACCCTAATCTATGGGCTTTTGCAATTCAATCGGTAGGAAGATCGGCCTTTCCTGGATAGTGGACGACTGAAACCCTTTCCAAATTGGCCAAAAGGCCCAAGCATTCCCCTATAATCAACCGAAGAGCCCATGGGCTTTGCCTTTGGCCTGTTGCATTTTTTTTAAATTGGTGAATGGTGGGACTTTGGTTCCCGTGTAGGTTATGGTCTTGGAAGCAGAAACCGACCGGCTTTAGGTTCTCGAAATTGGGAACTAAACCAGTTCTCCTTAGAACGGGACTGCACAAGCTAGTCGGGTCCCGTTCCCCCGTAGAACAGGACCCGATGCTCACCTCTAATGGATACACATCCGATCAATAACGACGTGATCTGAACGATCGTTCATCATTATGCGCTTGCTATGAAGGTGTATTGTAGGTATGCATCTCTCCATTAATCGGTCGATCGCATCACGTGTCACTATCACGTGGTGTATCCATCACATGAAAATATCTGCTCACCAAATTGGGCCCAAACGACATGTTCCTAATCTCGACCGTAGAATTTTTGCAGGCTATGCAAGTAGCATGGCCCTCATAAATAATCACTTGAATTAAAGAGGAGCAACCCCGTTTAACTTTTTGATTATTTTTAGTCACGTACAGTGTCATTAAACTGACCTTAGGACTAGTGCAAAAATTAAATTCAGACAACCCTCCAGAAATCTCTCTACCTACTGTGAGAAAAAAATGTCCCTAATTTCATTGATTACTGTCCTTTTCCGAGTGTGGTCCATCATCATGAGGTCGGAATGTTTCATTGGGTGCAATCCACACCAACTTTTCCTCCCATGCTATAATATTCAATTCAGAAGCTTATGCTCTTCAAAAACTTGGCACCCAAGCTTTTGCTATGTATTTAACTTCTGAATAGTCGTCGACTACTTCTTTAATCGGAAAAATTACCAAAAAAGTTATAAATCTTTTATAATTGAGCCAATTCAATCCTAAACATTTTTTTTGTCAATTACATCCTAAATCTTTTTGTATTTGTGCCAATTCATTCCATCAAATCAATTTCGGCTGGACGTAGCGCCACCGGCACTAACGCTGACAAATTTTATGATTTTTTTTATAATTTTAATGAATTTATTATTATTATTTGATTTTTTTTTCATTTTACTCAGCTTTCTAAGAAAATTATACTATTTTGGTCCTCCATCCCGATAGTTAGATGTTACAAAAAGGTTTTACTTATTAATAAATGCCATCATAAACTATGAGGTATGCAAAAGTTCCCTTATTCTACGCCTTCTTTTTCAATAGGAATTATTTGTCAATATGAGCTTACTGGGAAAAGTACATACGCTTGCGTGTATGCAAAGAAAATTGATATTTAATATTTTGTAAATATGCCTCATAACGAATTGTTTGAATTATATTAATCAACGGAAATAAGATTTTGACAAATTGTGAAGAACTTTCCATATGTGTTGAAAAAGAAAAACATATTCAAAGCATTTGAAATTTTGTTTGGTAAGGTTGTCCCAAAATATATAAGATAAATTATATAAAATTTGAGTACAAGAGAATTAAAGTAAAATAACTAATTTACGAATTTGTCAGTTGGTAGAATATTTATGAAATAATTAATTGAGGATGTTTTGTAGGGGAAAAAAAGGATTGTGATCCTCTCTAAAAAGCACGAGTTCCTTTTCGTGATAAATATTTTTAATGACCAACCTTTGATGTCCAACCTTAAATGACCAAAATAACCCCATTCTCAATATCACATATCATGATTCGCTCTTTATGGTGAATGTTCGAGCAAAGGGGACTTCCTACTCTTAACGGGTCGTGATCCGTTTGTTTTTCTTCCCAAAAAATCCTCAATTAGTTGTTATGTAGATATTTTATCAAGGGTTTAACATCACAAAAAATGCCAAACTAGTACATCCGTGATAAATTTACTCTAAACTAATTTTTTGACCACAAAAAACTCAAAACTAGTATACTTATGACAAATTTATCATAAACTAATTTTTTAACAACAAAAAACCTCAAACTTGTATATTTGCGATAAATTTACCTTCCGTTAAATTGTATTAATACAATGAAAAATCATAAATTGGTAAATTTATGATAAATAGAAAGGTAAAACCCTAAACTAGTACGTCCGTAAATTGGCACGTATCATCCAACTCAAAAATTTGACTGTAAAATTTAACGAAAACTGATAGAAGTAAAATTTATCATAGATGTATCAGTTTGGGGGTTTTTTGTTATTAAAAAATTAGTTTGGAGTAAATTTATCACATATGTATCAGTTTAGGATTTTTTTTGTGGTATTAACCCTATCAATGGACAAACATGTAAATTAATATATCTGCTTTATACTTCAATTTTAAATTTTAAATGTATACCTTACAAACAATATTATAAAAAAAACGTTCAAATCTTGAAATACCTTTCTCTTTCCACACTCACATATATATATACAATTTTTTTCACATTGTATCAATAGCTCCTTTTTATTAATTAAAAATTCACTTATTTTGTTAAAAATTATGATACCATTTGGCAAAATCTTGTAAATGTCAATTTTTTTGTTTATTTTTCTCTTTTAAAATATATTTATTCAATCTCTTTGTAGTATATACTTTTATTAATAATTCCTTTTCGTTATTTTACTGACCCAAATGATTATGATAAAGTGGTTCTGTTTAATTTTTAACATATCAATTTCGCACGTACACGCAACGCATGTGCGCATTCGCTAGTTTTTTTTTTTTTTTTGATCGCAACGCATTCGCTAGTTTGCTCTTACCTAAACTGCGTCCCTTTGAAAGTTACAGCCATGTTTTTAATTCTCGACCTTTTGTATAGTGAAATTGGCGATCGTCAGTGATGAATTATTAGCAAAAGAAACATATATTGTCAAAGCTTGTATCTTTTTGAAATGCAAGTTTTACTTTCTACAACTTCATCGTCATCTTAGACTTCGTTTATTTCATCATAAAATGAATGATTTGGAAAACATTTTCTCAAATATAATCACCTGTATCTTTTGGAATAACTAATCGAATAAATTTATTTTCTTTATTAATAACAATTTATATATAAATATTTTCGTGAACGATGAAAATATTTTTTGTTTGTTCATTTTTGTAAGTGGCACAAATAATCATTTTGAAGAAATTTTTTCAATATCATTTATTTTCCTTGAAACTAATGAAATCTTAGTTTCTGTAAAATTGATTTTAGTTTTGGAATAGCAACAACTTCAAACTATTTGATAAAATTAATAAAAAAACTGTCACATCATGAAAATGAAATAGCAGCTGGACAGTCGCCTAGATGAACCACGATTATTCCAAGGTAGATTCGAATATGGGGACCGGCGTTTTCGTTTCTTACGTCAATATTATTATATTTAACTTTCTTAGATTGAAACTCTTTAGTCAAGTTTTTGGTAAAAAATTGTAAAATGTAACAGCAATTGTTTGGAAGGACGACACAAAACCCGCTTATAATCTCTATTTTGTAATTTTTCCTCCAAAATTAAAAAAATTGAAAAAAAAGCATGTATTCCAAAAAGAAAAAAATTATCTGAGTTTCAGTCGGATTAAGACAATATCATTTATTATGGTTGTTGTGAATGTGATATAGCAAGTGAATGTAAATATAATATTGCAAATGTTTGGATGGAGACAGGAGTCTGCCCCTCCTTATAACTTTTCCTCGAAAATGTTAAACAAATGAAAGAAAAATATTTCGTTTTGCATTTACGAAAAGTTTATAACGATAAACTCTACGCGTTAGCGTTTGTATATGCGAGAAAAGCAAACAATAGAAGTCCTTGCACTGGTGCATGATCTCGTTCAAAAGGCCATTTTCACCTAGATCCAATCCTCTCCATGGATGGTAATTGCTTGTGATATTTTGAGTCAAATTTTTGCGCATTCAAATTAACTTCATCTCCTTGATTCGATTAAAGATCGGCAAGCCATTCTCATCGAGAGTAGAGGGTTTTGTAAGATATTATTTCCTTGCGACGCAGCCTCAGATGATCGAACCAGGTTAGAATCAACGATGAGATCTCGCATTTCGTTCTTGGTTTTAGCCACTCGACTAATTTAGGGCAGATGAGTTTGGTCCTTGATAATATTACTTGGTATACATGTGTCCCCTAATCCAGCAATTGAGATCATCCAGTCCACGTAAGAATTTCGTGGAAAATGGGAACAATCCCATTCCTTTCTTTCTTTCTTTCTTTTTTGGTCAGAAGGGAATAATCCATTTTCAAGAAAGCCAAAAAAAGAAAGGAAAAATAGAAGGGATAATGACACAAACGGTTTCCAAACTTTGACCCAATGTGCAATTTGGTCCGAACTTTTAAATTGTTCAATGTAGTCCCTGAAATTTAACTTAATGTTCAATGTGGTCCCTGAACTATTGATTTATTCAATGTCGTCCCTGGATTTTTTGTGTATGTTCAATGAAGTTACCAAACTATATGAAAAATTTCAATGTAGTTCCTGAACTTGAATTAATGAAATGACTGTATTGAACATTTTCATATAGTTTATAAACTAAATGGAATATGTATCAAAAGTTCAGGGATGGTATTAAACAGATTAAAAGTTCATAATCCGCATTGCATAATGGGTCAAAATTCAAAAATCGCATTGAAAAAATCAAAATTTTAATGATCATACTGTATAATGAATCAAAGTTCAGAGACTCTATATCATTTTCTCTAAAAAGGCGCGAATCAAGAAATGAAGGGATAAAAAGGAGGGGAGGGGCATGCAAAGCAAATGAGCAGGGAAGGAAGGGCCATTTTCGGGAATTCAGTGAGCCTCTCCCCATCAGCCGAGCCGCAAGCGCCGACCAGTCATACGAAGCTCTTTTTGCAAAAAATAAAAAAGAACAAAAAAAGAAATGGTTTTTCACTCCTTCGCAAAAATAAACAAAAAAAAGGGGTGGGGGGGGGGGGCATAATTAGATAAGAGATCGGGAGAGAGAAGCGGCTTCCTTCTGCACACGCCAACACACTCCGTCCGTCCATGGCGATTTGAGTTCTAGAGAGAGATTGACGATCATCGACACGCCAAAACTTAGGTGGACGTTTGTTGACACCTAAATTTCGGCGTATCATTTAATGATTAATTGCATAGAAAATTAGGGATTAAATTTTAACTCCTGAACAAAAATATTACAAATCACATAGCATAAAATTTAGGTTCATATAAATTAATTGCATTTCGCATCGGATCGGTGGTGGTAAGCAAGCTTAAAATTCATTATGTAATTCGAGCTCGGACATCGAACGAGACTCGGTTCACTCGGAAAGCATGGGCCGAAAATCACACGCCAAAGGGCTTGGTTGTCTTAATTTGAGCTTAAATTAGTCCATTATGCTTAATTAAAGAAAAGCCCAAATTAAGTCAGTCCACTTAGAATTAAATTAATGCCTAAACCTAAGCCCATTAGGATTAGAAAGCCCGGCTAATTGACCTAGATTTACACTATAAATATATGTTTATGTCTCATAAGGGGGAGGGCGGATAATTTTCAGATCAAATTTTTTTAGAGACATGCGAGTGAATCACTTGAGAAAAGAGAGAGAAAAAGAGAGAGACGGCTTCAAGAGAGAAATCGTGAATAGAAGCCGAGAGAGCAGCACCGTTGGAGATCGAAGATGGATGAAGCGGTGACGCTTGTACTCATCCTGGTGAGTGCAGCTTGACAATTTGGTCAAACATCCACTTGCAGACAAGTTTGGCAAAAGCCAGGTCCTTCACTGCCACAATAGGAGCGAAAAAGGAAGAAAAAAGAAGAGATCCGCGAGAAGAATAGCTCCAACCTCGCATGGGAATCAGTCCCTCCGCTCCAGGTTTCCTCCTGCCATCGTTGCTGGTCGTCCACGACGCGTCCAGTTGGTCCCGCGAACACCAGCAATTCTGAAGCCACAGCAACCCCCAAGCGATTTCATCAAGTCCCTCCATCGTCCAGCCACCTCTCAACCGCCGCACCGTGGCCGAGTAGCAATCAGCAAGCTTTCATCGTCTCTTTTGCAGGCTTTCGGGCCCTTTCAAAGTATTCCTGACGAACAGCCCCTTACTACAGCTCACGAGCCAGTCCTTGACCGAGAGCCATGCCGTTGTAAAGCCCACCGTGTGCACCACCGCGAGCGACATCTTCGTCACCATCATCATCGCCGGTCCATCCGTTGAGTCCCGCGATCCGCAATCCCGATAAATCAGGTAATTATCTTATCCCGATTTGATTTGAATATTTTGTTGCTTAATTCGTGCTTATTGATATTTAACTTTGCATATTTGAACAATAGGCATTATTTCAATTAAGATTTATTTCCTTTTTTTTAAAATCTTGGATATATGTTACTTATCAAATTTGGATAGAATTTAGAATTTTCAAAATCGATATCAAAATTTTTTCAAAATGTGATCGATTAGGAAAATTTCTTAATCCGCAACCGCGCACATGGAAATAAATCTATCCATCAGGTTTTAGATAGAGTTATTTCTATAGCGGGTATTTCGAATTTTAGGATTGATCTGTCAGGCTTCAGATCGAAGCTTAATTCGAAAGATTTAGCGGTTATATTTTTTTACTTGAATTTAATTTCGAATTTCGATAAAAAAATACCAAAAATATTACTCTAGAATAGGTTAATTACTTTAGTTAAAAATTGCATGTTTAGATAATTGGCATTTTTAATTTCGAATTTCATTAAAAAAATAAAAAAATAATATGCCCGTCATTAGAAACAGGTCACGTCGTCGCATGACATATAGTTTGCATGTTAGGTTGCATTAATCGCATGTCAATTTTTGCACGTCATTACATATAGGTTAGCTTTCATTTAAATAAGTAGAAATAAAAAAAAAGAGAAAATTTCTGCGTCCTTGAACTCTAAGTCAAGATTTATCAAAATTGTCAAATTGAGTATTTTTCCTGAAAATGGTACTGAAAGGGCGTTAGGGAATCTAGCGTAACCAAGTCCCCGAATTCATAATTTCTGGTTCGTAGAAATAAAATAGTATTCCCGCTATTTTATTTAAGTTTCTAATCAACCTACCCTAAATGATTAGTAGCGGCTCCCATTGAAAATATTTGCATGTTCATAATTGGACCTAAGTTACGAATTGGTAGAGTTTGGGAGAACTCGAGTTAGGTTAGTTAATTTAATTGATCTAGTAATCCATTAGCCTAAGATCGAAAACCTGATTTGATTTTTAGGTCGCGACAACGTTGTCAGATTTTGGTGAGACTATTGTCAACTGTCCTAAAAGTTTGAGCTGTAACACTCATGTTCGCACTTAGTTTGGGCCTGGAAAGATTCGAACTCAGTATCTATTACTCTGATATCATATGAGATTTTGGTAGAATTATTATCAATTATTATAAAAACTTAAGATGTCAAATGAATACGTGATTTAATATTTAATTATTTCGATAGAAGTCGGGCATGAAGTGGCATGCGAATCTAGTCGGATTTTGTTGAGTGGGCTTCCAATTGTTTGCACTTAAAACTGAGCTCGAGAATTATGTGGGTTAAACTCATAACCAAAGCTCATTGAGTTTGTAAAGTTCTATTGGACTCGCGAGTTCAATCAATGAGTACGATCATAGGACTTACCAGATTTGCGCTAGCGGATCTTTGAAAGAGATTAACTGATGCGAAAATGGGTAAGAAATGTTCAATTTTGATGGTCTGATTTGGGCTTTATGATGGTAGGATTATCAATGGCTGATGTTTAGGATGCCTGCAGTTGATTGTCAGTTGGATATTTTGATGAGAAAAGTATGTTGCCCAGAAATTATAATGATTGAATTGGACTTGAAGGGAGACTTTACTTGGAACTTCGATCCATACCACCATCAAATTGGGACTTTTGTCCATTATTGCTAGTGTGCAGAAGGCATGGCTAGGCTTTAGGGTAATTTCTTTTGGGTAAAAACAAACCGATTTTCATCTAACTGGCAAAAATAGGAGAACAGCAACAATTAACATCTAAACAAAAGCAAATCCCAGAGAAGTTGAGGGGCTTGTAAAGTCAATTAGGATGGAGGGACCCTAATCTATGGGCTTTTGCAATTCAATCGGCACGAAGATTGGCCTTTCTTGGACAATGGACGATCGAAACCCTTTTCGAATTGGCCAAAAGGCCCAACCATTCCCCTATAATCAACCGAAGAGCCCATGGGCTTTGCCTTTGGCCTGATGCATTTTTTTAAATTGGTGAATGGTGGGACTTTGGTTCCCGTGTAGGTTCTGGTCTCGGAAGCAGAAACCGACCGGCTTAGGTTCTTGGATTTGGGAACTAAACCGGTTCACTTTAGAACGGGTGGTGTGGTCCCATTCCACCATAGAACCGGACCCGATGCTCACCTCTAATAATACACCTCTGATCAATAACAACGCGATAGGACACATCGATCGCCATTATGCGCATGCTATGAAGGTGCATTGTAGGTATGCATCTCATCATTAATCGATCGATCGCATCACGTGTCACCATCACAAGGTGTATCCGTCACATGAAAATATTTTCTCACCAAATTGGGCCCAAATGGCATGTTCCCAATGTCGGTCACAGAATTGTTGTGGGCTATGCAAGTAGCGTGGTCCTCATAAACAATCACTTGAATTAAAGAGGAGCAGCCCCGTTTGACTTTTTGATTATTTTTAGTCACGTACGGTGTCGTTAAACCGACCTTAGGACTAGTGCAAAAATTAAATTCAGACAACCCTCCAGAAATCTCTCTACCTACTGTGAGAAAAAAATGTCCCTAATTTCATTGATTACTATTGTTTTCGAAGTGTGGTCCATCATCATGAGGTTGGAATGTTTAAATGGGTGCAATCCACACCAACTCTTCCTCCCATGCTATAATATTCAATTCAGAAGCTTATGCTCTTCAAAAACTTGGCACCCAAGCTTTTTGCCGTGTATTTAACTTCTGAATAGCTGTCGACTACTTCTTTAATCGAGAAAATTACTAAAAAAAATCATAAATTTTTTGTAATTGAGCCAATTCAGTTCTAAACATTTTTTTTGCCAATTAAATCCTAAACGTTTTGTATTTGTGCCAATTCATTCCATCAGATCAATTTCGGCAGGAAATTGCTAACATAGCACTACCGGCACTGATGCTAATAAATTTTATAAATTTTTTTTATATAATTTTAATGAATTTATTATTATTATTCGATTTTTTTTTTCATTTTACTCCTCTTACTATGAAAATTATACTATTTTGGTCCTCCATCCCGATAGTTAGATGTTACAAAAAGGTTTTACTTATTAATAAATGCCATCATAAACTATGAGGTATGCAAAAGTTCCCTTATTC
Organism: Syzygium syzygioides; assembly: GCA_031216285.1. Classification (NCBI taxonomy): domain Eukaryota; kingdom Viridiplantae; phylum Streptophyta; class Magnoliopsida; order Myrtales; family Myrtaceae; genus Syzygium; species Syzygium syzygioides. The sequence continues at coordinate 20,622,613 of CM062245.1, read as the reverse complement.
TACGCCTTCTTTTTCAATAGGAATTATTTGTCAATATGAGCTTACTGGGAAAAGTACATACGCTTGCGTGTATGCAAAGAAAATTGATATTTAATATTTTGTAAATATGCCTCATAACGAATTATTTGAATTATTAATCAACGGAAATAAGATTTTGACAAATTGTTAAGAACTTTCCACATGTGTTGAAAAAGAAAAACATGGTCAAGGCATTTGAAATTTTGTTTGGTAAGGTTGTCACAAAATATATAAGATAAATTATATAAAATTTGAGTACAAGAGAATTGAAGTAAAATAACTAACTTACGAATTTGTCAGTTGGTAGAATATTTATGAAATAATTAATTGAGGATATATTGTAGGGGAAAAAAAGGATTGTGATCCTCTAAAAGCACGAGTTCCTTTTCGCTTTATATAATAAAACATATAATGTGAATCTTTAATGTATATATAAATATTTCACATTTGATGTCCAACCTTAAATGACCAAAATAACCCTATTCTCAATATCACATGTCATGATTTGCCCTTTTATGGTGAATGTTCGAGCAAAGAGGACTTCCTACTATTAGGATACGAATGATAACCATTTTGTTTTCCTTTTTTTTATTTTTTTTGTTCTCGAGAACAAATTTAGAATAGAAATTCGTTTGGTAAAATAATTTCAATTTTTTATTTTTGGGACAAATTTTGGCTTCAGAAGTAGATTTGGAATAGAAATAAAAAGTTAAAATTTTTTACATTTTTATTTCTATAATAGAAATAGAAATAACAACTTTTTTTATTGCTCATCCTTGCCGCCCGCTATCGCCACTCGCCGACCGGCCATCTGCCGCCATCGCCTTTCGCCAGTCATCTACCGCCGCCTACCGCTAGCCAACCATCTGCCACTGCTCACTGCTCGTCGGCCCCTTACCACTGCTCGCTGCTTGCCAGCCATTCGCTGTCACTCGTTACCACTGGTACTCGATAGCCGTCCACTGCCGTCGGCCATCTGCCGTCGCCCATCGCTACCATTGCTCGCTGACCATCTATCATCACCTGTTGCCACCGCCACTCATCAGTTGTATGCTACAGCTGCTCACCAACCGGTGGAAATGGAAATTTTGCGTTGTTATCAAATAAATTTCTATATCGAAAACATAAATTTTGTATCATTATTAAATGCTTTGTTTTGCTCAAAAACTCATTTGGGAAAGAGAAATATATTTTTTAATTTCTAGCCATAAATAAGGCCGGAAAAGAGGAATGTTGTCATTCGAGCCCTTAACGGTCGCGATCTGTTTGTTTTTTTCCCTAAAAAATACTCAATTAGTTGTTATATAGATATTTTATTAAGGATTAACACCACAAAAAACTCCAAACTGATACACTTGTAATAAATTTACTCTAAACTAATTTTTTGATAACAAAAAATCCAAAACTGATATACTCATGACAATTTTACCAAAAACTAATATTTTAACCACAAAAAACCTAAATTTGTACATTTGCGATAAATTTACTATTCGTTAAATTGTATTAATACAACGAAAAATCATAAATTGATAAATATGTGATAAATATAGGGGTAAAACCCTAAACTGGTACACTCATAAATTGCCATGTGTCATCCAACTCATAAATTTAATGGTAAAATTTAACGAAAACTGATGAAGAGTAAATTTATCATAGATGTACCTGTTTGAGATTTTTTATTTCGGAGGAAATTTGCCACGTGCATACCAGTTTTAGGTTTTTTTTTTTGTATTAACCCTATTAATGGACAAATGCGTAAATTAATATATCTGCTTTATGCTTCAATTTTAAAATTCAAATGTATATCTTTTTTTTTTATTTTTTTTTGATTTTTTTTTGATAACCCAGGGAACCCCCGCACGGCCGACAGCCGGGGAGTAAACCCTGGGGGCGACAAGTGCTAGCCACCAAACACGTGCCACCGGTTAAGTCACCTTGCGGCGCCCAGGATTCGAACACTCAACCTTTTGCGAGAGGAAGAGTGCGCGCTCCAGTAGCGCCACCCAAGTGGGTGGTTCCAAATACCTTTTCTCTTTCCACACTCACATATGTATATACAATTTTTTTCACATTGCATCAATAGCTTCTTTTTATTAATTGACAATTCACATATTTTGTTAAAAATTATGATACCGTTTGGCAAAATCTTTCAATTATCAATTTTTTTTGTTTATTTTTCTCTTTTCAAATATATTTATTCAATCTCTTTGTACTATATACTTTTATCAATAATTCCTTTCCGTTATTTTGTTGACCCAAATGATTATGATAAAGTGATTTTGTTTAATTTTCAAAATATCAATTCCGCACTTACACGCAACGCATGTGCGCATTCGTTAGCTTGCACTTACCTAAAATTTGTCCCTTTGAAAGTTGCAACCATGTTTTTAATTCTCGACCTTTGGTATAGTGAAATTGGCAACCGTAAAAGAAACATGTGATGTCGAAGCTTGTATCTTTTTGAAATGCAAGTTTTCCTTTCTACAACTTCATCGTCATCGTAGACCCCGTTTATTTCGCCGAAAAATAAATGATTTAGAAAACATTTTCTCAAATATAATCGCCTGTATCTTTTAGAATAACTAATCGAATAAATATTGTTTTTATTATTGATAACAATTTATATATAAATATTTTCGTGAGCGATGAAAATATTTTTCGTTCGTTCATTTTTGTAAGCGGTACAGATAATCATTTTCAAGAAATTTTTTCGATGTCATTTATTTTCCTCGAAACTAATGAAATCTTAGTTTCTATAAAATTGATTTTAGTTTTGGAATAGCAACAACTTCAAACTATTCGATAAAATTAATTAAAAAAAACTGTCACATCGTGAAAATGAAATAGCAACTGGACATATATAGTCGCCGAGATAAACCACGATTATTCCAAGGTAGATTCGAAAATGGGGGCCGACGTTCCCGATTCTTACGTCAATATTATTATATTTAACTTTCTTAGATTGAAACTCTTTGGTCGAGTTTTTGGTAAAAAATTGTAAAATGTAACAGCAATTGTTTGGAAGGGCGATACAAAACCCACTTATAATCTCTACTTTGTAATTTTTCCTCCAAAATTCAAAAATTGAATAAAAAAAGCATGTATTCCAAAAAAAAAATTATCGAGTTTGAGTCGGATTAAGACAATATCATTTATTATGGTTGTTGTGAATGTGATATGGCAAGTGAATGTAAATATAATGTTGCAAACGTCTGGACTGAGACAGGAGTCTACCCCTCCTCATAACTTTTCCTCGAAAATGTCAAACAAATGAACGAAAATTTTGTTCTGCATTTATGAAATGTTTATAACGGTGAACTCTACGCGTTAGCGTTTGTATGTGTAAGAAAAGCAAACAATATAAGTCCTCGCACTAGTGCATGATCTCGTTCAAAAGGCCATTTTCACCAAGATCCAATCCTTTCCGTGGATGGTAATTGCTTGTGATATTTTGAGTCAAATTTTTGCGCATCATATTAAACTTCATCTCCTCGATTTGATCAGAGATCGGCAAGCCATTCGCATCGAGAGTAGAGGGTTTGTAAGAAATTATTTTCTTGCAACGCAGCCTCAGATGATCGAACTAGGTCGGAATCAATGATGAGATCTCGCATTTTGTTCTTAGGGCGCGACATCGAGTTGTTTCAACCACATGACTAATTTAGGGCGGATGAGTTTGGTCCTTGACGATATTGCATGGCATACATGTGTCTCCTAATCCAGCTATTAAGATCATCCAGTCCACGTAAGAATTTCTTGGAAAATGGGAATAATCCCATTTGTTTCTTTCTTTGACCAGAAGGGAATAATCCATTTCAAGAAAGCCAAAAAAGAAAAAGGGAAAATATAAGGGACAACGACATAAACAGTCTCTAAATTTTGACTCAGCAATTAATTTGATCCTGAACTTTTAAATTATTCAATGCAGTCCCTGAAATTTAACTTAATATTCAATATAATCTCTAGACTTTTGGTACATATTCAATGTAATCATTGAACTATATGAACTTAATGTTTAATGTGGTCTTTAAAATTTTGGTATATGTTCAATATAGTCATTGAATTATATGAAAAATTTTAATATAGCTCTTTAATTTGAATTAATGGAAGGACTAAATTAAATAATTTTATATAGTTCAAAGACTTAAATTGAATATGTATAAAAGTTCAGGGACGATATTGAACAAATTAAAAATTTGGAGTTTAAATTATACATTGGATTAAAGTTTATGAATCATATTAAAAAATTTAAAAGTTCAGAGATCATGTTGTAAAGCTCGAAAAACGCCCGTGTCATTTTTTAAAAAAAAGAACGAATCAAGAAACGATGGGATAAAAAGGAGGGAGGGGCATGCGAGGCAAATGAGCAGGAAAAGGGGGGGCATTTTCGGGAATTCAGTGAGCCTCTCCCCACCAGCCGAGCCGCAGGCGCCGGCCAGTCCTACGAAGCTTTTTTTTTTCAAAAAAAAGAAAAAGAAATGGATTTTCATTAATTCGCAAAAATAAAACAAAAAAAAGAGGGGGGCCATAAATAGATAAGAGATCGGGAGAGAGAAGCGGCTTTCTTCTGCACACGTCAAGACACTCCGTCCGTCCATGGCGATTTGAGCTCTAGAGAGAGATTGACGATCATCGACAAGCAGAGCTAGAGAGAGAGAGAGAGAGAGAGAGAGAGAGAGAGAAGGAAGCATTCGTCGAAGACGACGACGACGACGACGAAGAAGACGAAGGAAGAAGAAGAAGAAAGGAGAAGGAAGGAGGAAGGAGGAAGGAGGAATTTGGTTTCGAACGAATTGGAGTGTGTGTGGTGCATCAATGGAGATAGAGAGAGGTTGAAATCATCGACACGCAGCGAGAGAGAGAGAGAGAGTAGCATTCGACGAAGGAAGAAGAAGACGAAGGAGGAAGGAAGGAAGGAAGGAGGAATTTGGTTTTTGAATGAATCCGAGTGTGTGATGTGATGCATCAGAAGAAATCAGAAGTTCAGATCGGAACAGAAAGCACCGGCGTCTCTTCCGATTTCAACCCCATCCCCTCCTCCTCCCTCCACCACTCCCACTCCCACTCCGGCGGCCACCACCACCACCACCACCACTTCCCCCCCTTCCTCGCCTCCGCCGCCGCCGCCGCCTTCGACCCCCTCCAGTTCGCCGCCCCGCCGCCGGGCCTCCTCCAGAATGACCCGATCGCCCCCTCCACCCCTTACAAGCGCCCGCTCCTGACTCAGCTCTCCCCTCCTCCCGCCGCTTCCCTCCCCAAGTCCCCCACCGTGTACCGCCTCTCCCCCCCGACCCCGACTGCGGCGCCGGCCGCCCAGCATTTCGTCGCTCCACGGAGAGCCCTGGTCCCGATCGCGGTCGCCGCCAAGTCCACCGCCTCCCGCCTGCTCCGCCGGTTCAGGCACCTCCGGCGGCTCCGCGTTCACCTCCGCCTGATCCTCCTCCTGTCCCTCCCCTTCTTTTACTTCCTCGTGTCCCACCCGAGCAACTCGTTCCTGCTCGATTTCGTCTCGGCCTTCGCGTTCTCCGCCGCGCTCCTGTTCTCGCTCAATTTGGCGCTCCCCCGGCTCCCCTCGATACGGCTGTTCTTGGCCCGCTCGTTCCCGATTAAGCTGAAAGCGTCCCATTCCATATCCAGTCCTTTGCCGGTGTTCTGGTCCATCGGGTCCCGGACAAAAGCCGAGAAAAGAGTGAATTCGGGTTGTTGGGTTCAGGTTTATAGCAATGGGGACGTGTATGAGGGTGAATTCCATAAGGGCAAGTGTTCGGGGAGTGGCGTGTATTATTACTACATGAGCGGGAGGTATGAGGGGGATTGGGTTGATGGGAAATATGATGGCCACGGAGTTGAGACTTGGGCAAGAGGTAGCCGATATAGAGGACAGTATAGACAGGGGCTTAGGCATGGTTTCGGGGTTTATAGATTTTATACTGGTGATGTATATGCTGGGGAGTGGTCTAGTGGGCAAAGCCACGGGTGCGGAGTACATACATGTGAGGATGGAAGCCGCTATGTTGGAGAATTCAAGTGGGGTGTTAAGCACGGGCTCGGTCACTACCATTTCAGGTAACTTAACATTGGTTGAATGCGTCGATTACTTGTGGCCTGAAGAAAAGAGCATCGATCAGTTAACTACTTAAAAACTGGACTCTCGTGATTGTATACTGTGTCAAGTTCCTGGCTTCCTGGCTTATCTGCACGTAGCTTGCAGGTGATGTTTGGGAAGTTCATCCGTGGAGCTTGTGCTATTATTGTGAGAGCTTATTGAGATACCTGTTGTCTCTGCATTCTTTGGATTTGTTTATCTGGAATGTTTTTCATCTGATTTGAAATCTGTGTTTATCTGCATTTTTTCGCTTTTTTATGATGAGTATATATATGTGCTTGACAGAGTCTCTGAAATGCCAAGGAATTTATGTTTCCAATATCGCATCATTTTACTGTGCATGGTTGAGATCTTTTTGATGTTATCATAATTTTATGACACAAGGTCCTTTTTTTGCCTGTCCTAGCATAAGAAAGACAAGCCAAAGCTTCTCTTCATGTGCTTTTTCAGGAGTTTCATAATGCATAGCATCCTTAAATGCCATCATAATGCCTTTTCAGCCTTGTGGCAATTGTTAGGTTTCCGAGCAAAATAGTTTTCGTACTTTGTTTTGCAACAGTAGATGTTTTCTATCTCTACAGCATTCCGTGTTAAGCTTATTCGTCTTCCTTTTGTAGAAATGGTGACACGTATTCTGGAGAATACTTTGCAGACAAGATGCATGGTTTCGGCATCTATTCTTTTGCGAATGGTCATCGCTATGAGGGTGCTTGGCATGAGGGTAGACGGCAAGGGCTTGGCATGTACACTTTTAGAAATGGGGAAACTCAATCTGGACATTGGCAGAATGGGATTCTTGATATACCGAGTACACAAAGCACCATGTACCCTGATTCTCCAGTCGCAGTCAATCACTCTAAAGTGCTCAACGCCGTGCAGGTAATTACTCATTAGAATCTGTTTTAAGCTTTTCTAGTCCATGGGATATGAGACCGATGTCAATAATGGGTTTAGGAAATTATATTGCTTATGATCCTTGTCGTTAGCATAAGAATTGCCATTATGGTCGGAGTTTCAAATTGGCCTGGCGTGATGGAATTACTTACTTGGGCTGGCTCAGGCCAGGTGTTAGCATTATATTAGGGACTGTTCCTCTTGTTGATGCATGGCCCTGAAGCCTTGGTCTCTGTAACAGGCCTATTAGTACCAGGCTGCATTTATCCCAGGATCCATATAAATTGTCTCTTCTGGGTTTGACTGAAGGTTTATTTCCCTTTTTAACTTTTTATTGAATGCCCGCATATTGTATTCCCTTTTGCAGCGTGGTCACTGAGGGAATGGTCCTTGGCTCAGTTGTTCAGTTAGGTTATTAGCCTGTTGCCTTGATAGCAACACTGCGTGATTATAATGCTTGGACAACAAATTGTCAAAGAATTTTACATGACAAAGGAAATGACTTCTGTGAGATTTTTAGACACAGTATAAGGCTGAAATATAAACTCCCCTGAAGAAAGAAGAAACGAAACTTGCCTGCAATAGAAAATTTGACTTATTGAAACTGATCTTCCTTTAGGATAGGTTTAGCTCCACCTTAAGCATTCAAGCTCTGACTTTAAATGTTGTGGTAATCAAGATAATTTGTTAAACTTCAATGACAGAACAGACTGTCCCTGAAAGTTTTGTGGACTGCTACACCTCCTCCGAGTTAGAATGGATCTTAGTCAATTAGTCTTCAGTTCAAAGTTCATCTTACCAACATTTTTAATGCAAGACTGTTTTGAGTTTGATGCAAAATTCTCTAAAGGTTGGACTTAGAGTAGGAAGGGATCTGGTGGGGGATGTTGAAAGCTAGGAGGAATTGCAATATGGATGATGTGTTTTTGCTGCTACACCTTGCTTTGACAATTTTTGTCAGAGAACATGATCGCCACAATATTTGCAGTACAAAGTTAACAGACATAGAAGGGAGAGGGGCTTTGAAGTTTTCCCAATTGTATTGACATTATTTTTGGGAATTACTAAATAGAAATAACAAATCATGTGATGAGAATCTCTGAAACAGATTATTCTTAAATTCATAAGGAAATAGCCAATAATATCCACAAATATAACTTACCTCGATAAAGCAATTATAATTAGTTTTCTAAGTATTGGAAAAGAAAGGCCATTTCAGAGATTGGCTATGGAATTGGTCATTCCATTAGTTGAAGGAATGCCCATTCCATTTGAAATGGGCATTACTTTTTCTCTTCTTGCGCCAGACATAGGAACTGGAATCAGACTTGCAATGGGCATTCCATTCCATACTGATTCCATCATACTAAACATGCCATAACTGAGAACAGGTTTTACTAGCAGGAGATACTTCTAAGAAAGCTGTTAAACTGCTACTGGTGAGGAAGGACTTTTGTTTCTATGAGAGTTTGGTTCAAAGTTCCTTAATCATTTTCTGCATTTTGTTTGTGTGTTGTCAAGGTCTGCGAATTTTGATAAGTTTTATTATGTCATCTGGTTCTTGAGAGTTTGATTTCTAGCATATCTCAGTTTTGGATCAATTGCACAGACACACTTCCATATCAAAATAATGCTTGTGGCACTGCTCGTAAAATTTTGAAAATCTATGACCTTTTGTTAGACGGTGTTGGGCACTGGCCACAAGGCTTTGATGCCAAATTCCTTTGCTTGATCTACTTTGATATTTTGGCATTTTATTACCAAAATAATCCAGTTCGTGTGCAATTTTACTGATCTGGTCTAGTTAGGAGTGTTGGACTGTTTGCAATCCATTTAGCAATGCTCCATCTATATAAGATAATGAGTGGCTTATCAGTTATGATGTAATCTGAACCTAAAAAACACCATTTAAGCATATATCAACTGTTTGAAGTTCAATAGGATCTCTCAAGGGCATCAATTCTACATGATACCAGGGATTTTCGATTTTGTTAAATGTGTGGGGTGTCATTACGATTTAGCCACGCCTAAGGGGGTCTGAGAAAAACTGAACTAATTTACAAACTTTATTAGAGATGGTTATGTTGATAATAGAGCCCCTAATTCTTGAAAAAAAGATAAGAAGGAAAGGGGACAGTTAAAAGTTTGAGTTTCAGCAGCTAAGCAGCTGTTCCATGATGCATTGCCTGTTAGACATAAAGAGATTGCATTATGTCCCATTGAAAAAGGATTATATCAAGTGCGAACAATCAAGTTGTTGGGCTGATGCTTGAATTGTGTCATTTATTCTTTATCAGATGATAGATGACTGTTTGATGTTTAGGTGGAATCGTGCTTATAGTTTGAGCATATCATCAATGAGGAACTAACGGCTTTACTGCTTTTACGATCGCTCCAAATTTTGAATTCATTACGGGAAGTAATAACGTATACTTACTACCTGGTGGGAAGTTTAATCTTTTGTGCTCTATGTTTACAATAATTTTGGGGAAATATAAATACTTCAAAAGGAAAGTGGATACTGAAAATTGGAAAAATGAAATAATCCTGTGCAAGCCTATTTTTGGAGGTTGGCATCATTCTTCAGCAGGGATGTATGTTCAGGTGTTGAATGGAAAGCTCTGAACATTTTTTGAAAGTTCATTGTCATAACCTTGGGTCTTTGATGGCCATTCTGTTAATATAACTTACTTGCATTAGCTGGTCCTCTTGAATATAATTGTGATCACAGAGAAAAAAATTACAGAAGTAAAAATAATATCCCGATTTACTTGCATGAGTCTTACATAGCTGACATAAGGAGATGAGTTGCGGATGTCCAGGAGATGACTCCATCTGATTTCTGTTTTCTATCTGCAGAGCAGCTGTAAAATAGTTTTATTATCGACAGTTTATTTCTCTCAAGTCTGCTAAACTGGCCAAAACGATGTAATTGTTGATTTTTTTGTCGATTTCTCGTGATCAGGAAGCACGAAGAGCAGCGGAGAGAGCTTATGACGTGGCCAAGGTTGATGAAAGGGTTAATAGGGCTGTCGCAGCAGCTAATAGGGCAGCAAATGCAGCTCGAGTTGCAGCGGTGAAGGCTGTCCAGAAACAGATGTACCCCCGTAGTAGCAACGACAACATTCCACTGCCAATTGTGTGAAACTTCAACACGCAGCTATTTGTAGTTGCAGAGGTCGTTTTTCATTCTCCAGGGCATGCAAGGTGATACTTGTTCCCCTGTTTCTCTAGAGTGTCTACTAGAGAAAAGCTGGGTGGGAGGTTTTTGACATGTTATGGGAGAAACAAAATGGCTGTCTTTTTATTTTCAAATCCTGTATAGTTGGAGAGAGAGAGAGAGAGAGAGAGAGAGAGAGAGAGAGAGAGAGAGAGAGAGAGGCTGAAAGAGCTGGTATTTACGGCGAAACTAGTGGTGGCCACGGGCCGGAACCGACCGGTTCCGGTTCGGAACCGGCGGTTCCGGTTCGTGGCCAATAACGAACCGGAACCGGAACAGCCAGAGGCGGTTCCGGTTCCGGTTCGGAACCGGACGGTTCCGGTTCCGAACCGGAACCGTCAGGTTCAGAAACGGTTCGGAACCGGTTCAGAACCGGAACCGGACCTCGCCACCTCAAGCGAGCGAGGCGACGGCGAGCCTCGCCCGACGCCGGCGAGGCTCGCCCTCGCCTGGATCTGGCGAGGGCGAGGCTCGCCGGCGTCGGGCGAGGCTCGCCTCGCTCGCCCAGCCTCAGGCGAGCCTCGCCCGACGCCGGCGAGGCTCGCCCTCGCCAGATCCAGGCGAGGGCGAGCCTCGCCGGCGTCGGGCGAGGCTCGCCTGAGGCTGGGCGAGCGAGGCGAGCCTCGCCCGACGCCGGCGAGGCTCGCCCTCGCCTGGATCTGGCGAGGGCGAGCCTCGCCGGCGTCGGGCGAGGCTCGCCGTCGCCTGGGCGAGCGAGGCGAGCCTCGCCCGACGCCGGCGAGGCTCGCCCTTGCCAGATCCAGGCGAGGCGAGCCTCGCCGGCGTCGGGCGAGGCTCGCCTCGCTCGCCCAGCCTCAGGCGAGCCTCGCCCGACGCCGGCGAGGCTCGCCTGAGGCCGGCGACCTCCGCCGGCCCTCGCCGGCGACCTCCGCCGGCCCTCGCCGGCGCCGGCGGAGGAAGACCAAAAAAACAAAAAACAGAAAAGGAAAAACAGAAAAGAAAAGAAAATTAAATATAAATTGTAATTAAAATGTAAATTGTAATTAAATTTGGGGATAAAAATACATGACTTGAACTTAATAAATTATCATTAAACACATTACAATTCGTTACAACGATTTATAAAAAAAACGAGCACAATATATATGCCCTAAAAAATAAAATGATCCCAAAACGGCAAAACCAAAACATTCCGTGCACAATGCATAGGGGATCAGAGGTCACGTGTCGTCGGATTATACTCGGGTTTCCCTAAGCTCATGTGGGCGTACCCGATATGAGAAACAAGGGTTCCCGAAATATTTGCCAACTCCAATAATTCTTTTACCCTCAAATCTCAATCGTCACTACCCGTTCCAGTACCGGTAGTGGTAGTATCTCCTCCATCGTTAAAGAATTCGGATTCAGCATTGCGATCTATCTCTTGTTGCCGGTATTGAGCCTTCGTCCAATCAGCAACACAAGCTTGCATCTGCACTGATTCTGGATCTAATCTTGAACGATGTTCTTCCAAAATATTACCTCCGGCACTAAATGCTTGTTCGACCGCAACTGTGGAACAAGGGGTTGAAAAAATCTGTTTTGCAATAAGAGCAAGGATTGGGTATCGGCTTGCGTGCCCCTTCCACCAATCCAAAATTAAAAAATCCTTACCACATTCAGTAATCTCAAATGAAACGTTTAGATAACTCTCTAATTCAGAAATATTTCCCATAACTCCTTTTTGTTTTTTTTGTCTATGTAATAAAAGTTGGTACCCTCTACTAATTTTACCTGTACCGTCGTTTTGTATCTCCGTTGATTGAGAAGATCCAGTATCATCTAAATTATATTTAGTATAAAATTCATTATATAATTCTATTACTACGTTTTTAACATTACGTACTATAGCTGTAATATTTATATCATCACAATTTAAACATTGATAATACACACGTAAAAAATCATGTAAGCCATCAATTTTGCAACGCGGATCAAAAGCAGAAGAAACTAAATAAATAATGGGAATTTCCATATAATAATGTAGCCACTTCCTTTTCATTGCAAGTATAGTATGTTGTAATTGAACATCATTTTCACATTCATCAAAAATTCCGACAATATTAATACACTCTACTAAAAATAAATGTGTAGTAGGATAATAAACACCAGACAAAGTATAAGTTGCATCATTAAAAACCTTTAAAACATCTAAAATTTTTTGGCAAATATCCCACTCTTGTGGGTATAAATTAATCTGAGGTACATTATTAGAAATGAATGTACATAATAAATCTTTATATGCTAAAGATTCAGTAAGCAAGTGGAAAGTAGAATTCCAACGAGTCGGAACATCTTTTGGAAATTTTTTTGGCCTTCTGCCATTTTCTCTACAAAATTTACCCCATTCTCTCATTTTTTGAGGATGTTTCCATAAAAATTGAATCGCCATTTTTATTGGTTGAAGAAAAATATCGAGAGTTTTCAAACCATCTTGTACACATAAATTTAAAACATGACAAACACATCTAACGTGAAAAAATTTTCCACCAAAAGCAGGTCTACAAATATTTTCTAACTCGACAATTGAAGCGGTATTTGCTGCAGCATTATCAAAACCGATTGAAAAAATTTTGTTAAGCAAATAATATTCTTCTAAAATTTGCCTAATTAATCTATAAATATTATTTGCCGTATGATTATCATCGAAAACTCTAAATGCAATGACTCTTTTTTGAATACTCCACTCGTCATCTATCCAATGACATGTTATGCCCATGTAAGAATGACTTTGCCAAGGATCACTCCAAATGTCACTACCTATATGCACGCATCCATTAAATTGCATAAAAAAATTTTGTAAATCTTTTTTTCCTTTTTTGTAAAGATCTTTAATTATTCGTTTAACTGAATTTCTAGGAACACGTTTTGCTTGTGGAGCACATGCATTTTGTACAAATTCATTAAAACCAAATCTTTCTCCAAAATTAAATGCTAAATGCTCAACGGAAATAAATTTGCCTAATTCTTCCTTATAAGTTTTGTCATTAAAACGAAATAAAGGGGAACTGTTAGGATTAACGTACCCGGAAATTTGTTGTTGCCCGATATCGATTCCCGTTTCGGTTGGATGTTTGCTCCTAAGATGTCGTTTAAATGTTCCATATCCTTGTCCACCTGTATATTTATATATTTTCCCACAATATTTACAAATTATATCATACCTTTTTTCACCAAGATCAAACCTTTCCGTTTTCGTGAAGTGATTCCAAATGTCAGATGTAAATTCTCGTTCCGTTTCCTTTGTTGTAGATATTTCTCCAGGAGGATTAAAACTTTCTTGAGTCGGGACGCGCTCCATATCGGGAAAAATGTTGATTTCATCATCTTGAAAATCTGCATATTCACGAGGATCAAAAGAATGATGGGATTCCGTCGCGATATTCTTACCTTTGTCAGACGGCACTCGACTTCCACTTGCCATTTTTCGAGTGGATTGAGAGAATTGAGCGGATTAATTGAGAGAATTAAGAAAGAATTGCGTGGATTGAGAAAATTGAGAGAATTTAAGAGAATTGGCAATTGGAGAGAATTTCGAGTATTGAGAAAATTTAAGACTTGAGAGAAGAGAATTTGAGAGAATTTGAGAGAATTTGAGAGAATTGTGTGAGTATTGAGAGAATTGTGTGAGTATTTATAAAAAAAAATTAAGAAGAAAATTAAAAAAAAAAAGAGAAGAAAATTTGCCCGTTGGCGGTTGGCCCGTTGCCAAACGGGCAAATTTTTGCCCGTTGGCCCGTTGCCAAACGGGCAAAAATTTGCCCGTTTGGCAACGGGCCGCAAGGGAGGGCCCGCCCGGGCGCCCGCAGGCCCCGCACTGCAGAGTGCAGCAGGGCCTGCACGTCTGCAGGCCCTGCTGCCCTGCAAAGTGCAAAGTTGCACTTTTTTTTTTTTTTTTTTCACGCCGTTGGCGTTGGGTTGGGCCCAACGACGGGCGCCGGGCGCCGAGGAGAGGACGGCCGACGGCGACTCCGCGGCGTCCGCCGGTCGCCGCCTGAGGCCGGCCGCCGGAGTCAGGCGAGGGCCGCCCTCGCCCGACGCCGGCGAGGGCGACCTCGCCTGCAACGGGCGGGGCCGGCCTCGCCCGACGCCGGCGAGGGTCGACCTCGCCTGCAACGGGCGAGGCCGGCCTCGCCCGACGCCGGCGAGGGTCGACCTCGCCTGCAACGGGCGAGGCCGGCCTCGCCCGACGCCGGCGAGGGTCGACCTCGCCTGCAACGGGCGAGGCCGGCCTCGCCGGCGTCGGGCGAGGCCGGCCCCGCCAGTTGCAGGCGAGGTCGGCCTCGCCCAGCCCAGGCGAGGGTCGACCTCGCCTGCAATGGGCGAGGCCGGCCTCGCCCGTTGCAGGCGAGGTCGACCCTCGCCGGCGTCGGGCGAGGCGGGCGACGCCTCCGCCTCCGGCTGCGCGCTCGGTTTTTTTTTTTTTTTTTTTTTTTTTTTGTGAACCGGGCCCGGAACCGGCGGTTCCGGGCCGGTTCAAGAATTTCGGGAACCGGAACCGGGCCCGTAGGGCACGGGCCGGTTCCGGTTCCGAACCGCCGGCCCGGTCAACGGGCCGGTCCCGGGTTTGACCGGGCCGGTTCCGGGCCGGTTCCGGGCCCAACCCGGCCCGTGGCCATGACTAGGCGAAACCCTTAGTCCAGCTGCTGGTTGTACATGCAAGCAACACTAAGAAGACTCACATCTACCCGTTTAATTTTCCCATCTTTTGCCTAACTGGCCAAGCTTTACTAATTTGAAAATCAGGCAATTAGATCATACCTGTGTTTCTCCACCAACGTTTGGATGCTGCTGCTGCTTAGTTGTGGAAGTCTGGAGAGGACCAGTTGAGTTTCAAGATAATGTTCACGCTAATTGCGATTCTTAGATTCAAGGGCCTTCTCAAACTTCTTTACAAATAATTTTCGTGGCTGTCTGTCCATTCTCTGTACTGAGATTTGAAGGGCCATATCTTTTTCAGGAGCTTGTTGTTCTAGATGCGTCGGGGAGTGTTATTGAACCAAAATCAAACTAAACGCCCGCTGCCCAGCAAGCACAAATGTGCTACAGCGGGTGTTAACTGTTTGTTTTAGACTCGAAAATCGCTTTAAAATCACTCGGGGGCGTCCCGACACATACCTGAACCACGGCAACCTGTGAGGGCCGACTCGGAGTGTGTCAAAGTGGACAAAAATCAAGCTAAACGGCCGCCATCCAGCCATGGATGGTGGCGGCCAGCCCAAACAATAATGGGAACATCATCCATAAAACGTCGAAATGACTACAATCCTACGAGAAAACAACATAGGCTATTAATATCACAACAAAACGGATTGCATGAAAATTACAAGATATACAAAACGAACTAAATGCCCAGACAGAAGTAAACAAGCGGACACTCAACCGAGAGGACATCACCAACTACTAATCTTTGACATTAACTAGTATCAAAATAAACATGAACAACGGACAAGAAAATGAGCCTAGCCTAGAGCACTAAAGCCAACTTGAACCACCACTCGGATTTAGAGAGTTGTTGCGCCATTTTGACCTTAACATTTCCATGATGAACATAAGCTTAAGCATCAAGAAAAATGACAAGAAAAACAACTAAGGTGACTGACGGCCAAACGAGGGAAACTCGGTTTCAAGGTATGAGTACAAGTCTCGAGAAACAAGATGCATAGCTTAAAGGTTAAACTCACACACGTTCAAACACCATGACAAAGCTAGATGAACCGGTAGACTGCAGGAACGGGTTTGTGACGCCCTAGATGGCGAAGCAAGCTAGCATACTTTCGCTTTAAACACTGATCCCGTGCTTAGGAACACGGCGACTGAATCAGAACCAAAATAAAATAAGATCAAGACATACAAGAAAAACAAGCTCCAACCTTGAATGATGAAGAGAAACAAATGAACAAACTCCATCACTCAACCGACTTGCCACTTTGCTAATTTCCCGACCAAAGAAGATTCCTCAAGTAAGTATTTGATTGGGTTATTTTCGGTCACCAACAAGTTTTGATGATGGAGGGTGTATTGCCTTAGTCCGTGCAACACCCAGATTAATGCAACCCATGTCTTCTCAATACATGTCGAATTTGGAAACTATTCGTAAATTAAGCAACGATCTCATCCGATATCAATTTGAATAGTTCTTTGTTTTTTGGCTATAATCAATTTGAATAATTCATTACTTAATATGATCGATATTGTTATTTACTGTGGATTTTCGCTATCATTGGGTGTATGTATGATATCCACAAAATAAAAAAAAAATCACCCTAAGTTATGAAACTTTCCTAACTTAACAACGTGTTTTGATGACAATCCGATCTCTAACTACGGGATATGATATTCAGCATAACGAAAAATATTCCATCCTATCCATAACCTCTTGGATATGATCATTGATTTATCGTATTTCAAAATTTAAGCGAGAAACCTTCTATTAATATCCATAACCAATTGGATATTGGATATGAACACTAGCATTTTCAGATTTTAAACAGATAAGCCAAATCTTGTAGATTGCATGAATGTGATTTGACGATGATGTTTCTCTTATTTGATTTGTTTTTGCTAAAAAAAAGCCTAAAAAGATTATGTAGAATTTCAATTGATTTTTAGAGATAATTTGCATGCTTAGAGTATATCTAGTTTGCTTTCTTTAGATTGAATATGATAGATTTCATTCACTCTTGAATTCATTCTAGGAGAATAGGATAATTTTCAACTAAAATTAGATTTTAGATTAATTTATTTCTTAATTTAACTTAGATATTATCCTAATCTCGATTGTTTATTTAGGGTAATTTTTAATTCCGAATTTCCATGAAAATTACCCAAAAAAATCATTGTAGAACAAGTTAATTTTTTTTGTAGGATAGATTGCATGTTTAATTTAGGTTATTTATTTATTCCGACTTTTAATAAGAATATACAAAAACAATGCTCTATAATAGGTTAATTTTCTTTCCTTAATTTAAAATTGCATGTTTACATACTAGGCATTTTTAATTTCGAATTTTAATAGAAAATGGAAAAATATATCATATGCATGTCATATAGTCTTAGGATCATGAAATTGCACGTCATTCAAAAATTGCATATTAGGGTATTTAATTAGGAATTGCACGTTTTTTTTCTTGTACTTCATTGCATATATGTTAGTTTTCATATAATCAAGAGAAAACCAAAGAATAAATTGACTAGAATTGCGTGTTAATTAGAAATCATATTAGGGTTCATGACGTGATTTTCTAACTAACATTGCAAATGTTACTTTGCTTCGTAGTAAGTACATTCTCCCTATCTTGCAATTTATTTATCACTTTGATAATTGGATGTTAATTTGGTGCCTGATCATCTCATATGTTAGTAAGTAATAAAATTAATCCAAACTGCTTACTCAAACATTTTCATGAAAAGAAATGGTATCGAAAGGGCATTAGAGTAATTTAGTGTAACCAAGTCAATATACTCATAATCTCCCAATACTTTACTTAGGTTTCTAATTGACCAACTGTAAATAGATTAGTTGCGACTTCTAATCGAAAATTATTTGCATATTAAAAACTTGAATCATAATTCACTATTTGGTATGAACTAAGGAGAGCCCGAGTTAAGTTTAAGCTTAATGATCCATTAGCCCAAGCTTCCACAACCTTACCTCGAGGAGTACCACCTAGGGGTTCAGCTAATGGATCATTAAGCCTAGACTTAACTTAGCATCTCCCAAGCCTATGCCAATTCGCAACTTATGAATCAAGTTCTCAACATGCAAATGATTTTTAATTATGAGTTATCACTAATATATTTATGATGAGTAGATTAGAAACCCAAGTAAAATTTGAACAAGAGATTATGAGTATAGGGATTTGATTACGTTAGATTACTCTAACGCCCTTCGGTATATTTTTTTTTTCATAAAGATATTTGAGCAGATAGCCTAGATTGATTTTATTACCACCTAACATGTGAAGTGATCATGTGGTATCGTAAACCACCAAAAGAATACTCAATAATCAAAGTAATAAATAAATTTCAAGATAAGGAGAATGCACTTACTGAAAGCAATATGAATGTTAGTTTGAAAATTACATCATCAACCTTAATATAATTTCTGATTAACAAGCAATTCCACTCTATATATTTTTTGGTTTATTCTTGATTATATGAAAACCAACCTATATGCAATGATTTACAAAACGTGACATATAATTCCTAATTAAATGCCTTAACATGCAATTTCTAAATGACATGCAATTTATGTAAGACTATATGACCGGCAAACAATGTATTCTTTTATTTATCAAAGTCCATAATTAATAAAAACATATTATCTAACACATGCGATTTTAAACAAAGGAAATAAAATTAACTTATTAAAATTTGGGATAAATAAATAACCTAAATTAAACATGCAATCTCATTCTAGAAAGGTAATTAACTTATCTTACAATGATTTCTTTTTTAGGTATTTTTCATGGAAATTCATAATAAAAAATTACCCTAAAAAAACTATCAAAATTAATATAACATCTAAGTTAAACTAAGAAATTAATTATTCTAAATCCTAATTTAAATTGGAAGTTATCTTTTTTTTAATATATTCAAAAGTGAACCTAATCTATCCTATTCTATCTAAAAAACCAATTTAAATAAACTCTAAGAATGCAAATTATCTATAACAATCAATTTAAATTCTACCTAATCTTTTCTTTTTTATATTTTCTTTAGCAAAAAGAATTAAACATTGATAAACACCCATTAGATAACATCCACACAATTCACAAAATTTATCTTATCTGTTTAAATTTAGAAATAGAATAATCCAACGATTATATGCAAGTGATTATGGAGTTTTCCATTTAAATTTGGAAACAAGATAAATCAACGATCGTATCCAAGTGTAATGGATATGATGGAAAATTTTCCATGTTGAGTATCGCATCTCGTGTTTAGAGATCGGATTGTTAATTTACGAAATCTTAACTTGGGGTGATTCCTAAATTTTTATGGATATTGCATACTCACTCAAAGATAGCAGAAATCTACGAAATAGGCAACAAGTTTAAAAGATCAAACTAGAAGATAATCTTACCTAATCTGTGGATAACTTTCCAAATTCGAACGACAGGGATCATGATTGCGGATCACGAGACTTGAAGGGATGGTGGCTCATGGTGATTCTCAGCCGGCAAGGCTCAGCCAACACTAGAGCAGCGACTCGATGACGTCAGGCCAGGTGGCAACAAAGACGACGGGACAGAAAAACAGAAGCTTGGCGAGTCCCGGCTCTTAGCGGCGTTTGGTGGCAGGTTGACACGGCGGTGCAGGGAGATGACGGCTCGACTGCTTGGCCACACGGGGAGGGGACAACAGCTCATCTTGGCGTCTGTCATAATGGATCATGGCTCGTCGCGGGGCTCTAGCGTCGTGGCAAGTCTTGGCTGCAATGGGCGCGGTCGACTGGGCTCGTCGGGACGAAGGGCAGCAGCTCGGTAGCTTGTCGGTCGTCGGGAGTGTGTCACGGGTATCGACGGTGAGGAGGAGCTAAGCTAGTCGCGGCTCCTTTTCATGATCCTCCTCATTGTCGTGTATGTCACAAATGTTTTGCCTCCCTCTTTATTGTCTCTTTATGCTGTTTATATGGTGGCCTTATCAGGGAACTCTATATTAGCAGAAGATGTCCCTTTCTCTCTTGGAAATTCTTGTGCCCGTATCGCTGAAATTGTGGGGCCTTTTCAAGGAAAGAATATCACAGTTTCCCTCTTCTTTATTGACCAGAATCACTTGTTTAATAAAAGAAAAGGAAAGATATTCATTCTTTTTCTAACATTGGCGAGTCGCTCCCTCTATATCTTCTCTTGATTTTCACGCCTCGTGCACATCAGAATTTCGCCAACGATGCCAATCTCTCCCCTTTTTCTTGTGACCGAAGATATAACCTTTTGATTTACAAATTTGTTGAGAGGATTAAATCTTCCCAGCATTTAATAATCCACATGCTAATTTCGTCATCATAGGTCTTTAATGGGGGTCTTTAGTCTAGATAATTCAATTGAGCATGGAACCATCTACCACTGATCTGACAAATACGTAAATGCTTCTAATATCTATATGCTATACAATTTAACTTTAATATTTTTGTTTATCAGTAGCAAGCATAGCCGGGATTCCAAGCTTGTATCCCAAAGTTGGCTACCAAAACTTTGTATATGGAATGCGACCATCAAACTCAATTACTTTTCTTTTGCAGATAATCAGTTGGTTTTTGCCAATATCGAGTTGTGAGAGGCTCGTTTTGCCTCCAAAATAGGCATAACATCCCTTTAATGTGATGAATTATTTAACCTTCTAGACTCTTTATTCCATCTTCAGCAACCCGTAAAAAATATTGAATCCTAGCTAGATGCTTGTTGAGTATTAACTATTTGGATCCACCACCCAAACAAGCAATCATACATAATGCCCGTTAACTAGAGCATACATGTTTCCATTAAGTTGTGGTTATGATACGATCATCTAAAATCTATGTTCTCTTTATCTTTCCCAGACATCACATAATGATGTATCGGCTGTTCTCATCTTCATAATGAATGCGTTTCATTTTCGTTTTGCGAGCCTTTTCTCTCAATCTATTTAGAGGCAACGATTCTCAACACGAACCATTTGCACATAATTAAATAGGTTCGTTTAGCATAACTGGGTCAACGTCATTAATGGTGTAACACAAAAAAGATAATCTATATGTGTACAAATAAACTTTTAGTTGAAATCAAACATGATATCAATATATGTGCTCTCACAAGCATTTGTGGATATTACTCATGCATCGAGTGTCATATGGCTTGACCACCTACAAATTTGTTTTAATGTTCTCTTTTAACATATTTATGTAACAAATTCGTCGGGGTGCATCATGAATTTCACACCTTCAATTTTAACTATTTCACCAATTGATATTCTTAAAGAGTGTGACCATTTAAAGGTATTATGGATGAATTAAACTAGTTTCATGTGGATGACATAAGATTAATTTTTTGAAGTAACTTCGAGAATTCCGTTCCTAAGGAGAAGAACATCATTTTGATGGACTCATACCATGCGGTTCAATACATTTTCACTGCCAACAACCAATCTCAATCTTAAGTCCTTAACTCACTAAAGAAAATGACAAAAGGTCTAACTTTGTCCCCTTAGGTAAAGGCGACAAATTTTTTGTCGACCGGTTGGTGCATTTGCTCCATTGTCTTTACCCAAGGCCACAGAATACTTTTTATATTGTCGCCTTCGATGCCTATTCGTTGCTTAGATACCAAAGGCGACGGACAATAATTCATTGCCTTTGGTAGATTAAGGAAGCGACGAACAATAAAATTCGTTGCCTTAGGAAACCAAAGGGGGAACAATAAGGTTGTACACCAGCCAAAGTCATTTTCGAAGCCGTACACCAGCCAAAGTCGACGAAACTTCGTTGCATTATCGGGTCTATGGCGATAAAAATTCGGTTGCTTTAGGTCAATTTTCAGGCCAAATCGGTACCAAAATGCAATGAAAAATTTGTCGCCCTTGGTAATTTTTTGTCGCGTTAGGTTTAATTTTCAGGATAGGCAAGGTGATGACATCCCGTTAAGGCGGCATTCTCTCTAGCTAAAACCAAAGCAGTGCCAGGAGATTGAAGTGGAGATGCAAGGATGTGGCGGGCTTGTATGACAGATTCGTCACATCCTCAAAAGCTTAGCAACCGGAAAACTCGGTTCGTTCTCGAAGACATCCAGGAATTCGCAAGGATTTCAGCTCTCTCGAGTGCAACCCGATAAGTAGAAATGCAGAGTTATTGTGCTAATCGGGTGGCTGTCGATAGAAGGAGGAGAATGTGCAGCTTTGATCGGGTTTTACTACCCTCATTCTCCCTCCTGGTCTCTCATTTTATAGTGGGCTGAAGTTGTTTTGTTGCTTTTGACGAATGAAAGTTTGAATGGCCAGAAAAAGAAGAGAGGCTGGATGTCGCTTAAAAGTTTTGGTTCAGAACTACGGACAACCTCAATCTTATTTCAGTTCAATCTCACACAAAGTTCTTAAATGATACATTTTTCAATGAAGGACGGTCTCCCACATGCCTTCTTTTATCAAGGTGAAACCAAAGCACATGGTGAAGCAATTACATACAAATCATTCTTTCTCCCAGCCGTAGCACGGAAAACTTCAGTCATGTCGAGTTGTTCCGACGCTTGCCCATTTGCTAGCTTCCAATCATAATGATACAACAGTGATGCAAGTATAAGTTCGATGCTGGCTGCCGCGAATGCAATTCCTGGACAGACCCTCCGACCAGATCCAAATGGAAGGAATTGATAGTGCATCCCCTTATAATCTGCCGAAGATTCAACAAACCTCTCTGGCTCGAATGTCTCTGGATTTGTCCAGTACCTTGGATCTCTCCCTATAGCATATGCATTAATAATGACTCTCGAGTTCATAGGAATATCGTATCCGTTGATCTTGCATCCTTCCCTCGTTGCTCTGGGGATCAATGGTGCTGGTGGGTGCATTCTGAGAGTTTCTTTGATAATACACTTCAGGTAATGGAGTTCTTCGGTATTTGATTCTTGAACACGGTCCTTTCCCTTTAAAACCCGCCGTATCTCGTCTTGTGCCTTGGCCATCACCTTCGGGTTCTTGAGCATTTCCGACATCGCCCATATGAGCATTGTCGCTGATGTCTCGCTTCCCGCAGCAATTATATCCTGTGAGTCATGCAAATATACCCCACTATGTATAATTTTCTGCGAGCATCTCGGAAACGATTTTGATGATAGTAAAACTTATTTGAGTATTTAATGGATTTGATCAAGTATGAAGCTATATTATATGAATATTGATCTAAATAGACCCGAGGCTATTCTAATAGAGACTTCGTTAACAATCAAGGCAGAGACAATCTTATAGGAAGAAAAATGTTTTAAGTACTGGAGAACGTAGAAGCAAGTGTGGAAGCATTGCAACGACGAACCATGTCAATCCAAACTTTCCATCTATAGAGATTGATGAATTGATGTGCACAGAACCTGCCCTATAGAGAAGATTTGTTTGACTGGCCAGATTAATTGAAGGGTCTACACTTAATTTTATTGAGGAGTTTTTCTCTTAGCTCTGTTACCTGTAGACAGATGGACAATAATGGCTACTAGATCCATGCTTAACGTTCAAATTTGGATGGCTATAAGAAGACCAAACGATGAGCCAAACTGAGTCCATCTATAAGTGCTTGAATTCGAGAAATCGAAGCATTGTTAGAGCGTTCTCGAGTCTGTCTCTCCACTGTTGCATTGCAGTCGATTAAGTGTTGATCCAAAGAGCTAGCAAGAGTGTCAACCCCCTTTGTAAACAAACAAGATAAGTGGTAATACTTAGCGTGAAGACATTTGCCTAAGTGAGAAAAAGTGTGTGGGAAGATCTTCGTATGCTCTTCGGAGACGTAGTTTATGGTCTTGGGAGTGAGTCTACGACGTCGTGTGGACAAGATGTGAGAACAACCGTTGGAAGAGTCCGCTAGTGACGCAATCTATAATGAGGTAGTTGCAGAAGGAGGCCATTTCCACGCAAGGCAGCATTTGCACTACACTAGCGGATTTGACCTATTTGGGCTGCTATAGCCAGATCGTGATTTTAGGTTAGAACCTGAAATCTAAGAACCTAACTTGTGGAAACTTGTAGGTTCCAAGTTTCAAGGTATACATAATAGGTTATAGGCTTCAAAAATTGAGGAACTTATTTCGACGGGTAGATTCTAGGTTCTAGGTAGGAGGAACTTAGAACCTGAAACTTGAAACCTAAATAAGTTTTTTATATTTTAACTTGGTCTATGTCTTCGCGTGATCCCATAGTGTTTCATGGCATTAGATGATGAGTGTATAATTTGGAATCACTAGTTTGAGCTTTCATTTTATAACTTGTTAATATTTCATATTTTTCGTATGTCTAAATATAAGTTGTGGTTAGTGAATTATAGCAGAAAGTGATGGGCATTAAAGGTGTTGATTCACTGCAATTGTTCAATTAATAAAATAGGTGAACTTGGGTAGACCTTGAAACTGACTCTCGAACCTGTAATAGGGTAGGTTCCAAGTTCCAAAAAATAAGGAACCTATTATCATGAGTGGAACCTATACGGAACATGGAACCGCTTACCCGTAGTATCGATTCACAATAACTTCTCATCTTAATTATATTTGTTTGAATCGTAATGCCAAGAAAATTATTCTTTTGTATTCTCTTTGGCGAATGATAAGCTCATTTAGTATTGTTGCGTTCATTTTCGTCTTATTTAACTAAAAATTAAATAAATAAAAAAAAATCTGTCAGACCCTGGAACCTACCTTGAAACCTATTTTAAGGTAGATTTCAGATTCCAAGTTCCGACAGGTAGGTTCCAAGTTCCAAAAAATGAGGAATCTATACACAAGGGTAGATTCCAGGTTCCACATGGAACTTGTAAGGAATCTGGAACTGCTCACCCCTAATAGGTACTATTGGAGAGAGCACCGTCCCCTCTCTCTCCTCCACTAGATTTTTCTTGAAGCTTCGATCTCTAGATATTTCCAAAGTAAATTCGGGTAACAAGTTGAGCTACTTGTCAACTTGCGCCACCTATAGATTTCTCTGGAAAGAAACTGCCAGAGCAAGTGGGCAAGCAATAATGCTTGCCTGACTCCACCGACATTAGCTCCCACTAAATAGGAGCTAGTGGTCCATGTGATGCGTCCAATGAGAGAGTGTGTAGAGTAATGTTATGTTGGTGAAGTGGGTGGTGTAAGAGTGTGTTGTTGTGCGTGTTGTGAGTGACGTGAACATGTGTGAGTTCGAGTATGAGTAGTGAATCTATTAAAGTGAGGAGTGTGTGAGTGAAGTGAGAGACTTGTGGGTGAGTGAGGGGTCACATGAGTGTGTGCATTTGTAATTGTTGGGTTTTGACTTTTAAATTGATGACAAAGGTATTTCGGACTATGCATATTTATTTTAGGGGTTTTTTTGAAGGGGGACTATAAAAGAGATGTTTTGCGCAACGCATCTCTAACCCTAGCCTTCACATTCTCTCATTTCTTTATTCTTTCTATTTTCTTGTTTGATTATTAGATCTTGTGACTCACCAAGTGATTTTTTTAGCTTTTCGATTGTACTTATTGTTGAAGATAGTGAAACCCTTTCTCTCCCTGTGGTTTTTTTCCATTTTGGATTTCCACGTATATCTTGTGTTTTGTGTGATTCGATTTTGCTTCATCCTTGCTATTTGAGCTTTTCGATTTGTGCATCTCTTGGTGTTGTTTTGTAACAAATTGGTATCAAAGCGAAAGAATTTTGATCTTTTGTTCAAGATGGCATCTATCAAGTTCAAAGTAGCACCTTGCAATGGCCAAAATAATTTCAGGTTATGGAGGATCAAGATGAAGGCATTGTTGCATCGCGAATGTTCAATTAGAGCCTTGGATGGAAAGTACCCCGATGACATGACTACAGTTGAGATCAAGGAGATGGAAGAGAGGGTGCGTAGCACCATCCAATTGTTGCTATCTAACAAGGTGCTTTGTGAGGTTGCTGATGAAGAAACAGCTTCAGGATTGTGGAATAAGCTCAAGAGCCTCTAAATGAAGAAATCTCTTACAACAAGATTATTCTTGAAGCAACGTCTTTACATGTTAAAGTTGCAAGAAGGTACTTCTATCTAAGAACATCTAGATTAATTTAATAAGATTGTGATGTATATGAAAAATCTAGATTTGAAGTTATATGATGAAGACCAAGCCCTAATTGAGTTATGCTCATTACCGAGCTCGTATGAGAATTTTGTGAATTCTATGTTATATGGGAGGGTATCCATAACTCTTGAGGATGTGAAGGCCTCGTTGAATTTTGCGGAGATGCGTACAAAGTTGAATGCGAGTGGTAGTAGTGATAAAGCAGAAGGCTTAACTGTTAGGGGAAGGTCTAATCATGGTGATAAGCGCAATAGTAGTGAAGGACGTTCGAAGTCTAGATTAGGCCAAGACAAGAGTAAGGTGGAGTGTTACTATTGTCATAAATTCGAATACTACAAAAATGAATGTTCTTCGCTCAAGGCTAAGGGGAAGAAATCGATGGAAAGTTTCGATTCAGCTAGTCTGGTGAAAGATAACGAGTCAGCTGATGCAGACAATGTCCTTACTGTTTCGTCTTCAAATTGTTGTGTTGACGATGAATGGATTTTAGATTTAGCATGTTCATGCTATATGTGTCCAAATAGAGATTGGTTCTACACATATGACAAAGTAAGTGATGGTTCAGTTTTGATGGGCACCAATGCAGTTTACAGGATTGTGGGTATTGGTACGGTGAGAATCAAATGTCATGACAATATAGTAAGAACTTTGACAAGAGTTAGGCACATACTAGATTTTAAGAAGAATCTTATTTCATTGAGTATTTTGGATTCCATTAGATGCATGTACGCAGGTGGAGGTGGAGTTTTGAAAATTTCAAAGGGCTCCTTGATTGTGATGAGAGGTAACAAGAAAAATAGTCTTTATGTCCTGTAGGGAAGTACCATTGTGGGTTCTTCAAATATACCATCCTCTTCAGAATCTAAGAAATCAATTTTGTGGCATATGCGGTTGGGCCACATGAGCAAAAGAGGAATGAATATCTTGAGTAAACGTGGTTTACTTTATGGGGATCATATGGTCTCATTTGACTTTTGTGAATATTGTGTTTTCGGAAAGCAATGCAAAGTTAGTTTCGGTACTGGAGTACACTCAATGAAGGGCACAGCTGACTATAGTCACTCCAATTTGTGGGAACTTGCACAAGTTACATTTAAAGGTGGCGCAGTTTATCTTCTGACATTTATTGATTACTTTTCTAGTAAGGTTTGGGTTTATTTCTTGAAGGGTAAGAATGATGTTTTTGATATGTTCAAGAAGTGGAAGATGTTGATTGAAAATCAACTGGAAAGAAGATAAAGCGTCTTAGAACATATAATGGTCTTGAGTTTTGAGGAGGTAATTTCAACAAGTACCGTGAAGATTAAGGGATAGCTTGATACCGAACAGTTAGGCACACACCTCAACAAAATGGGGTGGCGGAGCGCATGAATAGGACATTTTTAGAGAGAGCTTAGTTGTATGCTCTCTAAAGCTAGACTAGGGAAAGATTTTTAGGCCGAAGCCGTGAACATAGAGTGTTATTTGGTGAATTGTTCCCCTTCAACCCCAATTGAATGTAAGACTCCAAATGAAGTATGCTTAGGTAAACCTTCCGATTATTCTAATTTGAAAGTTTTTGGATGTCCCGCTTGTTATCATATAAAAGATGGTAAGTTTGAACCCAGAGCCAAGAAATGTATTTTCGTTGGTTATGCAGAAGGGGTTAAGAGATATCAGTTATGGTGTTCTGATCCTCAGTTACCAAAGTTTATAATTAGTAGGGATGTTACTTTTGATGAAAATTCTATAATTAGAGAAAAGTTGTTATTAAGTATACAGATATTCAAGAGGAAAATATTGGGAAAGAGGTGGAGCTTATCATAGAGCATCCGCGGAGAACATTTGAAGATGTTCCCATTCAGTTGGAAAGTGATACTGAGCAACAAGACTTAGATTCAGTCAAAGATGATGTTGAAGAAGTTGAGCAACCTCAGACCTTGGCTGCAAGAGAGCTAAACGACAAATTAAGCCTCCCCAAAGATATAACTTTGCTAATTTGGTAGCCTATGTTCTTACAGTAGCTGAAGAGCTTGGTATTGAAGAACCTTCTACATTCCGTGAAGCTATCATTTGTTCTAAATCCCGAGAAGTGCCTTGTTGCAATGAATGAAGAAATTTAGTTTCTTCATAAGAACCAAACTGGGATCTTGTGAAATTGCCTAAGGCAAAAGAGCTGTTGGATGCAAATGGATCTTCAAAGGAAAGGATAGAATTTCAAGGGTTGAAAATGAAAGATTCAAAGCACGTTTGGTAGTGAAGAGTTTTAGTTAGAAGGAGGAGATCGATTTCAATGAAGTTTTCTCTCCAGTTGTGAAACATAGTTCCATCCGTATGTTGCTTGCATTGGTGGCTCTTTATGATCTAGAACTTGAGCAACTTGATGTCAAGACCGCTTTTCTACATAGCGAGCTTGAGGAGACAATATATATGTTTCAACCTAGGGGTTTTGTTGTTGAGGGTAAAGAAGATCACGTTTGCAGATTAAAACGCTCTTTGTTTGGTCTCAAGCAATCTTCACGGCAATGATACAAGAGGTTTGATAGCTTTATGTTAAGTCATGGCCACTTACGCAGTACGTATGACAGTTGTGTGTACTATAGGAGATTACATGGCGGTTTTTTTTTATTTATTTGCTATTGTATGTGGATGACATGCTTATTGTAGCAAAGAACATGTTAGAGATACAATGGTTGAAGAGGCAACTGAGCAAGGAGTTTGAGATGAAGGATCTTGGAGCTACAAAGAAGATTCTAGATATAGAGATTTGCAGAGATAGAGAAGTTGGAAAGTTATACCTTTCACAAAAGAGGTATATTGAGAAAGTGCTTGAGCACTTTGGCATGAAGAATGCCAAACCGGTAAGTACTCCTTTAGCATCCCATTTTAGGCTTTCGACTTCTTTGTTGCCTAAAACCAATGAAGAGGAAGATAAGATGTCTCGAGTTCCATATTCTAGTGTTGTGGGTAATCTCATGTATGTTATGATTTGCATTCGTCCAGATTTTTCCCAAATTGTTAGTATTGTGAGCAGGTATATGGTATATCCGGGGAAAGCTCACTAGCAAGCTGTGAAATGGATACTTTGGTACATTTGAGGCACATCGGATGTAGGTTCAGTCTTTGATAGAAGTTGTGATATAGGACATTCGGTTGTTGATTTCATTGATTCTAACTATGCAAGCGATCTCAACAAAAGAAGATCTTTGACAAGTTCTGTTTATATGCTTGGTGGTTTTGTGGTTAGTTGGAGAGCAACTTTGCAAGACATGATTGCATTGTCTACCACCGAAACAGAGTATATTGTAGTAACGGAAGCGGCAAAGGAAGCTCTTTGGTTGAAGCGTTTGGTTATAGAACTTGGTGTGAAGCAGGAGAGAGCCTCCGTTATCTTTTGTGATAACCAAAGTGCGATCGAGTTGATCAAGAATGCGATGTATCATGAGAGAATGAAACATGTTGACATCCGGTATCACTTTGTGCTTGATGAGGTTGCTAAGGGTACGATTACAATGAAGAAAGTATCCACGGCGGATAACCTGATAGACATGTTGACCAAACCAGTTCCTTTAACAAAGTTCAAGCATTGCTTGGACTTGATTGGCATTTTCACCGTTTGAGTTGGCTAAGCGGAGTTGGTGGCATTTCATCCCTTGTTTCCTACACCAAGTATGCTCACGTAGGCTTAGGGGTATATGTCGTCAATTCCGCTATTTTGGGTTAGCCTTGTGTGGTCACTTTTGGTGGTGAGGGAGAGAGGTTTTGTTACATTTGATGTATCGCTCTTCTAGAGATTTGAAGTCAATGTCGAGATTTGTTGGGTTTTGACTTTCAAATTGATGACAATGGTATTTTGGACCATGCACATTTATTTTAGGGGTTTTTTTAAAGGGGAACTATAAAAGAGATGTCTTGCACAACGCATCTCTAATTTCATATTCTCTCCTTTGTTTGTTCTTTCTATCGTCTTGTTTGATCATTAGATATTGTAGCTCACCAAGTGGTTTTTTGAGTTTTTCGATTGTACTCGTTGTTGAATATAGTGAAACCCCTCTCTTTCCTCATGGTTTTTCCCGTTTTGGGTTTTCACGTATATTTTTTGTCTCTTGTGATTCAATTTTGCTTTCATCCTTGCTATTAGAGCTTTTTGATTTGTGCATCTCTTGGTGTTATTCCGCAACAGTAACAAATATTTTGTGCAATGAAGTTCAACAGGCACACCCAATCCGAACCAATATTAACTCTCGCTTGGAATTTCTCTTTCCCTTTTCCTACTAACATCGCTACTCGTGCTAAAAAACAAACTTTTTCTAAAGGGGTTGCATCTATATATATGTTTAGTTTTTACTTACTCAAAAAATTATTTCATCCCCAGCTTGGTTGCTTATTTGGACGAAACATAAAATGAAGGGATGTTTTCTAATAGAGGCGTGTTTCCAAATTTTCTTCATTACCCAAAATATCCCTCTGCAATTAGATAGCCTTCTCTAGAATACCTCTCATATTTGTTTCGCAAATAGCCTTCTCTCTTAAAGTTGATTGCTATATAATAAAATACCACAATCAAGGATCGCCATCTAATTTTTTAATATAAAAATAGTATAGATAACTGAATGACTTATTGATAAAGAGATTAAATTGACATATATTATTTAAAATAATAATTAACGTTTATAGCCCTTTTTTTTTCTCAACTCCATCCTATTTCTATCTGTGTTTCATTTTTCTCGAGAAAATAATATTCAATATAAGGTATCAATAAGATAAAAAAAAATTGTTAAAAGAGTGATTAATTCCACATAATCATAAATTCATAGGCCTCATGCAACATGCTAGTATAAGTTTTTAGTATTTGACCTTTTTAATCTCATAAAAGTTGCATGGGAATATTGTATGGAAGCTATTATTTCAAAAGATACATATTAAAATATATTTTCTCTCAAGCATCATAACATTGGTTATTCTGTACATGACCTTCTAACATCAAATAACATGGTACAAATAATGCTTTGTGTGTGTATATGTATACATACATGAATGCATATATTTTTAACATTATGATTTACATATTTAAGGAAATCTGTATGTCATACATTAACGAATTTGACTTTCATGTTTCTTCACAGAATGGTTTTTTTTATGGGTGTACAAGAACATTATTCGTCCTTGTAATAAGATTTGACAAAAAAGTTAATGACGGTAGTTGCGAGACATGACTAATATTATGCTATACGTCAGTTACATTCTAGGTCATGTAGATTAATCCTTTTGATTGTATCCTTTTTTTTTCCTTATTGTAAATGCATTTCTTCATATTTTTCCATAAGAATTGTGTATTGGCAAACGAATATATAGAAAGAAAATAACGATTCACAATTTGATGTCAATGATTTCTTCATATAATAATGATTTTTGCTAAGAGCCAGGTATGTGATCATAAGATATATTAAGATAACGTACCAAGATGACGCCTTTGATGTTGTCCGTGGTAAGATGAAACCCGATCTCGTCAGACTCCTGGAGACGCTGTAGCACATCGACCAGATCTTCTTTATCCGACGCATCTTCTGGCCTACCAGAGCATTGTTCTCGTTGCATTTTGTGGTCAGCAAGAATAGTATTCAAGATTTCGTCGTACTTCCGCTTTATCTTGTCCAACTTGAATTTCATCCCGTTAATGTAGATCAGAAACCGTAGGGAAGGGAAAAGATCGGTTAGGCCGAACCCGTTTGCCAACCTCACAGCGTCCTCCAGCGTCGAGATCAACTCGTCCTGCTGCTTGCACCTCTGGCTGAAAGCCGCCTTGCAAATGATGGAATTTGTGCAAGCGAAGATCCTTGCGCTGAGATTGAGAGGGAGACCCGACGACGATCTGATGTACTTGAGGAGACTGTTCACCTCCTCTTCTCGTGCCCATGTGAATGACCGCATGCGCTTAACACTCAGAAGTTCCAAAACGCAGATCTTGCGGAGTTGTCTCCAGTATTCTCCGTACCGAGCGAAGAACACGCTCGAGTTGTCGTAGCTCGTCAATTCGGCCACTAGGAACGGTATCCTGTCGGCAAAAGCGTGCTCTTGGGTCTTGAATACCTCCTTGGCTGCTTCGGGAGTGGAAATTGTTACGACGGAAAGCTCGCCGAGTTGAAGATAGAAAACCGGTCCATATGTTTTGGCTAACTTGTTTAGGCGATGGTGAGGGAGTTCGCCGAACAACTGGTGCAGATTTCCAATCAGTGGCAACTTCTTCGGGCCTGGAGGCAACCTCAGATTGAACCCTTTTGTTCCATGTCTGCTAGAGATCACTTTGATTAGAATGAACAAAAAGAGAGACAGTGAAAGGATGAAGGAAAAGGCTGAGAGCTGGAGCATCCTGAAAGCTAACAATGGGTGCTGCTCGTGTTTTGGTAAAGCATCTAGAGCTATCTTTATTGTGTTTTGTTATCCACTGTTTGGCATTTGATCTTTCTAGTTGTTCGAACGTCGTTTTCTCAGGCAGTTGGGAGTTTTGTTTTAAAGACAGAGAACTCAAGCATCCTGAAAGCTGACAATAGGTGGTGCTCGTGTTTTGGTAAAGCATCTTGAGCTATATTTATTGTGTTTTGCTATCCACTGACTGGCATTTGATCTTTCTAGTTGTTCGAATGTCGTTTTCTCAGACAGTTGGGAGTCTTGTTTTAAAGACAGAGAGCTGAAGCATCCTGAAAGCTGACAATGGGTGGTGCTCGTGTTTTGGTAAAGCATCTTGAGCTATATTTATTGTGTTTTGCTATCCATTGGCTGGCATTTGATCTTTCTAGTTGTTCGAATGTCGTTTTCTCAGACAGTTGGGAATCTTGTTTTAAATAAGTATCTCAAAGTTCCCTAAATCACTTAGTTTTCAAGGTAAATCACATCTCTTACCAATCCTATCCAATGCAACCGAAATATCAACGGAGTGCTAAGGTTTCTGGACTTGGATCCATGGTGATACTGACCTCAATTCCTTTGAGCCACCCAATGCCTGACACGGCAAAACCACTGTCAAATCAAGGATGGATGAGTAACGGAGACTTCGACAAATTTCAGAGGACCAGATCGTCGAAAGTTGGCGACCAATAGATTACAAAGGAACAAATCTTGATCGTTCATCAAAGCCTTCTAAAATGCTTGTGAAATACCACATTTTGAGTACAAGGTACCCAAAAAATGTACTTGGATATGATGTTTGGGGACGGCACAACTGGTGATCCAAGGGTCCCTCTACCTGAGGGGTGATTTTAAGGCAAAAACCGAAGGATCTCATGTCATGTGAGAGATTTTTTAAATTCACTCTTGTGCTACCAGGAAACAAAATCCTATTTAGCTTGGATTTTTAAGAATTAATTTGAAGGCATGATCAATAGGAAAACAAACTAAACTTAGAAATTAATTGCAGTAGCGTGACATGCTGAAGAAGTAAAAGTCGGTACTATTGAAATGCATGCCAGACATGTAAGTAGAGGTGAGTCTCAATTACATAGATGAGAATGAAAGAGTAATCAATATATTCTATTGGATATATAATCCATCGGTTCGCACGTCATCCCATTATGAGATACTGGATTTTATCTAGTGTAATCATAGATTTTGTCTATTAATTATGCAAATGAATATATATTATTAAGTATATATGTTAAATTATATTTCGAGTTTGAGTAATTACAAAACACTATCCGGTCGGATTAATATATAAATACGAACTGCACGAATGAAAGAAAAAAAATGAAGGGAAAGATCTTTGCCACTAAAAGCCAAAAGATGGGGCTCACATTTCTTCACTGGCTGGTCCACGTCAAAGAAAAAAAATCAAGGGGTGATGTTGTCGACTCATTAATCCTTTGTCTCTTGATGTAGCCTCCTGAGGGCTACTTGAAAAAGAGCAGCCTCGGTTGTCCATTTTTTTGAGAGAAGCCGCACAATAGAAGGAGAGATTGACTTCTCTCTTGGAAATGGCCGCCTATTGGGGCTCATTGACAAGGCCACGACATGGCGAGCACTGTGGCCACCGTGGGTTCTTTTTTGGGGCTCACATTTCTTCACTGGTGCGTCCACGTCAAGGAAAAAAAGTCAAGAGGTAATGTTGTCGACTCATTAATCCTTTGTCTCTTGATGTAGCCTCCTGAGGGCTACTTGAAAAAGAGAAGCCTAGGTTGTCCATTTTTTTTTAGAGAAGCCGCACCAGAGAAGGAGAGATTGTCTTCTCTCTTGGAAATGGCCGCCTATTGGGGGCTTATTGACAAAACCACGACATGGCGAACACTGTGGCCACCGTGGGTTCTTTTTTGGGGCTCACATTTCTTCACTGGTGCGTCCACGTCAAGGAAAAAAAGTCAAAAGGTAATGTGCTCGTGGTCGACTCATTAATCCTTTGTCTCTTGATGTAGCCTCCTGAGGGCTACTTGAAAAAGAGAAGCCTAGGTTGTCCATTTTTTTGAGAGAAGCCGCACCAGAGAAGGCTAGATTCTCTTCTCTCTTGGAAATGGCCGCCTATTGGGGCTCATTGACAAGACCACGACATGGCGAGCACTGTAGCCACCGTGGGTTCTTTTTTGGTGTCTTGAAGAATGGCCGCGCAGTGAAGCCGCACGTCGGCTTCCTGTTGAGCCGCCGCACGAAGATTGAAAAGGAAGAAATCAAATAATGGGGAGCTCTTTGCTTGGCCGTGTATAAGAGCCGAGAACACTCGCGGATTTGTCTTGAGGGTTTTTTTTAAATGCAAATAAGTTATTTATTTGTAAATATTTGGGGTTTAGATTTAATTTAGGTACGGAAAACGCTTGAGTATTATGAGCGATTGTAACCTTGGATTTTCTGATTAGTAGTGGATTATGCACTGTTGACTCTCCCCGTCGATGTAGGTACCAACACGTCGGATCAAACCACATAAGTCTTGGGCGTCCTTTTATCGTTTTTCGTTATTTCTCCGGTAATTTTCGCATTGACTTAATTTACAGGATCTCGAGTTAGTTTCTGCGTTAGTTAATATCACAACGGTATAATACAAAAAAAATTATTATAGATAAGTAGAGTGGCGTTTGTGAGACCGTGAGAGTCTTGCTTATGAGACTATGATACTTTTGATAATTGATTAGAGAATATGCTTAATATCACGAAAAACCCTAAACTAGTTCATCTGTGGTAAATCTATCTCAAACTAATTTTTTGACTGCTATAAACCCCAAACTAATATACTTGCAAAAAATTTATCTTCCGTTCGTTTCTGTTAAGTTGAATTAATACCATGAAAATTCACAAATTGGTATGCTTCTGACAAACGGAAGATAAAACTCCAAATCGGTATACCCGTCAACTGTCATGTATTATCCAATTTAGTAATTTAACAGTAAAAATTTAACAAAAATTAATGAATGGTAAATTTATTATAGATGTACCAGTTTAAATTTTTTCCTGATATTAATTCTATAGAATACGAAAAATTTTAAAGTAGTATATTTCATCATGGTCATGAAAATTGTAATTCATTATGCCTTTTTTACATATTATTTTGATAAACATTAATTAAATATTCTCCCCACGGGGCAGCCCAACATGGGGCGTGCAGCAGTGGCAAGGCAAAGTTCCACCTCACGGGGCGGGGGCGGGGACGGGGATGAGGAATGGGATCCCTGGCTCCACCTCGCTCCATGCCCGTGCCTACTTTTGCGTCTCTTCTGATCTCTACAGTTTCGCAAAAATCAAGGGATTGTTTGATGAAAAGGACAAAAATAAAGAGGGTTCGGTTAACTTCCACATCAGTTTCAGAGGGGATCGATTGCTTCCTGATTCCATGCATTCTAGAACCGTTCCTCCGGTTCGGTTGCCAGTTCCAACTTTGGAGCCGAACCACCAGATGATGATTATCCCTAATCTACACGCACAATCTATTCACCTCATTTAATCACGAGGTACGGCACAGGAGCTGTAGATGCAATTACCACGTTAGCATTGTACATCTTTCCAAGATGACTTAATTTGATATTACAAAAAAACTGCATATGGCCTAATTGAGCGGGATTCCGAAGTTGATGACGACACAGAACAAAAGTAAGACGGGCTAACAGTAATCTAGTGAAATAACTTTGAATTCTCAAGAACTAGGCAATGTGGCGCGACGGAGAAATGTGAATAATATTAAATAAAAATAACACCAGGCAAAAGAAAAGAATATATAATCATATTAAAGAAAGATAGTAACAATAATCATGTATCATTTAGGATGACAATGACACAGCTACTACGTCATTTCGCACCGACAAGTTCAATCTTCTTCATGAAATCTTTTGCTGCTTAACCTACGTCGGTGGAGCTCTAAACTATAAAGTTCATATTAAATAGTGATAAAGAGGCCCTTTTCGATTGTCTATACAACGTTGTTGTGTGGGACTATAGTTGTGGAATACACTGCGACAAATTCTTGCTTAGCACCAATAATGACGATGTTTCCACCGTGGATGGACAATAGTGATAATAGGCATCTTCGTTAAAGAAAAAATTGAGGGTGACTTCGTAGATTTTATCAAAGATTTGGGATGCCATTTTTCACCTGACCTTTGCTTGTAGGAAAGAAATCGGTTGGTATTTTCCAAAAGTCCTTGATTTGAATTTAACTTTAAAAAATGAATACTGTTTCAAATTTGACTATGAATTAAATTGTTAAACATGCTTAAATATGAAGTGATCAAATTTGACTATGAATTACCATTTGCATGTAATTAAATAGGTTCGTTTAGCATAAATGGGTCAGCGTCATAAATGGCGTAACACGAGAAAAATAAGTTATATGTGTACAAATAACCTGTAGTTACTTCTTAATTTACCCAAAAAAAAATAACCTGTAGTTGAAATCATACATGATATCTATGTGTGCCCTTGCAAGCATTTGTGGATATTACTCGTGCATCGAGTGCCATGTGGCTTGACTACCTACAAATTTGTTTTAATTTTCTCTTTAACATATTTAAGTAACAAATTCATCGGGGTGTATCATGAATTTCACATCTTCAATTTTAACTATTTCTCCAATTAATATTCCCAAAGACTATGACAATTTAAAGGTATTATGGATGGAATGAAAGTAGTTTCATGTGTATGACATAAGATTAACTGTTTGATGTAACTTTGAGAATTCCGTTCCTAAGGAGAAGAACGTCATTTTGATTGACTCATCCCTTGTGGTTGAATACATTTTCACCACCAACAACCAATCTCAATCTTGAGTCCTTAACTCACTAAAGAAAATGGGCTAAGGTGACAAAAGGTCTAACTTTGTCCCCTTAGGTGAAGGCGACACTTCTTTTGTCGACCGTTTGGTGCGGTTGCTTCATTTTCTTTACCTAAGGTGACAAAATCCTTTTTATTCTGTTGCCTTTGATACCTATTTGTTGCTTTAGATACCAAAGGCGACGGACAATGATTCATTGCCTTTGGTAGTGAAAGGCGGGACGGACACTAATTTATTGCCTTTGGAAACCAAAGGCGGAACAATAAGTTTGTCTTACTCGAAGGCAGCAAAACTCATTTTTGTAGCCATACACTAGCCAAAGTTGACAAAAATTCGTTGCGTTTATCTGGTCTATGGCGATAAAAATTCGTCGCCTTAGGTCAATTTTCAGGCCAAATTGGCACCAAAAGGCAATGAAAAATGTGTCGCCCTTAGTAATCGTTCGTCGCGTTAGGTTTAAATTTCGGGCTAGGCAAGGTGATGACATCCCATTGAAGCGGCATTCTCTCTAGCTAAAACAAGAGCAGTGGAAGGAGATTAAAGTGGAGATGCATGGAGATGGCGGACTTGTATGACAGATTCGTCACGTCCTCAAAAGCTTAGCAACCGGAAAACTTGGGCCGTTCTTGAAGACATCTGGGAATTCGCAAGGGTTTTCAGCTCTCTCGAGTACAACCCGATCAGTAGAGATGCAAGTTCTTGTGCTAATCGGGTTGCTGTCCATACAAAGGAGGAGTATATGCAGCTTCGATCGGGTTTTACTACCCTCATCCTCCCTCCTGGTGTCTCATTTCATAGGGTGTTGATGTTATTTTCTTGCTTTTGACGAATGAATGTTTTAATGGCCAGAAAAATAGACAGGCGGATGTCGCTTAAGAGTTTTGGTTCAGAACAACGGAGAACCTCGATCTTATTTCACTTCAATGTCACAACAAGTTTTTAAATAATACATTTTTCCAATGAAGGACGGTCTTCCACATGCCTTCTTTATCAAGGTGAAATCAAAGCACATGGTGAAGCAATTACATACAAATCATCCTTTCTCCCAGCTGTAGCACCTAAAACTTCAGTCATGTTGAGTTGTTCCGGCGCTTGCCCATTTGCTAGCTTCCAATCATAATGATACAACAGTGATGCAAGTATAAGTTCGATGCTGGCTGCTGCGAATGCAATGCCTGGACAGATCCTCCGACCAGATCCAAATGGAAGGAATTGATAGTGCATCCCCTTATAATCTGCCGAAGATTCGACAAACCTCTCCGGCTCGAATTTCTCCGGATTTGTCCAGTATCTTGGATCTCTCCCTATAGCATATGCATTAATAATGACTCTCGAGTTCATAGGAATATCGTATCCGTTGACCTTGCGCCCTTCCCTCGGTGCT
The DNA here is from genome assembly GCA_031216285.1 of Syzygium syzygioides. Classification (NCBI taxonomy): domain Eukaryota; kingdom Viridiplantae; phylum Streptophyta; class Magnoliopsida; order Myrtales; family Myrtaceae; genus Syzygium; species Syzygium syzygioides. The sequence goes on along the minus strand of CM062245.1, from coordinate 20,584,027 downwards.
CTGGGGATCAATGGTGCTGGTGGGTGCATTCTGAGAGTTTCTTTGATAATGCACTTCAGGTAATGGAGTTCTTCGATATCCGATTCTTGAACACGGTCCTTTCCCTTTAAAACCTGCCGTATCTCGTTCTGCGCCTTGGCCATCACCTTCGGGTTCTTAAGCATTTCCGACATCGCCCATATGAGCATTGTCGATGATGTCTCGCTTCCTGCAGCAATTATATCCTGCGAGAGTCATGCAAATATACCCCATTATATATAATTTTTAGAGAGCATCTCAAAATGATTTGACGATAGTAAAACTTATTTGAATATTTAATGGATTTGATCAAGTATGAAGCTATATTATATGAATATTGATATAAAATGAACCCGAGGCTATTCTAATAGAGAGTTCGTTAACAATCAAGGTAGAGACAATCTTATAGGGAGAAAATTGTTTTAAGTACTGGAGGACGTAGAAGCAAGTGTGGAAGCAATGGAACAACGACCCATGTCAATCCAATGATTTGTTTGACTGGCCAGATTGATTAAACGTTCTACACTTAATTTCATTGAGGAATTTCTCTGAGCTCTTTTACCTGTAGACAGATGGACATAATGGCTACCAGATCCATGCTTAACGTTCAAATTTGGATGCATATAAGAAGACCAAACAAGGAGCAAACCTGAGTCCATCTACAAGTGCTTGAAACCGAGAAATCAAAGCTTTTTTAGAGAGTTCTTGACTCTGTCTCTCCATTGCTGCATCGCAGTCGATTAAGTGTTGATCCAAAGAGTTAGCAAGAGTGTCAACCCGCTTTGTAAGCATACAAGATAAGTGGTCGTACTTGGAGTGAAGACATTTGCCTAAGTGAGAGAAAGTGTGTGGGAAGCTCTTTGTATGCACTTCGCAGATGTAGTTTATGGTCTTGGGAGAGAGTCTACTACTTCATGTGGACAAGGTGTGAAAAAAACCGTCGGAAGAGTCCATTGGTGATGGAATCTATGATGAGGTAGCTGCAGGAGGAGGCAATTTCTACGCAAGGCGGTATTCACACTCTTGGCTAAACTAGTGGATTTCAACTGATTTGGGCTGCTATAGCCGGAAGAGAACGAGCAGGCACACCCGATCCGAACCAATAACAACTCTTCACTTGCAATTTCTCTTTCCCTTTTGCTACTAACGTAGCAAATGTTTGTTAATAATCCCTTGAAGCAAAGAAAGTCTACTTTCAAATAAAATCGCCCCATTGAATTTATAAATTAAGGGTGAACCCGCCGCAAATAGTGCGAAATCCCCATTGAATTTAAAGTAACAACCATCCTGTGTATTATGTGAGATTTGCAGATAGCAATAAAGACAGTGGGAGATTGGAAAAAGCGAGAAAATAGAAAGATTACCAGCTTCTATTCATTGAAGTGAATCTGTTTGCAAAGAGCATAACACAAAATTTTATGGCAAGCAAATTTGAACCAAAATTCGCATATTTTTTTAAAATAAAAATAGCAAAGATAATATAATGAATTTATTAATAAAGGGATTGTATGGAGATATTTTATTTTAAATGCAGTTTTTCAATCTTTATGTTGTCTTACATCATGTTTTTAAATTGACTGCTACAAAATCACATATATAAAATTGGAATACTGAACCATAATCAAATTACTGTAAATATCATAATAAAATTTCAACTCTATAGGTATTAAAGCCATATCAATTTGATATATAATTCATTCATAGTTATATTGCCGTATGTCTTATCTTTCAATATGCTTGATGGAATATTGAAAGAGACTGGAAACATTAACAAAAACTCGAGTTTGGTAAAGTGTAAATTACAGTGCATTGGCTCTTGAGGATGACAAGTTTCTCTATTAACGCGTTATGTTTAGTGCTGATAAAACTTAGTTATAGTTAATCTATTTCTTGTCATGGTACTTGAACAGTTGTGCGGAAAGTTGAGGCGAAAATGTGATTCATTTTCTTGGAAAATAATATCTAATATGAGGTATCAATAAGACAAAAATAATTGTTAAAAGAGTGATTAATTCCACTTAATCATAAATTTAAAGGTAGTAGCTTACGCATATTAAAACAAAAGTTAGTATAAGTTTTTAGTATTTGACTTTTTTAATCTCATTAAAGTTAGATGGGAATATTGTTTGGAAGCTATTATTTCTAAAAACATAGTAAAGTATATTTTCTCTCGAGCATCATAACATTGGTTATTCTGTACATGAACTTCTAAAATCAAATAACACCGTACAAATAATGCTTTGGGGTAAATTTAACGGAAACTAACGGGCGATAAATTTGTCACAAGTGTACCAATTTGAGATTTTCAACAGTCAAAAAATTAGATTGAGGTAAATTTATCGCAAGTTTACCGGTTTGGGATTTTTCATGATATTAACCTTTGATATAATCATTTCTTCGTAATACTCGCAATATGACCAAAAGAAAGAGAATCTGCTAGTCAAACTTTTGCTAAGAGCCAGGGATGTATTCATAAGAAATTATTAAGATAACGTACTAAGATGACGCCTTTAATGTTGTCCGTGGTGATATGAAACCCGATCTCATCAGACTCCTGGAGACGCTGTAGCACATCGACCAGATCTTCTTTATCCGACGCATCTTCTGGCCTAGCTGAGCATTGTTCTCGTTGCATTTTGTGGTCAGCAAGAATAGTATTCAAGATTTCGTCGTACTTCCGCTTTATCTTGTCCAACTTGAATTTCACCCCGTTAATGTAGATCAGAAACCAAAGGGAAGGGAAAAGCTCGGCTAGGCCGAACCCGCTTGCCAACCTCAAGGCTTCCTCGAGCGTCGAGATGAACTCGTCCTGCTGCTTGCACCTCTGGCCAAAAGCCGCCTTGCAAATGATGGAATTCGTGCAAGCAAAGATATTCTTGCTGAGATTGACAGGGAGACCCGGCGACGATCCGATGTACTTGAGGAGACTGGTCACCTCCTCTTCTCGCGCCCATGTGAGTGACCGCACGCGCTTGACACTCAGAAGTTCCAAAACGCAAACCTTGCGGAGTTGCCTCCAGTATTCTCCGTAGGGGGCGAAGAACACGCTCGAGTTGTCGTAGCTCGTCATTTCGGCCATTGGGAACGGTGGCTTGTTGGCAAAAGCGAGCTCTTGGGTCTTGAGGACCTCCTTGGCTGCTTCAGGAGAGGAAATTGTTACGACGGGAAGCTCGCCGAGTTGAAGATAGAAAACTGGTCCATATGTTTTGGCTAACTTGTTTAGGCGATGGTGCGGGAGTTCGCCGAACATCTGGTGCAAATTCCCAATCAGTGGCAACTTCTTCGGGCCTGGGGGCAACCTTAGATTGAACCCTTTTGTTCCATGTCTACTAGAGATCACTTTAATTAGAATGAACAAAAAGAGAGACACTGAAAGGATGAAGGAAAAGGCAGAGAGCTGAAGCATCCTGAAAGCTAATAATAGGCGGTTCTTGTGTTTGGTGAAGATTTTGCCATGCATTTGAGCTCTATTTATTGTGTTTTGTTATCCACTGGTTGGCATTTGATCATTCTAGTTGTTGGAACATCGTCTTCTCAGATATTTGGAGTCTTGTTTTAAATATGATCTATTATTGGGTTTGACTAAGTAAGCATCTCAAAGTTGACTAAATCACTTAATTTTTCAAAGTAAATCACATCTCTTACCAATCCCCGTCCAATGCAACCGAAATATCAACATAGTGCCGAGGTTTCTGGAGTTGGATCCACGGTGATACTGTCCTTAATTCCTTTGAGCCACCCAATTCCTGGCGCGGCGAAACTACCGTCAAATTGAGGATAGACGGTTAATGGACACTTCGACAAATTTCAGAGGACCAGATCCTTGAAAGTCGGTGACCGTTAGATTACAAAAGAACAAATCTTGATCGTTCATCAAAACTTTCTAAAATATTTGTGAAATACCACTTTTTGAGTACAAGGTACCGTAACTGTACTTGGATACGATGTTTAGAGACTGTTGAATTGGTGATCCAAGGGTCCCTTTACCTGAGCGGTGATTTTAAAGCAAATATCGATGGATCTCATGTCATGTGAGCATTAATAGTTTAATCCAACTGCGGAGATTTTTTAAATTCGATTTTGTGCTATGAGGAAACAAAATCCTATTTAGCTTGGATTTTGAAGAATTAATTTGAAGGCATGACCAATAAGAAAACAAGCTCAACTTAGAAGTTAATTGCAATAGCGTGACGGGGTACATAACTTTAACTTAAGGAGTAAAAGTCAGTACTATTGAAATGCAGACAAGACATGTGAGTGAAAGTGAGTTTCAGTTACATAGAAGAAATTGAAAAAGAAAAACCAACATATTCTATTGTGGCACTAGACAAAATCCAGTACCTCATAATGGGGTGACACACGAACCGATAAGTTATATTCAATCGAATATATTGGCTACCTTTTTCAATTTCATCTATGTAATTGAGATTCACTATTATTCAAAAGTCTCTGGAGTTCAAACATTCCCAATACCTTATTGGCCCTCATTGCCTAGTCACGTTAGGACTGAGAAAATGTCCATGTTCAATTGAGGAACCAGCCTAGTTGGTTTGGTTCGAAGCTAGTTCCAAAGAGAACCGTGTAGGTTCACGGTTCCAGAGAAACCAAGTTCGATTCCTAGGTTGAGAGTTGAACTCATATGTTCTACCCAGAAATCGAACTGACCAGGTTGGTTCTAGGGTCAAACGATTTTGAACCGGTCAAGACTATTTTCTCGCAAAAATTTAAGTTCATCAACAACTATAGAACTCAAAGAACAAAAAAACAAAATCACAATCTGCTCACTCATTCTAGTTTTTGACTATGGAGGGGCACGCGGCATGGGGAAATCTTGCCCCCGCGGTGCCCCACCCCGATCGAAGCAAATTATCCTCGTGAAAACGGGGCGGGGCATTTTACTTTGTTGAATAAAATATCTGTTAATATAATTTAGTTACAAGTAATACATTAAAATACCGATTATCCATTATAATTTATTACCCACTTATTTTACGACTAACACAAGATAAAATGTATATTTTGTTAAGTGTATAATACAAAAAATATATTATAAATAATTAGAGTTGCGTTTATGAGATCGTGAAAGTCTCACTTATGAGATTATAGTACTTTTGATGACTGATTATAGAACATGAATAATTTTAAGGTAGCATAATTCATCATCGTCATGAACATTACAATTAATTATGTATTTTTTACATATTATTTTGACAAACATTAGTGAAATATTCTCCCCACAGGGCGTGGTGCCCTGTGAGGCACTCCGTGCCTCGCCCAAAACATTGGGCATGCGGTGGTGGCAAGGCAAAGTTCCTGCTCACGGGGCGGGGCATGCGATCGCTGGCTCCACCTCGCTCCATGCCCATGCATACTTTTGCCTCTCTTCTGATCTCCACAGTTTCGCAAAAATCAAGGGATTGTTTAAAGAAAAGGAAAAAAGAAAGGGTTTCGGTTAAGTTCGTGATCATTTCCAAAGGGGATCGATTGCTTCCCGATTCCAGATTATCTAGAACTGTTCCCCCCCCCCGGTATGGTTGCTGGTTCCAACTGTGGAGTCGGACTACCAGATGATGTTTACCCCCAATCTACATGCACAATCTATTCACCTCATTTAAGTACAAGGTATGACATAGGAGCTCCAGATGCAATTATCACGTTAACATTGGACATCTTTCCAAGATGGCTTTGATATTACAAGCGAAGGAATAGGGCAATCTGGCGCAACGGAGAAACATGAATAATATCAAGTAAAGACAACACCATGCAAAAGAAAAGAATATAAAGAAAGATAGTCAATAATTATGTATAGTCTAGGATGATAATAACACAACTACTACGTCAAGAAATCTTTTGCTGCTTAATCTACGACAATTGAGCTCTAAACTATAAAGTTCATATTAAATTGTGATAAAGAGGCCCTTTTCGATCATCTGTACAATGTTGTTGTGTGTGAGTATAGTCGCGGAATAATCCGCGACAAATTCATGCTTACCACCAATGATGTCGATGTTTCCATTGTGGATAGACAATAACGATAATAGGTATCTTCGTTAAAGACAAAAATGCCTTAATAGATTTTATCAAAGATTTGGGATGCCATTTTTCAACTGACCTTTGCTTGTAGGAAAGAAATCGGTTGGTATTTGCCAAAAGTCCTTGATTTGAATTTAAATTAAAAAAGAATACTGGTTCAAATTTGACTATGAATTAATACTCGTGAAGCATGCTTAAGTTTGAAGTGATCCATTCGTCATTATGTATGTCATGTGTGAGGAGGCTAGACAGGATCATCTAGAGGAAGGTGAATAGGTGATTTTAACCAATTTAAAGCGGAAGTAAAAGATTAAGAACAAAGTCTGAACAACGTTCAGATTTTAAATAATCTTTTATAGCAATTGTTCATGTGTGCAATGTAATAAATAAAAGAAGTTTTAAGGGATGAGAAAATTTGCATACAAGATGTATAGTGGTTCGGCTTAGAACAAACCTACATTCACTTTCCCACGTGACAACTTACTGATTGGATTTCACTAGATGATCAATTAAGAGATTACAACTGTGAGTGATAATCCATAGTGTATGATAGATCTCACTATCTCATTCAATCACTTTTTTCAGTCTCTCTCAAAGATTGTACTTTAAAGCTCATGAAAGACAAGTATATAGATTGAAGATCGCTCGGACTTTGGAATTCTAGATTCTGGATCTCGTCTCTTACTTCTGTTTCTCGGCACGTTGGTTTTTTTTTATACTTCTCCACTTCCAAACTAGCCGTTGGATAGTCTTTAGAGGATCATCTTCTAATTTACCCATTAGATAGAATTGTATCAAGAAGATTGCGTAGCCGTTGAGGGACAAAATTTGAATCTCTGGTAAATTTGATTGCCCATACAATCAAAGTCTTGGTTTCCATAAGTAAAACTTCTTCGCTTGGAAAATAGCTTGTCTCGAGATTAATTACCAATCAATCAACATGTTTTGCATATTAAACCGTTGTAAAACAATCTTTAAGATTGAGTCAATTAATTTATTTTAAGTGTGAAATCTAAGCCAGATTACTAGCCGTTATGTACGTTTTGATCTTATATCACGTTTTGGACTTTATGTTTTGAACTTGTGCCATGTTTTGGACTAATGTTCTGAACTTGAGTCTCAAGTTCATCACATGTAGTATAAAGTCTGCACCTCTTTATCTGCAGTATAAAGTCTGAATCTCTTCGTCTGCAGTATAAAGTCTGAACATCTTCATCTGCAGTATAAAGTCTGAACCTCTTGAAATAAATTCACAATCTGAACAAGATTGCCACATTTTCTCTTCCAAGAATAACTTCCCAAATGAAAATATTTCAAAGCATTTATTAGACTTACAAGATACCCATGAACAGTTTTGTCAACTTCAAAATTTATTAGGAGGTTTTCCCAATAATGTGATCAGTACTTTGGTATCTTTTTAGCACACACCCTTTTTAAGGTTTTTCTTTCTTTAGCACAAATAAAAATGACCCGCATACATGCGCGAAAAAAAGTGACATCAAAGCTCCATTTGTTTCTAGGAAAATAAATGATTTAGATAACATTTTCCTAAAAGTTATCACTTACATCACTTAAAATAATTAGTCAACGAAAAATGTTTCCATTATTGACAATAATTTATGTTTAAATATTTTTGTGGATGATAGGAACATTCTTTTTTTGGTAACCCAGGGAACCCCCGCACGGCCGACAGCCGGGAAGTAAACCCTGGGGGTGACACGTGCTAGCCACCACACACGTGCCACCAGGTTAAGTCACCCTGCGACGCCCGGGATTTGAACACTCAACCTTTTGCGAGAGGAAGAGTGCGCGTTCCAGCAGCGCCACCCAGGCGGGCGGTCGATAGGAACATTTTTCTTTTATTCATTTTTCAAAGTAAACAAATGCTTATTTTTAGGAAAATATTTTCCAAACTATTAATTTCCGCAAAAGAAATGCACCCTTAAGAAACAAATCATCTCGTACAACAGATGACATGGACGATTATTAGAATATTTTCTCGTGCGAGAGAGCTGAAAAAACATGGAATAGTGAATATTAAATCCAAACCACTTATTTTAAACGTTTTTTTTTCACATTTATATTTTCACAGTATTGAACATATATGATTTTTAGCATATATAAGAGTGTGATAGAATATCATGATCCCTCAAATGCAGGATTTTATAGAATTATTGAAGTGATCAAATTTGGCCTCGCTATTTTTATTTATTTTAGAGATTATATCAAAGGAAAAATTTAAAAGCTGCATGTTGTAAATCCTCAAAATAGCAAAGGCTCTTCACAGCAAAAGTTCAGATAAAGGGAAGCTATTTTTTCATGCTACTCCAAGTCCGTGCTACATGTGAGGCTAAACACTGCGTGGATTATTAAGTGTAATTAGGATTTGAGAAACACCAATAGTATTTGAGTGACTCAAGCATGATTATAATCTCTATTATATCGCTTAATTTATAGTGAAATTTCATGCTATTCTCCTTGTGGATGTAGGTTACCATGATCGAACCGCGTAAATCTGATATCCGATTTATTTTTTATTTTATTAATTTTATTATTCGATTGCTTGATTTTTGCAACACATACATCGTTGTTGTGTGCTAGTATAGTCACGGAAGAAATGGTGACAAATTCATGCTTAGCGGTGCTAAGTTAGCACCAATAACGATGATGTCTCCATTGTGGATGGACAATGATGATACTAGGTTTCTTGGTTAAAGACAAAATTGAGGGTGACTTCATAGATTTTATCGAAGATTTGGGATGCCATTCTTCAACTGACCTTTGCTCGTAGGAAAAGAATTCGGTTGGTATTTGCCAAAAGTCAAAAGTCTTTGATTTGAATTTAACTTAAAAAAAGAATACCGTTTCAAATTTGACTATGAATTAAATCTCGTCAAACATGCTTAAGTTTGAAGTTATCCATTCGTCATTATATATGTCGCGTGGTCAGTACTTCTCCATCTTTTTAGCACACACCCTTTTAAGCTTTCTTTAGCACAAACTAAAAATGACCCGCATATGTGCGTGGAAAAAAAGTGACATTAAAGCTTCATTTGTTTCTAGAAAAATAAATAATTTAAATAATATTTTCCTAAAAATTGTCGCTTACATCGCTTGAAATAATTAGTTAATGAAAAATATTTCCATTATCAATAACAATTTATAGTTAAACATTTTCGTGGACGATGGGAACATTTTTCGTTTATTCATTTTTCAAAGTAAACAAATACTTATTTTTAGAAAAATATTTTCCAAACCATTAATTTCCGCAAAAGAAACGCACCCTAAAGAAAGAAATTATCTCGTACAACATATGGCATGGACGATTATTAGAATATTTTCTCGTGCGGGAGAGCTAAAAAAAATGGAATAGTGAATATCATATCCAAACCAATTATTTAAATGTTTTTTCACATTATATAATTTTTAGCATGTATAAGGGTGTGATAGAATATCAGGACCCCTCAAATGCAGGAATTTATAAATTATTCAAGTGATCAAATTTTCCCTAGCTATATTTATTTGTTTTAGATATTATATATCAAAGGGAAAATTTAAAAGCTGCATGTTCTAAATCCTCAAAATAGCAAAGGCTCTTCACAGCAAAAGTTCAGATTAAGGGGAAGCTATTCATCATGCCGCTCCAAGTCCATGCTACCTAAGTTGTTGATTATGAACATGAACCGATCATGACATTTTCGGAAAGTATGAATTAATTATGGCACGTGCTTAGTGCTCTTTCATCGAATAAGAGCTTAATTCATCAATAGGACAACTTTCTCGAAAACTAAGGATGTTTCATTGTCTTCTCATTCCCCATTCTTTTGCTATAAATTTGCAGGATATGGAGTGGAAAATGTTCACCTAATCATATCTATGTCATACTCAATATGTGGGGGACTCACAAAAATTGAAAACAAAATCAGAAAATAATTATTTATTTAAAGGCTTTATCAATTGGAAACGTTAGTGCTTAGAGAAAAAGAGTTTTCAAGTGGGAAAATTATCAAAAAAGTCTTAAACCTATTGTACGTCGGTCAATTCAGTGCTGAGTCTTTCAATTGTGTCAATTCAGTCCTAAACCTATTGTGAGGCGGCCAATTTAGTCATGAACCTTTCAATCGTGCCAATTTAGTCCTAAACATTTTGATAATTTACTAATTTAGTTTTAAATCTTTTAATGATTTGCCAATGTAACCCTTCGGTGATTCCCGGCCAAAATTACGTCATGCTAATTATTATCTTCTCGCCGAGATTGAAAGGGAGACCGGAGAAGGACTCGATGCATACAATGAGATAATTTACCTTATCCTGTCTTATTGATTCGAATGACTGCACAATTTTGACCCCAAGGAGTTTGAGTACACAAATCTTCCAGAGTTACCTCCAATATTCGCCGTATGAAGCGAAAAACATACTTGCGTTCTCGTAAGTGGTCATTTGAGCGGCTGGATACAATAGATGGTCTGAGAAGGCGATCTCGAGTCTTTAGGACCTCCTTGGCTGCTTTAGTGGTTGTGATTGTTACAACAGGAAGCTCACCGAGTTGAAGATAGAAGACCGATCCATATATCTTGCCCAACTTGTTTAGGCGATGGGGCGGCAATTCGCCGATCATCTATTGCAAATTTCTGATAATCGTTAAGTTCTTCGGATCTAGAGTTAGCTTAATATTTGACCCATGCATGTCTACTAAAGATCACTTTGTTAATAAGTATATCGCGACCTTCCCAGAGGTGAACCACCCAAGGGAAAACTAATGAATTATTAAGCCAAAAACTTAGCGTGGACTCTCCCAAACCCATACTAATTGCAACTTTGGGGTTTTTGATTTAATAAAGGGATAAGTGCACTAAAATTCCTAAAATTTGCCACGAAAGTGCGATTGAGTACTAAAACTTCAAAAAGTGCAAAAACTTGTCAAATTGATGCAGTCAAGTCCTTCTATTAACTCTGTGCAATTAGGCTCTTAGAAAATGCCAAAGTGTATTATTTTATTACTTTTTAAAACATGTGACAACGATGTGGCGCTCACCAAGTGACACGTCAAAATAAAAAAAAAAACTAAATTAGATTTAAAAAAATAAAAAAGGCTAAAAGTTAGAAAAAAACACACAAATTTAAAAGATAAAACAAAAGTAAATCACATCACAGCCCTTGCAAGTGGCTACCGCCACTGGAAAGGGTTGGCGGAAGGTCGCAAGAGCCTTGTCGGCCCTCGACGAGGGCCTATTGGCCTAGATCTAGGGGAGGGTGCCAGGCTCTCATTGGGGGCCGGTGACTCTCGCTTAGTTCTGGGGTGAGGGTTGTGCCCTCCCCTAAATTTGCGCTAGTACATCTTTGCCAGGAGTTGGCAAGGATCGTCAAGCTCCGGCAAGGCCCAAGCAATTTTTGCTGGCCCTTCTCGGTGGTGGTGGCAGCGGCCATCAATGAGGGCTTGGTCCTCTGTTTTTTTTACTTGGTTTTAGAAAAAAATTATTTTTTAATTTATTAAATCTAATTTAAGTAAAATTTGAAAAAGAATATATTAAAAAGAAAGAAAATAAAAAATATTTTTTTGAAAAATATTAAAAAATTATCCACGTAAGCGCCGCTCGTGCCACATAAGCACCAGTTGACGTCCACGTCAGCAATATTCGACCAAATTTAATTAGAAGGATTAAATTGGCACTACGTTAAAAGGTTTAGAAATAAATTTGTACTTAAAAAGATTTAGGAATAAATTGACACAAAAAAACGTTTAGGAATAACTTAGCACAAATGCAATATGTTTAATACTTTCCTGTCATTTTTCCCTTCACGAGAAGGAACCCAACTACTAGAATTCAAAGGAACAAGTGAAGTGACCAACCTATGAAGTGGAAACCACCGGAAAGAGGATCCTTGACAATTCTGGCACATTTATTCTGTGGAAAATGAATAATTTGAAAAATATTTTCTTAAAAATTATTGCTTGCATCACTTACAAAAATAAACAAATAAAAAAAATTCATCGTCCACGAAAATATTTAAATATAAATTATTGTTCGTAATGTAATATCTTTAATTGATTAATTATTTCAAAAGATATAAGTGATTATTTTTAAAAAATTATTTTTTAAATTATTTATTTTTCAAGAAACAAATAAATATCTAGCAAAAAAGTCATCCGTAGGAGCCATAGGTAAAACTTGTGGCGATTTCGAAGGTATCCCAGTTGATGGGTTTGCAAAAGAGTTGCAGGTTGTCAGAGACGATTTGTTGCTAACGCCCTAAGACCTCAGACCCCCTACGGCATATTTTGTGTTTAGTAGCCCAGTTACTTTGTTCTAAACGTATTGAATGATGAGATGAGTTGAGTGTTTTCCAAAAAAAAACCAACAGTCAAATTTTAAACAAAATTACTGTCAACTTGGAGTTAAATAAAAGTCCCTTCCAATCCAAATAGACAAATAAAAGAGGGAAAGTTTCAAAAAATGCTTTTCGTAAATTACTTCCAAGAATATCATCAGAAGAAAATTATCAAATAAATCATAAACATATTATACAACGGCTAATTTGGTTATAAATTTTTTAATGTGGTCAATTTAGTCTTAAACCTTTTAATGATTTGTAAATGTAATCATTCCAACCAATTTGGCCAGAAATCGTTGACGTGATATTCCAATTAATGATGGCCGTGCCGCGTAAGACAACCAATGTCCATATCAGCAATTTTCGGCCAAAACTGGCCAGAAAGATTACATTGACAAATTGTCAAAAAGATTTAGAACTAAAGTAACCAAATTAAAAATTTTAATACTAAATCAATCACCATAAAATAGATTTAAGATTTTTTGGACAATTATCCCATAATGTATGTGTCAATATAGCTCGTGAATTTGGTGATTGTCTCAATTGATCGCCCAGTTCACTGGCGGCACAAAACTTCAGCAAACGGCAACCGCATGCATGTCGCATGCCATCATACTCACCATGGATAGGAGCATTTTCATCCGAATTTGTTTGATCTCAAATTCCTAAAATCTCTAAACTAATCCCTTGGGTCGTGAGTCCGAGAGTCATTGAGGATGCAAATCGAAGCTGTAATGGTTTTGGCTTGTAGAATCTGTTAGCTTGATTCGTGAAGATGAAGGAGAGGGAGGAGTTTCTTCTCACTCTGCTTCTAGCTTTTGTTTTGCTTGCGTTACTTTGGAGGAGCAAATCACTAGAATACAGAAAAGAAAAAGAGAAAAAACAAAAGAAGAAAGCAGAGTAAATCACTAGAATTTCTTTTCTTTTCTATGTACTAAACAAAGCAGAGTAAATCTGCTACAGGAGGAACCAAAATGCAGTATCAAGCCTCACTTTTTATCAACCTCCAAGCTCAACAGATCTCCACATGATGTGAAGATGACGTTTCACTAGTCTTCAAATCACTTAGCCTACATAAACATCAAGGTAAGTAACGGAGAAAATAATATTGCTAGAAAACAGAAGACTCCTGCCATGAACCCTTTTAAATCTTGTGTAGCCATATAGGATTGGTTGCATCGCATCAAGTCACTTTAAAGATCACATTGGAGATGGATTTGCCTTTCCAAGTACTAGATGCCCATTACTACTCCAAGTCCCAGCCGAATACAACTCAAGTAACTCCAGACTTAGCATAAATTTTGCTTTGAGCCTCCACAGCAACAGCATGTTCCACGAACAAATGATTTCTGGATTCAGAGACGCATTCCTCTAACCACTAGTGTCGTTTATACCAGCAAACCATCTCATCATTCTGTCCTTCGTTGAGAGTTTATCCAATATAGTAAGCTACCAGATGAAACTATGCTTTGAAATGTTAGGAGTAAATGCCATTAATTTGGGCCATGCCACTTTCCTTGCTCAAGTTCTTATACTGCTCCATGCACTATTAAACAAAAATTTCGTTGAAGAAGCTTCCTTCCAAGCCACCTGATCAGCCTGCCATGGATGAAAATATGTAACACAGAGCAGATTGAATCAAGGCTAACTTGCAATTGGCCATACCCAGTTTCCATGCTTAATTACATATCCCACTTTAGCTTGCAATGAAAGCCCCAAATCACAAACCATCTAGCAGAAAGCTTTTCCAGTAATGTTCCCATTGGATGCGGTGGATCAAACCATAACAAGATGTTTTTACCATCACAAACATTATATTGAAAGGGGTTTTATCTCTTCACTGAGTTTAAGAAGCTTCCTCCAAATGTAAGAGGAAGAACCAGAGGAAAGAATTGGCCAAAAGCTCTTCTTTTTTGAATTATAAGCTTTCATCCAAGCAATCCACAAAGGACCAGCATCCGCAAGCAACAACTATATTAGCTTCATGACAGCTTTATTACATTGGTGTATCTGCTTTATTCCAAACCTCCCTCCTGTGGCAAGCAACATCGAGCCACTTCACTTTTGCATTTTTTGTCTTCATTTCAGAAACAGACCACAAAAAGGCACTACAGCAACTCTCTATGACCTCAATAACCTTTATTGGTAAAGCAAACACACCACACTAGTATGTAACGCTGCTATATAAGACAGAATCAACAAGTTGTAACTTGCAAGCAAAGGACAATCCTTTAGAGCTCCAACTTTTAATTCTACTCAAAATTCAGTCAATGACTGGCTTGAAATCCTTTTTCTGAGAGCTTACCAGGTATTAAAGGAAGACACTTCACTGGAAGAGAACCAACCTTAAATCCACTTCTCAGGACCACCTCACTCAGCAATTCATCAGAAACACAAAAGGCATATATCTCAGTTTTAGCAGGACTTAATCTCAGTACAGTCCTGACATCAAAGAAAATGCTCGAAGTATACATAATATCTCCTGCATAGCTTCCAGGCTTCCATCTGTCAATATAAAATGTCATCAGCAAAGCACAAGTGGCTTAGCTTAATTTCGGAGCACTTAGGATGATATTTCAACATCTCAAGCTCTGCAGCCCGATTCAACAACTTAGAGAGAACTTCAATAAGTATCACAAAGACATGAGGAGAGAGAACAAATCTCCTTGTCTCAAAACCTTTTGCACTAGGGAAATGACTTTTTAGCCCACCATTTATAGAGATGGAAAACTGAAAAGAAGAGGTGCAGCATTTAACCCATTGTACGTAACTCACAGGCAAGCCAATAACATGCATGGTGCTGAAAATAAAAGGCCAAAGGCCTTCTATTTAGTCTGCTCTTATAGAACTCTTCGGAGAATTATTCTTTCCGGTCGCCATGCTTAACCACCTCCCGAGCAAGCAGCCCATTTTCCATAATTTTCCTGCCTTCGACAAAAGCCCACTCATTAGGACTTATTCATGAGATTGTATCTCCAGGGCTTGTGTCGGATCATTCTTATGCATGAATTCCAGCTAGAATTGGAAGGTGACGAGAACCCGACAAGACTTTTCGAGTTCTACAACTACTGGACTTAATTGCAGGCTATCTTATGTACGGATTGCATACAAAGCTTAACATGTTGAAGGTGGAAGCTAAAGAAGCTCAATAGAACAAAATTCTTGTGCTATTTCAGACACAGTGGAAGCCAAAGTAATTGGAGTCAAAAGGGCAGTTCAGCATTCCCCGGGGGCTGGTCCCTACTGAAAACATTGGCTTTTGGCAGAGATGGAGACTTACCAAGGAATCAGCCCAATTTGCAGCATGCAGAAGCGGCATGGATTTTTTCCGGCGCCGGAGGTCGCCGATCAACACCACCTTGCCTAAGTAGCCCGCCATTGCTCCGAGCGTCCCTTCCCCTGCTGATCGAAGCTCAAACTGAGACAGCCTCGGGTCTTGGCGAGCGAATTTCGAGAGGTTTCGGGCTTCGATTGAATTGCATGAGAGATTTTCGTCGGAGTTATTGGGAAATTTAGGGAAATTTGGGGATTAGGGTTTAGGTTTGGGGATTTTGGGATACAGGAAATTGGAGTTCATATGATTTCGGACGAAAATGCCCCTGCTCATGGGGCTGATACTGGCGTGTAATACGTATCACGGGGTGAAAACTTTCTGGCCAAGTACGAGCTCACGCCCACGATGGATCGTTTTCAAGAACAATTATGACGAATAACATTTTTATATTAGAATGGTAGCATGCACAGTCTACTTAGATCGCTTCAGCACAATAACTGTTTCTAGCCTATTATCGAAAATCATCGTAAAATTGACATCAGCTTCTGATCAATTTGTAAAGGAGATGCTTACTAATGAGTAATTCAAAGTTCCTAGAACTTACCCATCGAATAGAATTCCTCGTTTTTTGAAATTTAAACTTATCATACATACCCTAAAAACCTATGTTATCATAGGTTTAACAAGTTACTTTTCTTTTACTTTTCGTCCAAATGCATTGATGTTATTTCATGACCGAAAAAAATGTGGTTTGAACATATAGGCAAATGCATTTGTGCGTGTATATGTGAATTTATGAATATGAATTTAATTTATTCTTATTTACATTCAATCATCAATTGGTGGGTGACTTGCTCTTCTTAAAACTATGGTATCTTAGACATATTTCGAGTATGGTGATGAATATAATGTGTAATGCTAATACACATCACCTTATAAGCAATGTCATTGTTGATTACATGAAAAACAAAGCTACCCGATCTATATATTGACTCAATTTTTTTCGTAAGAGACACAAATACGTACTAATTATATGCTCTATTTTGGTATTAGTAACTCTATAATTTCTCATGTAAATAGCTGAACGACGCATAGGTTAAAGACGACTCATGTTGAATATCTGATAGATAAATTTTTTTGGTAAGGTGAAAAAAAAATACTTCTTAAAAAATATATGATAGATAAATTTAATCACTTTTTTCTACATAAAAAATATTTTTTTAACAAATTTATCAATTGAATTTACTTTCAAGAGGTGGGAACTCCCCACCTTAAAAATTAATGCGAGGATTGAGAAAAACAATTCGCACGAATATCATAGAACTAATTTCTTCTTCTTCTCTATTTTTTTTGCAATTTTTAAAATAACTTGACCTTTTTTTCCTTAGTACATATTGCTCTTCTATATATAAAATATACATTATTTTCACCCAACACATCTGGTGGATGAAAAAGTCAAACACAAGCAACTTTGACATCGGCACGAGTATTTTAACAGGTAGTTATTAAGGATCAAGACTATTCATAGAAAGTATTTAATACGAAAATAATAAAAGAAACCACAATTTAATTTTCAAATAATACGGGAAAATTTAGTCAACGACAAGTCTATTGATATAATACAAATGAAGAACTTTTGACAGAAAAAAAGAAATAAAAGAAAATCCTTCAAACAAGATATCCTCGTTATAAAATGAAATAACATCAATTGCATACCTTCATTTTTTTTCTCGGTCCCATTTCGATTCTCGGTTTCCTTGAGAAACCGAACCAAAAACCGGATTGGGAGCGTATCAAAACCTGAAACCGGATGGGTTTTCTCCGGTTCGGTTTTTGATATCTCGATTTTACCTCAAAACTATGCTCACCTCGAGAGGGAGGGCAATCCCACTTGTCTAAAGACCCTGAATTCTTAGCACATGCACTTCGACGCCATTCCACTCCACTCTACTTGTATAATCCAATTGAATCGACGTTCTTACATTGATCCCTTTTATACCCGTGTGTGTTTGGTTCAACATTTAATTAAAAGCCCTTCCACCCGGCTTCGGGGGCATTTTACGAAAATGCCCTTGCCACTCAAGCTTCATTTTCCCCCGTTCTTTTCTTTCTTTTTTTTTTGGAAGATTCTCATGAAAAAGTGAGATTATGAATAAAATTTCCCTTTTGGTCAGCTTGCTCGTACAGTCGTCACCCATCCACGTGCATACGCTTTCTCCTCCCTTGCTTCTCTTCGATCAATTGGGTTTAGCTATTTTAGTTTAATGTTCATTATGTTCTAGACTACTTGTTGTTAGAGCTATGATATAACTTAATTATGATTGATTAATTTTCAAGACTTGTTTATGAAAGTCTAGATCTCATATGTGTGAGTTATATATCATGTTTGTTAATGCTTTTAAGTGCTTGATCACCACTTGAATGATTTTTGTTGCATGCTAAAATCGAATGGAGATTCTATGTGAGTGCTTTATGATATATAGCTATGAATTTAATTTAGATAGAGATATACTAGATTGTTTGTGTGGTTTCGATAGTGGGCAAATCGAGGGTGGTTTATTGAATCTAGGAATATTCATAGATTTTAATGTTCTTAGGTTTACTTAAATTCACATGGACCAAGTATGAGTTACTTAATCTAAGTGGGGTTGCTATACCGGATCAAGGATAGTAATTTAAATGAGGAAGTTCTACCATCACACTATGATTTCAATTTGATTGCATGACGAGTTTGGTTAATTAATCTTGATTGTTTAAGTGAAATCGGATGCTCTAATGTTTTTAATTCTTGATCAAAGCCCTTGACCCCTTGCTTCCTTATGTTCGAAGTTTCTAGGTTTAGTTTGTGAATGTTTATTTTTGGTTTTGTTTTGCTACCTTGGTCAATTTAGTCTTCAGAAATTTCAATCTTAATATGTTAATTTGGTTTTCTTTAGAATTTCGATTGCTTTATTAAATCTTTAATTGGTTAGATAAAGTCGAGAATTGTTCACTTTTAATAAGTAATTTGATTAATTTATCTATAATTTCCATGAGAACGATACTTTACTTCATCACTTTGTTACTTGTTCGATATATACACTTGCATTGCTAATTTAGAGAACAGCCACTCCATTCCACTCGTATGAACCAATTGATTCAACCTTCCAACGTTGCTCCCTCTTCCACCCGGGCACCGTGAGGCCCCAACATCATAGACTTTTTTGAAGGACGGTCGAAACGAAGCTACCGACCGGCTTCGGGGGGGGGGGGTTGGGGGTGGTGCGGGCTATTTTACGAAAATGCCCCCGCCACACAAGCTTCTTTTTTTCCCCTTTTTTTTCTCTTCTCTTTTTTTTTTTTGAAAATGAGATGATAAATAAATGAAATTTCCCCTTTGGTCGGCTTGCCCGTACAGTCGTCACCCATCCGCGCGCGTACACGCTTTCTCCTCCCCTGCTCCTCTCCGATCAAGCAAACGACGACACCGCCCCCACCCCCACCACCACCACCGCCACCACCGCACCGCCATCTTCTTCCTCCGAAAGCTCCCCCATCTCTCCCCGTCTGCGACCATCCCACCACCGTCGATCGATCGATCGGAGCGGCCATGGTGCACCCGGGACCGTCGCCGAACCCGCAGCTGACGCAGCAGTTCCTGAGCTCCGTCCTCTCGCAGCGGGGGCCCTCGTCGCTGCCCTACGCGGAGGACACCAAGTGGCTGATCCGCCAGCACCTCCTCGCCCTCGCCACCGCCTACCCATCCCTCGAGCCCAAGACCGCCTCCTTCACCCACAACGACGGCCGAACCGTCAACCTCCTCCAGGCCGACGGCACCGTCCCCATGCCCTTCCAGGGCGTCACCTACAACATCCCCGTCGTCCTCTGGCTCATGGAGTCCTACCCCCGCCACCCGCCCTGCGTCTACGTCAACCCCACCCGGGACATGGTCATCAAGCGGCCCCACCCCCACGTCAACCCCTCCGGCCTCGTCTCCCTCCCTTACCTCCACAACTGGGTCTACCCCAGCTCCAACCTCGTCGACCTCGTCCGCAATCTCAGCCTCGTCTTCGCCCGCGATCCCCCGCTCTACTCCCAGCGCCGCCCCGCCCCCGCCCCCGCCCCCGCCCCCGCTCCCCCGAGCCCTAGCCCCAGCCCCGGGCAAGGGTTCGGCCTCACGCCGAGCCTGAATTCGGGGAATTACGTGCCGAGGCCCGCGATCCCGCCCCGCGCCTACCCGGCTTCGCCGTATGGGGCGGTCCCCCCCGCCGCCACCGGTGGGTCCTCGCAGCGGATCCAGACGGAGGACCCGAGCGAGGTCTATAAACGGAACGCGGTGAATAAGCTCGTCGAGACTGTGCACGGGGACGTGGCGGCGCTGAGGAAGGCGCGGGAGGCAGAGATGGAAGGGCTGTTCGGCGCACAGGCGGTCCTGAGGCAGAGGGAGGAGGTAGTGAGCCGGGGCGTGAAGGAGATGCATGACGAGAAGGAGGCCTTGGAGCAGCAGTTGCAGATGGTGTTGATGAACAGCGATGTGCTCGAGGCGTGGCTGAGGGAGAATGCTGGCAAGAAGCCGGGGAGTTTGGAGGCTGAGGATGCGTTCGAGTGCACTGACGCACTCTCCAAGCAGATGCTTGATTGCACAGCTGCAGATTTGGCGATCGAAGATGTAATTTACTCGATGGATAAGGCGGCGCAGGAAGGGGCTATCCCATTCGATCAGTACTTGAGGAGTGTTAGGCTGTTGTCCCGCGAGCAGTTTTTCCACAGGGCAACGGGGATTAAGGTCCGAGCGGTTCAGATGCAAGCTCAGGTTGCGAGCATGGCTGCCAGGGCACCGCATTATGTGAGCTGAAAAAGGGTATTCCTTTTTGGCAACCTCGTATATGGCTTAAGAATTTTGTTCTTTGAAACAATTACATGTACTGGATTGGTGATTACCTTAATAATTTGCTGTGAAAAATTTGCTTTCATTGGGTAGTTGATGTGGTAAATCTCAGATCGATGTACCTATTGCATTGCACAAGTGATCTGATGATATATAAGTTATGATTTCTGCAATTTATTCTGGTGCTTGATTAGACTCTTTTTCTGTAAGGCTTCTATTCCTGCCGTTACCTTATGGGTTGAATATGGCTTTTTGTCCCTAAATTTGACACAACATACTTCAGAACTCTCAACTTCACATTTCGGCATTCTCAACTTCAACATTTTATTGCTATATGTCGCTTCTCCAGTACAGTCATTCACATTACCGTAATTTTTGCAACTTTTTGTTGATGATCTTCTTTTTGGGTCACATTTTTCATTTTCAATATTTTATATCTTTAGATTCCCAATCCGGCTTGTATTGTCAATGAACTAATAGGAAAAAGTATAAGTTCTTGGTGTGGATCATTTTTCGAAGAGTGAAGAAGACTCATAGAATGGCATGGATTGACTTCCCTGGACAAGTGACATCTAAGGAACATTTGTATGATGATAGTTGGAGAGTAGAAATCAAAATTTGAAGTTGATAGTCTAAAGTGTAAAGAGCGAAAATGTAGGTCACCTATGTTTGGGTATTATGCATGTTCAAGGAGCTTCTGATCTGAATAAAATATAGCTTTGAATGTGCGTTTTGGCTGGTTACCATGAATGTTCCATTTTCTTGCTTTGTCTATTATTTTATTTATCGTTCTATCTCTACCCAGCATAGAAGGTAAATTAATCAGTTCCGTGGGGTATGGGGTTTGATGCTTTCCGTTGTCAATATTGATTCTTATTAGTTCACCAGGGACAGTCAGCTGTAAAATCTGCAAATCGTGCTGAAATATATACATCAAACCGTTTCATGGTTGATTTTCCTGTCTCTATTCTAATTATTGTCTTCTTGCAAGAAATGTATCTTTAAATCAGTACTTTGTTGTAATAAAAAATAGTCATTACTTTTTAAATAACTGATCGACAAATCAAGAGTTGGAAATTCGACTTGTTCACTTGTATGTATTATGATCTGATCATAATATGATTTACTGTGTATCCCGCTGTATTTGAAGTGGCTGGTGTGGCAGTAAAGTGGGTGCACTTATCTGTCCTTCAAAATGCTCAGTTGCTGCTCTTAATTTTTCCTAGTCCATTCCTCGCTTATTTGTCCCCACAGAGCCACCTTTTCTTCTCCCTTAGATTGTCATTTTCTTCCCTTTCTGTGTCGGTGTTCTTTTAAAGTCCCTCGCCCTTTGGTAATTCCATAGTAGAAGCTTTCTAAATGATTGCATACATTGGAACTATCATAATTGTGTAACAGTTATCCTTCTTACATCCAGGCTGTGGTCTTTCCTTGCCTATTAAATATACTCAGAAAGATCTGCATATCTGTTTGTGCTGTTCCTTTCTGGATAGAACGTAATGAGTTTTGCATTAAATAAGCGATATTGTGTTACATCTAGCTATACAAACTTGTCATTTCAAATGGATTCACTTGCAATGAGTATGCATTAAAATGAAAAACTAGTTTGCTTAAATGTATTGCCAGGACATCTACATTTTGTGTGCTTGTGGGTGGTACATATCACATCTGTTTTTGCTGAGTTCAGATTTATATGTCTAGCACTGTTGAGACTAGTGGAAGCTGATTGGTCTGCTAACTTTGAGTGAAAGATGACTTGAGTTCAACTTATACAGCTCCTGAAACACAAAATGGTGATTAGTGGCTGCTATGATAAGGCAAAAGTCATTTTGCAATTCCTGCTTTTGGTTAATGCCCTTGCGAGATAAATTTGATAGGAGAGTAACAATTAGAATGCTTGATGAATATGATAGGAGAGTAACAATAAGAATGCTTGATGCTGCTAAATTGTTGCATATTCATATTTGTTAAAGATCCTTTCTGGCACTGTCTGTTTCCGCAGATGCCATCACCCTTGGATTTCTTTTTTATCTTTTGTTTCCTTTTTTTCGTTTCCCCAATTTATGTGATTTCCATCTAGTTATTAATTTTTTTTTTTTTGGTAAGGACCATCTAGTTATTAATTTGCTTGCAGCACACTAAGAATTTATACTTCTGGGTTTTTTCTTGGGGAGGTAATTCCAACATGTGTTGTTATTTATGCTAAAAAATCGGTCTTACTGCCTGCATCTGAGATAATTCTTAAGATTTGAGTTGGTTAGTTTGTTATGGCTATGCCGCTATGTGTATGTTTGGTTAGTTACTGGCTTGTAATTTATCTTCTATACTGCTTTGGGCGATGGGAACCATTCCCCCAGCATTGCTAAGTTTGGCTTCTTTATGGAGATGTCTCAGATGCATGGTGATTCTCATTCTTTGTTTTCTTTTTCCTTTTTTTTCTTTTTCTCTATGAATTATTCTGTATAACATGCTGTACCTTCCTGTGTTTTATCGCGTGAGAAAAGACATCATTATGATGTGTTTCAATTATTGCTAAACTAGTCATTCTAACTAGGCACAAAATGTGCAGAATGTATTTCCACTTTGTACTTGAATAATATTGGACACGGAGCTCTTACAATGATAACAAACAATAACGACAACAACCAAGACTCATCCTGCTAATTGAGGCTAACTGCACACATCATCTTGCGTATCGCATTGTTCAATCTTCATTGAGCTCCAACGGCTCGAGAGTTTAGCTTAATGCTTTCCTTACACATCATTGCAAGCCTTTGCCCAGGCCTTTTAACATGTATAATATGTTCTTTCCTTCTATATGTTTTCTTTCTTTTTTGGGTTGTGGGCTAGCCAGTCCTGATCAATTTATTCCCATGCTAATGGTAGCTTCTGTGATTGAAATAGTGGTTGTCAGGGCTATAATCTGTGGTCACCTGATTAAATATGTTTAAGCTGGCGTGGTCTACTTTGTTATTGGTTAGCAGTAATAATTATAACTTATAAGTGGATGATATTGGGGTCCTCGTTAGAACTCTGTAAATGGTGGAGATTTTGGGTTCTTTACGATGTACTCTGACTGTGGCGAAGTTTGCGCAACATTTTGTCAATGATCTTCTGTTGGGATGATAATTTTCATATGCAACATTTTAGTCATCTTCAGCATCCCAAGCTAGTATTCATCTCTACGAACTGGTGGGAATAATTTTGTGTTCTTGATGTCGGTCTCTTTTTTCGAAGAATGAATCGTTCATAGTCGTTGATTGAATTTTCGAGACAAGTGACGTCTTGGGAACACTTGTGTGGCGATAGTTGGAGAGTAGAAAGCCCAAATTTGAAGTTGATGGTGTAAAGTGTTAAGCACGAAAATGCAGTCCTGCTATGTTTGGGAACTATTTCTTAGAGGAGCTTCTTATCCGAATAAAAGTATAGTGTAGAATATGCATTTTGGCGGGTTATCAGTTTACATAGTTGAATGACCATTTTCATACTTTCCTCAGTCATTTTGTTTACCCTATTCTCTACACCTTTTATACATGGCTAATTATTTGGTTTCCCTGGGGTATGCTTTTCTTTGTCAATCTCCATTTTTCATAGTTTCCAGGGACATGATGTCTGCTCTAAAATCTACAACCCTACTAATATATCATAACCTGTCCTGGAACACTTTCCTGTCTCTATCTATTGTTTTCTTAGAGGAAGTGTATATATCAATCAGAACTTTGTTGTAATAAAAGAAATTGTCATTACCTTTTAAACAACTGATTGATGTATCACTGGCAAAAGTTCGACATGTGGACTAATATGTGTTAACTGATCAGTGACCATGATTTACTACATATCCTGCTTTATAGAAATGACTGCTGTATGCTGTAGGCCGTAGTAAAGCAGGCTGCACTTATCTGTCCTTGAAATTGCTCGGTTGCTGCTCTTAGCTCTTACATATTCTGCCTCGTTATTTGTCCCCGTGTGCGAGCACCTTTATTCTTCCTACATCCAAGCTGCTGGTTCCTTGCTTATTGAATATACTCAGAAAGACCTGCTTATCTGTTAGTGCTGCAGTTCTTTTCTGGAATAAATTTATCACGTTTTTCATTAAAATTGGTGACGGCTAGCTTTACAGGCTCATCACTTTGAATGGATTCATTTATAGAGAGTCGACATTAGGGTGAAAGCTGGTATGCTTATATTTTAGTTCCAGGATATCTACCTATTCTGTAATTGTAGAGAATATAAACTACCCATGAAAAATTATTGCTATCTGCTTTCCATATGCTGAGTTCAGACTTATGTGAGTCTAGCATTGTCTGAACTAATGGAAGCCCATTGGTTTGCTGCAGGATTTCAATTTGAGCTTCTGGTGATGCAAATTGTTTGTCATTACAGGAACAGTCAATATGGTGACTGCCATAATATTAAAATACCTCTCTGCAATGCCTGTTTTTCTTTAACGCCCTTGTGAGATAAATCGATGTGGGTGTAACAACAAAAATTCTTTGATACCAAGGAATTATTGAGGACCCATTTTATTCTGGCACCGTGCCCTCTCCCCGCAGATGCCATTGGCCTTATATTTCCATCGGACCTTTACCTCGCTATCTCCATCTGCTTATTACTTTGCTTGGAGCAAACTTAGCATGAAACATATCTAGGTTTTTACTTTCAGATGCTATCTTAACATATGTAGTTGCATATGCTTGAAATCTGTCCAGTCTCAGTGCCTGCTATCCTAGAAATCTTTAGATGTAGAGTTGGTTAGTTCGTGTTGGCCGTGTGGGGTGTTGGTTACTTGCCAGCTAGTAAGTTGTCTTTTGTACTGCATTAGGTGATGGGTAGTACTGCTCTATTATGCACTTTCGCTTCTCTAGACAGGTGTTTCAGATGCATATGCTTCCTTTTCATGTTCTTTGTTTTTTCTTCTTTTTGTTTATGAATAGTTGTGTGAAGAGACATGGTGTGCCTTGGCACAAACTTTCTTTTTAGCTGAGACCAAGTGAGAAAAGACAGCTTTATGATGTGCTTCAATTAGTCATGCTATGACACAAGAATTGGAGATGTATATTGGCTTTGTGCGTGAATATTATTGGAGAACAGAACCCTCAGAGCAATCACAATAGCAATAACATCATCTGCAACAATGAGGACTTGTCCCATGCAGTGAGGCTAGTTATATGAATACCTTTGCATTTTGCATCTTCTTCCCAGAGCCCTTAAGTGTGTTTTTTTTTGGTCCTGTCCGTGAGCTATCAAGCCATGGTCAATTTATGCCCCTTTTTTATGGTAGTTTCTGTGGCAGAGATTGGTAGTTCTTAAGCCTATAATATGCAGTCACCCGATCTAATATGTTTTAAACTGACATGATCTGCATAGTTATTGGTTATAAGCAATAATTATAGGTTATGGTATTGTAAATCATGGTTAAAACTATGTTGCTGGTGGAGATTTTGGCTTTCCTTGAGCTGTAGCAGGTAAGGTGATCACGTAAAAGCTGCCTCCAGATAGTTAAAGCTTGAAAAGAAAATGGATCGCTTTTGTTTACAGTTGGAATAAGTTTTCACTTTCCAATGCATCATCAAGTATGTTTGCGCAGTTTCTTATTGGTCCAAATTGATTGAAAAAACCGAACATTGAAAGTTAATGGTTTCGTTTTTGCGTAAAATGCACCAGAATAGCAATTCAATGCAACTTATCTCATTATCAAAACTTACGTCACGTAGATTAAAGCGGGCGAATGCTAGTGAAGTGATCAAACCCAGACGAGATCTAATCAATTGGCCATTCATGGATGCGTATTAACTTGAAGCTGACGCAACTTGGCTCGTTCAGACAACCTTCTATACAATACCGGAACGTCATTAAATAACTAGAATAGCCACCCGACCCCTAAGTCATCTTCATCAGGCACTAACAGGATTTCAATGGGTGTGCCAATGACATACTAATCATTCTTTCTCCTGATCGATAATCCGAAAGCCTCGCTCATGTCAAGCTCTTCTGGAGTTTGCCCATTTGGTAGTGCACAGTTAAAATGGTGCAACAAGATAGCTAGCAGCAGCTCCATACTTGCATCAGCAAATGCAATGCCCGAACATATCGTCCTACCAGATCCAAACGGAACAAAATGATAATCTGTCCCGATAAAATCGACTGACGATTCAAGAAATCTCTCTGGTTTAAATCTTTCCAAGTCTCTCCAATAATTCGGATCTCTTCCCATCGTCCCGGCATGGATGATGACCCTCGACTTCATGGGCACATCGTACCCACCGATCTTGCATCCATCATTTGGTTCTCTTGGGATTAGCGGCACCGGAGAGTAATATAAGCACTTCTGTGATAACTTCTTTCAGGTACTTGAGTGCTTTGAGATCCAATTCTTGCACGTCGCTCTTCTCTTTCAGGCCTCACGGACCTCGGCCTGCGCCTTTGTCATCACTCCCGGGTTTTTGAGTAATTCCGACATTGCCCATTCCACGGTTATTGCCGGAGCATCACTTACACCAGCAAATATATCCCAAATAGCATTATTAGTAAGAAGGGTTAGTAGTAATACCACGAAATACTCCAAATTGGTGCGCATGTGATAAATTTATCTCAAAATAATTTTTTGACCACAAAAAATCTCAAGCCGGTACACCCGTAACAAATTTACCATAAACTATTTTTTTGACCTTAAAAAACCTCAAATTGATACATTGGTGATAAATTTACCCTATGTTAAATTGGATTAATATCTCGAAAAACCACAAAACCGTTACACATGTGACAAATGGAGGATAAAATCCCAAATTGGTACATCCGTCAACTCAACTACTACATGTCATTTAACTCAGTAATTTCACGGTAAAATTTTACGGAAATTAACAAAAGGTAAAATTATTATAGGTGTACCATTTTTGAATTTTTTTTGTTGTCAAAAAATTAGTTTGTGGCGAAACTGTCACAGGTATACCAGTTTGGGATTTTTCGTGATATTAACACTAGTAAGAATGGGAGGATTTGCTTTTGTATGTCCAGACAAGGGAAAAGGACACCACAAAGTGTTATAACTTTTGTTTGGTGGGAAAATTGTTCAGAAAGTCCTAAACCTATTTTTTTTTTTATCAATTCAGTTTCAAATCTTTCAATTTTGTTAATTGAGTCCTAAACTTTTTCACTTCTTGCAAATTGAGTCAATCCGGCCAATTTTGATTGGAAAGTGATGACATGGACGCCAATCAGTTTACATGACACTAACTTGGACAATTTTAAAATTTTTTATTTTTATTTTTATTCTATTCTTATTCTTTTTCCTCCCCTTCTTCCTCCTCCAGCTGGCAATTAGATAGAGGGGAGAGTTAGCGAGGCTTGGCCTTGCCATGATTGGGTGAGGCTCAGCTTTGCTAGATCCGACGAGCTTGAGCCTCACCCACCTATGGCGAGGACGACCTTGCCGACCCTCCCCTCTGGCCTCGCTAGATCGGGCGAGGTGGCTGGGCGAGGTTGGACCTTGTCGGATCAGGCAAGGTCAAGGCTTGCTCGAGGCTGGCGAGGTTGACCTTGCTAGCCCTATCCTCTGGCCGATTGTCGAAGCTTGGAGACCGGCTGGAGGAGGAAGAAGGGGAGAAAGAAAAAGAAAAAGAAAAAAAGGAAAAAGAATAGAAAAGAAACAGAAAAAGTAAAATTTTCAAAAAAATATTAAAATATTATTAAAAATTATTCACGCCAACGCCATATAGGCTGGCCAACATCCACGTCAGCGGTTTCCGATCAAAATTAGCCGAATGGATTCAAATGGCAAGAAGTAAAAAGTTTTAGGACTTAATTAGCAAGAAGTGACAATGTTTAGCACTCAATTGGCAAAATTAAAAGATTTAGGACTGAATTGGCAAAAGTGCAATATGTTTAGGACTTTTTAGACAAATTTCCCTTTGTGCTCACTTTGAGTACCATAATTTTTTTTTTCTGATCACTCAAGCTAACTTCTAAAAAATCGTTCACTTGAATACCACAACTCTTTTTAAAAATGTTTGTCACAAGTGCCAAAACTCAGACGTGTGCCAAGTGTTTTTTGCAAATCATGGTTACTCGAGTGAACGGTTTTTAGAATTCATGACATTCAAGTGATTGAAAAAATTATGACACTTAAGTGAGCGTCATAGGAAAATAATGGCACTTGTGATGTCCTTATTTTTTCGGGGCAATAAAATCACTACTAATGTTGAAAAAAGAAGAAGCAAAAAAGATAGTAAGTTTAAGTCGCGTACCAAGAGGACACCTTTGAGGTTGTTCATCGTAAGATGAAATCCGGTTTCGGAGGACTCCTGCATCCGCAGGAGGATATCGGCAAAGTCTTCCTTGACCGAACTCTCTTCTCGGGTACTACTCATGGTGTCTCTCTCCTTCCTGTGATCATTTACAATACAATCCATGGTTTCATTGTATTTTTTCCGGATCCCGTCTAGCTTCCATTTCGTCCGGTTCACGTGATGCAGAATTCTACACGACGGGAATATATCCGCGACGCTGAACCCGCCGGACGGCTTCACTCCTCCTTTAAGAGCCAAAAGGAGTTCATCCTTTTGCTTGCAGCTCTCACCGAATGTTGCCTTCAAAACTATGGCCATTAGGCATGAAGAAATCTTGTTGCTGAGATTGGAAGGGTGACCCCACAACGAGCCAATGAAGTCGATCAGATTCCTCATCTCATCTTTCTCTAATCGATCGGAAAAGCTGCACGCGTTTGGTGCTCAGAAGCTCCGACACACAAATCCTTAGGATCTGCCTCCAGTAGTCTCCATGAGGAGCAAAGATCAAGCTTGAGTTCACGTCGACCATCATCATCTTGACGGATTGAAACAGCGGCCTTGCACGAAGTTGATCTCCTGGGTCTTCAAGACCTCCTTGGCAGCTTCACGACTCGAAAGGACTATGACTGTGAGCTCGCCGGCTTTAAGGCGGTAAATCGGACCATAGACTCTGGCTAGGTTGTTCAGTTGATTGTGCGGCATTCAGGGCCTATTAACTGGTGCAAATTTCCAATGAGTGGCAATTTCTTCAGCCTGGGCTGTAAGTTCAGATTCTAGATTGAGTTCTTTGCAGTATCTGCTTAGAAGAATTTAATCATCATCTTGAACAGAGAGAGAGAACAAGGGATGATGGTGACAAAACGGCACAGATGAAGAAGCATTGTGAACACTTCTGTCAGCTCTTTGGTGTTCGGGGGAGTAATTGATCCATGCAAGAACATGCAATCAAATCAGCAAGGTATAGCGATCTCAAATGGATACTTTTTTGAACTTCTTAAGACTTCCGCTCGACCTTGTTTCACACGATGTCCCCACCTCTTGACTTGTTTATGCAGCAGTTTTTATCTACGCCACTCAAAAGTTTTAAATGGGACTTGCTACAGAATAACGATGCCCTGCAGACCACAAATTGCCATTCAATGGGAATTGACTGTTATATAATAAATTTAAGATCTTTTGAACAATTTCTTCAAATTTAAGATCCCGACTCCGTCACTGCTAAATCTAGGATTGTGGGCATGCCATAACCAGATTTGGGCATGGCCGTGACCGAGCAACCTTAGTAACTGCTGTTGCCTTGAGCACTGTCGCACAACTTAGCATGATTTTTAAATTTTCTTTAGCTGTATGTTTAGGTTAATGTTTCAGCATATAGAATTAATAAGCAAAACCTTATAATTTTAATTTATGTCTTTTGCTGCCGTCGTATGCTGAGAAGACATTCACTGGATTTGCTTACATCATTTGTTTTGTCTCGTACTTATTTGATGTAGGGAAATAATTAAATGCCAATTACAAACCAACAAACAATGTGTAAGGTGATGGAAATAAAAGAATATTCATCATCATGCCTGCTGCCTAGTCCGAAAAACAAACCTTACGCAACATATCGCGACAAAAGAATCACCAAAGGAAACAAATGTTTTGTTGTCTTGTAGTGCAAATTCCGCCTGAAAAATTGACCTCGGTGACGAATTTTTGTCGCCCTTGATTAGTCTATGGCGACAAAAATAAATTTATCGCCTTTGAGCAAGACAACCTTATTTTGCCGCCTTCAGTTTTCAAAGCCGATAAATTTCCTTGCTCGTCACCTTAAATAGTCAAGGCGACAAATAGGAAACAAAGGTGACAAAAAACAAAAAACTTATCACCTTAGACAAAGGCGAAGAAGCAAACGCAACAAATGATTCACGAAAAAAAATTGTCGCCTCTACCTGGGTAACTAAAATTTGGACCTTCTGTCACCTTAGCCAATTTCTTTTTTTTTTTTTCATTGAGTTAAGGAATCAAAATTGAGATTGTGTGGTCGTGGTCAAAATGTATGGGACCACATAATGTGGCTTAATCAAAATGATGTTCTTTTTCTTAGGGAAAAGAATTTTCAGTGTTAGATTAAACAATTAATCCTATAGCGTACAAGTGAAACTATTTCAATACATCCATGATAACTTTAAATGCTTATATTATAATCTACGGGAACATCAACTCATGAAATATTTAAGCCTGAAGGTGTGAAATTCATGATACACCTTGACAAATTTGTTTAAGAGAAGTGAAAATAACTTAACAAAGGAGTGGTAAAGCCACATAAATTTGTTTTAAGAGAGGTGAAAATAACTTAACAAAAGAGTAGTAAAGCCATATGACACGATGCATAAGTAATGCCCACAAACGCATGCGCGTGCGAGCACACACATATACATGATTTGATCAACTCAACCTGGGCTACCTTCTCCAAGATCGTGGGTGCAATGCTTTTTAAGCATGACATCACCTAAAAGTATATTGCGCACGCTATGGACTATTAATCATGAGTTCTACATGCTGTATCTTCTATTTTTATGCAAGGTGATTTGGACGAAATATTGTGATCTCATCTTCCGTTTACTTCAATTCTTAAAGAGAGCACGTGGAATGTATTACTCATTATGTGCTCTGTAGGTGATAATTGTTCAAAAAATCATAAATCTACTGTGTATCAGTCAATTCAGTCATAAATTTTTCAATTATGCTAATTTAGTCATAAACCTTTTGACGAGTTGCGAATTTAGTCCCAAACCTTTCTTTGTGTCAATTTAGTCCTAAACCTTTTGAAAATTTATTAATTTAGTCATAAATCTATTATTCGGATATTTGGCTAGAATGATTATATTGACAAATTGTCAAAATGTTTAGAACTAAATTGATAAATCATAAAAAATTATAGGATTACATTGGCATAATTGAAAGATTTGGTACTAAATTGGAAAATCGTTAAGAAGTTTTAAATTAAATCGATAGAATTAAAAGGTTTATGACTAAATTGCCCTCCGTACAATTAATTTCTGACTTCTTGGACAATTTTCCTTGCTCTGTAGTAAAGCAAACAACTATATAAGACAATGACATCCGGCTAACTTTTTTGAGGTAATGTCAATAATTAAAACCAAAGTCAAAGATTCTAGATATCATATGATAAAAATATATCGTTTTCAGAGCACTACCCTTCGTGTATCGTGACACGCACATTCAGTTAGGTGACCTAAAAATTACGATGTCTTTTATTCAGAATGCTTCATAAGTGCCTCTAGAGCACTCTTTCATAATGACCGTTTCTGATGTAGTTT
The DNA here is from genome assembly GCA_031216285.1 of Syzygium syzygioides. NCBI lineage: Eukaryota > Viridiplantae > Streptophyta > Magnoliopsida > Myrtales > Myrtaceae > Syzygium > Syzygium syzygioides. The sequence continues at coordinate 20,551,891 of CM062245.1, read as the reverse complement.
AAAGTAAAAAAAAGAAAAGAAGAAAAGCCAAAGAATTACTCTAAAGAGTATTCATACTAAAAGAAGGATTAAAAACTCTACAATAAATGTGAAGGGAAATACATACTTATACGAATGTTAGCATGTCCATTGACACATAATTATTTTATAATTATTTAAAATTCCAATTATATTTGTAAATCTTGCCTGAATAGTCAATTGGCAATATTTTATTTAGAATCCAAAATAATGTATAGTTTTTTTTGTAGAAAACAGGTCTTTTAGATGTTTGATAGCTGATATGTTGTATCCCACGAGTGCATCAAGTCGTTCACCCTCTCTTGCTGCGCGTTTGGTTGGCAGGACTAGTTATTCTATTCCCATTTTGTACCAAGTGAAATAGTTATTCGCCGGTTTGGTTTAGAATAGCATAATCATTCTTAGAAGTCGAAATACCATAATTATTTATAAACTATCATAATTTTTTATTTCATGCAAATATGGTAAATAAAATATGGACCATAGTCTTACCATGACTATTTGATACTACAAACCGAATTATTACATCATGTTAGTTATTCCATTCCAACGCATGGCAATGGATGGGTCATGAAGATGCCAGGGGTCATCAACCCATCAATAGACGGTGGTTTGGATGATGTCCAGACTCGCTTTAGATTAAGTACGGGGATAGTGGCAATGGATGACCCGACTCTCTTCCCAGTATTAATGCGTTGTTATCTATTTCTTCTTGGGTGCTTATTTTAATACTTGGAAGATGGAGTTTATAAGAAAGATGCGTATATAAATTATTTAATGTTGTTAATTTCCGTTCTCATATGACGTGATTATCTTATTATGTTTCCGCACGATTAAAAGTGAAATAAATAATTTAACAAAAGATCTCGTATTGCGCTCGATGTTCAGGCGCTTCACTCTTTATCTATACATATTTGCATCGAAGGAAAGGACATGAACCGAAAGGATTTTCATAAAAAGTAGATAATGTTTGGTAGACACCATGTAAAATACTTTGCGAAGGAATTTTTAAGAATAAGGAAATAAAATAATAGAAGGAGAATGGAGGAACTTGTAGTAGCAGCTCAGGCAAGCGGTGCAACAGTATCACTAGTACCAACGTCACATGACCCTAGGCGAAATGTTATCGAGGTCAAGTGACCCCAGTCAAGCGACACCAGGTTGCGCAACGCTGGGGGGCTGCATGAATAGGGAATGCGAGGCTGGACCCTCGGTGTGCTAGATCTAGAGTTGTGTGACCTTGTGCAAGCTAGATCTAGCATCAAGCAATCCTTGGCGAAGCTTACTAGAGTCACGTGACCCTCGACAAGCTAGATCTAGCATCAAGCGACCCATGGTGAAGCTTGCCAGTGTCACACGATCCTCGATGAGCTAGATCTTGCATCGAGTGACCATCGGTGAAGCTCTCTGTTGGCGTGATTTTCTCTCCTATTTTTGGAAAGGAGATTTGTAAATATTGTATTCCTATAATTCCTGGGTGTCTTCCCTTTTTTGGTGATCTTCCTCTTCTGGTTGCTTGTTTCCTTTGTTGTAGCAACCTTTCCTGTATATATGGTTGAACAATGGCAGATGGTCCAACACAACAAAATAACAAAAAAGAATGAGAGTTTTTTGTCCAACGACATAGGTACGTTACCGAACCTCGTTAACCTTTTGTGTCTTTGTGTGATTGTTTGATTTTCTACATGGTATCAGAGCGGGTTATGACCCTGATTATTTGAAGAACCCGTCTCGTCCACGTCTTCTTTGGGCATCGGCTATTGGGTGGGTGTCACGCCTTGAGCCCCATCGAGTGCGCGACACCCTCCACTGGCCGATAAGTGCGACGTCCCGGGTTGTTGCTGACCTCACTTACGAACATCAGAGATTTAATCTACTCAGCGGAAACCATTTACACCCTGACAAAAAAAAATTGGGGAGAATAGGGAGAATGCATATAACTATTTCATTTCCTTCTTATACCAAATATTTACATCCTTACAACAACATTCAACATAAACATGCACACCGTCTTACAATAAACCAACACACGGTAAGTCGATGACTTGGACTCGTTCGAACCCAAAAATGGTGCTCCTCAAAAAGTTAATTCGTTCACTCATACTCTAACCCCTACGCCCTTTGCTAGGTGTCCATTCTGAGTCTGATTTCCTCGTCCTCTGAGTATGAGTCCCCTTGTACCGTCCCATTGGAAACTCTAAAACTACTAACTCAGTGTGCACTGGGACTCGAAATTGTTCCAGTGGCAGTGGTGGAATATTCATAGATCCGTTCGGAGTTATGAAATTGTTGATTGAAACAGTCGTGAGACACTTGTCAGTAAATTCACCCTTAAACCCCACCTAGGCTATCACGTACCTCCAGACAATTTCATGCAATACAACCACACACGTACAATTATCACATAGCAGCCACATCAACCGAGACATACCTGAGCTTTTCCAGCGTGCAACCTGCACGTTAGCCACCACCAATATATCATCAATCACATGCGCGATTTACTTTTTATTTCATGCGCTCAATCTCGGCTTATCATGTTTCTTTCTCAATCCTCGCCAGTGACCCACGTAAATGTACAAGCCTCAGGTCCACTATGACCACATATCTCAATACTTCAGGCTCACATAAACGTACATGCCTCAGGCTAGCAGTCTTTAGGTAATACCGGGCATTGTCCTGCGTAAACGTACAAGCCTCAGGACAGCACAATTTCCACGATTTCACATACCGTACCACGCACTATTTCTCGTTCTTTCACACGTGCAACATTCACTTGCCACTTAACTGATCAATCACACGTGACCCGTGCACGTAATAATTACACGCAATTCATGCTCACTCAGCATATAACATGGCCAATAATAATAATTAAAATAATCTGGCCCACGCGTACACCCAACAGGCATAATTAAGTCAACCAATTGCACAATCACACATTTAATTTCACCACCACAACCTAATTATAATTCAAATGCACGTAAAATACAGAAATCATTATTTTTCTCTAACCAAATGACCTCAAATCGATTCAGGTCCTTCACGAGCTTTTTTGCCATAAATTCTCGGTTCTAAAAACCCAACTTGTGACCCGATCGGCCATCATAGCCCCATGAACAGTAGTTCACAGTCCACTATTATTCTGAATTTTCCAATAAAAATTTTCCAGTTTCAATTCTAAGGCCCGCCACATAATTTCACTCCTAAATCATGCAATTCCGCACCTACCCTATGCCCGGTTTCACCCAAAATCGCCCGTCGATACCCGAAATCCTAAATTGGGTTTAGAGTGCGACTTACCTGCGTTTTAGACTATCGCGGCTAGAACGGAGAGCGGCGGCACTAAATCGGGGACGGCGGCGATGGTGTACGGCTCTTGGATGGCGGTGATCGGCTTGGGCGGCGACGGCATGGCTTGGGCGGCGATTGGCAGAGAGAGAGAGAGAGAGAGAGAGAGAGAGAGAGAGAGAGAGAGAGAGAGAGAGAGAGAGAGAGAGAGAGAGTGAGTCTACGGTGGGGGGGAAACTCACGGCAAAAGAGGGAGAGAAACGAGAGAGAGAAATGGGTCTTCTTGACCTAAATAGTGTAATTGACCCAACTTGGCTAATTATCAAAATGCCCTCGTCTAATTTTTTTGATCCGATGGTCCAGATTCGATCTTATCTTGAAATCGACGGCCCAAATCGAATCTTACCAAAAATATCTAAGGGTATACTTGTAATTTCTCAAAAAGTCCAAGGGCAAAATTGTCCAATCAAAAAGTTAGGGAAAAATGACCAAAATGCCCTTTGCCCACAAAATTATCCCTTTATTAATTCATAGGGGTAAAATGATCCGATTCTCCGTTTCTCATCAAAATCAAGTTTTTTTGAAGGATTCGGGCGCAACAAAAATTGCACGTTACTACCACAACGTCGTCCTAACGTCCCGTTGTGACTTCCAAATTTTCCGGTGTTTGATTTGGGCTAAATTAAATAATTAAATTCTATTAAATGTAACTCGAGTGTTTCTTAAACTAACGGGCGGCTTGTTTGGGAAATTCGCATATTCGACTCGTGATTGATAATATATCGAGTCACGTGAAAGTCCGTTCGGTTCGTGACAATTTCGGTTATTATTAAAATCGCGGGGATCAATCGCTAGATCCGTGGGGTACGATCGTTCGGTATAAGTTCAGGATAATTCGTTAAGTCATTTCGTGGTCCGGCGGAATCACCCGCGATCCACTACTATGACAGTGGCGAACTGATCCTTAATTACCCTTAGATCGGCCAACAGTGGTTCAAAATATCATCTCAGCGATTTCATGGTCAAAATTAAATTCACGATTAAATTTTCTAATAGTCGTACGGATTTAATTCCCTAATTAGCCTTTCCCCAATGGTTAGTATCTCATGAATGATCAGTTCCGAGCGAAAATCAACTGTGAATACATTTATAAAACTCAATAATTTATAAATCCCAAAGGGTTAATATCACGAAAAACCCTAAACTGGTACACTTGTGACAGATTTACCCAAAACTATTTTTTTTACCATAAAAAACCCCAAACTGGTACATCTGTGACAATTTTACCCCAAACTATTTTTTTGACCACTAAAAATCGCAAACTGGTACATCTGTGACAATTTTACCCTGAACTAATTTTTTTATATTATTTTTTTATTTTTTCGAATTTTTTTTAGTTTTTCTTATCTTATCTTTTTCCTTTCCTTTTCTTTTTTTTTCCCTTTATCTTTAATCTCAAGCAAAAAAAATTCAGGAAGTGTGAATTTGGTAAGGCATATTAAATTGAAATTAAATTCGTAAGTTTGTATCTATAATTTTTTTCTTTATAATTTCTTACTATATCAATTAGAAATAGTACAAAAAATTCTTCTTGCATTTTATTTATTATATATTTCAAGTGATCATATTGATTTATGAATTGCCATGCACATATAATATCTCTCATCTTATATATAAAATATATTATTTTTGTAAATTAATCTTTTAAATTAAATTGGCAAGCAAGACGTATAGAAATTATTGATTAGCTGTACTCCAAGCTTAGGTAACAAGCTTGCGTTGGACCCCATCAATTTGCCTATCCACTTGCACCCAAAAATAAGAAAGACACAACAACAATATAATACCTTTTTCGCGAGACATTTAAATGTAGAAAAAAGTGGTTGGCATGAAAATTCATGCATATAAAAGAAAGTCTTTCATTTAGTGTTTATGTTTTTTTTTGGGTCAAAATGTAGCATTTATGTTACGTGTCACGTTATTGTGGTATCATTTACAATATAACAATCCATTATTGGTCCAATGAAGATGAAGGAAAAAAAAAGGAAAGGAAAGGAAAAAGAAAAGAAAAGAAAAACTAAAAAAATGCGAAAAATAAAAAAAAATAATATTAAAAAATTAGTTCGGAGTAAAATTATCACAAGTTTACTAGTTTGAGGTTTTTGATGGTTAAAAAAATAGTTCGGGGTAAAATTGTCATAGGTGTACTAGTTTGGGATTTTTGGTGATCAAAAAAATAGTTCGGGGTAAAATTGTCACAGATATACCAGTTTGGGGTTTTTTATTGTCAAAAAAATAATTTGGGGTAAATCTGTCCTAAGTGTACTAGTTCAGAGTTTTTCGTGATATTAACCCAATCCCAAATGGACAAATTTTTGGGACGTCACAATTCTTCTCTCCTTACAGAAATTTCGTCCTCGAAATTTACAAATCTCCCCACCACTCAGAAATTACAAATCTTACTACTGCTCAAATAATTGGGGCTATTGACATTGCATCATCTTTTCATTTTCCCAAGTTACGCCTTCAGTCCCGTGATGTTCCTAGATAACTTTGACCATCGGGATTATCTTGTTCCTTAGAACTCGTTCTTTGCGATCTTCGATTCTTACCGATCTCTCAACATATGACACTTTGTCATCTATCTCTATTTCCTCATAGTTCAGCACATGCGTAGGGTCCAGTTCATATTTCTTTAACATTGATACGTGGAACACATTGTGCACTTGCGATAGATTTGGTGGAAGTGCAAGACAATATGCTAACTCTCCGATCCTTTCCAATATCTCAAATGGTCCCATGTACCGCAGACTCAACTTCCCTTTTTTACCAAACCTGGATAATCCCCTCATGGACGATGCCTTAATAAAAACATGATCCTCGACTTGAAACTCCAAAGGTCTTCGCCTTTGGTCTGCATAACTCTTTTGACGGCTTTGTGCTGTCCTCAACCTTTCGCGAATAATCTTAACTGCCTCAATCAACTGTTCGACTAACTCTGGTCCAATTATATCCCTTTCTCCTACTTCGTCCTAGCACATGGGCGTTCTACAAGCCCTACCATATAGCGCTTCAAAAAGCACCATTCCAATGCTCTGTTGAAAATTATTATTATAGGTAAACTCTATTAAGGGCAGTTGCTCATCCCACTTACCCTGAAAATCCAGCACACATGCCCGAAGCATATCCTTTAGAGTCTGAATTGTCCTTTCAGACTGGCTATCTGTCTGAAGATGGTACGCTGTATTAAACTGTAACTTGGATCCTAAAGCCGTCTATAGACTTTTCCAAAAATTGGCGATAAATGTAGGATCACGATCAGAAGTTATTAACACTGGTACCCCATACAAACGAACTATTTGCTGTACGAACAACTCAGTATACCGATCTAATGCAAAATCCTTTCGCACTGCCAAAAAGTGTGCCGACTTGGTCAGTCTGTCGACAATCACCCAAATAGTGTCATGGCCTCTTTGGCTCCTTGGCAATCCCGACACAAAGTCCATGGTTATATGCTCCCATTTTCACTCTGGGATTTCCAATGGTCGCAACAATCCCCCGGGTTTACAATGTTGCACTTTCACTTGTTGACATGTTAGGCACTTAGCCACGTGCTTAGCGATGTCCGCCTTCATACCATTCTACCAATAGTATTGTCTCAAATTTCGATACATTTTAGTATTGCCCAGGTGTATACTATAACTGCTACGATGCGCTTCTGACAGAATCTCTTCCTTAAGCTCCGCATCGTCAGGCACACACAAACGTCCTTGGAACTTCAATATCCTGTCCTCGGATACTTGGAAGTCCGGTTTTCTTTTAATAGCATCCATCTCCATAATCTTTTGTATCTCTGAGTCCGTAGACTGTAAGGCCTTAACCTTTGCCTGAATTTCCGGTTCAATTCTGAGTATAGCCAGCAAGCTCGAGACCTGATTTACTTCAAATCTAAACTTCGAATCTCACGCTTCTTCTAACAGTGTCCACTCCTTAACCATCAAATGAGCTATGCTTGACTTACGACTCAAAGCATCGGCTACCCGATTTGCCTTTCCGGGGTGATAAAGAATTTCATAGTCATAATCTTTCAACAACTCCATCCATCGACGTTGCCTCATTTTAACTCCTTCTGAGAAAACGGGTACTTGAGGCTTTGATAGTCTGTATAAATTTGAAACCTTTCTCCACATAAATAGTGTCGCCAAATTTTCAAAGCGAACACTATTGCTGCCAATTCCAGATCGTGCGTCGGGTAATTCAACTTATACCGTCTTAATTGTCTCGATGCATAAGCCACTACCTGTCCATGTTGCATGAGTACACATCCCAACCCTTTCAACGACGCATCACTATATATCTTGTACCCTCCAGGTCCTGATGGGATAGTCAACATCGGTGCCATTGTCAACTTATGTTTTAATTCCTGAAAACTCCTCTCACATTTATCAGTCCATTCAAATTTCGTTTCCTTTTTCAATAAATGGGTCAACGGTATTGCTGTTACTGAAAATCCTTCCACAAATCGATGGTAATATCCCGCTAAACCCAGAAAACTCTGAACCTCTGTTACCGTCGTTGCTCTAGGCCACTTTATCACAACTTCAATCTTCGATGGGTCAACGGAGATTCCTTCCCCATAAATTACATGACCAAGGAATACTACTCAACTGAGCTAGAATTCACATTTGCTAAGCTTAGCATATAGTGCATTCTCCCTTAAAGTTTGTAGTACTCGATGCAAATGATACTCATGCTCTTCTAGGCTCTTCGAGTATACCAATATATCGTCTATAAACACGATCACAAATTGATTTAAGAATTCTTTGAACACCTGATTCATCAGATCCATAAAGGCAGCAGGGGCGTTTGTTAATCCAAACGGCATTACAATGAACTCGTAATGTCCATACCTCATTCTGAACGCTGTTTTCGGTATATCCTCCTTTCTAATCCTCAATTGGTGATATCCCGTTCTCAAGTCAATTTTAGAGAACACTGAAGCCCCTTGCAGCTGATCAAACAAATCATTAATCCTCGGTAAAGGATATTTGTTCTTAATCGTCACTTGATTCAGCTGTCTGTAATCAATGCACAACCTCAATGATCCATCTTTCTTTCTGAAAAATAACACCGGTACTCCTCACGGAGACGCACTGGGATGAATAAATCCCTTATCTAACAATTCCTGCATTTGCACTTTTAACTCTTTTAACTCTGACAATGACATCCTGTAAGGTGCCTTCGAGATTGGCTCGGTTCCGGGTGCCAATTCGATTACAAATTCTAACTCTTTTGCTGGTGGCAATCCCGGCAATTCCTGAGGAAACACATCGGGATATTCGCACACCACAGCTATGTCCTCAAGTCTCGGCTCCTCAGCTGTTGAATCAACTACTGCCGCTAGAAATCCCTGACAACCTTTACTTAGCAACCGTCATTTCTAACGGTGAAATTCACGGAATCGAGGGTCCTCCTCGACTTCCCACAAATTTAAATTCCGGATGTCCAATGGGATTAAATTGGATCACCCTGCTATTGCAATCCATAACAGCCTTCTGCTTAGATAACCAGTTCATTCCTACTATCACATCAAAATTGTACATGTCTAGAACCGCTAAATTAATTTTCTCCTCCCTATCCCTAATCACGATCTTGCAATTTGCACATTGCAAAGAAACTAGCATTTTGTCATTCAAGGGAGTTGTCACACATAACACTACATCAAGTAATTGCGGTTCTATTCCAATCAACTCAACAAACTGTTTCGATATGAAAGAATGTGACGCCCCAGGGTCAAATAAAGCATACGCAGCATGGTTGCACAGAGAAATCGTACCTGTGATAACCCCTGGTGCGTTCTCAGCCTCTCGTCTGGCCATCGCATATACTCGTCCTTGCACTTGAGGCCTATTCTGGTTTGTCGTATGGGCAGCTCCAATTTGATTTTCGTTCCGAGGTGGCGGCAACATGGGCAGTCTACCCTATCTGGGATTGGGGCAAGTCCTTATGTGGTGGCCAAATCCTCCACATCTAAAACACGCTCCACCCCTGGTTGGACAAGGTCTATTTCCATATCTACCTCCATAACTTCTACACGGACTATTAAAATTCCGGACTAGCTTCCCAATATTCCTCTTAACTGGAGGAGTAAAACACCTATTATCCATCATCGGCCTCTTTCCAGGGTTACGATTGTCCCTACCCTGCACAAACCTCGACCCAGAGGTGGCGGCTCTATCCACCTGTTCTCGCTCCAAAATCTGGGCCCTATCAAACATTTCCTCATAAGTCCCCAGATTTACCAGTAACAACTAGCTACGTATATCAGCCCTCAATCAGCTTCGAAATCTTCGCGCCTTATCCTCGAGATACTCTATCATTCTTGGCGTAAATTTGACAGTCTCGCAAATTCTGCCTCATATTGATCCACCGTCATCTGACCCTGATGGAGTCTCATAAACTCTGCTAGCTTTCTTTCCTTAGCATTGGCCGATAAATATTTCTCATTAAAGTTATCAGTAAAAACAGCCCAAGTCCTAGCTGTGCCTTTCGGAAAAATCCTATCTTTGGTGGCTTTCCACCAGTCATTTGCATTATCTTACAATTGATACACCGCCAGAGTTACCCTCTCATTATCATTACACTCCAGCACCTCAAAAGCCTTCTCGAACTCCTTTACCCATCGAGGTGCAGTATCAGAATCACCTTTCCCAGCAAACTTAGGCAGTTTCAGCTTTATAAACTGTTCTACTAACTAATGCATTGGTCTATTCACAACTCCTTGTCCTTGATTCTCATGATTAATGACAGTAGCAGCAGCCACAGGGGCCTCAACAAGTTAAGCAATCTTAGCAGCTCTTTCCTGAGTCTGCTATCTTAATAGATTTCCGATCTGTTCCAACGTCCTCATAATGGCTTCCATTCTAGGGTACTCAGTAGGTCTAACTTCCACTTTGGGGTCCACTGCAGCTCCAGCATCAACCCCAAGATTTTCTATCGCTCCAACACTCTAAGGTCCCCTACGGCTCTAGCTCAAGCACGACCTCTAACCCTGGTTGCTCTACCTACGCCCCTTCTAGGGACTCTACCTACGCCTCTCCCTTTACTGCTCATCGTCACAATTCTACCACTCTCCTACCTGCTATAATTCCACTTATGAATTAGTAATCTAAGCCAACTAGATCAATTTGATTCTAAGTAGTGAATTAACACAATAATTCACTTAGCAGGCATATAATCATAACAACATTCAATGCACTTAATTAATCACAACAAACAATATGGAGGCACGTGTAGCTCATTTCGCACTTTGGCTCACTAAAGTCTCCCTAATTTCTATCCTAAATCTTTGCTCCTTATCACTTCAAACTTCGACCAGTCCAGATCGAGCTATCTTTGCTTCGATATCAATTCAAACTGGGATGTCACGCCCCGAGCCCCATTGAGCGCGCGACACTCTTCACTAGTTGATAAGTGCGACGTCCCAGGTTGTCGCCGACCTCACTTACGAACATCAGAGATTTAATCTACTTAGCGGAAACCATTTACACCCTGACGAATAAAAACTTGGGGAGAATAGGGAGAATGCACATAACTATTTCATTTCCTTCTTATACCAAATATTTACATCCTTACAACAACATCCAACATAAACATGCACACCGTCTTATAATAAACCAACACACCGTAAGTCGATGACCTGGACCCGTTCGAATCCAAAAATGGTGCTCCTCAAAAAGTTAATTCGTTCACTCATACTCTAACCCCTACGCCCTTTACTAGGCATCCATTCTGAGTCTGATTTCCTCGTCCTCTGAGTCTGAGACCCCTTGTACCGTCCCATCGGAAACTCTAAAACTACTAACTCGATGTGCACTGAGACTCCAAATCGCTCTGGTTGCGGCGGTGGAATATTCATGGATCCGATCGGGGTTCTGAAATTGTTGGTTGAAATAACCGTGAGACACTTATCAATAAGTTCACCCCTAAACCCCACCTAAGCTATCACGTATCTCCAGACAATTTCATACAATACAACCACACACGTGCAATCATCACATAGCAGACATATCAACCGAGACATACCTGAGCCTTTCTAGCATGCAACCTGCACGTTAGCCACCACCAATATATCATCAATCACATGCGCGATTTACTTTTTATGTCATGCACTCAATCTCAGCTTATCATGTTTCTTTCTTAATCCTCACCAGTGACCCACGTAAACGTACACGCCTCAGGTCCACTGCGACCACATATCTCAATACTTCAGGCCCGTGTAAACGTACACGCCTCAGGCCGTGTTTCTTGCCCGCGTAAATGTACACGCCTCAGGCTCAACACCTACCACCTACTATGCAACCTGCATTGAAGTACACGTCTCGGGCTGGCAGTCTTCCGGTAATACCGGGCATTGTCCCGTGTAAACGTATACACCTCAGGACGGCACAATTTCCACGATTTCACATACCGTACCACGTACTATTTCTCGTTCTTTCACACGTGCAACATTCACTTGCCACTTAACTGGTCAATCACACGTGACCCGTGCACACAATAATTACACGCAATTCATGCTCACTCAGCATATAACATGGCCAATAATAATAATTAAAATAATCTGGCCCACGTGTGCACCCAACAGGCATAATTAAGTCAACCAATTGCACAATCACACATTTAATTTTACCACCACAACCTAATTATAATTCAAACATACGTAAAACACAGAAATCATTATTTTTCTCTGACCAAATAACCTCAAATCGATTCAGGTCCTTCACGAGACTTTCTTGCCATAAATTCTCAACTCTAAAAATCTAACTTGCGATATGATTGGCCCATAACAGCCCCATGAACAGTAGTTCACAGTCCACTATTATTCTGAATTTTTCAACAGAAATTTTCTGATTTCAATTCTAAGGCCCGCCACATAATTCCACTCCTAAATCATGCAATTCCGCACTTACCTTATGCCCGGTTTCACCCAAAATCACCCATCGATACCTGAAATTTTAAATTGGGTTTAAAGCGCGACTTACCCGCGTTCTAGACTATTGCGACTAGAATAGAGAGCAGCGGCACTAAATCGGGGACGACGGCGATGGTGTACGGCTCCCGGGTGGCGGCGATCGGCTTAGGCAGCGACGGTGCGGCTTGGGCGGCGATCGGCAGAGAGAGAGAGAGAGAGAGAGAGAGAGAGAGAGAGAGAGAGAGAGAGAGAGAGAGAGAGAGAGAGAGAGTGAGTCTACGGTGGGGGGGAAACTCATGGCAAAAGGGGGAGAGAAACGAGAGAGAGAAATGGATCTGCTTGACCTAAATAGTGTAATTGACCCAACTTGGCTAATTACCAAAATGCCCTAGTCTAATTTTTTTGATCCGATGGTCCAGATTCGATCTTATCTTGAAATCGACGACCCAAATCGAATCTTACCAAAAATATCTAAGGGTATACTTGTAATTTCTCAAAAATTCCAAGGGCAAAATTGTCCAATCAAAAAGTTAGGGCAAAATGACCAAAATGCCCTTTGCCCACAAAATTATCCCTTTATTAATTCATAGGGGTAAAATGATCCGATTCTCCGTTTCTCATCAAAATCAAGTTTTTTTGAAGGATTCGGGCGCAACAAAAATTGCACGTTACAACCACAACGTCGTCCTAACGTCCCGTTGTGACTTTCAAATTTTCCGGTGTCCGATTTGGGCTAAATTAAATAATTAAATTCTAGTAAATGTAACTCGAGTGTTTCTCAAACTAACGGGCGGCTTGTTTGGGAAATTCGCATATTCGACTCGTGACTGATAATATATCGAGTCACGTGAAAGTCCGTTCGGTTCGTGACAATTTCGGTTGTCATTAAAATCACGAGGATCAATCGCTAGATCCGTGGGGTACGATCGTTCGATATAGGTTCAGGATAATTCGTCAAGTCATTTCGTGGTCCGGCTGAATCACCCGCGATCCACTACTATGACAGTGGCGAACTGATCCCTTATTACCCTTAGATCGGCCAACAGTGGTTCAAAATATCACCTCGGCGATTTCATGGTCGAAATTAAATTCACGATCGAATTTTCTAATAGTCGTACGAATTTAATTCCCTAATTAGCCTTTCCCCAATGGTTAGTATCCTAGGAATGATCAGTTCCGAGCGAGAATCAACTGCGAATACATTTATAAAACTCAACAATTTATAAATTTCAAATGGACAAATTTTCGGGATGTCATAGTGGGCACCATGGCAGATTCGAAATGAGAATCTAGAAAACTTCCTGACACAGGTGCAGGCTTTGGATCAGAATTAGCAAAGGCTTTGGTGCATGAGGGAATCAACCAATGTCTTACATCTATTTTGCTAAATGGAAGGAATTTTCTCCCATGGTTGCAGGCAGTGACCATCGCGCTTGGAGGTCAATCGTGGCTAGGACATATTACTAGGCAAACTAAAGCCCTCGATGAAACTCATCCAAAGTTTGAAGAATGGTAAGCAATCGATCACAATGTTATGACTTGGATCTTCAACTCAATGGAGCCTAAAATCCATGAGATTTTTGCTTACTCAGATTTGGCCAAAACATTGTGGAATTCGTCATCTGAGATGTATGGTCAAGCCAGTAATGCATCTTGTTACGGAAACATAGCAGAATCCCGATACTTTTTGCCTGGAGAGATCACCAAAAGGGAGCCTAAGTTTGAGTCTGTTAACATATCTAGTTGAATCCACTTTTACTCAAAAGTTTAAGCTAGTGAGTTATAGGCTAACTATGATATATTAACTGCTCTACACCACATTAATTCTCAGTTCGAGGATTTCTTTAACACAATTCACACGTACATCCTAAAAATCTCCCCTTCATGTGAGGGGCTGGAATTGCCATCGAGGGGCTGACAGATGAAAGGGCAGCGGATGCAATCCTGTTACAAAGGTCATCTCGTGTCACTAGATCCTCAACTCGTCTTCGGGATTTTACTACTTATTATTCAGTTCAACATCCTATTCAAGAATTTGTTGGCTGTGAAAAAATCTCTCACAATTTTTTGAGTTACTTATCTATCATTGAAGAACAATAAGAACCTCACAACTATGAGGAAGCAAGGGAAAGAGCCGTTTGGGTTGGTGCGACGAATGATGAACTTCAAGCTTTGGATTGAAATCATACTTGAAAACTGGTACAACTTCCAAAAGGGAAGAAGATAGTTGGTTGCCGATGGATCTATAAGATCAAATACAATAGTGACGGATAAGTGGAGAGGTATAAAGCGAGACTGGTTACAAAAGAATACACTCAAATGTATGGTATAAACTACAAAGAGACATTTGCACCTGTGGTTAAAATGAACACTGTGTGTGTTCTTATGTCTATAGTTGTTAATTGTGGATTGCCCTTGTTCCAAATGGCCGTAAAGAACATATTTCTACATGGAGATTTGGAGGAGGAGGTTTATATGATCTTCCTCCCGGTCACCCCTTGCAGAATAAAGATGGAATTGCTTGTAGGTTGAAAGAGACCATATATTGTCTCAAGCAATCACCCAAGGCTTAGTATGGTAAACTGAGTGTTGCACTCATCAAGGTTGGATTCAAAAGAGGGCAACGGACTCTTCGATGTTCACAAAGGCTGATGACAAAGGTATAGTTGTTGTGCTTGTTTCTGTTGATGATATTGTGATTACAAGCAGCAATCAACCTTGAATTGAAGCATTTAAGTGGCATTTGAGCATGGAATTTGATATCAAAGACCTTAGCAGATTGAGGTATTTTTTGGGTATTGAGGTGGCAAGATCTCACAAAGGATTATTCTAATCTCAGAGACAATATGTTATGGATTTGCTGAAGGAGATTGGGAAGTTAGGAGTTAGACCAGCCAACATTCCTATGGAGTATAATAGTAAATTCATTTCAAACGACACTCCATTGCATGGTGTTGGGTAGTTTCAGCGGCTGGTTGGACGGTTGATTTATCTGACTCTCACTAGACCTGATGTAGCATATACTATTAGTTATGTAAGTCAATTTATCCATAAACCAACTCGAGGGCATATGGAGCTAATAAATCATTTGCTACAGTATTTGAAGGCCATGCCTGGAAAGGAAATTCTAATGAAAAATAATAATCACATAGAACTTGTTGGCTACACTGATACAGATTGAGTTGGGAGCCCTATAGACAGGAAATCTACTATAGGGTTTTGTACTTTTGTGGGAGGAAATATTGTCACCTGGAAAAGCAAATAGTGTTTGCTCGTTCCAGCACAAAGGCAAAATATCGGGCCATGGCTACTACTACCAGTGAAATTGTGTGGCTGAGACTACTCCTTCAAGAATTGGGTTGCAATTGCATGACCAAGCCTACGAAGCTATTTTGTGATAATCAGGTTGCAACTCATATAGCTTCAAATCCAATGTTTCATGAGAGGACCAAACATATAGAGGTGGACTGCCATTTTGTGAGAGAAAAGGTGCAAGACAAGACAGTTGAGAACCCGTACATTTGGAGTAAGGGTCAATCGGCCGACGTTTTTACCAAAGCATTACCCAAGGGAGTATTTCAAGAAATGATAAGCAAGCGAACCTCTGACGAGGTTTTCGGTCCAACTTGAGGGGGAGTGTTGGCGTGATTTTCTCTCCTATCTTAGAAAAGGAGATTTGTTAATATTGTATTCCTATAATTCTGGGGTGTCTTCCCTTTTTTGGTGATCTTTCTATTTTTGGTAGCTTGTTTCCTTTGTTGTAGCTAGCTTTCCTATATATATGGTTAAACAATGGTAGATGGTCCAACACAACAAAATAACAAAAAAGAATGAGTTTTTTGTCTAAGGATGTAGGCACATTGCCGAACCTCGTTAACCTTTTGTTTCTTTGTGTGATTGTTTGATTTTCTACACTTTCCAATGTCGAGCAACCCTTCGTGGAGCTCGCCAGTGACAACTGCCTCTTGGCGAAGCTTTGGTAGTGTCTACTGGACCTCAATCTCATCCTCAAAGCTTCCCAGCCATTGCAAGTTCATGAAAATCGCTAAACTTGCTTTGCAAGGAAAAACTTTAGTGAGAGATAAAACTGGAATACTATTATACTAGTGAGGGAAAATTTGGAAAAATAAAACTTAATTAAACCCTTGAACTTGCATTTCGGAAATGTAAAGTCCAAAGTTGGAGGGAGGAATATTTTTTTTAAGCAAAACTTTGCACCTATACTTTTGAAATGATATTATCAAATGCCAAAACTTTGGTTTAAGGGCGTTTGGAGGCTTAAAACTCCTTGTAAATGTTCTCTCAAATGCATCATAACTAGATTTACTAAATCATTGGAAAATTTTCTATATGGTGCTTAAACGGGCTCACTAACTTAAACAACCACTTACTGTTTTCTACATTATCTAATAATCCTATTTAGAATATGAACCTTGGTGTCTCTAACATTACTCAATGCAAAAATGTGAATATGTGTGTGTGCTTTTTCATTCTTTTTTAAGCTTATGAAATTAATTCATGTTACAAAACCCATAACTATAGACAAATGGGCCGATACTGGGACTCAGAGTCCGACAAATACTACCAACAAATGGCACAGATTGTTGGGCAGAAAAAAATTTCTTTTGGCACTACTAGCCAATATTTCCATAACTTTTTAGCGCTTCCCCTCCAAATAAAAAAAACTTTATAGGCACTAGCAGCCAGACAGTTAGAACTAAAAGGAGCTGCAGATTGTAATTATGAGTTAATTGATCAACGAAAGTAAGCAAAACAAGATACATCTATTTAATTCATGTATCTTTTAAATTCGTGAATCTATTGAATTCATGTATATATTGAATTGATGAATCTATTGAATTCACACATCTTGTGAATATTCATGTGTCTCTTGAATTCGTAAATCTATTTAATTCATGTATCCATTGAATTCATGAATCGATTTAATTCATGTATCTCTTGAGTGCATGGATCTATTTAATTTATGTATCTCTTGAGTACATGAATTTTAATACTCTATAAATAGTTTTGAACACTTCTTCATTCGAAGGAGTGGAAAAAATACCTCGCATTTCTTCACTTCAATTTTCTCTAAGTGTGTTGGTTTCGAGAAGTGTTCGACAGAAGTCTTGTTTGCATAGTGCTAATTCAAAAGGGTTTGGGATTTTGTATCTTGGGAGACATAGTTCGTGAAGTTATTTAATGCTGTTGGTAGGAATTAATTGCTTTAAGGAGATTCGATTATCTATACCTCACCTTATGTTTATTTTTGTTATCGCTTTCTTAGATTTATTATATTTCTGGTTAAAACAAATAGTGTTACGCATCTTCATCCAATATGTACATTGACAATAATTTCCAATAATCTTAAAGCAATCATTAGTTTTTACTGTTTGTTGGGTTTTTCAAAAAATCGAGATAGCTAATGACAATCAAGTACCCAATGATGTTTGGAATATTTCTGGAGATGTTCCCATGATCGTTTCAACCAATGAGGTGCAGATCTTGTGGCCTGATGTTGAGGCAGCAAATGTTGCGAGCCTTCGAGCTGAAATTGTGACATTTTGAATTTTGATCAATTTTTGGGATTTATGAAATGAATATTTCTTTAATGCACTTTCAGTTAAATCTCACTCGGAATTGATCACTGTCGAGTAGACTAACCATTAGGGAATGGCTAGCTAGGAATCAAGTACATGGACCTAAGAACTTGGCCATGGATTGACATTTCGACCACAAGGATTGGCGAGAGAATATTTTGGGTTGTTAAAGGCCGATCCAAGGATGGTTATGGAATTATTCGCAAATGTCATGCAATTGGATCGCGGGTGATTCCGCTTGGCCATTGTATGAATTTCGAACGATCCTAAACTCAATCCAAACGATCGCATCAATCGAAACTAGTGATTGAACCTCGCAATTACATGACAACCGAAGTCACAATGGCTCAAGTAAACTTAGATGTGGCTCAATATCGAATCGGCCACAAGTCGATACGCGTAATTCCTGAAAGCCGTCCATTAGTTTGAGATAATCTCAAGTCGCATCGAATTTGGTCCTTAATTAGAATCCGAATTGGGTATCGAAGTTTCAAGATTTCCACAACAAATTTATCGGACGTCATCTCGTTAAAGTGTGGCCAATTATCGGGTTGATCGGAATTTTGGAAAAAGGAAAATTAGACAATATTTTGTGGGTTAATGATTGAACCCCCTCTCCTCTCTCTCCTCTCCTTCTCCCCCGCTGAACCCCTCATGTTGCTGCCCCACGTGCGGACTTCTTTCCGCTAACCTCCCTCACATCCTTGTTGCCATTTCTGTTGCATTTTCTGCTGATTGCTTTTGTGTTGTTTTGACTGACTCGGCTGACTTTCCTCTGCTCCCTCACGTGTTTCTGCTGCTGACTTATTCTGCTAACTTTTCTGCTACCCCACGTTACTTTTACTTTTGTTCTGCTGAACCCATGCCTCTGCTCTGCTTTTGCTGAGCTGCTAGTTCTGCTTCACTTCTGCTTTGTTTTCTTACTGCTGCTTCTCACTCTCCGTTCAACGACCACTCCCTCTCCTCGTCCTCCTCGTCCTCCTCCTCTTCTTCTTCTTCTTCTTTTTTCTTTTCCTTCTTGTCGCTTCGCTACTGCTGCTGCTGTTTTGATGCTTCTTGTTATGCTTCTCACTTCTTCTTGCTACACGCCCAACTAGCAGCTTTGTCCGCCTCTACTAGCCAACTACCTTAGCCGTCTGACGACTGCTCACCGCCGTTCGTCGCTGCTGCACTGGTGAGGTTGCTTCTGCCCTTTCGCTCGGTTTTTCTTACTTAGACTCCTAGTAAGTACTCTCTAAGCTTTGATTAGGATAATATGTTACTAATGGATATGTTAGTGATGGTTTAAGGGCTGTGGATAGTTGGTTTAGTGGCTGGTTGTGCTTGGTTTGCTTGATAGTGCTTGTTGGTTGATTTCTGATAGGGTTGCTGCTGCAACATTGGACTTTGCTATTTTCTTTGTGACTATTGTGGGCCAAATTTGTGAAAGTGTTCTTTATGAAAGTTGTTCATAAAATATTGAAGTATGGCATATATTAAATGTGGAATTTTTGGAGATCATTTTGGGTCTTTCGAAAGTCCATTTTCGGACCATCTCAAAACTGCCGGAGTTATTGTTCACCCGACCTTCTGGTCTTTTCGATTTTCTATAAATTTTTGCAGACCTTGTTTCAACAAACTTCTTTCACAAAAATTGTTAAGAACATCTGTGTATATGACATATAAACATCTTAGAGCTTTACAAAGTGATTTGGGTACTGAATGAGTTGTATTTTGATGGTCTGAGGGGCTGTTCGAGCGACCCGGTTTCTGTCCGATTTTGAGTGTCAAAACGAGGCATTTACAGTCAGAAATGGATTTTGTGTCCTTCATGAAAAATGTCTATCAAGATGTTTTGTATAACATATCCAAATTTCAGAATTTTTGGAGTTGATTTACTATTTATTTCAAACGGATTTCGGTCACTGCACAACTGCTAGGTTTGGACCCGGTTTTGTACATTCTCGATTTTTCTCTCTCTCGAGAATTATTCGGTGTTATCGTGACATTTTGACGGATTTGGTTGACATTGGACTAATTTACAAAAATAAGAATTGGTAATGATTGCTGAGGTGTGTGCATGATCATGACACATTCCGTCTAGGCGGGAGTTCTAGATGATGTCCGGCGGGAGTTTGGATGCCATCTGGTACCCGGGGTTGCCGGGGGGTATTCGATCCTAGACGATGCCAATCGCGGTGGAGGCTGGATCGATGCTCCTAAGTGAAATGTCGTTGGGTATCCGGATTGCCGGGGGGTGTTTGATCCCCAACTTTGTCGTTGCTGACGTAGCGGGACAATGCTTGGTTACGCTAGAAGATTGGCGGGAGTTCGGTGGCTCGAGGGGTCATTAATAATCTGAACTTAATGAGTGCGATATGCATTGGGGAATGCTTTGCCTGAGTTAATTGATGAGCACATCTAGATTATTAACGGTGTTATGCATGATTATGCCTTGAATTGCCTTGTACAAGCTTGATGAGCAATTGGCCATGCTATGGCGGGATTCTAACATGAAGGGCTTGCGTATGTGTCGAGGCAAGGTAAGGGCGCTTGTGATTGTTATGACATGTTGGATGTCAATATTGCATGATTAGGATTGTTCGAAGGTATGCATCAGCCTAAGCGAGGCTTAGGTAGTTACTTATTGAGATTTATCTCATCCCCTGTTGTTAAACATTTTCAGGCTTGGAATGAAGAGTAGTCGTCACATGCAATTTGGAGTTCTGGGGTGATCTTGGTCATTGGATGTATCATCCTTTTGGATGCCTTGGTTGTAGAGGAGTTAAGCTTACCAAACACCCGATCCTTTTTATTGTGCAAGTTTGTAGTTAGTGACATCGTAGAAGGCTTGCAAATGTATATGTTGCAATCGATGTTATGTTTATAAAAGTGTCTTGTTGATCAATATTTTTTTTCTCTATACTATCCCGTTGTTTATATGTTGTATGGAGAGTTTGAGGTTGCTTCCGTATACATTGCTCGTTAGTGTTTTGATTGGGTCAGCGACAAATCCTGGGATGTCGCATACTTGATGATCTCGGAGGGACATTGCGTGCTCGTTGGGGTTCGAGGCGTGACAGAAACCATCGGTTGAAGTTGCTTGAGTGATATACCTAGGACTATTTTTCAAAACAATGCAAGGCAAATGGCATATAGTTCAATTTCCAAAGAGATGGTTCAACATGCTTTTCCTAATTTGATGGTACCAATTCTAGCAATACTAAATGAGAAACTAGAGAAATTCACTGGTGTGGGGTTTAAGTAGTGGTAGCAGAAGATGTTCTTCTATGTGACCACACTAAATTTGGTCAAGTACTTATCAGAGGTGTGCCTAATAATTAGTCCATATGAGTAAGATGTCATGACACTTGGGGCATTCGAGGCTTGGAAGCACCGAGACTTTCTATGTTGAAACTGTATCCTTAACAATTTGGTAAATTCTCTATATAATGCTTATTGTAACAATGAAACTGCTAAAAAGTTATGGGAGTTATTAGAAAAGAATACAAAATCGAAGACGCGGGCACTAAGAAATTCGTGGTTGCCAAATTATTTAATTTCAATATGGTGGATTCTAAATCTATCATGAATTAGAGTAAGGAATTGCAAATAATTCTGAACGACATCTGTGCTGAGGGAATGTTACTTAGTGAATCATTCCAAGTAGCAACTATTATCGAGAAGCTACCTTCAGGCTGGTCAGACTTCAAAAATTATTTGAAGCACAAACAGAAAGAGATGAACCTTAAAGATCTCACTTTGCGCTTCAAAATAGAAGAGGACAACAGGAGGAATGCAAACTCTCCTATGAAACCAAAGGCCAACACTCTTGAGTTTTTTTTAATTCCAGCCAAGATTGAAAATGGAAGAAATCATTTTAAGGAAAAGGCAAGTAGAAGGAACAGTTCCAGAAATTCCAAGGGACATATTTTGTTTGTAATAATTTTGGCCATCGGGTTAAGTATTACAAGATTTGCCCTAATAAAGGTAAACGCAGTGGTGGAACCAAGCAGCTGAATCTGACAGAGCAGGAAGATGATGAGAGATTGGTTGCTGTGGTGGTATTTAAGGCATCCTTGGTGTCGAACACTATCGATTAATGGTTATATACATGTGCCATAAATCACATTTGTATGGATAAACACATGTTCTCGTCTTACAAGAAGCCTGAGGAAGAGGAGATGCTTTATATGGCTAACTCTACTCAGCAAAAATTGCCAAGGGAGGAAAGGTGATCTTGAAGTTCACAGCCATAAAGGAGATCATATTGCAAAATGTGCCGCATGTACTAGAAATCCGGAAGAATCTCGTTTCTAGCCCTATACTTGTCAAAAATGGTTTCAAAAATGTATTTGAATATGTAAGTTTGTACTTTCCAAATGGGGGATGTATATGTAAAAATGGTACTTGTATAATGACTTGTTCAAAGCCCTGTGGTTGTGACTTAAGTAAATTCGAAATTCTTGTACCCAGAGACTATTAATAAAGAGAAGTCTTTAGTTTACATTATTAGGCCTCCTTATCTATGGCGTGGTAGATTTAAACATGTAAACTATGATACAATGAAGAAAATAGCAAATTTGGGGGATAATTCCAAGGTTTGAGTTGGATGCCCGTTATAAGTGCAAGATTTGTGTTAAGGCTAAGTTTGCTAGGAAATATTTCAAAATAATTGAAAGAACAAGTAAACCTCTACAACTAATTCATAGTGATCTATGTGATTTAAGTTTGTGAAAGTAAAGGTGGAAAGAAGTACTTCATCACCTTTTTGGATGTCTGTACTTGATTTTGCTATGTTTATTTGTAAACTAGCAAAGGTGAGGCTATGAGCATATTTATCAAGTATAAAAATAAGGTCGAGAACGAACTTGATAAACGAATCAAATTGCTTAGGTCTGACAGAGGAGGAGAATACAATTCTTCCCTTTTCAAGGAGTTGTGTACTGGTTTGAGGATAATTCTCCAAACAACTACAACTTACACTCCGTAACAAAATGGAGTTTTCGAACGAAAAAATAGAACTCAAATGGAGATTGCTAATGCCATGATCTTAAGTTTATATTTACCTTAGAACTTGTGGGGGAGGCAATTTTAAATAAAGTGCCCCACAATAAGACGGATAAGACTTCATATGAGTCATGAAATAAAAGGTTGCCATCCTACAATTTTTTAAAGTGTGGGGGTGGCTAGTGAAGGTGGCAATTCCTCCTCCTAAACAAACTTGGTTGGGACCTAAAATGATGGTTGCATATTCATTGGTTATGCTCAAAATAACAGTATATACAGATTTATGGTTATTAAATATGAAAATGTGGAAATCTAGGCCAGTACTATCCTGGAATCAATGGATGCCGAATTCTTTGAGGATATATATCACGCCAAAAGAAATTAGGGTGAATCTTCTCAAAAGAGATTTAAAATTTTGGACCTGAGAATGATAAAGTTGAGGTCAAAAAAGCAAAACTTCAAAGGAGCAAGAGGTCATGGACTGGAAAATGTTTCAAACTTGATTTTCTAACATACATGATAGAAAGTGAGCGTCAAATGTTTCAAGAGGCAATGTTAACTCTATATGCACATTACAAGAAAGAAGCTGTTGATAATGAGATTGATTCTATCCTAAATAATCACCCTTGGAAATTGTTTAATCTTCTATTAGGAAATAAACCGATTTGATGTAATTTTGAGCATTAGGAAGGGATCCAAATCGCTGGAAAAACCCAGAAAAATTTGAGTCGGAAAGGTTTCTTGAATCATCAATAGACTTCATTGGGACATATCATCATTTTGTACCATTTGGGTTTGGCAGGTTCATTGGGACATATCATCATTTTGTACCATTTGGGTTTGGCAGGAGGGTGCGCCTAGGCATCGCATTTGCTATGGCAAATGTTGAGCTTTTAGTAGCACTATTGTTGTACCATTTCGACTGGGCACTTCCCAGTGGGCAAACTCATGTAGAACTGGATATGATCGAAGCTTTTACGGCCTCGGTTTGCAAAAAGAGCAATCTTTATGTGATCGCCACGCCTCTCAGCAAGACTTGTCAAAATGAATCATAAACCTATATTTTAACCCATATATTAATAAGGGTTAATACCACGAAAAACCCTAAACTGGTACACTTGTAACAAATTTACCCCAATCTATTTTTTTTACCATAAAAAACCCCAAACTGATACATCTGTGACAATTTTACCCCAAACTATTTTTTTGACCACCAAAAGCCCCAAACTGGTACATCTGTGACAATTTTACCCCAAACTATTTTTTTGACCACCAAAAACCCCAAACTGGTACATCTGTGATAATTTTACCCCGAACTAATTTTTTGACATTATTTTTTTGTTATTTTTTCGAATTTTTTTTAGTTTTTCTTATCTTTTCTTTTTCCTTTCATTTTCTTTTTTTTTCCTTCATCTTTAACCTCAAACAAAAAAAAAATTCAGGAAGTGTGAATTTGGTAAGGCATATTAAATTGAAATTAAATTCATAAGTTTGTATCCATAATTTTTTTTCTTTATAATTTCTTACTATATCAATTAGAAATAGTACAAAAAATTCTTCTTGCATTTTATTTATTATATATTTCAAGTGATCATATTGATTTATGAATCGCCATGCACATATAATATCTCTCATCTTATATATAAAATATATTATTTTTGTAAATTAATCTTTTAAATTAAATTGGCAAGCAAGACGTATAGAAATTATTGATTAGCTGTACTCCAAGTTTAGGTAACAAGCTTGCGTTGGACCCCATCAATTTGCCTATCCACTTGCACCCAAAAATAAGAAAGACACAATAAGAAAAAAGTGGTTGGCATGAAAATTCATGCATATAAAAGAAAGTCTTTCATTTAGCGTTTATGTTTTTTTTTGGGTCAAAATGTAGCATTTATGTTACGTGTCATGTTATTGTGGTATCAATTATAATATAACAATCCATTGTTAGTCCAATGAAGATGAAGGAAAAAAAAAAGGAAAGGAAAGGAAAAAGAAAAGAAAAGAAAAACTAAAAAATTCGAAAAATAAAAAAATAATATTAAAAATTATTTCGGGATAAAATTATCATAGGTGTACCAGTTTAAGGTTTTTTGTGGTTAAAAAAATAGTTCGGGGTAAAATTGTCATAGGTGTACCAGTTTGGGGTTTTTGGCGATCAAAAAAATAGTTCTGGGTAAAATTGTCATAGATGTACCAGTTTGGGGTTTTTTATTGTCAAAAAAATAGTTTGGGGTAAATCTGTCACAAGTGTACCAGTTCAGGGTTTTTCGTGATATTAACCCTATTAATAAATGTGTCATAAATGAGTCATAAAATGGGTTAGTTATATTAAGTAAATAGGTCATAAATGTATATAAACATAATATGAGTGTTAAATGGGTCATAAATAGATTGTAAATTAGTCATAAATGAGTTTATGATTTATTTAAACTCAACTCGCGTTCACTCACTCTGCACTGTCATATCAGTTTATGTATGAATTTTCCTTTATTTAGTTAAATGTGGAAGTGTTTTTAGCAATAGGATTGGATTGGGTATGTGTTGGGTATGGATCGGGTCGGGTTGGGTATGTGTCATTAGATTTGTATCATATACAAATGGATCAAAACGGGCTAAATAAATCTATTAGGTCGGACCATTTTTTATCCAACTCAAACTCGACCCAACCCACCCGTTTGATAGATATACTCACAGCCATGGCCATGCCTGATAAAGACGACTTGTTGAGCGGCTAAAATGTGTCAAATTGTGTCAGTCTTTTATTTTTGTCATATTGGCTTGAATTTTTCTCTGTCAATTTCTCGTGTTTGTCTTCCCTCACTTGGTACAGGAAATTGCTTGCCTCCACTTTGTGGTCGCATATGTTGGTAGTTTACTTTCACATATATTTTCTGCGTATATTTTATTTGGAGTTGTAACCCATTGATGGTAGAAGATGCCAAACAAAGAAATTTACCAATTGAACCTAGAAAATGCAACTTTAAAGTTTAAACTAGAAGTTTTGCTTAGATTTATGGGTTAATACTACGAAAAATCTCAAATTAATATGCTTATGATAAATTTACCCCAAAATGGTACATCCATGATAAATTTACCATCCGTTAGTTTTCATTAAATTTTACTGTGAAATTGCTTTGTTAAATGTTATGTGTCAGTTGATGAATGTATCGGTTTTAAGTTTTACCCTCCGTTTGTTACATGTGTATATGTTTGTGATTTTTTGTGGTATTAATCTAATTTAGCGGAAACTAACAGAGGGTAAATTTGTTACATATGTACAAGTTTGGAATTTTTTATGGTTAAAATATTAGTTTGGGATAAATTTATCACATGTGTATCAGTTTGATTTTTTTGTGGTCAAAATATTAGTTTTGGATAAATTTATCACAGATGCACAAGTTTTGGATTTTTCATGGTATTACCTGTAGATTTATTGCAAAAGAATTGGAAAAGAAGACATTGAATATTATTGGCTTCTCCCTAACTTGATTTTGTTGTATTTTTGAGTATGTAGAAAAAAAACACAACTCTTTCTCGCGATCCCTCCCCAGCGCCCGTCATATTTGAGGCTGTTGGTTGTCCTCATCGTCTTTGCCGCCACCTATTATCTTGGAGAGATTGCTTAACCTATTTCCTTTTCAAACTTTTTGCGACCATTGTCGTAATATTAACGGGAAAAATATCGAATTTTGCAATTTAAGTCTGTGACATTCCAAATTTTGATCCATTTTTGAGGTTTATAAAGCGTGTATTTGTTAGTGTGCTTATAGTAAAATCTCATTCGGAACTGATCACTCTTTGGTTATTTTTAAATTAGAGATTTCTCTAGAATCGTACTCGATCAAATTTGCTTGATATTTAGAGCCCGAACTTGGGTGTCGAATTTCTTGGAGTTTTGTGACGAATTTAATTGGATGGTGTCTATATTATTGTGGCCAGTGTCGATATTGCCCAGGATTAGCGAAAAGTAAAATTTTGACCGGATGTGGATTAGAACTAGTGGATCTCTCTTATAGTGTGTTTTATTTAGTGTCTTTTGGCCAAATCCTAATTTATAATTAGGATTTTTTTGTGGACTGTTGGATCGATTTCGAGTTCAAACGTGGGCCGTTGGATTACACTTGAGTGCATTGACTTTTCCCTTTTTCCTTCTCTCTCTCTCTCTCTCTCTCTCTCTCTCTCTCTCTCTCTCTCTCTTTCCCCCCGTCACGTCCTCTCCCCCTACGCACATCCCCTCTCCTTCCTTCCCCATGCAGACTCTTTCTCTCTCCTCCTTTTCTTTTCTTTTTCTTCTTTCTTCTTCTTCTTTGTCCCCACGTTGCTGCCTTTGCTTTCTTCTTGTTGCTTACCGCCGACTGCCACTCACCGTCTACCTTGCATCGCCGCTTGCCCGACCGCCACAGCCATGCAATCCGACTCCTTTGACTCGACTGTCATCCCCGTCTCCTTCACATGCACAACGCTCAGCTCGCATCGCGCCCAGCTGCTAGCTTGGCATTGCCCAGCCGCCTGCAATATTGTCGTGCCACCTCCGACCGCCACCCTCGCTCGCTTGGCGACCATCGCTGCTGCTGCTCGCCGCTTGTACCTTGCTGACTCTTTCTCCCACTTCTTTTCCCTTGTGCTGTTCACCCGCTGTCGCGCTAGCTTGCTGCTCGCCTACTCGCGGCTTGCCCCACAGAGCTCGTCATTGCCCGGTAGCTGCGCACCGTCACCGTCGCTATCTAGCTTGACTGCATGCCTGCTCGTTCGCTGTCACCTCGCGACCGCCATTGCCGGTCCACCCAAGCCACCCACTAGCTTGTCTGTGCCTAGCATCGACTCGTTGCCATGTGTCTCGCTAGCTAGCTCGCTTGCCGGCCAGCCAAGCCATTCGCCTAACTTGTTGTCATCGCCATCGCCACCGTCGCCCATTGCTGTTGCTGCACGCTTAGCCGCTCGCCTAGCCCGCTGCCTTGACCGTGGCCAAGCAGCCCAGCCACTGCCCTTGCCATGGTGAGTTGCTTAGCTTGACTGGCTGAGTGCCTAGCTGTGGCCGAGAGTCCCGGGCCATGGCCGAAAGCCGTGCCAAGCACTTTGTTGGTCGCTGTGCCCGTGCTGTGCTGAGCCCGACGCTGCTTTGACTGGTCATTCTGCCTTTTGCTTAGTCCTCCTTGGCTTGGACTTAGGTAAGTGACTCCCTAAACCCTACTTAGTATTTTGGGTATTATACAGACTTATTTAGGGTTTGTTTAGTGCTGGATTGTTGAAAAAGTTAGGGGCCAGATTGAGGATTGTTTGTGGCTAGGTTTTAGACTAAATTGTGATGATGTTTGAGGTAATTTGGTGGCTGTTCGTGGTTGATTTATTATGAAGTTTGTGAGTGAATCTTGGTATTCGAGGGTGGCCAAATTCGTGTTGGGTTGTGGGCCGATTTTGTCCGGCTTGAATGCCGGAATCGTGGGCTATTGTGGTGAGTTCATGACTTGGAAATGGGGCACTTGAAATGTGTTAGAATGATAGTTGTGCAATGTAGCGAACTTGTGATGCCTTAAGGAACGAATTTGATACTCACATGGATTGATTGAAATGAGTGGCGATTGAGTATATTATGGCATGGTTTGATTGAAATAACTAGCACGGGTCGCCTAGAAGGGGGGTGAATAGGTGATCCTAAACAAATCTTTCAATTTTCGCGGAAATGAAATGAAGAACAAAAGAGTCTGAATAAAATTTAGATTAAAGTTAGATCTGATGAACGAAATACTGAAATGCAAAAAGTAAAATGAGAGATGAGGAAAAGAGAATCTGCACACAGATGTATAGTGGTTCGGCTTATGGCAAGCCTACGTCCACTCTCTCACGCTTACAGCCTACTGCCTGGATTTCACTATGTAATCAAGAGGAATTTACAAACTTTGAGTCTCAGAACTATTGTGTATGATAGGACTCTCTATCTCACACAAATACTCTTTTCAAAGTAATCCTCAAGATCTTGATCTTAAGTTCAGAATGACAAGAGGACAGATTGGAGTAAACTCAGACTTTGGACTTGTTGATTCTTGAATCTCTCTACCTTCTGCTGCTCATGTTCTCCTTAAATACTCCTCTTCATCCACACTAGCCGTTGGACAACTCACAGAGGATCATCTTCCAATCTTCACCTTGGACAGATTTGTAAACTAAGGATTGAGTAGCCGTTAGTTGATAGATTCAGAATCCCACTGATTCTGGTCGCCCATACAATTAGAATCTTGATTTCCAAAAGTAGAGTTTTTGTCCG
This sequence comes from Syzygium syzygioides, assembly GCA_031216285.1. Classification (NCBI taxonomy): domain Eukaryota; kingdom Viridiplantae; phylum Streptophyta; class Magnoliopsida; order Myrtales; family Myrtaceae; genus Syzygium; species Syzygium syzygioides. Next base: position 20,522,763 of record CM062245.1, on the reverse strand, counting down.
TTGTAGATCATTCTTGTCTTAGTATTTGATTGTCAATCAATTTGATTACGATTGAACAAACCAATACTTTCCTTCTGTGAAATTCATGCCAGATCACTAGCTGTTATTCTTCGTTCTGAGTTTTGCTTCTGAAGAATTACTGCGTCTTCGTCTGCTTTTGAAAAATTTCAGCTTCTACGTCTGCTTCTGAAAAATTTCAGCTTTTGCGTCTGCTTCTGAATTTTTCTGAATCTCAGAACTTTAGCTTTTGTGGGTATTCAAGAACTTATAGAGTCTAAATTATTTCTGCATCTGGAAAATATCTCAGAACTTAAATAATTCTTCTTAATCTGAAAAACTTCATTCTTAGCTTCCAGAATATATATTCCTGAAATGAGAAGGTTCAGAATAAGTATCAGATTTACAAACATTATGGAAGGTTTTGTCAACTTCAAAATTAGTAGGAGTTTTCCTCAACAATCTCCCCCTTTTTGATGGTGACAAAACTTTCCTGCAGATTGAATCAATTTAAAATAAATTGGAAGTAAGCAATCATATTCAGCGCATTAAATCACAGATTGAAAGATCAAACTCTGTTATTGAAATCTGTGCTTCTTTTCTTCCTTTGTCTATAACCTGTATTGAATCTGCATATAAATTCTCCCCCTTTTTATCAACAGCAAAAAGATAAATATAGAGAATATAAGGCATTTATATTTGAGCAATCAAATAGACTAACAATAAATGTTAGTGAAAATTACAGACCAAAAGAACGAAATAGGAATTTGGAGAGAAATTGTTTGTAAAAAACAGGCTAATGTTTTGAAGGAGTACGAATGAGTTGAAAATTTTCCAATATAGAGACAGCCTCTTCAATCTTCGAACTACATTGACCCACTGCTTTTTCCATGTTGGATGAGCATTGAGCAATGGCCTCCTCCAGTTCTGCTTTGTCTGCAGCTGCTTGAAGTTGTTGAGAGTGAGAGTTTTCCTCAACCATTTTCTGCAGATTCTTGACTTCTTATTCCAGTGAAGCTTGTTTGTCTTTGATTTCAAGCAGAAGTGTGAGAATGTTCTGATCAGTAGAAGACTGTCCTTGGACATTGTCTCGCTCAGTCTGTTCGAACCCCTGTGTTTCTTTTGGAGAAATCTCCCCCTGAACAGGTGCTTGTTCGTCAGAGACATGATCTGTGAAAATTGGTTCTGAAACATTTGGAACTGGTTCTGCATCATGTTCTGGAACATTAGCATATCCTGCATTAAGGCGTTCTTCTTCTGCTTCATCACTTTCATCTTGTAGAAGGATTTTTCTTTTCTTGTACACCTTCAGTGGGGCTGGAGATTCTTTCCTGCTTGCTGACCCTGCATCTTTTCTCTGCACTGACCTTTTGAAACTTGACTTTTCAGAAGCTTTTGGTTCAGACTGACTAGCCTCTGTTCCCTTTATTCTTTCCCTTACATCACCAAATTGCTTCATTTTGGAGAGCATTTTCTCCCCAACAAACATACAGGGAATAGAGTTTTGGCGCAATTTAATAGGAATTGATATATTGAGGAACATGAAAATTCGAGTGATGAGGGCCCCATAGGGCAATTGTCCCTTGTCTTTCTGTAATGCCCTGTACATGTGAAAGATAATGATATGGGGGAGAGAGAAAGGCTGACCTTTCAAGATAGCCCAGATGAGCTTAATTTCGGATTTGGAGAGGTCAGTTTTTGAGGCAGCCTTGGGCTTCAAGCAGTTTATGATAATCTTGTGCAGAATAATTGATTTTCGAGACAGGTCAGAGTAGGAGAGATGCCTGTTTGAATCTTGAGCAAAATTTGGATTTTCAGATGCAACCTTGGAGGCATCTGCAAAACTTACGTCCAACGGAGTGAACTTGGAGTATTTTGCTCCAATTATTTTTCCCAACATATTAGCCTTCAAGTCAAATTTCTTGTCACCGACAGAGAACTGTAGCCAGTTTGGTGACAGAATGGAGAGATTGGAATAGAAGTATGCAGTCAAATCAGTATAAACATCTGCGGACTGAAGGCAAAACTCGAAAATGCCTATCCTTTCAAAAAGATGTCTAACAGGAAAACCAGCCTTGGCTAGACAGGTGAAGTCCACAGTCCTGTTATTTATGACACCTCGAGCAAGTAAAAGCTGATAACATGTATGGTGCTCAGGACTTCTAAACAATTCGCCTGTCCATGGCATTCTAGATGCTATCCCCAGTTTCTTTTCAAAAAGCTCGAACAACCGAGCGTCATCTTCAGGAACGACAAACTTTGAGGAGGATTTAGGGCTTACCACATGCTTTGTTACAGACGGAGTGGATGGTTCTCCGACTTTTTCTTTCCCCTTTCTGGAGCGATGCAAAGTAGGGGTTGTGTTAGCAGGGTTGCGATAAGTCCCAGCAGAAAGCTTAGAATACTCTTGAACGAGATGAATTTCCGACCGAAAATGGTTGTCTTTAAGACATTTTAGAAGAGTCTCAGCAGCAGCATTACCCCTTTTCAACCTTTGATAATTTTGCCATAAGAGCTTGATGTTTTTACAGCTAAAATCTTTGTCACCTTCTAGTTTGGATGAAGATGATCGAGGCGGTGGCGTAGCATGAGCAGTTTCTTCAAGATGATCCGATTCTGTGTCTGATAACTCCATAAACTCTGGCGGAGCAGAAGATTTAGATTATTGATTCAAGATTCGTGAGGATCTTCTCTTGAAAGGCATTTTGAAGTCTTTTTGATCAAAAAGTTTTGATCTTTGGAGAAGGAAGACAAGGAGGGTCTCTGAGAGTCGAAAAAGGTTTGAGCAGAAAATTGTACTGATGAGGGTTTTGGAAAGAGACGAAAAAGGTATATAAACGTGAAAGACGGATTTTTGGAAATAAAAGGTTATTTTAGAAAGTAAGAAATAAGCCAAAGTAAATAGAAAGGAAATATATTTTTTGAAGCATAAAAGATCAGAATATTATCAGATAATATTTTAATAATCAGATAAGTTTGAATACATACCTGATTTGCTTTCAAATATAACAAATATGAACATATCCTGCCAAAAATATTCCCGCCAAAATTTAAACTGTGTACATACCGTTCATGAGAGTCTGGAAAAAATTCAGACCGAGATCACTTGAGTCTGAAGAATATTCCTGTCTGTTAAACACTTCAAGAAGGATAAGTAATGCACAGTTTGTTTCTAATAAATCCGAAAGACGATTTATCAAGGGGTTTTGTGAATATATCAGCTAGTTGATTCTTAGAATCAATAAATTGAATATTCACATCACCATTTTGCACATGATCTCTAATAAAATGATGTTTGATCTCAATATGCTTGGCTCGAGAATGAAGAATGGGATTCTTAGTGAGATTGATGACACTGGTATTGTCACATTTGATTGCAACATTTGAGTCTTCAAAAGAAAAATCTCGCAACTGCTGCCTCATCCACAGAATCTGTGCACAGCAACTTCCTAAGGCTACGTATTCTACTTCTGCTGTTGATAGTGCAACTGTATTCTGCTTCTTTGAATACCAGGATATTAACATATTTCCAAGCAGTTGGCATGTACCTGTAGTACTTTTCCTGTCCACTTTACATCCAGCCAAGTCAGCATCTGAATAACCAGTAAGAGTAAAATCTGAATCTTTGGAATACCAAAGACCTAGCATTAGATAAGTTCCAATGTATTTGATTATCCTTTTTACTGCAGAAAGATGCGATTCCTTTGGATCTGACTGAAATCTCGCACACATACAGACGCTAAAAAGTATGTCAGGTCTAGATGCAGTAAGATATAATAGAGAACCTATCATGCTTCTATGTACCTTCTGATCAACCTTTTTACCATTTGCATCTTTGTCTAGCTTGGATGATTGAGGCGTTGGAGTGTCTGTTTTCTTGCAATTCTGCAGACCAAACTTCTTGACAATCTCCTTGGCATATTTTTCTTGACAAATGAAAGTACCATCTTTCATTTGTTTCACTTGTAAGCCAAGAAAGAATGTTAGTTCTCCTATCATGCTCATCTCGAACTCGTTCTGCATATTTTTAGAGAATTCCTTGCAAAGCAATTCATTAGAAGATCCAAAGATTATATCATCAACGTATATTTGAACAAGTAGAAAATCCTTACCCTTTCTCTTAACAAATAGAGTTGTATCTACCTTACCTTTTGTGAAACCTTTTTGCAGAAGGAAATTACTCAACCTTTCGTACCAAGCTCTAGGTGCCTGTTTCAGACCGTAAAGGGCCTTTTTGAGTCTGTAAACATAACCAGTCTTTCTTGGTTCTTCAAAACCAGGTGGTTGTTCCACATATACTTCTTCCTTAATATATCCATTCAGGAAAGCACTTTTCACGTCCATCTGAAAAAGTTTAAAGTTATGGAAACAAGCATATGCTAATAATAGCCGTATGGCTTATAACCTTACAACTGGTGCATATGTTTCATCATAATCAATGCCTTCTTCTTGAGAGTAGCCTTTTGCGACCAGTCTTGCCTTATTTCTTGTGACCTTTCCTTTGTCGTCCAGTTTGTTTCTGAATACCTATTTTGTTCTAATTACTGGATGGTTTTTGGGTCTTGGCACAAGCTCCCATACTTCAATGATTCTGAACTGCTGCAGTTCTTCTTGCATGGCTTCTATCCAACTTTCATCTGATAAAGCTTCTTCAACATCTTTTGGTTCTATTTCAGATATCAATGCCAAGTTGCTGATGTTCTCCTTCTGTTTGGATCTGGTTTTGACACCATCTTCTATTTCTCCAATGATGAGGTTTTTCGGATGACTAGACTTATGTTTCCAATTCTTATCAAATCTTTCCTTCTGAATATCTGTAAACTCTGAATTTTCTGGTTGTGTCTGTATATTGTCTTCTTTTCCATCTTCTATAGAATCTTCGATCTTTTGAGATTCTAAATGACCTTCAGAAGATACTTGAATGTGGGGAGGTGATTCAAATTCATCTTTGTGAGTCTGAATATTTTCTTCAAACCTTACATTCATTGTTTCTTCCACAGTCTGAGAATTTTTGTTGAATACCCTGTACGCTTTCCTTGTAGTGGAATATCCAAGTAAGAAACTTTCATTTGCTCTATCATCAAACTTACCAGGGCGATCATTTGAGTTTTTGAGAATAAAGCATTTACAACCAAACACTCGAAAATATGAAATACTAGACTTTCTACCTTTGAAAAGCTCATAGGGGGTTTTCTCAAGAATGGGTCTGAGAAAGACTCTGTTAATAATGTAACATGCTGTAAAAACTGCATCTGCCCAAAAATGAAAAGGAATCCTGCTTTCAATCAACAAAGTTCTTGCCATTTCTTACAATGAACGATTTTTCCTTTCCACAACACCATTTTGTTCTGGTGTGTATGGAGTAGAAAAATTATGTTGAAAGCCATTTTCATCACAAAAGTCTGAAAAACTTTGATTTTCAAATTCTCCCCCATGATCAGTTTTAATGCAGGAAATGGTATAGCCCTTTTCATTTTGAACTCTTTTTGCAAATTTTGTAAAATATGAAAATGCCTCATTTTTATGTGCAAGAAAGAACACCCATGTAAATCTAGTAAAGTCATCAACAATAACTAAACAATATCTCTTACCACTAATACTTTGTGTTCTGGTTGGTCCAAACAGGTCCATATGAAGAAGCTGCAATGCACGATCAGTTGAAACATGATGTATTGATTTGAAAGAACTTCTTACTTATTTTCCTAGCATGTAAGCATTGCATAAGTCTGTCTTTCTGTATTTCAAATCTGGCAAATCTCGAACTAGTTTTTTGTTTGAGATTTTTGAGATTTATTTCATACTGATATGTACCAACCTTCTGTGCCAAAGATCTTCATCCTCTTTGATTGAGATCAAGCAGTGATTGGAGTTTGGATTAACATCCAAAAGATAAATATTGCCATGTCTTCTTCCTGTGAATGTTTGAGAAGAATCTTTGCTTGTTCCTGAGCATGTATCTTCTTGAAAGTTGATTCTGAATCCTGTATCATAAAGCTGGCTTATGCTGATCAAATTGTAGTTGAGTCCTTTTACCAACGACATGTCATTGATTCTTAGTCCTCCAATATCAACTGTTCCTTTGCCGATGATTTGTCCCTTAGTATTTCCTCCAAAGGAAACTTTTCCACCCTTCAGACTTTGAAGATCAGCGAAAATGCTTGGATCTCCTGTCATATGTCTGGAGCATCCACTGTCTAGATACCACTTTCTTTTTCTTTTTGTGGTGATCTGCAAGAATCACAACGACTCAAGTTTTCTTTGGTACCCAAACTTGCTTGGGTCCATGAGTATTAGTATAGGCTGTCTTAACAAAATCTCTTCGAACAGGTCTCCAGACCTTAGGACATTCATTCTCAAAATGGTGCGGATCTCCACATTTTGAGCATCTGAGTGCACTTCGGCCAACAGGGTTTACAAAATTCCTTTTGAAATGATTTTTGTAAACTTGTCTAGGAGGTCTTTGTCTTAATCTTTCCTTGACTTTTGGAAAATCGATTAAGCTATCACTTTCCTTTACAAATCCAAGACCAGATTTGTTATAGTAAGGAATTTGAATGGAAAGGATATGCTTCAAGGTTTCTGAGCCCTTTGAAAAATTTGAAGTAATTTTTGAAATTTCCTTTTTCAAAACATCATTTTCTTTGGAAAGAAAATCTCGACTTTCCTTGATTTGATGAAACTCCTTTTGAAGGAAATCGATCCTTTCTTTTTGAGAAGCATCTTGTTGTCGTAGTGAAGAATTTTCCTTTTTCAAAGAAGAGATTCTTTTAAGAGCAGTCTTGTATTCAAAGCACAATTCATCAATATAGTTTGACACTTCGATAGACATTTCAGAAGGTTTTACCTCAATTTCCACTCTAGGATCAGAATCAAAATCAGAGTCTGAATCTGACTTTGCCATCAGACAGACATCTTCATCACTATCTTCACATTCTGTGTCACTTCAGGTTTCTGCCTTTAAGGCCTTCTTTACTTTCTCGAATGTGGTCTTCTTTTTCAGAAGTGGACAGTTTGGCTTGATGTGTCCACGTTTTCTACAGTGAAAGCAAATTATATCCTTTGATCTCTCTGTTTCATCGAGAGATTTCTTGTTCTTAAAAAGGCTTCTTCCCTTTGAGGTTTCTTCCTCTGATTTTCATTTTCTTGTACTTCTTTATGAAGAGAGCTAGTTCTTCATCATCAACATCTACATCTTCAGTGTCTGCATCAGAATCATCGTTAGTTTTCAAAGCAATTGACTTATTACCTCTGGATTCGTTTTGCTCATTCCGTTTCTCAGTTTCATATGATTGAAGAGTTCTAATCAATTCATTCACTGATAGAGGCTTGATCCTTTGTGTCTCACGAAGAGATGTTTTGATGTTGTCCCATTGTTCTGTCAGTCCTCTCAGTAGTTTGTTGACTTTCAATGCATCTGGGACCGGTTGTTCTTGATAAGCAAGACCATTTACTATGTCAGTAAACCTGTCATAAAAATCAGCAATTAGTTCACCAGGCTTCATTTTGAAAGATTCATATTGGCCAAGAAAAATATTGATATGAGTTTCCTTGGCTCGATCCGTTTCTTCATACGTAACATAAAGGGTATCCTAGATATCTTTTGCAGATTTACAAGCAGCAATTTTCTTATACTCAATAGGAGATAATGCACAATAAAGAGAATAAATTGCTTTAGAATCTAAAGTCCCTCTTTTAGCTATCTCAGTTTGAGATAGAGGAGGATCTGCTGGCTTGCTTGCGTCTGCCTTTTCTTTTGAATCTGAAGACTTTGGGTTGACTCCTCTGATAACAACATCCCATTGCATGTGATCGATTGATTTGATGAATGCCTTCATCTTGTTTTTCCAGATACTATATTCTTTGCCATCGAAGAATGGTGGTCTGTTGTTACTCTGTCTTTCAATGAGCCCTGGAGCACCATAGCTAGCCATATAGATCGTTAGCTCAGAAGTAAAACATTTCAGTAGAATGAGCAACCTGCTCTGATACCAATTGAAATGACTAGCACGGGTCGCCTAGAGGGGCGTGAATAGGTGATCCTAAACAAATCTTTCAATTTTCGTGGAAATGAAATGAAGAACAAAAGAGTCTGAATAAAATTTAGATTAAAGTTAGATCTGATGAACAAATACTGAAATGCAGAAAGTAAAATGAGAGATGAGGAAAAGAGAATCTGCATACAGATGTATAGTGGTTCGGCTTATGGCAAGCCTACGTCCACTCTCCCACGCTTACAGCCTACTGGCTGGATTTCACTATGTAATCAAGAGGAATTTACAGACTTTGAGTCTCAGAACTATTGTATATGATAGGACTCTCTATCTCACACAAATACTCTTTTCAAAGTAATCCTCAAGATCTTGATCTTAAGTTCAGAATGACAAGAGGACAGATTGGAGTAAACTCAGACTTTGGACTTGTTGATTCTTGAATCTCTTTACCTTCTGCTGCTCATGTTCTCCTTAAATACTCCTCTTCATCCACACTAGCCGTTGGACAACTCACAGAGGATCATCTTCCAATCTTCACCTTGGATAGATTTGTAAACTAAGGATTGAGTAGCCGTTAGTTGATAGATTCTAAATCCCACTGATTCTGGTCGCCTATACAATCAGAATCTTGGTTTCCAAAAATAGAGTTTTTGTTCGTTGTAGATCATTCTTGTCTTAGTATTTGATTGTCAATCAATTTGATTACGATTGAACAAACCAATACTTTCCTTCTGTGAAATCCCTACCAGATCACTAGCTGTTATTCTTCGTTCTGAGTTTTGCTTCTGAAGAAATACTGCGTCTTCGTCTGCTTCTGAAAAATTTCAGCTTCTACGTTTGCTGTTGAAAAATTTCAGCTTCTGCGTCTGCTTCTGAATTTTTCTGAATCTCAGAACTTTAGCTTTTGTGGGTATTCAAGAACTTATAGAGTCTGAATTATTTCTGCATCTGGAAAATATCTCAGAACTTAAATAATTCTTCTTAATCTGAAAAACTTCATTCTTAGCTTCCAGAACATATATTCCTGAAATGAGAAGGTTCAGAATAAGTATCAGATTTACAAACATTATGGAAGGTTTTGTCAACTTCAAAATTAGTAGGAGTTTTCCTTAACATTGATTATGTGAATGACGTGGGAATTGATTGAAGTAAGTGGCGTGTATGTTTGTTTGACCATGCCCGAATCGATCGAAGGGTTGCCAACCTGTAAGGTGTTGACCCGGGTTGTGAGAAAGGACTTGTGGAGTGTTGACCCAAGTTGTGAGAAAAGTCCTGGAGCGTGTTAACATGGGACAAAGCTGTCACGACTTATAAATAAGGTTTTACGATCTTACGCTAATGGATTACTAGATCAATTAAATTAACTAACCTAGCTCGAATTCTCCCAAACTCTACCAATTCGCAACTTAGGTCCAATTATGAGCATGCAAATATTTCAATGGGAGCCACCACTAATCATTTAAGGTAGGTTGATTAGAAACCTAAATAAAATAGCGGGAGTGCTATTTTATTTCTACGAACCAGAGATTATAAATCCGGGGACTTGGTTACGCTAAATTATCCTAACGTCCTTTCGGTATCAATTTCAAGAAAAATGCTCAATTCGGCAATTTTGATGAATTCTGACTTAGAGTTCAAAGATACAATTTTTTTTTACGATTTTTTTGTATTTTTGATATATTTTCGAATTTAAATTTAAGTCGCAAATCTTTCAGTAGAAAGATTATAACCACTAAATCTTTCTAACTACGTTTCGATCTAAAGCTTGACAGATCGATCCTAAAAATTCGAAATACCCGCTATAGAAATAACTCTATCTACAGCCTGATAGATAGACTTATTCACATGTGTTCGGTTGCGGATTAGGAGATTATCCTAACTGATCACATCTTGAAAAGATTTTTCTATCTTAAATATCTTGGATATATTCAAAAGATTTTGAAAATTTCCAATTCTATCCAAATTTGACAAGTAATACACATCTAAGATTTCCAAAGAATATTCAATTAAATCGCAGTTTTTAAATTAAGCGAGGCAATAAAATCCTAGTTAGATAATGCCCTGATCACTCAAAATCACATTAGCATCAAATAACCCAATTTAGATAAATGAAATATGGAGACCAAATTTGGCTCGAGAAAATGACCTAGTTAGGATGATTTGCTTTCGAAATAGGACCGGCGGATGATGGCGGACTTGATGGTGGCTTCACTGTGCGGACACCCATGAATTTGCTGGACGTTGCTGGAGTTCACACGAAATTGCTGACTTCACTAGTCAACCTGCAAATAATTTTCCAAGGAATTCAAAGAATTTTGTCCCGGGTTTGGTGGAGTATCACCCGGAGCTGTACATGATGAAACATAGCACTGCAAACGCTGCAAAGGTGTAGAACAGCAGCTTGGGTGGCAGTGGGTGATGCTCAATGGTTCACGGCACATCAAATTCGTCACCGTTGGCTTAAACTGTTGCGGAACGGAGCAGCGGGTTCCCGACTGATTACTGGAGTAGAGACGCCATCGAGCAACTAGGACTGGATGTAGTCAATGGCTGGTCACGGTAGTGCAGAGGCATCGATGAACTGGATCAATAGGGACACGACAAGAAAGGCAACTCGTGATGGAACGAAGCAGCAAGCAGCATTATCGGTGTAGCTGGCAATAACACTATCTGGTCATGGAATTGGGAGGAAGAAGACGACTCTCTTTCACTCTCTCTTTCACCTTTTGGCTGTGTCTTCTCTCTATGCCCCATTCTTCAATGTCTGAACACGAAAGCACTTCTTTTTTTTTTCTATCTCTTGCTTTTTGACTTTCTCTCTATGCTCTCACCCCCCTTTTACTTTTGTTCGTAAGTGGCCTTTTATAGGTGGCATACCCTAGGGTTTTCATGGAAAAAGCCAAAACTCAATTTCCTTCCAAGAATTCTAGAATATATTGTGTTTTATCCTTTCCTTTTTTCAACTCTTTCTTTGTTGACCAAATTTTTTTACGCAATCCACAGAATCAATTTTGCCCTCTTTCTTTATATTTTACTTCCCAGGACAAATTAATTTGACAAATACCCCAATGAATTTTGGTAATGATAATTAATGGGCTAGGTCAAATTGTCATTACCGTGAGCTTAGTCTAGTTAAGCTCAGAATCATTCACTCAAGTCCATCCGTAGCTGGTCCAATGCAAATGCAATTATATGAGCCAATTACTATAAATGCTCCTAAAATCTATATGCAATTTAATTATTATTTTTGTTAGGGACTAAAATTTAATCCCTAATTTTCTGTGTAATTAATCACTAAATGGTTAGTCAAAATTTAGGTGTCAACAATGACTTAAAAACAAATAGCTAAAATTTAGGTGTCAACAAAAGCTCGGATTGATTGGAGGTTTAACCTGAGGTGTATTTATACGGGTCGTGAGAAAGTGAGAAAGGACCTGCGAGGTGTTAACCAGAGTCGTGAGAAAGGTCTTGGAGCGTGTTGACATGGGACAAAGCCCGAATTGATCGGAGGGCCACCAGCCTGGAGGGTGTTGATGTGGGTGGCGAGAAACGACCTGTGGGGTGTTAAACCGGGTCATGAGAAAGTTGAATAGATGCGTATGTATACTGTACTTGATTGAATTTGGTGAATATATGTGTGTATGGTGCTTGAGTGATTGTGATATGCACATGAGATGTTATTGCATTAATGTGAATTGACTAATATGTAGAGTTGGCACTTGGTTTAAGGCGGGGTAAGTATGTTTGTATGGGCTCCAATGTGTTGGCTGCTAGATTGCATACTAGACTTGTTTGGGTATGCATTAGCCTAGGTGAGGTATAGGTTGTCTGCTTATTGAGATTTATTCTCATAGTTGAATTATAAACCATTTCAGACCACCGACCTAGACCTTGATCATGCTTTCTCAGCTTTTTGGGATACCTTTGGATATCGATCACGTGGGGACGGAGTATCCAGTGGGGAAGAACATGGTGTACTGTAGGCATGCTAGTGTGGTGTATATAGACAAGGGCTTAGTGAACTAGAAACCTATGGTGTTTTTAGCTTGGCTGTATCGAGAGAATGGCGAAAATTTGGTGGGGCTGATACAAAGATTTGATGTTCCCCAGGGAACCTTAGTGGCAAGACTTGGGGACTAGGACCCAATGGAAGTTGTCACTCTTGACGGTGAAGTCATTGATCCAGAGTTCGTCCTTGAAAACCCTATCTCGATGCCAAAGCTGATGGAGTCTGACCCGGAGCCGGAACCTATAGTTGAACCCTTTGAGTCAGAGTGCAAAGGGGAGCCTATGGAGTCGGAGCCTGTGGAAGAGCCGATCGAGATTGAAGCTAATACGGAGTCAGAGTCTACAGGGTCTGATTCGGATTGGGCATCGTCGGAGTGTTAGGTGCTGGGTGTAGTAGCTTTTTGGTAGAGTCTTTTTTATGTATTCCGTAGTCTACCCTACCACCTGTCCCTTTTTGATGACAAAGGTAAATGCTAACCCGAGGAACCTATTGTACGAATTTATGGCCTCAAGCTAATGATATAAGTTTATTGATTTGTGCAAGTACTACCCTTTTATCATTGTTTATTGTTTGGGTTGTTTGATTTTCGCTTCTGCTTGCGTATGTCTTTACATGTGGTTTTTGGGTCGGTAATGCGTCTTGGGACGTCGCGTTTGATATGACCGTCATAGGGGTGTCGCGAGCTCGTCGAGGTTTGGGGCGTGACATCCCAATTGATTTGGTATCAGAACAATGTCAGCTCGATTCAAGATGGTTGGTGCATGGAGTGATAAGGAGCAATGACTTTGAGGTAGTCAGCTAAGGAGACTTGTGTGCTATGCGTATCTCAAACTATGTGATTGTGATTGCTGAGTGATTTTATACAATACTATGTGAAGTGCATGTGCGGCAAGACTTGAGGTAAGTGTATGAACCTTATTGGTTATGATTAGGTATTGTTTGTGGTTGGCTGCCTGCTTAGTGTATTGTTGTTGCGATTCACTGCCTATGGTTTTAGATTGCTATAGTTGGCCTATGTCTTCAATTCCCAAGGGGAATTAGTGCAAGTAAATGAGTGGTGTGAACCCTGTGAGTTTGAGCAGTCAAGGTCGAGGTCAAGGTTATGTGGGTTTGCAAACTGGAGTTACATAGGATCCTAGAGTAGATGGAAATCTAAGGGCACTCGACGAAGTTGAAATTTTAATGAAAATGATGTAAATCAAGGTTAAGGATAAGTTAATTCAGTCAGACAGATGCATAAACTGGTTTTGCAATTTTTGAAATTGAAACCTCCGAAGTTCGATGGGAAAAGTGACCCTGAGACTGCATCACTTTAGATAGAGGAGTTGGAAAAAGGTTTTGAGGTATTGGGGTACCTTAGTCAAGGTTTTCAATAGGAAGTACTTTCGGAGATTGCGTGAGAACAGAAAATGGTAGAGTTTCTTCGGCTTCACTAAAACCAGATAATAGTGGATTAAAACGAGGCATAATTCACAAGATTATCTAAGTTCGTATCAAGGATAGTGGAAGACCCTGTAGACAAGGCAAGGAGGTTCTGAGATAGATTGAAACCTAATCTTCGTAGTCAGTTAATATTATTGAACTTAAGGAATTACAGTGAGCTATATGAAAGGGCTCAAATGATTGAAAGGGATATCAATGAAAGGGGTGCCAGTTCTAGATCACGGTACATGCCAGCTAGGGAACAATAAGAACTTTGGAAAAAAGTATATGACAGAGAATAGGACACTTATCCCTCCAGTAAGAAAGAGCTTTGGAAGGCCGAACCACGACTCCAACGCCGCATGTCGGTCTTATAGAAAGAGGCATGGGAATAGCCTTTGCCTAGGTGGACATGGAGCATGTTTTGGATGTGACCAACATGGACACCAAGTGAGAAATTGCTTGAACCGACAAGCTAGGCCGCCAATTCAACAACAACAACTGCAAGTAGGACATTAAGCCGGAGCTGCTATGTAAAATAACCAGGACCGATTGTAGGCACAAGGAAAAATGTACGCTGTGGTTGGGAAGGGAGCAGAGGATTTGTATTGAAAGTCTGAATGCGTAATGTGATGATGTTAGGTGTAATAGGAGATGATTTTAAAGTTATAACTTGAATGGTTATGTAGGACGCATAATTGTTTATAGTGGATAGGCATAATCAGTTTATGGACGTCAGGTTTACTGATGTTATCCCTTGGCAAGGTTTGAATGAAGGAGTTGTTGCTTGGAAATTTCGGATTTCGTAAAGAACCAATGTGATTGTTTTGGGAGACCGTTGGATTGAAATTTAATGGATTGAGCTTTGTTTTTGAGGTGTAGAAAGATAACTATCCGGTTCGAGTGAGGAACCAAGGCTAAAGGACATAGTTGGGGTGTATATTTTTCCTGATGTCTTTCTTTAGGAATTGCCGAGATTTTCACCCAATAGAGAAGTGGAGTTTGTGGTTGAGTTAGTCTTAGAGACAGAACCGATCTCGAAAGCACCCTATATGATGTCATTGTCAGAATTGAAGGAATTGAAGGTTCAAATGCAAATGTTATTGGATAAAAGCTTCATTCGTCCGGGTGTGTCTCCACGGGGAGCGCCACTTTTATTCGTGAGAAAGAAGGACATATCGTTAAGGTTGTGCATTGATTATAGACAATTGAATCAGGTGACCATTACAAATAAGTACCCACTACTAAGGATAGATGACTTATTTGATCAGTTGCAAGGGGCATCGATAGTTTCAAAGATCAATTAAGAACCGGCTATCATCAATTGAGAATTAAGAAGGAGGATGTGTCGAAGATGGAATTTAGGACGAGATGTGTGCACTATGAGTTTACAGTGATGCCATTTGGATTGACTAACGCCCCTGCTGCCTTTATAGATTTAATAAATCGGATATTCAAAAAAAAATTTTGGATTAGTTCGTAATCGTGTTCATAGACAATATCTTGGTATACTCAAAGAGCTCTGTTGAGCATGAGTGACATTTGGAAAAGATTCTATGGACTTTAAGAGAACATGCACTCTACGCTAAGTTCAGCAAGTGCGAATTCTGATTTTACCCAGTAACATTTTTAGGATATGCAATATCTGGGAAAGGAATTTCAGTGCATCTGACAAAGATTGAAGTCGTCACAAATTGGCCGAGGCTGACAGCAGTAATCGAGGTTCAGAGGTTTTTGGATCTAATAGGTTATTACAGACGCTTCGTGGAAAGGTTTTCGGCATTAGTGACATCGTTGACGCGGTTACTAAAGAAGAAGACGAGGTTTGAATGGACGGATAAGTGTAAAAGGAGTTTCCAAGAGTTAAAGCAAAGATTGATGATCGTGCCAGTGTTGACAATCTCGTCAAGTCTGGAGTATATGAGATTTACAGTGATGCGTTGCTAAGGGGATTGAGATACATGTTAATGCAACATAGAAAAGTGGTGGCATACGTATCACGACAATTGAGACTGCATGAGTCGAATTATTCGACTCACAACTTGAAATTGACCGCAATTATCTTCGCTCTTAAGATTTGGGGACACTACTTGTATATGGAGAAATTTTAGATTTATACGAACCATCAAAGTTTAAGGTACTTGTTCTTCCAAAAGGAATTGAATATGAGACAATATCGTTGGATGGAACTCCTTAAGGACTATAACTGCGAGATTATGTATCATCCCGAAAAAGCTAATAAAGTAGCAGATGCACTGAACCAGAAATCAAGCATCGCGCATATGATGGTCAAGGAATGGACTCTGTTGGATGGAGTTCGGGATTCATAGTTTAAGTTTGAAGTCAATTATGTCTCAAGTCTACTTGCTACATTGAGGATTGAACCAGAAATCCAGACTAAAATTAAGGCTTTACAATCAATGGACTCGAAGATTCAGAAGATTCTGAAAATGGATGTCATAAAAAGGAAATCGAACTTTTAGGTACCCGAGGATGGGATTTTAAGGTTCCGTGAATGGTTGTGTGTACTTGATGATGTAGAACTGAAGGAGGAGATTTTGTCAAAAGCTCACCATAGCAATTACAGTATTCACCTGAGTAGCATGAAGATGTATTAAAACTTGCAACAGCATTATTGGTGGAACGGCATAAAAGTGGATGTAGCTAAGCATGTGGCTAAGTGTTTAACATGCCAACAAGTGAAGGCGTAACATTGCCAATGAAGATGTATTAGAACTTGTGACAACATTATTGGTGAAACGGCATGAAAATGGATGTAGCCAAGTATGTAGCTAAGTGTTTAACATGCCAACAAGTGAAGACGCAACATTACAAGCGGGGTGGAATGTTGCAGCTATTGAAAATCCCTGAGTGAAAATGGGAACACATCACTATGGATTTCGTAATGGGATTACCGAGAAGTTAAATGGGTCATGATTCGATTTGGGTGGTAGTCGACCGATTGACAAAATCAGCACATTTTTTGCCGGTGCAAAAGGACTTCACCTTGGAAAGGTATGCCGAGATATACATGCGATAAATAGTTCATCTTCACGGAGTGCTGGTGACGATTACTTCAGATCATGACTCTAAGTTTACTGCTACTTTTTCGAAAAGTCTTCATACGGCATTAGGAATGAAGTTACGATTTAACACAGCCTATCTTCCCCAAACGGATGGCCAATCTGAAAAGATGATTCAGACCTTGTAAGATATGCTATGGGCATGTGTATTGGATTTTAAGGATAGTTGGGAGGAACAGTTGTATTTGGTTGAGTTTCCTACAACAATAGATATGAGCAGAGTATTAGAATGGCACCATTTGAAGAGCTGTATGGCAGAACTTACAGAACGTCGATTTGTTGGGATGAAATTGGTGAGAGGAGCATCACGGGTCCAGAGTTAGTTCAACAGTTAATTGAAATAGTCAAGGTGATTCAGGGCAAGCTTAAGATCGCTCAGAGCAGCCAAAAGAATTATGCAGACCGGAGACATAGGCCTTTAGAATTTCAAGTGGGGGACCTTGTTTTCCTCAAAGTATCGCTAATGAGAGGATTGTCACGATTTGGCAAGAAAGAGAAGTTGAGCCCAAGGTACGTAGGTCCATTCGAGGTATTAGAGAGGATTGGCACCTTGGTCTATCGTCTCACACTACCGCCGAATTTGTCATAATGTGTTCTACGTGTTTATGTTAAGAAAATACGAACCGGATCCGACCGACATGCTGAATTATGAAGAAATAGATGTGGACGACAGCGTGTCGTACGTGGAAAAGCCAGTAAGGATCGAGGACAAAATGAAACGAGTGTTGCAGAATAAGACAATTCCGATGGTCAAGGTAATTTTGAAGAATCATGGAACCAAAGGTGCGATATGGGAAAGTGAATAGCTGATGCGACACAAATACCCTAATTTGTTTGAATAATTGAGTTGGGTTGCAAATTTCGAGGACGAAATTTTTGTAGGGGGAAGAGTTGTAACATTTCAAATTTCGATCCATTTTTTGGATTTATAAAGCGTGTATTTCGTCAGTGTGTTTATAGTAAAATCTCGCTTAGAATTGATCACTCTTGGGTTATTTTTAAATTAGAGATTTCGCTAGAATCGCATTCAATCCAATTTGGCCGTTATTTAGAGCCCAAACTTGAATGTCGAATTTCTTGGAGTTTCATAACGAATTTAATTGGACAGTATCGATATTATTGTGGCTAGCATTGATATAGCCCGGAATTAGTGAGAAGTGAAATTTTGATTGGGTGCAGATTTGGCCTAGTGGACCTCTTTCGTAGTGTGTTTTATTTAGTATCTTTTGGCCAAATCCTAATTTATAATTACGATTTTTTGTGGACCGTTAGATCGATTTCGAGTTCAAACATGGGCCGTCGGAACGCACTTGAGTGCATTGACTTTTTCCTCTTTTCTCTCTCTCTCTCTCTCTCTCTTTTTCCCCTCAATGACATCCCCTCCCCCCTGCGCATGTCCCCTCTCCCCCCTTCCCCATGCAAACTCTTTCTCTCTCCTCCTTTTCTTTTCTTCTTCTTCTCTTCTTCTTCTTCTTTGCTTTCCCCGCATTGATACCCTTGCTTTTTTCTTGCTACTCACCCCCGATCACCACTCGCTGTCCGACTTGCATTGCCGCTTGCCCGACCACCGCGCCGTCTGCCCTAGCCGCATCGTCCGACTCCCTCAACTCGACCGTCCTTCTTTTCTCCTCCGCACGCATAGTTCTGAGCTCGCGTCGCGTCCAGCCGCTCACCCGACGTTGCCTGATCGCTTGTAACGCAGCCATGCCACCTCTGACAGTCACCCGTCACTCGCCTAGCGATCGTTGCTGCTGTTGCTTGCCGCCTGAACCTGGCCGACTCTCTCTCCCTCTTCATTTCCCCCATGCCGTTTGCTCGCTATCATGCTAGCTCGCCACTCGCCTACTCGTAGCTTGCCACATCGAGCTCGTCGCCGCCTAGCATCCACACGCCATCGCCATCGCCAGCTAGCCCAGTCGCGTGCTTGCTTGTCTACCGTCTCCTTGCGACTACCCGTCGCCGGTCCGCCCAAGCCATCCGCTAGCTCGTCTTCGCCCAACACTGACTTGCCATCATACGTCTCGCCGACCAACTCGCTTGCCGGCTAGCCTAGCCACTCTCCCAACTCGCCATCGCCAGCTCGCTGTCGCCAACGTCGCCGTCGCCAGCTTGCTGTCGCCACCATCACCGTCGCCAGTTCGCTGTCGCCACCGTCGCCGTCGCCAGCTCGCCGTTGCCGCTAGCCTAGCTCGTTGTCTCGGCCGTGGCCGAGCAGCCCAGCTGCTGTCCTTGCCATGGCCAAGTTGCCCAACTTGCTTGGCTGAGTGCCCAGCCATGGCCGAGAGTTTCGGGTCCTGCTGAGCGCTATGTCGAACACTTTGCCGGTCGTTGTGCCCATGCCGCGCCGAGCTCGACGCCGCTCTAACTGGCCATTGCTGGCTTTTGCTTAGTCACCCATTGGCTTGGATTTAGGGAAGTGACTCCCTAAACTCTACTTAGTATTTTTGATAGTATATGGACTTGTTTAGGGCTTGTTTAGTGCCGGATTGTTGGATAACTTAAGGGCTAGTTTGAGGATCGTTTGTGGCTAGGTTTTAGACTAAATTGTGATGATGTTTGAGGTAATTTGGTGGCTGTTCGTGGTTGATTTATTGTGAAGTTTTTGAGTGAATCTTGGTACTCGGGGGTGGCCAAATTCGTGTTGGGTTGTGGGCCGGTTATGTCCGGCTTGATTGCCAGAATTGTGGGTTATTGTGGTGAGTTTATGACTTGAAAATGGGGCACTTGAAATGTGTTAGAATGATAGTTGTGCAATGTGGCGACCTTGTGATGCCTTAAGAAACGAATTTGATACTCGCATGGATTGATTGAAATGAATGGCGATTGAGTATATTATGGCGTGGTTTGATTATGTGAATGACGTGGGAATTGATTGAAGTAAGTGGCGTGTATGTTTGCTTGACCAAGCCCAGATCGATCAGAGGGCTACTAACCTGTGGGATGTTGATCCGGGTTGTGAGAAAGGACCTGCGAAGTGTTGATTGGGGTCATGAGAAAGGTCCTCGAGGGTGTTGACGTGGGACAAAGCCCTAATTAATTGGAGGGCTGACCTGAGGTGTGTTTACGCAAGTCGTGAAAAAGAGAGAAAGGACTTATGGGGTGTTGACTCGGGTTGTGACAAAGGTCTTGGAGCATGTTGACGTGGGACAAAGCCCGGATTGATCGAAGGGCTGCCAGCCTGGAGCATATTGACCCAGGTGGCGAGAAAGGACCTATAGGTGTTGACTCAGATCATGAGAAAGTTGAATGGATGATCATGTGTAATGTGCTTGATTAAATTGGATAAACGTATGTGTATAGTATTCAATTGATTGTGATGCGCACATGAGATGTGATTGTATTAATGTGAATTGACTAATATGCAAAGTTGGCACTTGATTTAAGGCAAGGTAATTATGTTTGTGTAGGCTTGAATGTGTTGGCTGCTAGATTGCATGTTAAACTCGTCTGCGTACGCATTGGCCTAGGTAAGATATAGGTTGTTTGCATATTGAGATTTATTCTCATAGTTGAATTATAAACCATTTCAGACCCTCGACCCAGACCTTGATCATGTCGTCTCGGTTTTTTGGGATACCTTTGCATATTGGTCACATGGTGATGGAGTATCCAATGAGGGAGAACATGGTGTACTATAGGTATGCTAATGTGGTGTATGTGGACGAAGGCTTAGTGAACTGGAAACCCATGGTGTTTTTGGCTTGGCTGTATCAAGAGAATGGTAGAGATTTGGTGGGGCTGATACAAGGATTTGATGTTCCCCGGGGAGGCTTAGTGGTAGGACTTAGGGACTGGGACCCAATGGAAGTTGTCCCTCCCGACGGTGAAGTCATCGATATGGGGTTCGTCCTTGAAAGCCCTGTCCTCGAGCCGGAGCTGATGGAGTTTGACCCGGAGTCGGAACCTATAGTTGAACTTTTTGAGTCCGAGCCCGAAGGGGAGTCTATGGAGTCGGAGCCCGAGGAAGAGCCAATCGAGATTGAAGCTGATACAGAGTCGGAGTCTACAGGGTCTGATTCGGATTGGGCACCGTAGGAGTGTTGGGTGTTGGGTGTTGGGTGTAGAAGCTTTTTGGTGGAGCCTTTTTTGTGTATTCCGTAGTCTATCCTATCACCTGTTCCTTTTTTATGACAAAGGTGGATGCTAACCCTATAAGCTTATTGTACGAATTTATGGTTTCAAGCTAATGATATGAGTTTATTGATTTGTGTAAGTACTACCCTTTTGCCATTATTTATTATTTGGGTTGTTTGATTTCTGCTTCCGCTTGCGTATGTCTTCGCGCATGTTGTTTGGGTCGGTGATGCGTCTTGGGACATTGCGTTTGATACGACTGTCGTAGGGGTGTCGCGAGCCCGTTGAGGTTCGAGGCATGACAAAGTCGATACGAAATCATCAATGAACTAAACAAGGAACGACAAACGACATAAAAAATTAACATGGTTTGATCCGAGTGTCGATATCTACGTATACTCGGAGAGCCAACAGCGAATCATATGTTATAATTGGATAATCAGAGTTATAATCGCTCACACTCTTGAGTGTTTTCCACACTTAAACTAAGCCAAAATCCAAAGAATTTGCAAATAAACCACATAAATTTTAGCTCATGTTCGAAGCTCTTCGTGGACAGCACAACGTACGTTTTTTTTGCTTTGCGTTCGTCCTTGTGCGGCTATGTCAAGAGCTCGGCTCCTTGTTCGCCGAGGGAAAGAAAACCCGTGCGAATTCATGTGGAACATGCTGTATCTTCTTGCTTTTGTACATATTAAAAGAATGTATCTCCCTCCCTCCTGTATGCAATATAAAGAAAGCCCAAGAAGTCAAACCGGTCAAAGATGAAAGATCTAACTTCCTTCGCCCGAATTGTCCAGATTTGCACAAGATTAAAAAAGATGCACCCCAGATTTTCATCGTATCATAATCTTTCATTGGGTCGGATTCTGTAAACGGTTTAAATTCGAAACATAATTTAATGACAACAATCAAATTGGGAGTCACTACTGTGGCCATGACCTGATCCAAGGTCCCAACTGCGTCTTGAGCCAAAACCAGAATTGGTCATGGCGGTGACCGAGCAACCATAGTAGCCGCTGTCACCTTGCCCACTGTTGCACTACTCAGCATGATTTTTAAATTTTCTTTAGCTATATGCTTAGGTTAATATTTCAGCATATAGAATTAATAAGCAAAACCTTATAATTTTAATTTGTCTTTTGTTGCCGTCGTATGCTGAGAAGACATTCACTGGAATTACTTGCATCATTTGTTTTGTCTTGTGCTTATTTGATGTAGTGAAAATTATGAATTAAAATCTAATCTCCAAATATGAAAATTATAGAAAAATAATTAGTCAAATTCCAAGTACAAACAAACAAACAAACAAACAAACAATGTAAAAGGTGATGGAAATAAAAGAATATTCATCTCATGCTTAGTCCGAAAAATAATCCTAACAAAACAAAACGCGACAAAAGAATTACCAAAAGCAACAAACGTTTTGTTGTCTTGTGGTGCGAATTGGGCCTGAAAATTTGACCTGGGTGACCAATTTTTGTCGCCGTAGACTCAACAAACTTAACGAATTTTCTTGCCTTTGATTAGTCTATGGCCACAAAAATAAAATTTTATCGCCTTTGAGCAAGACAACCTTATTTTGCCGCAAAGGCGATAAATTCCAGTGTTCGTCAACTTAAATAGTTAAGGCGACATATAGTTAACAAAGGCAAATATATATATCACCTTCGGCAAAGGCGATGAAGCAAACACAATAAAGGATTCACGAAAAAAAAATTGTCGCCTCTACCTACGTAACTAAAATTTGGACCTTCTGTCACCTTAGCCAATTTTTTTCCAGTGAGTTAAGAAATCAAGATTGTGACTGTGCGTTTGTGGTGAAAATGTATTGGATCACATAATATGGCTTAATCAAAATGATGTTCTTTTCCTTAGGGAAAAGAATTTTTTGAATGTTAGATTAAAAAATTAATCCCATAGGATACAAGTGAAACTATTTCAATACATCCATAATAACTTTAAATGGTTATAATATATGGGAACATCAATTCATGAAATAGTTAAAACTGAAAGTGTGAAATTCTTAATACACCTTGACAAATTTGTTTAAGAGAGGTGAAAACAACTTAACAAAAGAATGGTAAAGGCACATGACACACGATGCATGAGTAATGCCCACGAACGCACGCGTGTGAGAGCGCGCACATATAAATGATTTGATCAACTCAACCTTGGCTACCTTCTCGAAGATAGTGGGTCCAAGGCTTTTCAAGCATGACATTACCTCATTGATGAATATTCTTTTGATCATGAGTTCTACATGCTGAATATTCTATTTTTATGCAAGGTGGTTTGGATGAAAAATTGTGATCTCGTCTTCCGTTTAGTGGAATGTATTACTCATTCTGTACTCTGTAGAGGGTAATTGTCTAAAAAGTCATAAACTTACTGTACAGTAGCCAATTTAATCTTAAACCTTTCAATTATGCCAATTTAATCATAAACCTTTCTTTGTGTCAAATCTATTATTTAGATATTTGGCTAAAAGGACTATATTTTAGAACTAAATTGGCAAATCATAAAAAAATGAAATTTAGGACTAGCACAATTGAAAGGTTTAGAATTAAATTGACAAATCATCAAAAGGTTTATGACTAAATAAGTATAATTGAAAAGTTTAAGATTAAATTGATATCCGTACAATTGATTTAGCACATTTCAGATAATTTTCCCTACTCTTTAGTAAAGCAAGCTGCTGTACAAGAGAATGACATCCAGCAGACTTTTTCAAGGTATTGATAATTAAAATCAAAGTCAAAGATTGTAGATATCTTATAATAAAAAACATATCGTTTTCAGAGCAGTACCTTTCATGGCACATTTAGTTAGGTGATTTAAAAATTACGATTTCTTTTATTCAGCATGCTTAATAAGTGCCTTTAGAGCACTCCTTTATAATGACCGTTTCTGATGTAGTTAAAAGTAAAAAAGGCCAAAGAATTACTCTTAAGAGTATTCATACTAGAAGAAGGATTAGAAACTCTACAGTAAATGTGAAGGGAAATACATACTTATACGAATGTTACCATGTCCATTGACATATAATTATTTTGTAATTATTTAACATTCCAATTATATTTGTAAGTCTTGCCTGAATAGTCAACTAGCAATATTTTATTTAGAATACAGAATAATTGATAGTTTTTGGTAGAAAACGGGTCTTTTAGATGATTGATTGCCGATATGTTGTATCCCATGAGTACATCAAGCCGTCCACTCTCTCTTGCTGCACGTTTGGTTGCCAGGACTACTTAGGGTGCGTTTGTTTTGTGAAAAATGAGTAATTTGAAAAATATTTTTCAAAAAAATAATTGTTGATATTGTTTAGAAAAATTAGTTAACGGAAAATATTTTCATCATCAATAACAATCTATGCTTAACTATTTTTCGTGGGCGATGACAAATTTTTCAATTTATTTATTTTTCTAAATGATATAAGCAATTATTTTTCGAAAAATATTTTCCAAATCATTCATTTTCCGCGAAATGAACACACCGTTACTCTATTCCCATTTTCTTCCAAGTGAAATAGTTATTCATTGATTTGGTTCAGAATAGCATAATCATCCTTAGAAGTCGAAATACAATAATGATTTATGAACTGTCATATTTTTTTATTTCATCACTTTTAGTAATATGATAATAAAAAATTTAGACTGTAGATTTTCATTACTTCTAATCAGATTTTATAATGGGTGTTTCATGCGAATATGGTAAATAATATATAAACCATAGTCTTACCATGACCATTTGATACTAAACACGGAATTATCAAATCATGTTAGTTATTCCATTCCAATGCATGACGATAGATGGGTCGTGAAGATGCCAGAGGTCATCAACCCATGAGTTGGATGGTGGTTTGGATGATGTACAGGCTTGCTTTAGATTAAGGGGATTGCGGCAATAGATGACCCGACTCTCTTCCCAGTATTAATGTGTTGGTATCTATTTCTTTTGGGGTGCTTATTTTAATTCTTGGAAGATGGAATTTATAAGAAAGATGCGTATGCAAATTACTTAATGTCATTAATTTCCGTTCTCATATGATGTAGTTATCTTATTATGTTTTCGTCTGCTTAAAAGTGAAATAAATAATTAAACAAAAAATCTCGTGTCGCACGTGACGTTCTAGGGCGTTACTCTTTATCTTTATGAATTTGCATCTTTATCTTTATGAATTTGCATTGAAAAAAAGGACATTAACCGAAAGGCTTTTCATAAAAAGTAAATAATGTTTGGTAGACACCATGTAAAATACTTTGCGAAGAAATTTTTAAGAATAAGGAAATGAAATAATAGAGGGAGAATAGAGGAACCTGTTGTTGCAGCTTAGGCAAGCGGCACAACAGTATCACTAGTACCAATGTCACACGACCCCGAGCGCCATGTTATCGAGGTCAAGTGACCCATTCGCACGGCACCAGTTTATGCGATGCTGGGGCTGCATGAATAGGGAATGTGAGGCTAGACCCTTGGTGTGCTGGGTCTAGTGTTGAGTGACCTTGTGCAAGCGAGATTTAGCATCAAGCACCCCTTGGCAAAGCTTACTGGAGTCACGTGACCCCCGACAAGCTAGATCTAGCATCAAGCAACCCATGGTGAAGCTTGCCAATGTCGCACGACCCTTGATGAGCTAGATCTTGCATTGAGTGACTGTCGGTATAATACTGGAATACTACTGCAGAGGGAGGGGGGTTGCCTTGAAGTTTGAATATTTTCTAAGCAAAACTTTGCACTTATACCTTTTAAATGGTATTATCAAATGCCAAAACTTTGGTTTAAGGTCGTTTGGAGGCTTAAAACTGCTTGTAAATGTTCTCTCAAATGCATCCTAACTAGATTTATTAAATCATTGGAAAAAATATTTTATGGTGCTTAAATCGGCTCACTAACTTAAACAATCACTTACAGTTTGCCACATTATCTAATAAACCTACTTAGAATATGAGCCTCAGTGTCTCTAACATTACTAAATGCAAAAATGTGAATATGTGTGTTTATTTATTCTTTCTTAAGCTTACGAAATTAATTCATGTTACAAAACCCATAACTATAAACAAACGGGCCAATATTTTGTATGCGTCTTGAATTCACGATGTTTTATTGGTATTAGGGTGAGTAGCAAGATGATCTTGATCTCCTACTTTATACAATTTCATTTAGTAGGTTTTGGCCCACTGCTTTATTTTTTTCAGATCTGTAAATTGGACCATCCTCTGCTACTAGGTTTCGGAGTACCTGTGCATATAGAATGGGACTATCAAGGTGTACTTGTACCGAAATTCGAGATAGTGTACGTTAAGTGTAGTTCTACGAGTTGGGTGGATGTACGATTGCTTGAGTTTCTCCCCCATTGTTTCATCACTCGGTACATTGATAAGACTGGTGAGTTAGTTGGACCTTTGAGAGGGTTTTGATGATCCCCTGGGCATGACGATGGAAGTGACGTGATGATGCCAGAGGTCATCAACCCATTGAGTTGGACGGTGGGTTGGATGAAGTACATGCTTGTTTTTTTGTGAAGTATCGGTATAGGGCGATAGATGACCCGACTACTTCCTAGTATTAATGTGCTGTTATCTATTTCTTTTATGCGCTTGTATTAATATTTGGAAGATGAAGTTTAAAGGAAAGATGCATATGTAAATTATTTTAAATTTCTCAATTTTCGTACTCTTAGGATGTGGTTATTTTATTATGCTTTTGTGTGCTTAAAAGAGACATACATAATTTAACAAAAAATCTTGTGTTGCGTGTGACGTTTTGTAGCGTTATATGTAGCTTTAAAAATTTGCATTTAAATTAAGGAAGCTAAAATGATTTCTCATAAAAAGTAAATAATGTTTGGTTAACACCGTGAAAAATACTTTGCAAAGGAATCTTTAAGAATAAGAAAATAAAATATAGAAGGAGAATAGAGGAACTTGTAGTTGCAATTCAGGGGAGCAACACAACAGTATCACCAGTACTATCATCATACAACCATAGGCGACATGTTGCCGAGGTTAAGCGACCCTAGTTGCGCAACACTAGGTGGCGCAACGCTGGGGCTACATGACCATGCAACACAAGGCTAGACCCTCGATGCACTAGATCTAGTGTTAAGTGACCTTGTGCTAGCTATATTTAGTGTCGAACAACTATTGACGAAGTTTGCCAATGTCAACAAACTGGATCTAGCATTGACCAACCCATGGCGAAGCTTGCCAATGTTGCATGACCCTCAATGGCTAGATCTGGGGTCGAGCGACCCTCAGCGACATTTTCCAACGTCGAGCGACCCTTCCTGAAGCTTGCCAGTGACGTGTGCTTGTTGGTGAAGCTTTGCCGGTGTCTCACAAACCTCGACCTCATCTGTGAAGCTTCCCAGCCACGGCAAGTTAATGAAAATCCCTAAACTTTCATTGGAAGAAAAAAAATTTGTGAGCAGTAAAAGTAGGAATACTAATATCTAGTGAGGGCAAAATTGAATCAAACGCCAAAGCTTTGGTTCAAGAGAATTTGGAGACTCAAAACTGCTTGTAAATGTACTCTCAAATGCATCCTAACAGGTTTTATTAAATCATTAGAAAATTTTGTGCTTAAACAACTACTTAATATTTGCTAAAATATCTAGTAAACTTATTTAGCATATGAGTCTCAGTGTTTCTAACATTACTCAATGTAAATTTGTGAATATGTGGTGCACCTAGGGGACCGGTAGATCCGTTATGCGACTGGACGAATCGCCGGGTTTGAAGTCGACGATATCAGATTGAGCTCAAATTTGGTCGGCTGAAGCGAAATGGCGTGCTGATCAATACTCTCTGCCTTTGGCCGTGACTAACGATGGATTTTGGCGATTCGAGACTGTTTAGAAGGTTTTTTTTAATTATTTTAGTAATTTTTGAATTAAGGGTATTTTTGTAATTTTTGCGCTTTTTTTTTGTCATTAGGGTTAACGCCCTTTATAAACTCGTTTTTAGGGTTTTGAGAGGCAGTAGTTTTTGGATGTTTTGAAAACTTATTGATTGTTAATCGATTGAGAGAACAATCTGTTCCTCTTTATTATTTCAATTTTTCTGTTTAACCTAATGTCTATCGCGCTTCGGCATCAATTGGTATCAAAGCACAGGTTGCTTGAATCAATGGCTGAACAGAATCGCGGTCGTGGACGGTGGGCTCGTGGTGGCCGGGGGCGTGGAGGCGTTCCTGAAGCAAACGACCAACCGTGTCTAAGAGATCTGCGAGACGTAGAAATTGAAGAACAGAGAAGACGGATCCAGGATTTGCAGCGACAACTTGCGGAGGCGAGGTTGGGCGTTCAATCCGAAGAAGGAGCGGAATCTGAGGATTCATCTAATGATGAAGAAGAAAACGTAAACCCTTTCGGGGTTCTGAACCAGGGGCGAAATCGAGGAATACGACTTGGAAACCAGCGTTCTTCTCAAAATTTCAAAATGAAAATCGAGATTCCCGAGTTTAATGGTAAGGCTCATCTTGATGAGTTTATTGATTGGTTGCATATGATAGAACGGATTTTTGATCTTAAAGACCTAACTGAGGGGCAAAAAGTGAAGTTAGTGACTATTAGGCTACGAAAACATGCTTCGATTTGGTGGGAAAATGTGAAAAAGCAACGCGCTAGATAAAGGAAGCCGAAAGTATATCGCTAGAAGAAGATGAAAAAGTTATTGCAAAAAAAAATTTGCCTACCCATTATAGGCAAGAGGCATTTATTGAGTATTATAACGTCAACCAAGGTGATAAAACAGTTGAGAAATTTACAGAAGAATTTGATTGCTTGCGGATACGTTGTGATGTGGCGGAGGAAGACGAGCAGACGATTACATGATATATGGCAGGGCTGCAATATGAGATTTCTGATGTTGTCCAATTACAGCAATATTAGACATATGAAGATGTGTGCAAACTAGCCCTAAAGGTGGAGGAGCAGTTTAAAAAAAAGAGCAGTAATTCTAAGTGGTTAGGCAGCAGTTCCAAGTGGTTAGATAAATAATCCCAAGGAAAAAGAGGAACATCTGCAGTAAATTCGACACCGGCCATAGTTAAGGATGTGAATTCTAAACCTGTATCTAACGAGAGGCAGAGTAGTGTTGGAACTAGCAGGGGAGAAACTGCAGCCAAGCGGTGTTTCAAGTGTTAGGGATTCGGGCATTTTGCTGCTGATTGTCCAAACCGACAAATTGTGACGCTTGTTGATTATCCAGTCTTTGATGAAGGTCCAGTTTATGATGAATTTGAAGGCAAAGAAGAGGATGCGGATGCTGAACAGGAAGGAATTATCTATGCTGATTCTGGTGAGTCCCTAGTCGTTAGAAGTATATTAAATATTGCTGTAATGGATGATGAATCATGGTTTAGACATAATATTTTTCACACTAAGTGTACTAGTAGAGGAAAAGTATACAGCATGATCATAGATGGTGGGAGTTGCGACAATGTGGTGTCCACGACTATGGTGGAAAAGTTGGGTTTAAAAATAGAAGATCATCTTCAACCATACAAGTTGGCGTGGCTTAGAAAAGGGAACGAGGTGAAGGTAAGCAAAAGGTGTCTTGTGCAATTTTCGATTGGAAAAAATTACATCGATGAGGTGTGGTATGATGTAATCTCAATGGATGCTTGCCATATTTTATTAGGGAGGCCGTGGCAATTTGACAGAAAGACACAGCATGATAGCTTCAAAAATACCTATATCTTCAGAAAAGATGGCCGAACCATTATCTAAGGTCCTTCAGATTTCAGAAAAGAAATAAAGAATAATCTGCTGTCTAGGTCAGAATTTCAAGAAGAGGCAGTGAGTGCACCTAAGCTTTTTGCTATTGTGGTGATGGAGCGGAATTATGACAGTCCCGAAATTCCTACCAAGTTCTACCCTTGCTTGAGGAATTTGCTGATGTCGTACCGAAAGAGTTGCCACCCGGGTTGCCGGGTGAGTACAATGTTTCTAGAACTTTTAATGTAGCAGATTTGTCACTTTACTACACTGAAGAGGAAGAAGACCCTGAAGAAATTGATGACAATGAAGACAAAGCATATTTGAGTACGAATCTTTCTCTAGCAAGGGAGGATGATGCACCTAAGGGACCGGTGGATCCGTTATGCGACTGGATGAATCGGCGGGTTTGAAATCGATGATATCAGATTGAGCTCAAATTTGGTCGGCTGAAGCGAAACAGCGTACTCATTAATACTCACCACCTTTGGCTGTGACTAACGATGGATTTTCGCGATTTGAGATTGTTTAGATGGTTTTTTTTAATTATTTTAGTAATTTTCAAATTAAGGGTAGTTTTGTAATTTTTGCGTTTCTTTTGTCATTAGGGTTAACACCCTTTATAAAGTAGTTTTTAGGGTTTTGATAGGCAGTAGTTTTAGGATGTTTTGAAAACTTATCGATTGTTAATCGATTGAGAGAACAGTCTGTTCCTCGTTATTATTTCCATTTTTCTGTTTAGCCTAATTTCTATTGCGCTTCGGCATCAATATGTGTGTGTGTTTTTTTTATTTCTTAAGATTATGAAATTAATTCATTTTACAAAACCCATAACTATAAACAAATGATCCAGGTCTTGGACTCAGAGTTTGACAAATACTACCAACAAGTGGCACGGATTGTTGGGCAGGAAAAAAAAATATCTTGAGGCACTACTAGTCAATGTTTCCATAACTTTTTAGCGCTTTCCCTCCTAATAAAAAAAAATTAATAGGCACGAGCAGCTAGACAGTATAGAACTAAAAGGAGCTGCCGTGATGGTCACGACGGAAATCGATATGCCATATAGCCTAAGTGTTAATTATGAGCTAGATCGACACCGAAAGTATAGAACTAAAAGGAACAATCATCTGTCATTAACTAGTAGAAAGACAGCGAAGTTAAGTTCAAAGTCTTCATCACGTGCCCTACAAAGTCAAGAGATTCAAATCAGACGTTCTTCCATGGGTTTTTACAGTTCTACATCTTAACACCTCAAATTATGCCTACCGTGACATATTTACACAAAACCTTTTCTTTTGACATAAAAAGCTTTAAACTTATATCTATGCGACACATTTACCCTCTGACAAGGTTCCATTAGATGATTTTTTTAGCATTACTCCCCTTAAGTTACGTGGGCGCCATGTTTGGACCGTTTGCTTTTAGGTGTCCATATGGACAGATTTTTAACGATTCTCATTGACAGAATTTTAAAAGAGAGTAAATATTTAGGATTTTTAATGGCTTTTCCCCTAAAAAGAATTCACTAATTTTAGTGAGGGAAAATGACACAAACAGACCCTGAATTTTGGCTAAATATCTAATGTGGTCTTTGAACTTTCAATTTTCTCAATGTGATTCCTAAACTTTAATCTAATGTATAATGTGATCTTTGAACTTTTAATTTATTTATTGTGGTCTTTGAACTTTTAGTATATGTTCAAACTAGTCCATAAATTGTATGAAAATATTCAATGTTGTCTTTTTATTAATTTAAGTTCAAAGATAATATTGAATATTTTTATATAGTTCAGGAACTAATTTAAATAAGTATCAAAATTTCAAGACCCGCATTAAATAAATTAAAATTCAAGATTCACATTACATATTAGGCTAAAATTTAGGGACCGTATTAAATAAATTAAAAATCACAAATTAGTCAAAATTTAGAAATCGTTTGTACATTATTTCAAAATGCCCACGGCACTTTCATGGACCAAGTATGTTAGGTACAAGTACAGCGACCCAATTAGAATAGTCAATTAGACTAGACACGTGAGAGGACTCTTCGTTCTCTCCCCCGCAACAAACCCGAAGGGACGACATTGATGGATCGTTATATTCCGAACAAGGACAATGATGGATCGTTAGAATAGTCCTTTTTGTTTTTGTCCGGAAGAATAGTCACTCGGACCACCTAGTTACACGACATGCCAAATTGTTTGTGCGGTCTCCTTAAACATAAGATTCTTTGCCGTCCAAAAAAAAGAAAAATGAGATCTTTTGAGTTCACACGGTGCTTGGGGTTCTTTCCTTGCAGCCATCGTGAACAAGAGAAAGTTTTAAATAAGGACTTAAAGTACTTTCATTTTTTCAAATGGAAATTTGAAATAAATTTTATATCAAATAAGGGTTTGAAGTAGACTTATGTTCTCAAATAAGGACCTGAAGTAGCTATAACAGTTTCAAATAGAGGCCTTATCCCACCGGCCGGCCAAGGGCATTTTTGTCCAAAAATAATTTTAACATAAATTTAGTTAAATTAGAATTAAAATTTTAAAAAAATTTAAAAAGAAAAAGAAAATTAAAAACTGGGGACGGGCCTCGCAACCAACCCTCCCCCCTTGTGGCTGCCACCCCATCGCTGGTGGGGTGGTGGCGATGGCTGGCGGGGTTGCCATTGTCTCAGCGAGGGTCGGCGACCCTCGCCGACCAAAGGCGAAGGCCTACTGGCCCTTGCGAGACCCAGGAGAGGGCGGTGACCCTCTCCTAGATTTGGGCAAGGGCCAGCGACCTCGCCTAGACCTAGGCGAGGGTCACCAGCCCTTGCCCCGATTTGGGAGAGGGCTGCTCGACCGTGCCCTAGTCTGGGCGAGGGTCACTAGACCTCTACTAGCTTTGGCGAGGGTTGGCATCGGCAACCCTGCCGGCCATTGCTGCCGCCCCACCAGCGATGGGGTGGCAGCCACGGGTGGGACTGGTCTCCCCCTTGTTTTTTTTTTTAACTTTAGCTTTTTTTTCATTTTTGAGTTTGTTTTTTATGGAAAAAAATTAAAAGGAAAAAAATAAAAAGACGAAATTGCCCTTGACTCTGGTGAGATGAGACCCTTTTTTGAGATTGAGATAGCTACTTCAAATCATTATTTGAGACAAGGTTCACTTTGAGATCTTATTTGAGAAAATGAGGGCATTTCGGGTTCTTATTTGATACATGATTCACTTCATGTCCCTATTTGTGAAAATGAGAGCACTTTGGATTATTTAGAATTTTCCCTAACGAATAATTAGATTAATTCAAATAAAATCTGACATGATAGCCAATTACGTGAACAGAGAATACACTATAAATATGCATGGGGTTGAATTCTAGCTTACTATGCCTGGATCGTCTAAGCCCTGAGCGCCCAAAGTACCCAGTCTCTACGATGCTTAGTTTCAGTTCTTTTGCCTTCATCCTACCTTGTCTTCTCTTTCTGTTCATGCTCATCAAAATTCTCAAAGCAAAAAGTTCCGATGCTTTGAAGTTACCCCCGGGGCCAAAGAAACTGCCCCTCATCGGAAATTTGCACCAGTTGATAAGTCCCGAGCTGCCACACCATCATCTGAGTAACCTAGCGAAAACCTATGGACCCATTTATCACCTCAAGGTCGGCGAGCTCACGTTCATCGTTCTTACGTCTCCTGAAATTGCCGAAGAGGTCCTGAAGACGCACGAGATCAACTTTGCCCAGAAGCCAATATTCCAGTCTTTAGAGATGATGTTCGACACGGACTCAAGCTTCATGTATGCCCCTTACGGAGAATATTGGAGGCAGCTTCGTAAGATTTGTGTCTTGGAACTTCTCAGCGTCAAACGCGTTCGGTCTTTCAAATCAGTAAGAGATGACGAGATGGGCAATCTGGTCCAGTCCGTGCACTCGTTGCAGGGTCACCCTCTCAATCTCTCCAACAAGATCTCTTCATGCTTAAATTCCATAATATCCAAAGCAGCATTTGGTGAAAGCTACAAGCGCCAGGAGGAGTACCTCTCAGCTCTTAAAGATGCTGTCGAGCAGGCCGGCGGTTTTAGCATCGCGGATGTTTTCCCGTCCCTCAGATTCCTGCTTTACATTGGGGGAACGAAATGGAGGCTAGGCAGCATTCGGCGAAGATGTGATCAAATTTCAAATCGTATTCTCAATGATCATAAGAGGCTGAAAGAAAACTTGAGTACCAAGGAAGATAGCCTTGTCAAGGAAGATTTTGTCGATGTACTTTTACGGATTCAAGAGTCGAACGAACTTGCGTTTCCTCTTACTGACAACCACATAAAAGCTGTCATCCTGGTATGTTAAGATCCTATAGCTATGCTAGTAAATTTGGTAATACATGTTTTAAAGTTATAACACCATAAAGTTATGTGTCACTATTTTCAACAAGTTGCTACAAACTGCTGTAGTAATATGTTCTTGTCAAACAGCTTAAAAATGGTAATACTCTTTCACAGCTAAAATTACTCTAGAAAAAATGTATCGAGCACCTTCGAAGTTCTTTCAGTTTGTGAACTCTTAACTCATTATATTGGACCTACAAAAGCAAAATTATTCCATTAGTAGACTAAATGCTTGTTTCTTTTTTGTTTACACCTTTTTAGGAATTCCTTGGTGGTGGAACCGATACTTCATCGGTAACAGTAGAATGGGCGATGTCGGAATTGCTCAAGAACCCACAAGTGATGGTGAAGGCGCAGACCGAGGTACGCGAGGCCTTGAAAGGAAAGGATCGAGTGCAAGACTCGGATCTCGAAGATCTCAAGTACTTAAAATCAGTGATCAAAGAGACTCTCAGGTTACACCCTCCCGTACCATTAGTCCCCAGAGAAGCAAGGCAAGCATGCAAAATCAAGGGCTATGATATACCCGCGAAATCAAGGGTGCTTGTTCATGCCGGGGCATTAGGAAGGGATCCAAATCGCTGGAAAAACCCAGAAAAATTTGAGCCGGAGAGGTTTCTTGAATCATCGGTAGACTTCATTGGGACATATCACCATTTTGTTCCATTTGGGTTTGGCAGGAGGGTGTGCCCGGGCATCGCATTTGCTATGGCAAATGTTGAGCTCTTAGTAGCAGTCTTGCTGTACCATTTCGACTGGGCACTTCCCAATGGGCAAACTCCTGAACAACTGGATATGACCGAGGCTTTTGCGGCCACGGTCTGCAGAAAGAGCGATCTTTACGCGATCGCAACCCCTCACAATCATGGCCATGCTTGATAAAGACGACTTGTTGGTTGGGGTGGCCATTCTTATTGCGCCATAGTGCTCATGCCAATCATCTATTTCATCCCGTGTCATAGTTAAGAAAATAGAGTCTCTAAACAGGGACAAAAAACATGTCAAATCGTGTCGGTCTTGGTTTTTATCGTATTGGCTTTATATGCCAAGATTTTGAATTTCTCTCTTTATGAATTTCTCGTGTTTGTCTTCCCTCTATTGGTGCAAGAAATTGCCTGCCTTTGCTTTGTGGTGGCATATGTTGGTGGTTTACTTTCACATGTATTTTTGCGTATATTTTGTTTGGGGTTGTAACTCATTGATGGTAGAAGATACCAAACAGAAAAGGTTTACAAATTGAACCCAGAAAATGCAGCTTTAAAGTTTAAACTCGAAGTTTTGCCAATTAGGTGAATTGCAAAAGAATTGGAAAAGAAGATGTTGAATATTATTGGCTTCTTCGTAAATGTGATCTTGTTTTATTTCAGAGTACGTGAAAAAAAACAGACAGCTCTCTCTCTCTCTCTCTCTCTCTCTCTCTCTCTCTCTCATGGCCCCTCCCCAACACCCGCCATAGTTGAAATTGCTGGTTGTCCCTTCTGTCCTTTGTTGCCGCCTCATATTATCTTGGAAATGGATTTGAGCGAGTCCTTAAACCATTCTCGCTCTCTTATGACCCCTTCCCAGCGCTGGTTGTCCGTCTTTTGTTGCCGCCTCCTATTATCTTGGAGATGGACTTAAGCAAGTCCTTAAACTACTTTGTCTGAAATTTGGGACGTTAAAACTCGGGAATTCCTTGGGGAGAGGGGAGAAAAACTTTCTAAAATAAGGGCTGTTAAAATAAGTAACACAGTGTTGACACATAATTTTTAGCCGACGCGTCATTGAAAGCAAAAAACTCAAGATTAGGGTTTCCGATCGCGACGGAACCTGTTTCTTGAACAAAAAGTGTCATTTTTTTATTTTCTTTTGTTGGCTTAACTTTTGTAGATGGTTTACCATTTATCTCATGCAAAAACCTGAAAAGTCAAATGGTTGACTTTTTGATCAACCCATTGACCAAAGGTCAATCTCTGGTCAAATTGGAACTTTTCATATAAAAAGATTCATTTCAAGTTTAATTTCACTTTAGAAGTGGAAATTGTATAAAAATTCGAAGATTTGGTCATAAAGGCAAACTCCTAGTGAAAAGTCAATTAAGATTTGACTTTTGGTCAAACCTTTAACCAAAAAATCGGAAAATACTAAAATCCAAAAATCATCTTATTTTACATTCAATCTAACTTTGTCATTTGAAATTTTGCAAAAATTGATTAAGAACCTACTTTTTCCTAATTTGCGGAAATAGGTTTGGAATTGGCCAAAAACAAAATTACTTTCATTTTGTTCATATTTTAGCTTAGTTCCTTTTACGACATTTGATCCAGTGGTCATCATAAGATTACTCATGCGACCAATTTTGTGAATCGGCTCTTTGAAATGAAAACCCCCAATTTTAGCCATAATTAGGGGTTTGAACCAATCGTTCACGATTCATGAATGATTGATATTATTTGACTCGTTTTTGTGAGATAAACACGAATCCAAATCAATTTTGCGAAATTCACTTGAGAACTCTCCAATTTTTAGATTTTTCAAAAAAGTCCCAGGGTTTTATGAAATTAGAAAAATGCCCCTAATTAGGATCTTAATTGCAAAATTAATCAAGACCGTTGATGAGATTAAATCATGGCCATTCAAATTAGCACATGTTAAATGAGGTCTTTGCTTAACCTCTAAGTAAATGATGAGTACAAATCTCAATTGTCGGATCATATCGACGGTCGAGATTGAATCTTGAGGGATATAACTCATTTTCCCTCTAAAATTTGAGGGGGGCTCATTCTGCAAATTTTGGAGAAGAAAAATCCAGAAATTTCTCGCTTCTCTCTCCTCCTTCTCTGTCCTTCACGTTTTCTCTCTCTTTTCTCTCCTCGAGAAAAACCGCTCACGCGGTTTCTCAAAGAGCTGCCAGTCACCCCCACTCACCGGCGACACCACCAGCGCTGCCACCCCCTCCGACATTCACCTCTGTTCCTTCGACGTCTCGTTGGTCGGAGCCTCGCCGGAGTTGCCTCTGGTTGCTCCATTTCTCCTTCTCTTCCCATGGTGTCATGAGCTGGCCCGAATCAAACCAATTTTGTTCAATGGTTAATCCAGGCGGTCCGACCACCGCCGATCTCTCCTCAGGTGTTTTCCCGACCTTGCTGTGGTTGGAGTTTCATCGGAAAGCCACCAGAGAAGTTCTGGTGGCTCTTTCTTCCCCAGCGAATCAGATCAGTCCAATCGGACTGATTTGATCCTTCTTCTTCGCCGGTACTATTCCGGTGTCGATCCGACATCATCGAACACTTACTAGTGTCCTCTGGTAGTTGATGTCCATCTTGGTGAGTTGAGATCCCTCGGAGCGCCTCGTACATCGATTGACACAAATCGATTGATCGTGTTTTTGCGCCTTGTACGGACTGAATTATTACATAATGTTAGTTATTCTATTCCAACGCATGGCAGTGGATTGGTCATGAAGGGCGCGCATGGAATCCATTCTGGAGCAAAATTTCTGCTCCAGAATGCATTCCGTAACAGAAATGCGTTTGTTAAAAAATTTCCAGAATGCATTCTGGAGTAATTTTTGCATTCTGGAAAAAAAATGTGTTTGGTAAAAACACATTCTTTTTTTGCTTCCAGAATCAAATTTTGACTCCAGAATGACTTTTCCACAAAAAAAGAGAAGCTACTTTTTATAGCTTCTCTCTTCCATAATGCATTCTCCCTATTTTCTCTTTTTTTCTCATTATTTTTTTTTTCAGAAAATGCATAAAAATTGAAAAATTCCAAAAAAATTCATAAAAATTTCTAGAAAATAAAAAAGTCAAGATTTCGAGAAAATAGGAAATTTGGCAAATTTTTTTTAAAAAATATAAAAAAAATCAAAAATTTCAAAATTTCACAGAATGGCTTAGAATACCTTTAGGTACCTACTTTAAGTGAAATTTAATTTTTTTGAGATGCCCAAAAAAATAAAAATAAAATAAAAAAGTTCAAAACTTCACAAAATGATTTAGAATACCTTTGGGCACCCACTTTGAGTGAAATTTAATTTTTTTTGAGGTGCTCAAAAAAATAAAAAAATGAAAAATTTCAAAACTTCACAAAATGATTTAGAATACCTTTGGGCATCCACTTTGAGTGAAATTTAACTTTTTTGGGGTGCTCAAAAAAATAAAAAAAAAACCAAAAATTTCAAAACTTTACAAAATGACTTAGAATACCTTTGGCCACCCACTTTGAGTGAAATTTAATTTTTTTGAAGTGATCAAAAAATAATAAAAAATAATAAAAAAATTTCAAAACTTCACAAAATGGCTTAGAATACCTTTGAGCATTCACTTTGTGTGAAATTTAATTTTTTTGATGTGCTCAAAAAAATAAAAAAAATAAAAAGTTTTAAAACTTGACAAAATGGCTTATAATACCTTTGGGCACCTACTTTGAGTGAAATTTAATTTTTTTGAGGTGCCCAAAAAAATAAAAAAATCAAAAATTTTAAAATTTCACAAAATGGCTTAGAATACCTTTGGGCACCCACTTTGAGTGAAATTTATTTTTTTTGAGGCACCCAAAAAATAAAAAAATAAAAATAGATTTCTGTTCCAGAAATCAATTTCTGGAGCAGAATTGGTTATGTTTTACCAAACAGATTTCTCCTCTACAAATCAATTTCTGGCAAGAATTCCAGAAATCAATTTCTGGCAAGAATTTGATTTCTGGAGCAGAATGGTTACCATTCGCACCCGAAGATGCCAAAGCTCATCAACCCATAAATGGACAGTGGTTTGGATGATGTCTAGACTCGCTTTAGATTAAGTAAGGGGATTGCGGCAATAGATGACCCGACTCTCTTCCCAGTATTAATGTGCTGTTATCTATTTCTTTTGGGGTGCTTATTTTAATACTTGGAATATGGAGTTTATAAGAAAGATGCGTATGCAAATTATTTAATGTCATTAATTTCCGTTCTCATATGATGTAATTAT
This sequence comes from Syzygium syzygioides, assembly GCA_031216285.1. NCBI lineage: Eukaryota > Viridiplantae > Streptophyta > Magnoliopsida > Myrtales > Myrtaceae > Syzygium > Syzygium syzygioides. The sequence continues at coordinate 20,484,153 of CM062245.1, read as the reverse complement.
CTTATTATGTTTTTGTCTGCTTAAAAATGAAATAAATAATTAAACAAAAAATCTCGTGTCGCGCGTGACGTTCTAGGGCGTTACTCGTTATCTTTATGAATTTGCATTGAAGGAAAGGACACTAACTGAAAGGATTTTCATAAAAAGTAAATAATGTTTGGTAGACACCATGTAAAATACTTTTGTGAAGAAACTTTTAAGAATAAGGAAATGAAATAATAGAGGGAGAACAGAGGAACCTGTTGTTGCAGCTTAGGCAAGCGGCACAACAGTATCACTAGTACCAATGTCACACGACCCCGAGCGCCATGTTATCGAGGTCAAGTGACCCAGTCGCACGGCACCAGGTTATGCGATGCTGGGGCTGCATGAATAGGGAATGCAAGGCTGGACCCTTGGTGTGCTAGGTCTAGTGTTGAGTGACCTTGTGCAAGCGAGATTTAGCATCAAGCACCCCTTGGCGAAGCTTACTGGAGTCACGTGACCCCCGACAAGCTAGATCTAGCATCAAGCAACCCATGGCGAAGCTTGCCAATGTCGCACGACCCTTGATGAGCTAGGTCTTGCATTGAGTGACCGTCGGTATAATACTGGAATACTACTGCGGAGGGAGGGGGGTTGCCTTGAAGTTTGAATATTTTTTAAGCAAAACTTTGCACTTATACCTTTTAAATAGTATTATCAAATGCCAAAACTTTGGTTTAAGGTCGTTTGGAGGCTTAAAACTGCTTGTAAATGTTCTCTCAAATGCATCCTAACCGGATTTATTAAATCATTGGAAAAAATTTTATATGGTGCTTAAATCGGCTCACTAACTTAAACAATCACACACAATTTGCTACATTATCTACTGAACCTATTTAGAATATCAGCCTCAGTGTCTCTAACATTACTAAATGCAAAAATGTGAATATGTGTGTTTATTTATTCTTTCTTAAGCTTACGAAATTAATTCATGTTACAAAACCCATAACTATAAACAAACGGGCCAATATTTTGTATGCGTCTTGAATTCACGATGTTTTATTGGTATTAGGGTGAGTAGCAAGATGATCTTGATCTCCTACTCTATACAATTTCGTTTAGTAGGTTTTGGCCCACTGCTTTATTTTTTTCAGATCTGTAAATTGGACCATCCTCTGCTACTAGGTTTCGGAGTACCTGTGCATATAGAATGGGACTATCAAGGTGTACTTGTACCGAAATTTGAGATAGTGTATGTTAAGTGTAGTTCTACTATTTGGGTGGATGTACGATTGCTTGAGTTTCTCCCCCATTGTTATCACTCGGTACATTGATAAGAATGGTGAGTTAGTTGGACCTTTGAGAGGGTTTTGATGATCCCCTGGGCATGACGATGGAAGTGACGTGATGATGCCAGAGGTCATCAACCCATTGAGTTGGACGGTGGGTTGGATGAAGTACATGCTTGTTTTTTTATAAAGTATCGGTATAGGGCGATAGATGACCCGACTACTTCCTAGTATTAATGTGCTGTTATCTATTTCTTTTATGCGCTTGTATTAATATTTGGAAGACGAAGTTTAAAGGAAAGATGCATATGTAAATTATTTTAAATTTCTCAATTTTCGTTCTCTTAGGATGTGATTATTTTATTATGCTTCTGTGTGCTTAAAAGAGACATACATAATTTAACAAAAAATCTCGTGTTGCGTGTGACATTCTGTAGCGTTATATGTAGCTTTAAAAATTTGCATTTAAATTAAGGAAGCTAAAATGATTTCTCATAAAAAGTAAATAATGTTTGGTAAACACCGTGAAAAATACTTTGCAAAGGAATTTTTAAGAATAAGAAAAAAAATATAGAAGGAGAATAGAGGAACTTGTAGTTGCAATTCAGGGGAGCAACACAACAGTATCACCAGTACTATCATCACACAACCATAGGCGACATGTTGCCGAGGTTAAGCGACCCTAGTTGCGCAACACCAGGTGGCACAAAGCTGGGGCTACATGACCAGGCAACACGAGGCTAGACCCTCGATGCGCTAGATCTAGTGTTCAGTGACCTTGTGCTAGCTAAATTTAGCGTCGAACAACTGTTGACGAAGTTTGCCAATGTCGACAAACTAGATCTGGCATTGAGCACCCCATGGCGAAGCTTGCCAATGTTGCATGACCCTCAATGGCTAGATCTGGGGTCGAACGACCCTCAGCAATGTTTTCCAATGTTGAGCGACCCTTCGTGAAGCTTGCCAGTGACGTGTGCTTGTTGGTGAAGCTTTGCCGGTGTCTCACAAACCTCGACCTCATCTTTGAAGCTTCCCAGCCACCGCAAGTTAATGAAAATCCCTAAACTTTCGTTGGAAGAAAAAAATTTGTGAGCAGTAAAAGTAGGAATACTAATATCTAGTAAGGGCAAAATTGAATCAAACGCCAAAGCTTTGGTTCAAGAGAATTTGGAGACTCAAAACTGCTTGTAAATGTACTCTCAAATGCATCCTAACCAGTTTTATTAAATCATTAGAAAATTTTGTGCTTAAACAACCACTTAATATTTGCTAAAATATCTAGTAAACTTATTTAGCATATGAGTCTCAGTGTTTCTAACATTACTCAATGCAAATTTGTGAATATGTGTGTGTTTTTTTATTTCTTAAGATTATGAAATTAATTCATTTTACAAAACCCATAACTGTAAACAAATGATCCAGGTCTTGGACTCAGAGTTTGACAAATACTACCAACAAGTGGCACAGATTGTTGGGCAGAAAAAAAAATATCTTGAGGCACTACTAGTCAATGTTTCCATAACTTTTTAGCGCTTTCCCTCCTAATAAAAAAAAATTATAGGCACGAGCAGCTAGACAGTATAGAACTAAAAGGAGCTGCCGTGATGGTCACGACGGAAATCGATATGCCATATAGCCTAAGTGTTAATTATAAGCTAGACCGACACCGAAAGTATAGAACTAAAAGGAACAATCAACTGTCATTAACTAGTAGAAAGACAGCGAAGTTAAGTTCAAAGTCTTCATCACGTGCCCTACAAAGTCAAGAGATTCAAATCAGACGTTCTTCCGTTGGTTATTACAGTTCTACATCTTAACACCTCAAATTATGCCTACCGTGACATATTTACACAAAACCTTTTCTTTTGACATAAAAAACTTTAAACTTATATCTATGCGACACATTTATCCTCTGACAAGGTTCCGTTAGATGATTTTTTCAGCAGTACTCCACTTAAGTCACGTGGGCGCCATGTTCGGATCGTTTGCTTTTAGGTGCTCATATGGACAGATTTTTAATGGTTCTCATTGACGGAATTTTGAAGGAGGGTAATATTTAGGATTTTTAATGGCTTTTCCCCTAAAAAGAATTCACTAATTTTAGTGAGGGAAAATGACACAAACAGACCCTGAATTTTGGCTAAATATCTAATGTGGTCTTTGAACTTTCAATTTTCTCAATGTGATTCCTAAACTTTAATCTAATGTATAATGTGATCTTTGAATATTTTTATATAGTTTAGGAACTAATTTAAATATATATCAAAATTTCAAGGCCCGCGTTGAATAAATTAAAAATTCAAGATTCACATTACATATTAGGTTAAAATTTATGAACCGCATTAAATAAATTAAAAAATTATAAATTCACCAAAATTTAGAAATCGTTTGTACATTATTTCAAAATTCAATGCCCACGGCACTTTCAGTGACCAAGTACGTTAGGTACAAGTACAGCGACCCAATTAGAATAGTCAATTAGACCAAACACGTGAGAGGACTCTTCGTTCTCTCCCCCGGAACAGACCCGAAAGGACGACAATGATGGATCGTTATATTCCGAACAAGGACAATGATGGATCGTTAGAATAGTCGCTTTTTTTTATTTGTCCGGAAGAATGGTCACTTGGACCACCTAGTTACACGACATGCCAAATTGTTTGTGTGGTCTCCTTAAACATAAGATTCTTTGCCGTCCAAAAAAAGAAAAATGAGATCTTTTGAGTCCACACGGTGCTTGGGGCTCTTTCCTTGCAGTCATCGTGAACAAGACAAAATTTTAAATAAGGACTTAAAGTACTTTCATTTTTTTAAATAGAAATTTGAAATGAATTTTTTATCAAATAAAGGTTTGAAGTAGACTTATATTTTCAAATAAGGACCTGAAATAGCTATAATAGTTTCAAATAGAGGTCTTACCCCGCCGGCCGGCCAAGGGCATTTTCGTCCAAAAATAATTTTAACATAAATTTAGTTAAATTAGATTTAAAATTTAAAAAAAATAAAAAAGAAAAAGAAAAAGAAAAACTGGGGGCGGGGCTAGCAACCAACCCTCCTTGCTTGTGACTGCCACCCCATCGCTAGTGGGGTGGTGGCAATGGCTAGCGGTGTTGCCATTGTCTCTGCGAGGGTCGGCGACCCTCGCCGACCAAAGGTGAGGCCCTACTGGCCCTTGCGAGACCCAAGAGAGGGCGGCTACCCTCTCCTAGATTTGGGCAAGGGCCAGCGACCCTCGCCTAGACCTAGGCGAGGGTCGCCGGCCCTTGCCTCAGTTTGGGAGAGGGCTGCTCGACCTTGCCGTGGTCTAGGCGAAGGCCACTAGCCCTCTACTAGCTTTGGCGAGGGTTAGCACCGGCAACCCTGCTGGCCATTGCTGCTGCCCCACCAGCGATGGGGTGGCAGCCACGGGCGAGACTAGTCTCCCCCTTGATTTTTTTTTTTTAACTTTAGCTTTTTTTCATTTTTGAGTTTGTTTTTTTATGGAAAAAAACTGAAAAGGAAAAAAAATAAAAAGACGAAATTGCCCTCGACTCTGGTGAGATGAGGGCATTTCGGGTTCTTATTTGACACGTGGTTCACTTCATGTCCCTATTTGTGAAAATGAGAGCACTTTGGGTTATTTAGAATTTTCCCTCACGAATAATTAGATTAATTCAAATAAAATCTGACATGATAGCCAATTACGTGAACAGAGAATGCACTATAAATATGCAAGGGGGTGAATTCCAGCTTACTATGCCTGGATCGTCTAAGCCCTGAGCGCCCAAAGTACCCAGTCTCTACGATGCTTAGTTTCAGTTCTTTTGCCTTCATCCTACCTTGTCTTCTCTTTCTGTTCATGCTCATGAAAATTCTCAAAGCAAAAAGTTCCGATGCTTTGAAGTTACCCCCGGGGCCAAAGAAACTGCCCCTCATCGGAAATTTGCACCAGTTGATAAGTCCCGAGCTGCCACACCATCATCTGAGTAACCTAGCGAAAACCTATGGATCCATTTATCACCTCAAGGTTGGCGAGCTCACGTTCGTCGTTCTTACGTCTCCTAAAATTGCCGAGGATAGGAGTGTGCAACCGGACCAGGTTTGCCTGGAAACCGGACCAACCCACCTGAAAAATAGGTTCGGGAATCAGTTCTAACAAGAACCGGTTCGGGTACCGGTTCCATTTTTTGGGAACTGGTTAGAACCGGTCTGATTTCCGGTTCCAAGTAAAAACCAACCAAAACCTATTTTAAAACCGGTTTTGAGATAATGTACAAAAAAGTAAAACGCCTATATCATGTTACCCTACTTCACCAGTTTTAAAACCGATTTCCGATTTAATATTGGAATATGTCGCAACTATGAGTGAAACAGCACGGCCCTTAAAGTCATCTAAATTTGTGTGATTCAGATGAGATATATAGACATTTTTCTAGTAAGAGCATATGCCTTACCGCTAAGTCTCTTGATTTTTCTTTCAAGATATTTTATTCGGAAACAGAAGTGAAGAGTTATCTCATCATAGCGCAAAATAAAGAGCTAAACATGTTGAATAAATTCCCTGAAAATGTGACTCTTAAAGATTTATGCGATTGGACTATGTCTTGCCACATAGTGATTTTGGATTGTTGATTTTGATGGATTGTAATTTCAATTGCTCATTTTGGGGACTGTTACTTTTGGTGGATAGTGGTTTTTGTTATTCATCTTTTTTTTTAAATTGTTTCATTGTTACCTATATTATTTTGCTAGAAAAAAATGAAACTGAAAAAAGGAACAAAAAAAAAATAGGGTCTCGGGTAGACCCTGAAACCGGACTAGAAAAACAGGGTTTGTTTCAAAACAGGGTCTAGGAAAAACACGGTTGGTTTCAGGTTCCAAAAATTGAGAACCGGTTATAACGGGGTTGGTTTCAGGTTCTAGGTCCGGACTCAATCCACCCTGGAACCGATCACCCCTAGCCGAGGAGGTCCTGAAGACGCACGAGATCAACTTTGCCCAGAAGCCAATATTCCAGTCTTTAGAGATGATGTTCGACACGGACTCAAGCTTCATGTATGCCCCTTACGGAGAATATATTGGAGGCAGCTTCGTAAGATTTGTGTCTTGGAACTTCTCAGCGTCAAACGCGTTCGGTCTTTCAAATCAGTAAGAGATGACGAGATGGGCAATCTGGTCCGGTCCGTGCACTCGTTGCAGGGTCGCCCTCTCAATCTCTCCGACAAGATCTCTACATGCTTAAATTCCATAATATCCAAAGCAGCATTTGGTGAAAGCTACATGCGCCAGGAGGAGTACCTCTCAGCTCTTAAAGATGCTGTCGAGCAGGCCGGCGGTTTTAGCATCGCGGATGTTTTCCCGTCCCTCAGAATCCTGCTTTACATTGGGGGGACGAAATGGAGGCTAGGCAGCATTCGGCGAAGATGTGATCAAATTTCGAATCGTATTCTCAATGATCATAAGAGGCTGAAAGAAAACTTGAGTACCAAGGAAGATAGCCTTGTCAAGGAAGATTTTGTCGATGTACTTTTACGGATTCAAGAGTCGAACGAACTTGCGTTTCCTCTTACTGACAACCACATAAAAGCTGCCATCCTGGTATGTTAAGATCCGATAGCTATGCTAGTAAATTTGGTAATACATGTTTTAAAGTTATAACACCATAAAGTTATGTGTCACTATTTTCAACAAGTTGCTACAAACTGCTGTAGTAATATATTCTTGTCAAACAGCTTAAAAACGGTAATACTCCTTTCACAGCTAAAATTACTCTTGAAAAAATGTATCGAGCACCTTCGAAGTTCTTTCAATTTGTGAACTCTAGCTCATTATATTGGACCTACAAAAGCAAAACTATTCCATTCATAGACTAAGGCTGTGTTCGTTTCCAGAAAAATATTATTCTGGAAAACATTTTTCGCGTTTTCGGTGTTCGGGGATGAAAAATGTTTTCTGTGGGAAAACATTTTTCTTCCCCACTCCCAAATCATTCATTGTTTTGTGGTAAATGATTTCCTCTTTTCAAAAAGAGGAAATCATTTTCCCCCAAAGTGAAGGCAAAATTATCCATAGGAGAAAAAGTATTTTCCTTGGGAGAGGAAGTTGATCGTCAGTCACTGGTTGTCACCGCCGGTTGCCGACCGCCGTTGCTGTCGCTGCTGCCGCTGCTGCCGCCGCTGTCGGTCGCCGTTGCTGATCGCCGCCACTGGTTGTCGGTTGCTGGTCACCGTCGATTATCGGCCGCTGCCAGTCGCCGGTCGCCGTCCATCACCTCTGCTGCCCTTCGCCAATCGTTGGTCATCGGTCACCGTTGGTCGTCGACCGCCGTTGGTTGCTGGTCCCTGGCCGCCGCAGGTCCCTGATCGCTGCCGTCGACCGCTACCGGTCGCTGGTTGCTGCCGCCGACCACCGCCGCCGGCCGTCGGTCATTGGTCACCGCCGATCGTCGCCCGCCGCCCGTTGCTGCTCGCTGCTGCCGACCGCTGCCGTTAGGCGTCGTTCATCGGTCACCGCCGACCGCCGTCCGCCACCTGTCGCCCGTTGCCATTCGCCGCCGCTGACCGCCGCCTGTTGTCGCCTGCCACCGCAGGTTGCCGCCTCCGATCGCTATTGCCGCCCGCCGCTGCCAATCACCGGACGCTGCCGGATTGACAGTTGCTGAATACCAAAATATATTTTCCAAAACTTTTTTAGATTTTAGCCGAATGCCAGAAAATTATGTTCCAGTAAAATATTTTTCAGGAAAATGACTTCCGAAAAAATATTTTCCAAAAGAAAAATATTTTCCGCAAAGCGGACGGAGCCTAAATGCTTGTTTCTGTTTTGTTTACACCTTTTTAGGAATTCTTTGGTGGCGGAACCGATACTTCATGAGTAACAGTAGAATGGGCGATGTCGGAATTGCTCAAGAACCCACAAGTGATGGCGAAGGCGTAGACCGAGGTAAATGTGATCTTGTTTTATTTTAGAGTACGTGAAAAAAAACACACCACTCTCTCTCTCTCACAACGCCCGCCATAGTTGAAATTGCTGGTTGTCCCTTCCATCATTTATTGCCGCTTCCTATTATCTTGTAGGGGTGAGCGGTTCCAGGTTCCGGGTAGATTCCGCCTAGAACCTGGAACCTACCCTCGGGTACAGGTTCCTCAAAATGAGGAACCTGGAACCTACCCATCGAAATGTGGAACCTGGAACCTACCCTGTCACAGGTTCCAGGGTCGGTTCCATGTTCCAACAGGTTCTTTTTTTAATTTCGTTTTGAATTAAACAAAACGAAAATAAACGCAAGAATCCTTTATACTGCAAGCAGCACCTAAGACCATTCTTTCCAAAGTGTTATTTTATTAGAATTCAGTGGAAACAATGGAGGATATGACAGATAATACACATTCCTATCATATAGCATGCCTAACAGAGCTCTACTTGCAACTCGCATGTAAGTGAACTGTCATTTGCAACACAAGCAAGAAATCTTGACACAGCAACTGCAAAGCAAAAGTGACGAAGAATATTGTCAATTTCCACAAATCAAAAAAATTTGCGAGACAACCGGTAATTGCACAATGAGGCACTTAAGGTCAGCAATCTAAAAGCCTCCTCTCTCATAAAAAAAGGCTGAACCACGGAGTGTCAAGAATACACCAATCTAGTGATTCAAATAAAACTTTCAACTGCATCCATGAGCCGCAAGGTAAGCCCCATAAGTGAGGCCAAAAATAAGGAAAGGAAAAATCACCAATAGAACAATGCTTGTAACCCCCAACCCCCCTACCAAAACAAAAAATCCCCACAATATGCTAGAGGGCATAGACTAAACTGACATCAAACGAAAACAACAATGAATCAAAAAATACCATCACTACATCACCTCATGGGAGCTGCAGCCAAAAACAAAAAAGAAAACAAAGACAACATCAACCGAACAACACCAAATTGCTAAAAGAAATCCAAATAAGATCACGATCGCAAATGGGTCGGGGAATTCAATCAACAACAACAACAAGAGAAGGACAAAGGACTCACTTCGATGCATAAATTGCCGCTGCAGATGATGTGTTGGATCTTGCCAGGGACGAGCATGGACTTGAACTTGGCGGCCAAATCAGGCGCCTTGTGCGGTATGTGCAGACCCCCCAATGCCAAAACCAACACCATCTTTCTTGTTCTCGCTACTTTCTATCATTCACAACGACAACGATAAGAAAAAGGGTCAACGAAAAAACAAGAAAAGGTAATATTTCCACACCCAAAGACAATCCTTTCTATTTCTCTTTCCCCCTCGATCGAGCTTCAATAATCAATCTCTCTTCTTCTTCTCCCCTTAACGCAGCGCATGAAGTTCAGATTGTGCAAGTGCGTAATAGTGATGAAAACTAACAAGGGTTTTGCGAAGAGAGAGAGACGTTGACTCTGACATACCTTGGAACCAAAGCGGACATGGAAGACCCTCCTCCATCCCACGTTCTTGTCATGCTCTGAAACTTCTCCCTTTCTCCTCAGGTTTACCATCTTGAACTCACCTCGTCTTAGTCCACACGCCTCCAGTAATTAGGTTCTTCGCCATCCCACACTCTATTGTCGTCTCTCCCAGGCATCGAACCACCACTCGCGCCACCTTTGGCCCTCGAACCCACGCGATCCTTAGCAGAATCCTCGTCCCCGCTCGAGATGCTCAGCATCATCGACGTCCAAATCGTCATCGTCGTCAACCACCCTCCTATTCCCGTTGCTGCTGCCCCTCTTCTTGTTGCTGCCGCCCCCAATCTGTCGCTGCGCGCCATTGTAGCCCACCCTCGCAGCCGGCGCTGCCGCGGTGGAGCTCCTCTACTGGGTGCGGTTGATGAAGACAGAAGAAAAGCCGAGGCGACGCCGAACGGAGAGAGGAGAGAGGAGATGCAAGCTCGTCGAGTCGTGGGTGTGCGGCGTGCGAGAGAGAGCAAACTGGAGGAGGACCGAGCGAGGGGAAATATGGGGAAAAAGAAAGTTAGGGTTTTTAGAGGGTAAAGTTAATCGGTTCCGGTTCCCGGTTCCTGTTCCCCGGTTCCGGTTCCTTGGAACCGGAACCGGGAACCGGAACCGGAACCGGCGGTTCCTAAAAATTTGGAACCGGGAACCGGAACCTATCACCTTGGAACCGGGAACCGAGCTGGACCCGCCGGGTCCGGTTCTTCGGTTCTCGGTTCTACCCTAGAACCGTGCTCACCCCTATTATCTTGGGTATGGATTTGCGCGAGTCCTTAAACTATTCTCGCTCTCTCATAACCCCTTCCCAGCGCTAGTTGTCCGTCTTTTGTTGCCACCTCCTATTATCTTGGAGATGGACTTAAGCAAGTCCTTAAACTACTTTTTGAAATTTGGGATGTTAAAACTCGAATATTCCTTGGGGAGAGGGAAGAAAAACTATCTAAAATAAGGGATGTTAAAATAAGTAACACTTCGACGAAAAAAAAAAAGTAACACAATGTTAACAGCTAATTTTTAGCCGACGTATCATTGAAAGCAGAAAACTCAAGATTAGGATTTCCGATCGCAACGGAACCAGTTTTTTGAGTAAAAAGTGTTATTTTTTAATTCCGTTTGTTGGCTTAACTTCTGTAGATAGTTTACCATTCATCTCACGTAAAAACCTAAAAAAGTCAAATAGTTGACTTTCGAGTTGACTTTTTGATCAACCCTTTGACCAAAAAGTTAACTTTAGGTCAAATTGGAGCTTTTTGCATAAAAAGATTCCTTTCAAGTTTAATTTCACTTTAGAAGTGGAAATTGCAGAAAAATTCAAAGATATGATCATAAAATCAATTTCCTAGTGAAAAGTCAACAATGATTTGATTTTTGGTCAAACTTTTGACCAAAAAATCGAAAAATATTAAAATCCAAAAATCATCTTATTTTATATTTAATTTGACTTTGGCACTTGAAATTTTGCAAAAATTGATTAAGAACCTACTTTTTCCCAATTTGTGAAAATAGGTTCAAAAATGGCCAAAAATAAAATTACTTTCATTTTGTTCATATTTTAGCTTAGTTCCTTTTACGACATTTGATCTATAGGTCATCATAAGATTACTTGTGTGACCAATTTTGTGAATTGGCTCTTTGAAATGAAAACCCCCAATTTTAGCTGTAATTAGGGATTTGAGCCAATCGTTCACGATTCACGAAAGGTTGATATCATTTGACTCGTTTTTGTGAGATAAACACGAATCTAAAGTCAATTTTGTGAAATTCACTTGAGAGCTCTCCAATTTTTAGATTTTGTAAAAAGTCCCCGGGTTTTGTGAAATTATAAAAATGCCTCTAATTAGGATCTTAATTGCAAAATTAATCAAGACCGTTAATGAGATTAAATCATGGCTATTCAAATTAGCATATATTAAATGAGGTCTTTGCTTAACCTCTAAGTAAAGGATAAATACAAATCTCGACCGTCGGATCATACCGACGGTCGAGATTGAGTCTTAAAGGGAGTATATAACTCATTTTCCCTCAAAAATTTGAGGAGGGCTCATTCTGCAAATTTTGGAGAAGAAAAATCCAGAAATTTCTCTCTCTTCTCTCTCCTCCTTCTCTCTCCTTCACATCCTCTGTCTCTTTTCTCTCCTCGAGAAAAACCGCCCACGCGATTTCTAAAAGAGTCGCCGGTTCACCCCCACCGGCGGGTCATCGCCGGCGACACCACCAGTGCCGCCACCCCCTCCGACATCCGCCTCCGTGCCTTCGACGTCTCACTGGTTGGAGCCTCGCTGGAGTTGCCTCAGTTTGCTCCATTTCTCCTTCTCTTCCCACGGTGTCTTGAGCTGGTCCGAATCAAACCAGTTCTCTTCAGCGGCTAATCTAGGCGGTCCGACCACTGCCGATCTCTCCTCAGGTGTTTTCTCGACCTTGTTGTGGTCGGAGTTTCACTGGAAAGCCACCAGAGAAGTTCTGGTGGCTCTTTCTTCCCCGGCGAATCAGATCAGTCCAATCGGACTGGTCTAATCCTTCTTCTACGCCTGTACTGTTCCAGCGCCGATCTGACGTCACCGGACACTTCCTGGTGTCCTCTGGTGGTTGAGGTCCATCCTTGGTGAGCTGAGATCCCTCGGAGCGCCTCGTACCTCGATTGACACAAATCAATTGATCATGTTTTCGTGCGATCACAAAAGGTAGTCTCTTGGTCTCGAATCCAATGAAGCGAGGTTACAATAGGTAGCCGGGGCTAGGATTCACCCTAGGACTTCCTATGAACTCCATATGGATGGTTTGTGGCTGCTGATTACATGTTTGATGATTTGATGATGATGTTCTTGAGTTGGAACCAGTTCTGCAATTTCGAGTTTCTGGACCTACTTTCTGTTTTGTCGATTTTGACCTGTTAAACTTCATTTCTGGACTTTGACACCTTCTGGACTCTCATAATACACTTTGAGAGCTTCAATTTGGTATCTTACGGCGCTTGATTTGGTATCGTTTGCTACCTGAAAACATATTCTAAAGTTTGCATCAGAATCAGAATTTTTGTTGTTATGTTTCTTCACATTTTTACACGATCGGAGCAGTTTTGCTTAATTTTTTCCGATTTTTCTGTTCGGATCTGGATGTTGTGGTCCTCATGAAAGTTGCTGAGAATTATCTTGATCATAACATGTGTTTTTTCTAGATTTTTCTGGTGAGTCTAGATGAATGAAATCCTCTGTGAATCGACCTAGGGTCTGAAATAGCTTTCTGCATTGATTACTCTAAATCTGGTTGTTCGGTTTGATGATTTTTTTTGCTGCCTTGTGTGTTGAGATTCAATAGGATTTGTCCACATGAAAAATGATCTAATTCAGGTTGGTTATAACATAGGTTTTTCTCAAAATTTTTGAAACATGCCTAAGTATGGAAAACTCATGAAATTTGACCTCTGCACATGCTGATTTTTCCTGACGTGCACTGTTGTCGATTTTTTTTCTGATTTTTCTGCTAAGATCTAAACTTAGGTCTCTTCATGAAAAATGTTCACATATGTCTTTGTTGCAACATATAAATTTTTTAGATTTTTTGGAGATAAGTAGATAGGTGAAAACCTCTGTGAACTGACCTTATGTCTTGTCTGCCTCTACTGGAACCCGAATTGGATTTGCTCAAAATTGAATGTGCAATTGTGATTTCTTGACCCTGATGTCTCCATGAAAGTCATAGTATAGTTCATTAGCTTTTCAAAAAGGTATAAATTATGTCATTCGGTCATCATCTGCATGGTCAATTGCATGCTCAATCTTGAATCCTTGTTCTGTAATTGTTGATTTCAAGGAACTCGATCTGTTTTCCCATTTTTTTCTTTAGAATCACAATTAGGTTTGGATTTCTCATGAAAAATGTTCATCATGTTGTATACTATTCACATGATTTGTATCACATTTTTTGCCATGTCATGAGGACAGTAAACAACATGTATCTTGTGAGCTCATCTGCTGCAATTCATTACTGTTGACACCTAAATTTCGATTGACCATTTAATAATAATTTGCATAGAAAATTAGGGATTAAATTTTAACCCCTAAATAAAAATATTAAAATTGCATAGCATATAATTTAAGTTCATGTAGTATAGTTGCATCTGCATCGGACTGGCGGTGGATGGACTCGAGTAAACGGCTCTGAACTTTGTAAAATCGGATTAAGCCCACGTTCAAAAAAATTCTTGGACAAAGCCCATGAGCATTATAAAAGCTGAAATTTTCATTGGAATATGTCGAGTTGGAAAATATTGGTTTGATAATATCACGATTCAAACTGAATGAATTGATGTTATCACAAAGATATTGCAATATTCTCTTTGAATCAAAATAGGAAATAATTGCAAGCAAGAAAAGAAATAAAATAAAAACTTGGCCTATAGATGATCATGGAAGATTCGGAAGAAAGGGGAGGATATGTACGCGAGCAGCCGAATATAAAGGAAAGGGGAGTTTGACTTTGAAAAGGAAGACAATTTTAAGAAAGGAAAGAAGGATAATTCCAAGCCCACGTCGTCGTCGTTCCTGCACCGAAAAAAAGAAGATCATATATTATAAAAGGGGTTTGGTCTTTCGGAGGGATGGAGAGATCACGAAGGGAATTCGGCAAGAGGACACACTGGAGAGAAAAGAAAAAGAGCGAGGAGGAGGACTGGGGGTTCGGAGAATTTCCAAAAGACACTTTTGAGAGCACAAGAGAAATAGCGAGAGTGAGAAAGAGAGTTGTTTGCGCGTGTGATCGATGGTGCCTCCCGCACTTGGTCACTCGCATCCGCACGCTTGTCCGAGCCTGCTGCCGTCGGCTCCTTTGGCTGAGTTTCCCTTAGTCCCGGTTTCTGCAACAATTTGCCCGTGCTGAGCCGACTGCCCACTGTCCTGTGCCTCGCACCCATGCCACCTTGCGCTCGTGCCGTCCAGCATCCGCACGACGCCATCATCTGCACCGCGCAGACTGCTGCTGCTGCTGTTCCGTGACGTTGCTGTCCCACTTTTGATTGCCGAGCCGCCACCCGTCGCTGCTTCTCTCACGGCCAGACCTGTGGCCGTGAGTCGCGACCCCCCTCCTACGAAGCTGTTGCACCTGATCCGAGAAGCCTCTGCCGAGTAGCTGCCGCATAGACGTCCAGCCACGAAGCCATCCCACGACGATTGCTACTGCACCTGCTACTGTTACTTTCTTCGACGACGCTGCCACAAATGCCCCAAAGTCCATAGTCAGAAAGAGTTACCGGGGTTTCAGTGAAATAATCCTAAGTGGGGGATTTGTCTTCTTTTAGTTTTGTCCAGAAGTGATGATAATGTGTGGCCTTTTGTGAGTTTATTTCATGCAAGCTTTCTAGCAAGGAGAACGTGAAGAATTTGGGTCTGCAGCGAAGTGCGTATTTCAGAAAAGAAAATAGCCAACGCTTCCTTACCGAGAAGCCGGCCCCACACCACGAGCAGAATCGCCACCGAGAGCAACACCAGCTGGTCCTTCCGTGATTAAGTGGCTATCACAGAGCATCAGCGACGGTGCTTGCTCATCACGACCCCTGATCTGCCCACCGTCAATCATCCCGTGATCCGCAAGCCCGATACGGCACCGAGTTTGAATTTGGAAATTATTTGCAAATTAGGTAATGATCTCATCCGATATAGTTTCTTTTAATATTTCATTACTTGATTTGGTGATATTGATATCCATTAGTGATTTTTTGTTAATATTTGGTTGAGTGTGCGCTATACCCGCAAATATTTGAAACACTTAAAATTAGGAATTTTGCCTAATTTAGCAACGTATGTGGACGACTATATGACCTTATCCCTAAGGTACGATACGCGGCGATACGGGAAATCATTATCTTGTCCATAATCACTTAGACACGATAATAGATTTTATTTGCTTTCCAAATTTAAATAATCAACTTTCTGTCGATATCTATAACCCTATAGATATGACCGTTAGTTTGATTTCTTTGCCTCATTTAAATTTGATAAGAAACATTTTGCGGATCGTGTGGATATTGATTTGATGGCAGTGTTTATCTCTTATTTGATTTTGTTTCTTTAAAAAGAAAATTCCAAAAAAAGATTAGTTAGGATTTGAATTGATCTTATTAGAAGATAATGATGCATGTTTCGCATAGGTTTAGAATAACTTTCTTTAAATAAGTCGATGGGATAACTTTTTAATTTAAATTAGGAAATAGAGTAATTTATTTCCTAGTTTAATTTAGATATTATCCTGATCTTGACGGTTCATTTTAAGGTAATTCTTAATTTCGAATTTTCATAAAAATACCAAAAAGAAGTCACTTTAGGATAGATTAAATTATTTTTTTTAGAATAGATTGCATGTTAATTTAGGTATTTTTTTTATTTCGAATTTCATTTAAAAATACCAAAAAAATAAATCATTTATCCGTTATTAATTAGGTCACGTCGTCGCATGACATATAGTTTGCATGTTAGGCTCCATTAATCGCATGTTAATTTTTGCACGTCATTACATATAGATTAGCTTTCATTTAAATAAGTGAAAATTCTAAAAAATATTGAGTGAACTGCTTGTTAATTAGAAATCATATTAAGATTGTTGATGTGATTTTCTAGCTAACAATGCAGATGCTTACGTTGCTTCGAGGTAAGTAATTCTCCCAATCTTGCAATTTATTTAATGTTTTGATTATTGGGTGTTACTTTGGTGGTTTGCGCACCCGCATGAACACCTCACATGTTAGTGATTAGGCTATAAAATAAATTCAGACTGCCTGCATAAATATTTTTGAAAAGAAAAGGTACCGAAAGGGCGTTAGACTAGATCTAGCGTAATCAAGTCCCCGTGCTTAGAATCTCTGGTTCGTAGGAATAAAACATATCTCCCTATGTTTTATTTAGGTTTCTAATCGACCTACCATAAATAGATTAGTGGCGACTCCGAGCATGAAAACTTTTGCACGTTAAGAACTTAAACCTTAAGTTGCGAATTGGTAGGGCTTGGGAGGGCCCGAGTTAGGCTTAGTCCTAATAATCCATTAGCCTGAGAGGAAATTTTAGGTCGCGACAATTACTGATTTGCATCATTGTAGAAACCTTTTCAATTGATCATGAAATTGATGTTAATCAAACTTGATGCCTTCTAGAAAGTCTTAGAGAACATCTTAAGCTTTCTAATGATGCCCAGATTGTCTCATTTACATGTCCATAGGCCCCTTTACTATTTTTTTATGACGTTCCCCTGAAATCTAGAAAATTGTGAATTTGGAATGCTTGATGTGCCAAATCTGTGTTTGCGATTTGCTGATTTTGTGTGAATTTCTTGGTAAAGATTTTGATGATGAGTTCTTCATGGACTTTGATTGTCAATCCCAGACTTAGGTTGTGACAAAATTTGATAATTTTTGGACATCATTAACATGCCCAAATTTCCATGAGGTTTCTCTGAAAATCTGTTCCTATGTTATGTACTGATGCACTTCTTCATGTTCTGTGATTTTTATAAATTCATGTGTAGCTTATCTTAAGGGGTTTTCTTCACAAAAAATGTTCGTTGTTGTGTGCTTGATGTACCATAAATTTTCCAGAACATTTTAACAATGGGTCCTTTTCCGATTGAATGCATCTCGTATCCCCTGTTCTGGTGTTCTTTATTTTTCCTTTATGAATTGTCTTTTGTTTTAGGATTTTTAGAAAATAATGCATACTGAACCAGTTTTTTTAATGCCTTCACGAGCTTTAATTCTCACAATTTATCGATTTTCTAGTGTATGTGGTTATGATTGGCGCGTGATGAATTGAATGAAGTGACCCGATGTCGGTTCACTAATTTTAGTGATTAGATGAGAATCAAGGTCTTTCGACTCGCTTGCATGTTTAATTCATCGCTATGCATGTGATTTTTAGATGTATGCCTAGGGACGGTGCATGATTGTGGGTCCAAATTGTGGATTACATATAGAAACTGATTTAGGGATTCATGGCATGAATTACTGTTGGCGAATACCAATGGTAGTTAATAACCATGAATTGTGTTTAAAACGAACATGGGTAGATAATAAAAGGTATCGACACATGCTTGAACAAAGGCCGACCCCGAAGCCACCTTTGAAATTCTTTGTGCCTTGTTTGTTATCTTTGATTGATTTATGATGCTGGGTACTTTATGATTGTATATTGTTTGTTGTTCTTTCTTTAGTTTCAATTTTCAATTAGGATTAGAATAGGTTAAAAAAGACGACGGTCTTGAATATGGAAAAAGGTCGATGTCCATTCCAACTCTATTCTTTATATACGGCAATGGTCGATGTCCATTCCGATTTATTTTCTTATCAAAATTCATTCATTACTCGGCATATGTCTTGGGTTTCTTATATGCGTTGTGTAAACACCTGACGAGTTGTGGGTTTTTCTTTCTTGCACTTAGAATTAGCTAGTTCTTTTAATACCTTGGTTGTTTACTTTACGTAATGCTTTTCAATACAATTGTTTCTTTCCTTCTTTTCTAGACTAAGATAGGATTAGTTTAGAATTTTAAATGAAAACACAAAAACAAGATGTATGATCACCTAGTGGACTAAGACTTTGGCATGAAAATAGTAAAAAAATAAATACATGACAACTCAGATAACAACCATGATAAGTTTAGCGGTATCAAAAGGGCGTTAATAGAAATATTAATGTAAGCTAGTCCTCCAATTAATGATATTTGGTTTTCGTAGAAATCGAAATGAAATTCCTGCGTTTCGGTTGGGTATTCTAGCCGACTCATGATCTAGGCCGGTGGCGACTCTTAAAAAGGTAAAATCGACCGCTATCATGCGAGGTATGAATTTAGGAAAAATTCACATTCATGACCAATGGACCATATGGGTAACCAAAAGATCGATATTTTGGTAAACCGTCTTTTGTAATGTGCCAAACGGATATATGGATGACTAAAAGATTAACGCTTCGGTAAGCCATATTTTATGATGTGCCATATGGACCGTATGGATGACTAGAAGATTGATATTTCGGTAAAGCTATCTTTTATGATGTGCAATATAGACCATTTCATGAATACTTACTTTTAAACCCGTTTCATCAAGTTCGGCCCTCGAGAGATAGGTCGCGATACTCAATCCTGTTAATCCGCTAGGTGTATACATCTAGACAATTGGGGTAGCCCCAATCGAAAGCTTAGGTTTCCCTTACTTTGTTGAGGTACTCTCGGTAACCGCCACGCTTCTATTATCCTGGAGAGCTTTCTTAGCCTATTTCTTTTTCAAACTTTTTCACAACCACTGTTGGTATATTAACAGAGAAGATATTGGATTCTGCAATTTAAGTCAATGCGAAATTATCGGTAAATAAAATGAGGAAACCATAAATGACATGGTAAATTTACGTGATTCGGTCCGAACGGTACCTACATCTTAGGAGGAGAGCTAGTAGCAAGAAATCCACTATAACCAGATAATTAGAATTATAATTACTCATACGCTCCAGTATTTGCCACACCTTAAATAAACCAAAACTCAAAATGTTCTCAAATGAATAACTCAATAACTCACAGCATAAATCCGCCCGTATTTGAAGCTCTTCGTACCGCTGTCCAACACAACGTACGCTTCTTTTTCCTGCGTTTGTCCTTGCACGGCTATGTCAAGAGCTTACTGTGCGGCTCCTTCTTCACTGAGAGAAACAAAACCCTCGATTTTTTTTTTCTTTATATGCGGCTACTGTAGGAATGAGGGAAAAACAAAACCCTTGTTTTTTCTTTTTGTATAGAGCATGTTGCCCCCTCTTATTTTTGTACATATCTAAAGAAAGTATCTCCTTCCCGTATGCAGCATAAAGAAAGCCCAAGAAGTTGAACCAGTCAATAAAAGATCTAACTTCCTTCGCCCGTATAGTCTAAGATTTGCACATGATTAAAATAGGCACATCAGATTTTGAACGGATCAAAATCTTTCAATGGGTCGGATTCCGTAAACGGTTTAAATTCGAAACATATTTTAGGAACCATGATCAAATTTGGGGTCACCGCTTTGGCCGTGATCAGATCTGGAGTCCCGACTGCTTCAAGACTAAGTCTAGGATCGTGGCCATGCCATAGCCAGATCTGGTCATGGCCATGACCGAGCAACCTTAGTAGCTGCTGTCACCTTGTCCACCGTCGCGCTACTCAGCATGATTTTTAATTTTCTTTAGCTATATGTTTTGGTTAATACTTAAGCATATAGAATTAATAAGCAAAACCTTATAATCTTAATTTATATCTTTTGGTGCCGTCGTGTGTTTGAAGCAGAGCGGGATTTGACACGTGAAGTGCAAGCATGATGAGAAGACATTCACTGGATTTACTTACATAAATTTTTTTTGTCTTGTACTTATTTGATGTGGTGAAATTATGAATTAAAATCTAATCTCCAAATATGAAAATTATAGAAAAATAATTGCAGTCAAATTCCAATTAAAAAACAAACAAACAATGTATAAGGTGAAGGAAGTAAAAAAAAACTATTTCAATGGATCGGATTCTATAAATAGTTTAAACTCAAGAAATAATTTAACAACTACGACCAGATTCGGGGTCATCATTGTGGTCATGATTGAATACAAGATTCCGACTCCGTCGCGACTAAATCTAGGATTGTGGCCATGCCATAACCAGATTTGGGCATGGCCGTGACCGAGCAACCTTAGTAATCGTTGTCGCCTTGAGAACTGTCGCACAACTTAGCATGATTTTTAAATTTTCTTTAGCTATATGTTTAGGTTAATGTTTCAGCATATAGAATTAATACGCAAAACCTTATTAATTTTAATTAATAAGCAAAACCTAAACCTTTTAAGTTTGCCAAATCAGTCCTAAACCTTTTAAATTCTTGCAAATTGAGTCCTTCCAGTCAATTTTGGCCAGCCGGCGCTGACTTTGGCCGCCGGCCGTTCGGTCAACGCTAATGTGGCAATTTTTAATTATTTTTTTTCAATTTTTTAATATATTTTTTTCTGCTTTCTTTCCTCTGGCCGGTCCGGCGATCGGCGACTGGCGGTTGGCCAGAGGGGAGGGCCGGCGAGACCTCTGGTGAAGCTCGTCGCATTGGCCATCGGCAAGGGCAAGCCTCGCCGGCCCTTGGCTGGGCGAGGCGAGGTCAAGCCTTGCCGTTGCCTAGGTCGTGACGGTGAGCCTTGACCTCGCCTTGCCGTTGTGACCCAGGCAATGGCGAGGCTCGACCTCGCCTCGCCTTGCCGACGTGACCCAGGCGACGGTGAGGCTCGACCTCACCTCGCCTTGTTGTCGTGACCCAGGCGACGATGAGGCGAGGTCGAGCCTCGCCGTCGCCTGGGTCGCGACGATGAGCTCGACCTCGCCTCACCGTTGTGATCCAAGCGACAGAGAGGCGAGGCAAGGCGAGGCGAGGTCAAGCTCGCTATCACTTGGGTCGTGATGGCGAGGTCGAGCCTTGCCGAGATCGCTCGACCTCGTCGTCGCGACCTAGGTGACGGCGAGGCTTGACCTCGCCTCACCTCGCCTCACCTCACCTCGCCCAGCCAGGGGTCGGCGAGGCTCACCCTTGCTAGTGGCCAGTGGGGCGAGCTTCACTAGAGGCCTCGTCGGCCCTCCCCACTGGCCAGCTGCTGGTCGCCGGACCAACCAAAGGGAAGAAAGCATAAAAAAAAAGAAAAAAAAGATTGAAAAATTGAAAAAAAAAAATTTAAATTGCCATGTCAGCGTTGATCGGACAGTCGGCGGCCACGTCAGCGCCGGCCAGTCAAAATTGATCGGAAGGACTCAATTGGCAAGAATTTAAAAGGTTTAGGACTAAATTGGCAAACTTAAAAGGTTTAGGATTGAATTGGCCACCGTAGAATAGGTTTAGGACTTTTTTTGACAATTTTCCCAAGACAACCTTATTTTGCCGCCTTCAGTTTTCAAAGCCGATAAAATTCATTGTTCGCCACCTTAAATAGTCAAGGCGACAAATAGGAAACAAAGGTGACCAAAAAAAAACCTTATCACCTTAGACAAAGGCGATGAAGCAAACGCAACAAATGATTCACGAAAAAAAAATTGTCGCCTCTACCTGGGTAACTAAAATTTGGACCTTCTGTCACCTTAGCCAATATCTTTTTTTTTTTTTCAGTGAGTTAAGGAACCAAAATTGAGATTGTGTGGTCGTGGTCAAAATGAGTGGAACCACATAATATGGCTTAATCAAAATGATGTTCTTTTTCTTAGGGAAAAGAATTTTCAATGTTAGACTAAACAATTAATCCTATAGCATACAAGTGAAACTATTTCAATACATCCATGATAACTTTAAATGGTTATATTATAATCTATGGGAACATCAACTCATGAAATAGTTAAACCTAAAGGTGTGAAATTCATGATACACCTTGACAAATTTGTTTAAGAGAAGTGAAAATAACTTTACAAAAGAGTGGTAAAGCCACACAAATTTGTTTTAAGAGAAGTGAAAACAACTTAACAAAAGAGTAGTAAAACCACATGACATATGATGCATAAGTAATGCCCAAAAATGCACCGGCGTGCAAGCACACACATATAGATGATTCGATCAACTCAACCTTGGCTATCTTCTCCAAGATCGTGGGTGCAACGATTTTCAAGCATGACATCACCTAAAATTATATTGTGCACACTATGGACTATTGATTATGAGTTCTACATGATGTATCTTCTATTTTTATGCAAGGTGATTTGGATGAAATATTGTGATCTCGTCTTCCATTTACTTCAATTCTTAAAAAGAGCACGTGGAATGGATTACTCATTATGTGCTCTGTTGGTGATAATTGTTCAAAAAGTTCTAAATCTATCGTATATCAGTTAATTCAGCTATAAACTTTTCACTTATGCCAATTTAGTCATAAACCTTTGGACGATTTGTGAATTTAGTCCTGAACCTTTCTTTGTGTCAATTTAGTCTTAAACCTTTTGAAGATTTGCCAATTTAGTCATAAATTTATTATATATATATTTGGCCAGAAGGACTATATTGGTAAATTGTTAAAAGGTTTAGAGCTAAATTAGCAAATCATAAAAAAAATTGTAGGATTAAATTGGCATAATTGAAAGGTTTAGTACTAAATTGGCAAATCGTCAAAAAATTTCGAACTAAATTGATAGAATTAAAAGGTTTATGACTAAATTGGCCTCCGTACAATTAAAATCTGACTTTTTGGACAATTTTCCCTGCTCTAAAGTAAAGCAAACAACTATATCAGACAATGACATCCAGCTAACTTTTTTGAGGTAATGTCAATAATTAAAACCAAATTCAAAGATTGTAGATATCATATAATAAAAATATATCGTTTTCGGAGCACTACCTTTCTGTATCATGATACGCACATTCAGTTAGGTGACCCAAAAATTACGATGTCTTTTATTCAGAATGCTTCATAAGTACCTCTAGAGCACTCTTTCATAATGACCGTTTCTGATGTAGTTAAAAGTAAAAAGAAAAAAAGAAAAGCCAAAGAATTACTCTTAAGAGTAGTCATACTAAAAGAAGGATTAAAAACTCTACAATAAATGTGAAGGGAAATACATACTTATACGAATGTTAGCATGTCCATTGACACATAATTATTTTATAATTATTTAAAATTCCAATTATATTTGTAAGTCTTGCCTGAATAGTCAATTGACAATATTTTATTTAGAATCCAAAATAATTTATAGTTTTTCGTAGAAAACAGGTCTTTCAGATGTTTGATATCTGATATGTTGTATCCCATGACTGCATCAAGTCGTCCACCCTCTCTTGCCGCACGTTTGGTTGGCAGGACTACTTATTCTATCCCCATTTTGTACCAAGTGAAATAGTTATCCGCTGGTTTGGTTTAGAATAGCATAATCATTCTTAGAAGTCGAAATACCATAATTAGTTATAAACTATCATAATTTTTTATTTCATGCAAATATGGTAAATAAAATATGGACCATAGTCTTACCATGACTATTTGATACTACATACCGAATTATTACATCATCTTAGTTATTCCATTCCAATGCATGGCAATGGATGGGTCATGAAGATGCCAAAGGTCAAAAACCCATCAATGGACGGTGGTTTGGATGATGTACTGACTCGCTTTAGATTAAGCACGGAGATAGTGGCAATAGATGACCCAATTCTCTTCCCAGTGAAATTTGTTGGAAAATTCATGGGAAAATTACAACGAATTTTCCAACGATTTTAATTTGGTAAACGGAAATTGAATTTTGTTGGAAAGTTTGTTGAAAATTTCGAATGAATTTTGCAACGTTTTTTAAATTAACCGAAAATAAGGTTTTCCAATAAAAAATTATTACGAAACAAAATTAATCTACCAAATTGTGAAATTATTGTAATATCATGCGAATTAGCGACATATTGTCATGCTAACAATAACGAGAACAATAACAATAATAATTACGACAACGGAAATATTAGAAATTACTACAACAACAAAACACACATGTCGCATTACTAATAATAATTAGACATAATTAGTAAAAAGTGTCAAAAATCATAATCTTCGTCGTCGTCTTCGTCTTCATCTTCACCTTCTTCTTCTTCTTCGTCTTCGTCTACGTCTTCGTCTTCGTCTTCGTCTTCTTCCTGATCCTCATATTCATATTCTGTCTCCAAATCACATTGTGTACCAACTCGAAAATTTGATTCCCGAATTTCAGTTGGATCTACATCGATCATCGCACCACATGGATCTCGTAAAGTAGGAATGTTATATTCAGCAGTTTCGTTCATATTACGAACTTCCTCTTGTTGATATGTCGTGTCCTTCCAGTGTTCTTCAATTTTTTTTCTTGCTTTGGCTTTACATACAGCCCACCAATCGGCTTTGTCATGCTTCAAACTAGGATATGATGCATAATAGACTTGAATTGCTTGTTGTGCCAAGACAAATGGTTCATATTTCATATATCTTTTCTTGTGATTTATTTCAACCAAATTAAATTTGGTATGCACATTCATTCCTTTCACGGGATCGAACCACATGCACTTAAATAAGACAACTCGCATTAACGGTCCATGGTACTCAATCTCTATGATTTCATCCAACAAGCCATAAGAATCACCTTGCGAATTGCCACCATTAGATGACTGAACACACACTCCACTATTCATTGTGGCCTTTCCCATTCCATATTCGCGAGTGTGAAAATTATACCTGTTAATGAAATATACTGGCCAAGTTCGTACTCTTGACTTTGGACCCCACGCCAAATGATATAGCATTCCTTGCTGTCCAACTTAAGCATCAAAATTGTGAACCTAAGGTGCCACACACGCAATGTCAATAATATATATTTCAAATTATGATGTATAAAAATTTCGAATAAACAGGATTTCGTCCATATTTAACTTACATATGTTTTGAACCATGTTGCAAATTGTTCCTGGCACAAACGATCAAACTCATTTGGTGGTAGTCCATATGTTGAATTTCGGAAATTCCTAGTAACAAATACCATTTATGTATTAGCCACGGTTTGACACAATTATTTGACGTAAACAAGGCAAATGTACACTTACTCGAAGTATGGCTGAACTTCTGGACAGTTCAATAAAATATATGTATGGGCTACGAGCCTTTCTTCACCTGTTAAGTGACGAAACTTACATGTGCCGCCAGGTCGACCAAATAATTGAAAATAAAGAATGATTTGCAATTGGGATCAATGGGACCATCATCATTTCTTCCAACTCTCCGCCTCTTGCACTGCACGTGTAGCTCAAAATAGTATGATGCAAATGTTGTCACTTCTTCCACAATATATGCATTACAAATTGAAACTTCGACACATGCCTTATTCTTCACTTTTTTCTTCAAATAATATAAGAACCTAGTTGCAATAGCATACAGTTTATCGTAATAAAATATGATCATGAAGTAATTTCACATTTAATTAAAATAAAATTTACCTCTCAAATGGACACATCCATCAAAATTGGACGGGACCTGCAACTTTGGCCTCATAAGGCAAGTGAACTAAGAGATGCTCCATTGAATCAAAGAATGATGGAGGAAATATCCTTTCTAAGTTGTAAAGAATAATTGGAATATCTCTCTCTAGTTTCTCCATATGTGATGATTTCAACGTTGTTGAGCAAATATCATGCAGGAAATTACTTGACTCTGTAATGGTGCCCCATACAAAGTTTGGTAGAACTTCTTTGAAGGCTATCGGAATTAATCTTTCCATAAATATGTGACAATCATGACTCTTCATACCTGTCAATTTGCATTCATTCATATCAATACATCTGCCGAGATTGGAAGCATATCCATCAAGAAATCACACTGATTTCAACCATTGACAAATGACCCGTCTCTGCTCCTTGTCTAATGTATAAACTGCTTTGGGTTTTGGTCCCCTACTGCTTACAACCACATCTAGTGTTGGTCGATCGCAAATATCCCTCATATCTTTTCTTGCGTTCAAGTTGTCTTTTATTTTTCCAGTAACATCCATCACAGTATTTATGACATTGTCGAAAACGTTCTTCTTTATGTGCATGACGTCAAGATTATGATGAAGAAGATGGGCATTCCAATATGGTAGATCCCAAAATAAACTGCGTTTAGTCCACTTATGTGTACTTTCGTACGCAAAAGTTGCGCCGTGCGGGTTTTTAATAACAGTTGGAAACTCTTGCACGCGTTCCTATATTTGCTGCCCGGTCAACCTCAATGGTGGATGTGTTCTTTCAATCCTATTCTTGGTAAACTCTTTTTTATTCCTTCTGAATGTATGATTAAGCGGCAAAAATTGCCTGTGACAATCAAAATAGCAGGCCTTCTTACCATGTTTTAATTTGAAAGCCTTCGATCTCTCCATACAAATCGGACATCCTAAGATCCCAGCTGTACTCCATCCAGATAACATTCCATAAGCGGGGAAATCATTTATCGTCCAAAGAAGTGCAGCCTTCATTACAAATGTTTGGTCAGTAGAAATGTCATACGTAGGGACACCTTCAACCCATAGCCGTTGTAACTCTTCAATCAAAGGTTGCATATAAATATCTATGACCTTTTTCGAATTTTACGGGCCAGGCACAATCAATGTCAAAAACATATAAGGTGTCTTCATGCACATACCAGGTGGAAGATTGTACGGAGTTAAGATAACTGGCCAACATGAATAACTTTTTCCTGATTTTTCAAATGGGGCAAATCCATCAGCACATAGACCTAACCTGATGTTTCGAGGCTCTAGCGCAAACTCGGGGTATGTTCTGTCAAAATGTTGCCATGCCTCTGCATCTTAAGGATGATACATTAGATCCTCTTCTGTTTCATGATTTGCATGCCAAGTCATGTGTTCAGTAGTGGCTTGCGATGCATAAAGCCTTTGCAACCTAGGGATTAACAGCAAATAAAACATTTGCTTGCATGGTCTACGCTTCTGGTTATGACCCTGCCTCCTGTTAATCTTGTACCTGAGTTGGTCACAGAATTTGCAAGATTCTGCATATTCATCATCTCTCCAATATAACATACAACCCATAGCACATACATCAATTCGTATAATTGGAAGACCTAAGTTTTCCACCGACTTTTTCATATCGTAAAAGTCATTTGGCATAATGTTATCACGAGGCATTGCTTCTCGTATCACTTCAACAAAAGAGTTGAAGCAATCCACGGACACATTATGCTCTGTCTTGATATTTAAAATTCTTACTGTTACTGATACCTGTGTGTGGTTATCACAACCTGCCCATAAAGGTTCATCTGCCGTTTTCAACATTTTCTGGAAATGATTAGATTGCGAAGTTCCGTCACACACATTCTCATCGCAATCTGTAACTCCTATCTCTTCCAATTCTGCTCCATGACTAGTTCCCACTTGTTCGAGTGCATGAGTAAAACTAGTACTTGCATGATTCAATTCTGAATACAAATTATGACCGGCTTCATCAAACACCATCCCTTGATATGAGTTCAATTGTTCGAAATAGCTACATTCTTCCCTAACTGAAAATTGATCGCTTCCTTGATATCCCTCGTCATATATAAATGGTTCACCATGGCTAGTCCAATTATAATAGTTCGGAGTAAACCCAAATCTACAAAGATGTTCTCTAACTTTATCAATGTCTTGAAATTTTCCATTACTGCACTTTTTACATGGACACCTTAATTTATTTCCATCCATAAACTCATATTTTGTACTAGCAAAGTTCAAAAATAGTTCTAACCCGATACGAAACTCATCAGTCAATCCTTGCCGTTCGGGTAAATTCTTATTATACATCCAACCCTTGTCTCTTTGCATTTTCTCCGTAAAAAAAAAACTATTGTCCTAAATTATTCAACATATCATATATATTCTTTAATATTGTTAATAAAAACCATAAAATGCGAAAAATTACAATTATGTTCTTTACGAAACAATTAGTTTAAACTTGAAAAATTCGAAAAATTTACCATGTCAAGAAAACTTACCAAGTATTTGGCTGAAATCTTTGTAGTAGACAGTGGACAACTTGATGAGAATTGAAAAATTAATTGATTTGCGACACCTTCCAATGGACACGTACCTAAAAAAAATAATTACATAAGATTCGTCTATAAAAATATATTTTATTTTTTCCTTTCATTTTCTTTCACTTTTTTTCCCTTTCTTCTTTGTTGGGCCGGCGACCGACGAGGTTATGGGCATCTCATAGATATGACCAAATTTCCAACGAATTATGCAACAATTTTCTATTATGCCGAACAATAATGTGGTATTCAATTTGTTCTAAAATTGGTGGGAAATTTTCCTACGAAATGTGTACAAACCATTTTGGAACGATTTTCTATTAATGAATTGGTTTTTTGCATTTGATGCAAAATTTGTTATAAATTTTCGAACGAATTTTGGAACGAATTTATATAAACTCGAACAAGAAGGTGTGTTTTTTGACTTATTTGAAAAAATTAAGGGAAATTTCTCATGAATTTTGCAACGAAAGTAGTACACAACAAAATTAATGTACAAAATATCGAAATTCGTTGCAAAAGTCGTTAGCAATTTCTAACGAATTTTGTAATGAATTTTCGAATATGAACAAAAATAATGTGTTCTCCGAATTCGTTGGAAAATTCCTTGGTATTTTCCAACGAATTTTCCAACCAATTATTTTTTTCCGTACACCGAAGGATTTTGAAAATTTGTTAGAAAATTCGTTGGAATTTTCCAACGAATTTATCTCTCCTTCACATTTTAAAAGGAAAATTAGATTCGTTGGAAAATTCGTGAAACATTTCCCACGAATTTTCCAACGAAATTCTAAACATCTTCTTTTAAAACAGAATATTAAATTCGTTGGGAAATTCGTTGGAAAATTCCAACGAATTTTCCAACAAATTATTTTTTTCCGTACACCGAAAGGATTTTGAAAATTCGTTGAAATTTTCCAACGAATTTTCCAACCAAATTATCTCACCTTCACATTTTAAATGGAAAATTTATTTCGTTGGAAAATTCGTGGGAAATTTCCCACGAATTTTCCAATGAAATATTTTTAAGCGGAAAACGCAAAAACATTTACAAATTCGTTGAAAAATTCGTCGGAAATTTCCCACGAATTTTTAAACCTCTTCTTTTCAAACAGAATGTTAAATTTGTTGGAAAATTCGTTGAAAAATACCAACGAATTTTCCAACAAAGTATTTTATGAGGTACACCGAAAGGATTTTGAAAATTCGTTGGAAAATTTGTGGGAAATTTCCCACGAATTTTCCAACGAATTTATCTCACCTTCACGTTTTAAGAGGAAAATTAAATTTGTTGGAAAATTCGTGGAAAATTTCCTACGAATTTTCCAACGAAATTCTAAACATCTTCTTTTAAAACAGAATATTAAATTCGTTGGGAAATTCGTTGGAAAATTTCAACGAATTTTCCAACAAATTATTTTTTTCCGTACATTGAAAAGATTTTGAAAAGTCGTTGGAAAATTCGTTGAAATTTTCCAACGAATTTTCCAACCAAATTATCTCACCTTCACATTTTAAATGGAAAATTTATTTCGTTGGAAAATTCGTGGGAAATTTCCCACAAATTTTCCAATGAAATATTTTTAAGCGGAAAACGCAAAAACATTTCCATATTCGTTGGAAAATTCGTGGGAAATTTCCCACGAATTTTCCAACGAATTTTTAAACCTCTTCTTTTCAAACAGAATGTTAAATTTGTTGGAAAATTCGTTGGAAAAAACCAACGAATTTTCCAACAAAGTATTTTTTGCGGTACACCCAAAGGATTTTAAAAATTCGTTGGAAAATTCGTGGGAATTTTCCCACGAATTTTCCAACGAAATTATCCCACCTTCACGTTTTAACAGCAAAATTAAATTCGTTGGAAAGTTCGTGGGAATTTTCCCATGAACTTTCCAACGAATTTTCAAGACAGTTACTTTTCAACCCGAATTTTCAATTTGTTGGAAAATTCGTGGGAAATTTCCCACAAATTTTCCAATGAAATAATTTTTGCGGAAAAAGGAAAAACTTTGGATTTTTGTTGGAAAATTCGTGGGAATTTTCCCATGAATTTTCCAACAAATTTACCTCGAACAACTTTATTACGCCGAATTTTAATTTGGTTGCAAATTTTGTTGGAAATTTTCCAACGAATCTTCCAACGAAATTCGATAACATGTGGAAAATAATATTTGATGTAAATTTGTTGCAAAAATCGTGTGAAATTTCCTACGACTTTTACAATGAAATGAGAACATAACTAAATTAATGTGTTGAAAATTGAACATAACTAAACTAAACTTAAAAAAATTGTCGTCAAATACTATGCCAAAAAAACTTTCCAAAGTATTACCAAGTATTTCCGTAGTTCGATGAGATTACTCGGATCTTGAGATACTTACTGTGGCTAGTAAGGCGGACAGCAAGGGTGGCGGCGGTGAGGAGGACCGCGAGGTGGACGGCGAAGAGAAAGACTAGAAAGAGAGTTTGTTGAGTAAAAAATTCTCAGTACACACAATGATTGTTGCCGAATATATAAACATGTTTTGCAACGCACTTTGCAACAACGAAAAAGTTTCCAATGAATTCAAGGGCTCCGGCCAATAATTGCACCACGTTATTTTCATTGGAAAATTCATGGGAAATTTCCCACGAATTTTCCATTGAATTTACAAAAACCAACAATACCCGTGTTTGTTTTGAATTCGTCGCAAAATTCGTTGGAAATTTGCAAGGACAAATTTTTTGTGGCAAATTTCGTTGGTAATTTCCAACGAAATATTTTCGTCGCTAATTTCAAACGAAATTTGCGACAAATATTATTTCGTGGGAAATTTCCAACGAACTTTGCCACAAAAATACTTTCGTTGGAAATTACCAACAAACTTTGCCAAAAATTTGTCCTTGCAAATTTTCAACGAATTTTGCGATGAAAATTTTTTCGTCGCAAATTTCCAACGAATTTTCCGACGAAAAATGTTTTGTCGCTAATTTCCAACGAATTTTCCATCGAATTTTTTTTCGTCGGTAATTTCCAACAAATTTTTATATTCGTTGGAAAATTTTTATGGCAAAAACGCGTTTTTTTTGTAGTGAAAGTCTTCATCACGTGCCCTACGAAGACAGGAGATTCTGAGCTTTGAATGGATTCCTTTGCACTCTGTGTCACTGAAGTCCAGAGACTCGCTAGTTAGTCATCACCAAGACCCTGCACAAATCGGGCGTTCTTCCATTGGCTGTTACTGTTCTAAGAATTAACTTCACTTTGAAATATGTTTCGCATGACTAGAAAGAATCGAGAAATTTCAGTGATGATGCAAGTTGGGGTGTCATCACCAAGACCCTGCACAAATCGGGCGTTCTTCCATTGGCTGTTACTGTTCTAAGAATTAACATCACTTTGAAATATGTTTCGCATGACTAGAAAGAATCGAGAAATTTCAGTGATGATGTATGTTGTGGTGTCATCACCAAGACCCTGCACAAATCGGGCGTTCTTCCATTGGCTGTTTACTGTTCTAAGAATTAACATCACTTTGAAATATGTTTCGCATGACTAGAAAGAATCGAGAAATTTCAGTGATGATGTAAGTTGGGTCAACACCCCTTTCTTGATGTACTCTTTGTCCTCTCCCTCGTGCCAGACAAGAGAAGACGGTGTAGCTTTCTTTGGCGAATGAAGAAGAAAAATTGATCAGCCTGCTTTCTAAAACATGCCAAATTGTTTGCGTTTTCTCCAAGTTAAGCGTAAAATTCTACGTAATGACACTAGCGATCCTTAAATATTGGTTCAATGTGTAATATAATTTCTGAATTTTTAACTTATTCAATATAGTCCCTAAACTTTAACTCAATATGCAATATCATTACTGAACTTTTAATTTGTTCAGTGAGGTCATTAGACTTTTGATATACATTATATGAAAATATTTAATAATGTTCTTCCATTAATTCAAGTTCAAGGACGACATTAAATATTTTCATATAATTCATAGACTAAATTGAACATGTACAAAAAGTTCAAGAACCACATCGAACAAATTGAAAATTTAAGGATCACATTACACAATGGGCTACAGTTTAGGGACCATACTGAACAAATTAAAAGCTTAGGGACCATATTATACATTGAGACAAAGTTCAAGGACCATTTGTGGCATTTTCCCCATTAAATTCTTTGAGCCTCCATGGGGACATCGGGTTTTTTCCCTCCTAAAAAATCATCTAAATTATGTGAGTTCAATGCTACGGCCATCGACTTTTGGTAGATATTTAATAATAGACCCATCAAACGGGTGGATTGGAATAGGATTGAGTCGGGTTGAAAAATGATCCAACCCAAATAAACAAATTTAACTCGTTTTGACCCATTTTCATGCAATACAAATTTAGTGACCCATAGCCAACCGGACCCATATTGCTAAACACTTCTATATTTAACCCAATTTAGGAAAATTCATGCCCAACTGAGATGAGAGTGCGGAGTGATTGAGGGCGAAGTGAGTGAGCGCGAGATTGAGTGAGAATGAGAGAGAATGAAGAGAAAATCATAAAGATGGATTAGGTTTAAATTAGTTGTAAACCCATTTAATATCAACATTATGTTGAGTTTTACCATTATAAACTTATTTATAACCCATTTACTGAATATAATTAATCAATATAACAAGTTAGCTCTTTGTATATTGATTAAGGCCCATGTCGATGGGTCTACTAATCTTACAGGTTTGATGCACTGTGCTCACTTGAATCGGGCGCACCCAATAGTCAGTCATTCAATTGAAATCTGACGTAATAGCCAATCACATGAAGAGAGAAAACACCATAAATATGCAAGGGGTGAATTCGAGCTCATCCCTGGATCATCTATGGATCATCTAAGCCCTAAATTCCCAGTCTGCACAATGCTTCATTTCAGTCCTTTTGCTTTCATCTTACCTTGTCTTCTCTTTCTGTTCATGCTCATCAAAATTTTCAAAGCAAAAAGTTCCAATGCTTTGAAGTTACCCCCGGGGCCAAAGAAACTGCCCCTTGTCGGAAATTTGCACCAATTGATAAGTCCAGAGCTACCACACCACCATCTGAATAACCTAGCGAAAACCTATGGCCCCATTTATCACCTCAAGGTCGGCGAAGTCACGCTCGTCGTTCTTACAACTCCTGAAATTGCTGATGAGGTCCTGAAGACGCAAGAGACCAACTTTGCTCAGAAGCCAACATTCCCATCTTTAGAGATGATGTCCGACACGAACTCAAGCTTCATGTTTGCACCATACGGAGAATATTGGAGGCAAATTCGTAAGATTTGTGTCTTGGAACTCCTTAGCGTCAAACGTGTTCGTTCTTTCCGGTCAATAAGAGAAGACGAGATAAGCAATCTGGTCCAGTTCGTGCGCTCCTTGCGGGGTTGCCCTCTCAATCTCTCCAACAAGATCTCTTCATGCTTAAATGCCATAATATCCAAAGCAGCATTTGGTGAAAGCTCCAAGAGACAGGAGGAGTACCTTTCAGCTCTTAAAGACGCAGTCGACCAGGCCAGCGGGTTTAGCATCGCGGATGTTTTCCCGTCCCTTAAAATCCTGCGTTACATTACGGGGAGGAAATGGAGGCTAGACAGCATTCGGCGAAGATGTGATCAAATTTCAAATCGTATTCTAAATGATCATAAGAGGCGGAGAGAAAACTTAAGTACCCAGGAAAATAGCTTTGCCAAGGAAGATTTTGTCGATGTACTTTTACGGATTCAAGAGTCGAACGAACTTGGATTTCCTCTTACCGACAGCCACATTAAATCTCTCGTCCTGGTATGTTTTGATCCTATATATAGCTATGCTAGTAGATTTGGTAATACATGTTTTAAAGTTAGAACACCATAAAGTTATGTGTCACTATTTTCTACAAGTTGCTGCAAACTGATGGGGTTGTAGGTCTCTGCCAAACACCATAAAAAACGATAATACTCCTTTCACAGCTAGAGTAATGCAGAAACAAATGTATCGACCACCTTCGAAGTTCTTTCAGTGTTATTTGTGAAATCTAGCTCGCTAATTGGACATACCAAAGCAAAATTCACCCATCCTCAGACTAAATGCATGTTTCTTTTTTGTTTGCACCGCTTTAGGAAACCTTTGGTGGTGCAACTGATACTTCATCGGTAACAGTAGAATGGGCGATGTCGGAATTGCTCAAGAACCCACAGGTGATGGCGAAAGCACAGGCCGAGGTACGCAAGGTCTTGAAAGGAAAGGATCAAGTGCAAGACGCAGATCTCGAAAATCTCAAGTACTTAAAGTCAGTGATCAAAGAGACTCTCAGGTTACACCCTCCAGTACCATTAGTCCCCAGAGAAGCAAGGCAAGCATGCAAGATCAGGGGCTATGATATACCCGCGAAATCAAGGGTGCTTATTCATGCTGGGGCATTAGGAAGGGATCCAAATCACTGGGAAGACCCAAAAAAATTTGAGCCAGAGAGGTATATTGAATCATCAGTAGACTTCATTGGGACACACAATCGTTTTATACCATTTGGGTTTGGCAGGAGGGTGTGTCCAGGCATCGCATTTGCTATGGCAAATGTTGAGCTCTTACTAGCACTCTTGTTGTACCATTTCGACTGGGAACTTCCCAATGGGCAAACTCCTGAAGAACTGGATATGACCGAGGCTTTTGCGGCCACGGTCTGCAAAAAGAGCGATCTTTATGCGATCGCAATCCCTCACAATCATGGCCATGCCTGATAAAGACGACTTGTTGGTTGGGGTGGCCATTCATATTGTGCCATCGCAGCTCATGTCAATTATCTATTTCATCCCGTTTCGTTGCTAAGAAAATAAAGTCTTTGAACGGGGGCTATAACATGTCAGATCGTGTTAGTCTCGGTTTTTTGTCATATCAGCATGTTTGTACCAAAACTTTGAATTTCTCTCTATCAAATTTCTCGTGTTTGTGTTCCCTCTAATGGTCCAAGAAATTGCCTGCCTTTGCTTATGGTGGATGGTTGACTTTCCTTCTTTGTCCGAAGCAATATCTTTACAATGAGTTACTATGGAGCTCAGCCACATTAATAAAACCATAGCGCTAGTTGAATTTGTACTACATCGATAGAACCATAAACATTGTGGCGTGCACCACATTATGTAGTTGTCAATATTGAAACCAGTCGGTCATTGTCTTCGATGCCTCAAAATTTTATTGATAAACTAGTTATGCTTGCGCTTTGTGCGTGCATATGTTGGCAATATACTTTTACCATATAATTTTTCTTTAAATTGTTGTACTTGATATTATTTGCTTTGAAGGATATAGGTGGATTTCAAAAGGACCTAAAATTGAATGAAATGTCAATAGGCATGTTTCAAATACGTTAAACCTTTATGTTCTTTTTACAATTAATTAGTGTCACAGTGATATTTAAGATGAATAGATATTAAGTCGTAAATTTGTAACACAACATATCCTTCAAATTATATTAGTATATCTACATAAAGTAGATAAATTGTGTACTTATTTACACTTTAAAATAAGTTATACATCCAAATGTAAATCCTATTCATCTAATAATACATGCTTCTCTTTGTGACTTAATTTTTATTTAGCTGCTATATCAATATATTTTATATATTTTCGCTTTTTTTAATTTTAAAATTAATCAAAACGGATAACTTAAGATCTGTTGGGATAAAAAGTCGAAAGAGATAATTATTAGATAATAAATTTGAGATGCTTTCGGGCCAAACAAAACAATTTAGAGGGGGATGAATAGGTTTATTTCATCAACAGGATTTCTCACAGAAGAAAATAAACAACACTCTCACAAAGATTAGTAACAAATCAAGGTTGACAGGTGCAAGTATTGCTATCAAGCACTGTCACGCCCCGTACCCCACTGGAACGCAACATCCCGTCACGGTCGATTATGGTGCAACGCTCCCAGGAAGCGTCGCCGACCCAATGCCCACACAAAGATCAAGCACAAGCGGAAGCACGTATATAAATAAATATATACACCCGGACAATAAAACACATAAGGCCAAGGATAGCACAACCAAACACTCAAGACTTTATATTATTAACATAAAAACCTTTTTACAATATATTCATTACATAGAACCAAAAAGACACAACGTAGAAGACGGTTAGCAGCCAAGATATTCAAAAAGGGCGAATGGCTAGGGAAGCTAAACTGAATAAGACGGGCTCTAAAACATCCTCCCGCTTCACACCCTGCTCCAAGGAATCCAGTTCTTCATCAGTTTCCGTAGGTTCCTCCTCAACTACCTCCCAGACTTACAGGCAACACCCTCATGGTTCCGAGAATCCCAAAATGGATTGGCGTCTCTGCCATCCTCACTGCTGGGGGTCTGAAATATTTCGGTTTACACAACCGTGAGACGAATCTCAATGAGTTCAACCCCTAAACCTAGGTTAGGCTAACATGCAATCTCCTGACTGGAAAATAAATATTTAAATCGCAAATCAACAATAACCAAATCATTTTTAGACCCTGCAGGTTAGACAGATCAATATATAATAATCACGGTACATACGTGGCACTCATAATCACATATATGCCAATCACATGCTTATGCACTGATTCTCACATTCTCGTATGCCAGTCTATGTATGTTCATGTATGCAAATGTCATGGACTTGACACGTGCAATTCCCGGCCCACTGGCTCACACTGGCACACTGCCCAATTTATTATTATTACGACTCGAGTCATCAATTTTTCACGGCCCGGTGCGTCTAGCCTGCTTCAAAATGCATGAGGCGCAGCAACCGATCTGGCCCAGTGTCTCTAGCCTGCTTCAAAGTGCATGAGGGGCAACACTGTTCTCCCTGCGAACCAGAGCCTGCTTCAAAGTGCATGAGGATGGTCGCCTTCCGGACATACCGGGCATCGTCCTACTTCAAAGTGCATGAGGACGGTATCGACCCGAAGGTCACGACCCGAAGGTCCATGAGTGATCACACAACTCATTATTATCTGGACCCAGCGTATAACGCTTCAGGGTAATTTAGGTGATCACACACTCATGGCAAGCACGCATTCTCGCACAATTTCACAACATGCCACACTTTAGGCATACATAATGGGTGTCCATGTTATGCAATGCTATGCACAATGAGCACCAATGAAATTCAATCACAATCAAGCACAATTTACGTACAACCAATCCACCCGGACATACCCGGTAATTTTCTAAGGGGTTCCTAAATTAATCAATTAATTCAATTTCTCAACCCAATAAATCTTCAATTGTTTACCACAAATTTCCGATAATAATTTCTATCGATCAATCCTCAACCCAGTCTAAAATTCACACTGATACTATCTAAGCCAGTCCAAAATATACTGATAATACCTAACCCAGTTCAGAAAAATGCATTATCAGTCCTAATCCAAGTTTAGGAATTTTACTCACCTAACCAAGGGTCACGACGACGGGGAATGGCGGCCGATCACTGATGAATAGTGCAACCAGCGGTGGAATTTCCGGCGACGACGGTACGGACGGGTGAACAGTACCGGATAAACAGTACCCCCGTGAACAGTACCGGTAAACAGTGATTTCTGTACGGACATTGCGGAAAAAATGTGGCCGGAGACGGTCGAGACGCCCATTCGGTCCGGCGCGAACAGTGACTGTACGGATAAATAGTAACTTCCGTACGGACACCGTACGGACAGGGTGGGATGGCGACGTATGGACTTGCTGTACGCCCGGGTGTCGACGGTTCGGCGAAGCTCCGGCGTCACTATTCACGGACTGAAAAATAAGAAAAAGAGAGAGAAAGAGAGAAAAAGAAAGGGAAAAATGAGGGAAAAATGAGCTGAACCAAGGATGAGCTGAGGCGGGGGACCAAGGGGGTTGACGGCGAGGCACGGCGGCCGGCGACGTGCTCCGGCGAAGCTCCGGCGAAGGCGATCGCGGCTGGAACTTTCTGTTTAGGCTGAAAATGGCTACTGTGAGTGGCTGTTTAGGGGCGAAGAGGGCTGAGGTGGCGCGGGAATGTGTCTGGGGACGTCCAGCAACTCCGGCCGGTATTGTTCCGGCGTGAACAGTACCGAAAATGACAGAAACGCACAAAAACAAACAGAAACGGAAGAGGAAGAAGGGGAAAAATGAGAAGTAAATTCTGATGCAGCTGGTCTGGACGTGGGAGAGAGAGAGAGAAGAGAGAGAGAGGGTTTAATCATGGTCAAACATTTTTGACTAGGGGTGCCAAGTGTCAAAATTTGGTAAAAATGACCAAATTGCCCCTAAATAAATGGCTCTCATTCAATCTTATCTAAAAAGAGAAGGGCAAAAGGGTCAAAAGTCCTCAAAATTATTGCTGATAATTATCCACAATTTTCCCAAATTTTTCCAAAATTTTCGGATAAAAAATTAGCCCGGGGGTAAAATCGTCATTTTTCCGGTCCCGGGGCGAATTCCAATTTTTACATATACGCGTTCCATATATGCGTGGCCAACATAATATGGTGTCGGAATCGCGAAATTCACTTTTTAAGCCCTCGAAAATCGACTGCGAAGTTTCGGGAATAAAATAATATTATTTTTTCAATTTTTGTCGAAATTCCACTTTTTGTCCAAAACGACTCCCGGTATGCGTGGCCACTCAAAAATGGTGTCGGCCTCGAAAAATAACCTCAAACGGCCTCAGAATCTAACACCGGCACCCACATGGGCAAAATCGTCATTTTCCCCAATTTCCGTCAAAATTTCAATCTTTGGCTAGTTTAGCCCCAAATGTGCGTGGCCAGTATAATATGACGTCAGATTTTCAAAAATAGTCTCTTAAGCCTTCGAAAATCGACATCGAAATCCGGGCCAATATCGTGAATAAAACTCGCTAAACTTTGAGTTTCAGGGTCTCTCACTAACGGGCGGCTGTTTAGAAGTTACGCGTATCGACCTAGGGTTATCTGTGTCGTAACAGTCTCGATCATTGAGAGAATGATAAATTATTATTAGTTCCAAGGGTCACGATCGTTCAGTCCAGGTTTAGGACTGGTTGGCCACGTGTACTTTCGATCTTGCAGAATCACCTGCGTCCCTATTATACATCGTTGGCCTTGGCCAAACCCAATCCATTATCCTTTCCTGAGATCGGCCCACATTGGCCCAGAATATTCCCTCAGCGTCTCTCGGGATCGGTGTCCGTTTCACGATAGGGTCCCCGGTCCACGTACCGTTTTCTAGTTAGCCATGCCCCATTGGTTAGTATCCCGAGAGTGATCAGCTCTGGGCGAGACTGGCTAAAATGAGATGCGAATCAATATCAGTTTTATTGATCCCGGAAATTACATCAAAATTCAGGTTGTTACAATTCTTCCCCCCTTACAAAAATTTCGTCCTCGAAATTTGCAATCTACCCTTGTCTACTCAAATAACTGAGAGTATTGACGTCTCATAGCTTCTTCACTTTCCCACGTGGCACCTTCCGTTCCATGGTGTTCCCAGACAACTTTGACCATAGGGATCATCTTGTTCCTCAGCACACGTTCTTTTCTATCATCGATCCTGACTGGTCTTTCTACATACGACACTTTATCGTCCACTTCTATTTCTTCATACCTCAGAATGTGAGTCGGGTCTGGCTCGTACTTTCTTAACATCGACACGTGGAAAATACTGTGTACTTGCGACAGATTTGGCGGTAAGGCAAGTCGATAAGCCATATCTCCAATCTTTTCCAAAATCTCAAATGGCCCGACATATCTAAGACTCAGTTTTCCCTTCTTGCCGAATCTAGATAATCCCTTCATAGGCGACACCTTAAGAAATACGTGATCTCCAACCTGAAACTCTAAAGGTCGTCGTCTTCGATCGACATAACTTTTCTGACGACTCTGCGCTGTTCTAAGTCTGTCTCGAATGACCTCAACTGCCTTAACAGTTTGCTGTATCAACTCTGGACCCGTGATACTCCGTTCACCCACTTCATCCCAACACATTGGCGTCCTGCACGCTCTATCGTATAAAGCTTTAAACGGTGCCATCTGAATTCTCTGCTGATAGCTGTTGTTATAAGCAAACTCCACCAAGTGTAACTGTTCCTCCCATTTACCTTGGAAATCTATCACACAAGCTCTCAGCATGTCCTCCAGGGTTTGAATGGTCCTTTCAGATTGACCGTCTGTCTATGGATGGTATGCCGTACTGAACTGTAACTTCGTTCCTAAGGCCGCCTGTAAACTTTTCCAGAAATTGGCCGTAAATCTAGGATCACGGTCCGAAGTGATCGTTACTGGTACTCCATGCAACCTCACGATCTGCTTCACATACAAGTCTGCATATCTTTCCAACTCAAAGTCTTTCCGTACTGCCAAAAAGTGCGCTGACTTAGTCAGTCTATCCACTATTACCCAGATTGAATCATGTCCTCTCTGGCTTCTTGGCAGTCCCGTCACGAAATCCATTGTAATATGTTCCCATTTCCACTCTGGGATTTCTAATGGTCTCAATCATCCTCCAGGCTTACAATGTTGTGCCTTCACTTGTTGGCACGTCAAACACTTAGCTACATGCCTGGCCACATCCACCTTCATTCCATTCCACCAGTAATGTTGTCTTAAATTCTGATACATTTTCGTACTTCCCGGGTGGATACTATAGTTGCTCCTATGAGCCTCTGACAAGATTTCTTCCTTTAGTTTCACATCATCCGGCACACACAATCGCCCTCGAAACTTCAGAACTCCATCCTCGGACAGTTGAAAGTCCGGTTTCCTCTTGGCTGCATCCATCTCGATAATTTTTTGGATTTCTTGATCCATAGACTGTAGTTCCTTAATCTTGACCTGAATTTCTGGCTCAATCCTCAAGGCGGCTAGTAAATTCGACACTCTACTCATCTCGAACTTGAACTCAGAATCCCTGAGTCTTTCTAACAGGGTCCACTCCTTGACCATTAAATGCGCCAAACTAGACTTTCGACTCAAGGCATCTGCCACTCGATTGGCTTTCCCAGGATGATACAAGATGTCACAATCATAATCCTTCAGAAGCTCTATCCATCGGCGCTGCCTCATGTTCAACTCTTTCTGCGAAAATAGGTACTTGAGACTTTGATGATCAGTATAAATCTGAAACTTTTCCCCATATAAGTAGTGCCTCCAGATCTTAAGTGCAAACACTATAGCAGCTAATTCCAAATCATGCGTCGGGTAATTCATCTCATGCGGTCTCAACTGACGCGACGCATATGCTACCACTTTTCCATGCTGCATCAGCACACAGCCCAATCCTCTTAGCGAAGCATCGCTATAAATCTCAAATCCTCATGGGCCCGACGGAATAGTCAATACAGGAGCAGTCGTTAACCGGTGTTTCAACTCCTGAAAGCTCCTTTCACACTTGTCATCCCACTCAAATTTCACGTCCTTCTTAAGTAACATTGTCATTGGCATGGCTATTGACGAAAATCCTTCTACGAATCGCCTGTAATAACCAGCCAATTCTAGAAAACTTCGAATTTCAGTTACTGATGTCGGTCTAGGCCACTTGGTAACTGCTTCAATCTTAACTG
This sequence comes from Syzygium syzygioides, assembly GCA_031216285.1. Taxonomy (NCBI): domain Eukaryota; kingdom Viridiplantae; phylum Streptophyta; class Magnoliopsida; order Myrtales; family Myrtaceae; genus Syzygium; species Syzygium syzygioides. Next base: position 20,442,426 of record CM062245.1, on the reverse strand, counting down.
GATCTACCGAAATTCCATCTCCAGAAACGATATGTCCAAGAAATCCTACTCTGCTGAACCAGAACTCACACTTACTGAACTTGGCATACAATGCATGCTCTCTCAAGGTCCGTAACACCTCAGTCAAGTGTACCTCATGCTCCTCGAGACTCCTGGAGTACACTAATATATCGTCAATGAAAACTATTACAAACTGGTCCAAGAATTCCTTGAACACACGATTCATCAAATCCATGAAAGCGGCTGGGGCATTCGTCAGTCCGAAGGGCATGACCGTAAATTCATAATGCCCGTATCGAGTCCTAAAAGCAGTCTTGGGAATGTCCTCGTTTCTGATTCTTAGCTGATGGTACCCGGTCCTCCAATCTATCTTGGAAAACACTGAGGCCCCTTGCAACTGATCAAACAGATCATCAATCCTCGGTAGCGGATACTTATTCTTCACTCTTACTTGGTTCAACTGTCGATAATCTATACATAACCTCATAGTTCCATTTCTCTTCTTAACAAACAGAACTGGCGCTCCCCATGGGGACGCACTAGGGCGAATAAAACCTTTGTCTAGTAATTCTTGTATCTGAACCTTTAACTCTTTCAATCTGATAAGGACATCCTATACGGCGCTTTCGAAATCGGCTCTGTTCCTGGTGCCAATTCAATCACAAACTCCACGCTCGGGCGGTAAACCCGGAAATTCCTCAGGAAACACATCTGGAAAATTGCTTACTACAGGTATATCTTCCAACTTAGGTTCCATAACTGTTGGATCCACAACATTTACCAAATATCCTTCACACCCTTCATCCAACAGCTTACTCACCTCAAGCGAGAAAATCTAAGGGATCGAGGTTCCTCCTCGGTTTCCCTGAAATACAAAACTAGGGCGTCCATCTGGATTAAATTGGATCGTCCTATCGCTGCAATCCACTACAGCTTTCTGTCGGACTAACCAGTCCATTCCAATAATCACATCAAAATCGAACATGGCTATTACTGCCAAGTCGATACTCTCTTCCCTACCTCCAATAATTATCTTACAGCTAGGACATCCAAAAGAAACTAGCAACCTATCATTCATAGGTGTCGACACACAAAGCACATGCTCAAGCAGCACTGGTTTCATACCAACCAACTCAACAAATTGCTCTGAAACGAATGAATGGGTTGCCCCCGGATCAAACAGTGCATACGCGGCATGATCACATAAAGAAATCGTACCTGTGACCACGCCCGGCGCATTCTCAACTTCCTTGCGCGCCATTGCATAAATCCTTCCTTGGGCTGGTGGTCGTCCCTGATTAGCCGGTGGGGGAGGTTCGGCTTGATTTCCAACTCGTGGTGGCGGCACTCTAGACGGTCCGGATGGCTGCATCTATGGGCAATCGCGAATCTGATGTCCCATACTCCCACACTTAAAACACGCCACATATCTACCCAACGGGGGATTCGGTTTTCCAATGTTCCGTCTAGCTAGCGGAACAAATCACCTATTTCCAGTCATAGGCCTCTTTCCCAAACGGCGATTATCTCTATTCTGAGCAAACCGCGATCCTGAAGCGGCTGCCCTTTCTTGCTAATCCTGTTCTATGATTTGCGCCCGTCTATGCATTTCGCCGTACTCTTTGATATCATGGGACAAAATTAGACTTCGAAGATCCGACTTCAGTCCGTCCCGAAATCTTCTCGCTTTATCCCTCGGATTCTCCATCATAGTTGGTGCAAACTTTGCTAATCTTGCGAACTCCGCCTCATATTGATCAACAGTCATTTGTCCCTGGCGCAAGCGCATAAATTCCATCAACTTCTTCTCTTGCGCATTTTCTGAGAAATATTTTTCATAGAAATTCTCCACAAACACAATCCAAGTCGGGGCCGTTCCTACTGGAAACACTCTATTTTCCACGGCGTTCCACCAATCACTCGCACCTTCTTGAAGCTGATAAACCGCCAATGTCACATTTTCCTCATCAGTGCACCCCAGAACTTTAAAAGGTTTTCTCCAATTCCTCTATCCATCTTGGCGCAGCCTCGGGGTCACCACGGCCATGGAATTTGGGCGGCTTCAATTTCATGAACTGTTCTACTAATTGGGGCATTTGTCTAACCCCGGCTGGCTGAGCCTAACCAGCATTAGCTTGATTCTCTTCTACCGCAGCAGCAGCTGTATTATCTCGCCCTTGAGCCTGTCTATCCAGAACATTCCCGATCCTTTCTAATACCCGTAAAACTCCTTTCATACGTGGATCTTCTACAGGTCTCACATCAACTCGAGAGTCTACGATAGCTTCCTCATTAATTCCAAGGTTGTCCATTGCTCTCACTCAAGCACGACCTCCACCTCGGGATCCTCTCCCTGCACCCCTCCTGGGAACTCTTCCTATACCTCTCCCCTCGCTGCTCATCTTGGCCACTCGATTCTACAACTACCTGCTATAATTCCACTAAGGAATTAAAGACTTAAACAAATCTATCCCAGTCTAAGTCCTAGGCAGGTATTAAACAACAATCAAATAATCCACATGCGGCTTAACAATTATCCAATACATCACCCAAGGGGTTCGTATACTCACCTCGGGTCCTGCCGCACCTGCACTTACAGGTCACTCAATTACAATTCAATACCATCACAAACTGTCAGGAGATGCATGTAGCACACAAGGTCACCCTACTGGCTACCCAGGGTCTCATCGCTCCTTATCACTCCAAGCTTCGACCTAATTGGATCGAGCTGACCTTGCTCTGATACCAATTCAAGAGGGGATGTCACGCCCCGTACCCCACTGGAACGCAACATCCCGTCACGGTCGATTATGATGCAACGCTCCCAGGAAGCGTCGCCGACCCAATGCCCACACAAAGATCAAGCACAAGCGGAAGCACGTATATAAATAAATATATACACCCGGACAATAAAACACATGAGGCCAAGGATAGCACAACCAAACACTCAAGACTTTATATTATTAACATAAAAACCTTTTTACAATGTATTCATTACATAGAACCAAAAAGACACAACGTAGAAGACGGTTAGCAGCCAAGATATCCAAAAAGGGCGAATGGCTAGGGAAGCTAAACTGAATAAGACGGGCTCTAAAACATCCTCTCGCTTCACACCCTACTCCAAGGAATCCAGTTCTTCATCAGTTTCCGTAGGTTCCTCTTCAACTACCTCCCAGACTTACAGGCAACACCCTCATGGTTCCGGGAATCCCAAAATGGATTGGCGTCTCTGCCATCCTCACTGCTGGGGATCTGAAATATTTCGGTTTACACAACCGTGAGACAAATCTCAATGAGTTCAACCCCTAAACCTAGGTTAGGTTAACATGCAATCTCCTGACCGGAAAATAAATATTTAAATCGCAAATCAACAATAACCAAATCATTTTTAGACCCTGCAGGTTAGACAGATCAATATATAATAATCACGGTACATACGTGGCACTCATAATCACATATATGCCAATCACATGCTTATGCACTGATTCTCACATTCTCGTATGCCAGTCTATGTATGTTCATGTATGCAAATGTCATGGACTTGACACGTGCAATTCCCGGCCCACTGGCCCACACTGGCACACTGCCCAATTTATTATTATTACGACTCGAGTCATCAATTTTTCACAGCCCGGTGCGTCTAGCCTGCTTCAAAGTGCATGAGGCGCAGCAACCGATCTGGCCCAGTGTCTCTAGCCTGCTTCAAAGTGCATGAGGCGCAACACTGTTCTCCCTGCGAACCAGAGCCTGCTTCAAAGTGCATGAGGATGGTCGCCTTCCGGACATACCGGGCATCGTCCTGCTTCAAAGTGCATGAGGACGGTATCGACCCGAAGGTCACGACCCGAAGGTCCATGGGTAATCACACAACTCATTATTATCTGGACTCAGCGTATAACGCTTCAGGGTAATTTAGGTGATCACACACTCATGGCAAGCACGCATTCTCGCACAATTTCACAACATGCCACACTCTAGGCATACATAATGCGTGTCCATGTTATGCAATGCTGTGCACCATGAGCACCAATGAAATTCAATCATAATCAAGCACAATTTACGTACAACCAATCCACCCGGACATACTAGGTAATTTTCTAAGGGGTTCCTAAATTAATCAATTAATTCAATTTCTCAACCCAATAAATCTTCAATTGTTTACCACAAATTTTTGATAATAATTTCTATCGATCAATCCTCAACCCAGTCTAAAATTCACACTGACACTATCTAAGCCAGTCCAAAATATACTGATAATACCTAACCCAGTTCAGAAAAATGCATTATCAGTCCTAATCCAAGTTTAGGAATTTTACTCACCTAACCAAGGGTCACGACAACAGGGAATGGCGGCCGATCACTGATAAACAGTGCAACCGGCGGTGGAATTTCCGGCGACGACGGTACGTACGAGGTGAACAGTATCGGATGAACAGTACCCCCATGAACAGTACCGGTGAACCGTGATTTCTGTACGGACTGTACGGACATTGCGGGAAAAGGTGGCCGGAGACGGCCGAGACGCCCGTTCAGTCCGGCGCGAACAATGACCGTACGGATGAACAGTAACTTCCGTACGGACACCGTACGGACAGGATGGGATGGCAACGTATGGACCTGCTGGACGCCCGGGTGTCGACGGTTCGGCGATCGGAGGTCCGGCGAAGCTCCGGCGTCACTATTCACGGATTGAAAAATAAGAAAAAGAGAGAAAAAGAGAGAAAAAGAAAGGAAAAAAGGAGGGAAAAATGGGCTGAACCAAGGATGAGCTGAGGCGGGGGACCAAGGGGGTTGACGTCGAGGCACGGCGGCCGGCGACGTGCTCCGGCGAAGGCGATCGCGGCTGGAACTTTCTGTTTAGGCTGAAAATGGCTGCTATGAGTGGCTGTTTAGGGGCGAAGAGGGCTGAGGTGGCGCGGGATGGTGTCTGGGGACGTCAGCAACTCCGGCCGGTACTGTTCCGGCGTGAACAGTACCAAAAATGACAGAAACGCACAAAAACAAACAGAAACGGAAGAGGAAGAAGGGAAAAAATGAGAAGGAAATTCTGCTGCAGCTGGTCTGGACGTGGGAGAGAGAGAGAGGAGAGAGAGAGGGTTTAATCATGGTCAAACATTTTTTACTAGGGGTGCCAAGTGTCAAAATTTGGTAAAAATGACCAAATTGCCCCTAAATAAATGGCTCTCATTCAATCTTATCTAAAAAGAGGAGGGCAAAAGGGTCAAAAGTCCTCAAAATTATTGCTGATAAATTATCCACAATTTTTCCAAATTTTTCCAAAATTTTCGGATCAAAAATTAGCCCGGGGGTAAAATCGTCATTTTTCCGATCCCGGGGAGAATTCCAATTTTTACATATACGCGTTCCATATATGCGTGGCCAACATAATATGGTGTCGGAATCGCGAAATTCACTTTTTAAGCCCTCGAAAATCGACTGCGTAGTTCTGGAAATAAAATAATATTATTTTTCCAATTTTTGTCCAAAACGACTCCCGGTATGCGTGGCCACTCAAAAATGGTGTCGGCCTCGAAAAATAACCTCAAACGGCCTCAGAATCTAACACCGGCACTCACATGGGCAAAATCGTCATTTTCCCGTCAGATTTTCAAAAATAGTCTCTTAAGCCTTCGAAAATCGACATCGAAATCCGGGCCAATATCGTGAATAAAACTCTCTAAACTTTCAGTTTCGGGGTCTCTCACTAACGGGCGGCTGTTTAGAAGTTACGCGTATCGATCTAGGGTTATCTGTGTCGTAGCAGTCTCGATTATTGAGAGAATGAGAAATTATTATTAGTTCCAAGGGTCACGATCGTTCAGTTCAGGTTTAGGACTGGTTGGCCACGTGTACTTTCGGTCTTGCAGAATCACCTGCGTCCCTATTATACATCGTTGGCCTTGGCCAAACCCAATCCATTACCCTTTCCTGAGATCGGCCCACATTGGCCCAGAATATTCCCTCAGCGTCTCTCGTGATCGGTGTCCGTTTCACGATAGGATCCCCGGTCCACGTACCGTTTTCTAGTTAGCCATGCCCCATTGGTTAGTATCCCGAGAGTGATCAGCTCTGGGCGAGACTGGCTAAAATGAAATGCGAATCAATATCAGTTTTATTGATCCCGGAAATTATATCAAAATTCAGGCTATTACAAGCACATACAGCCAATAATGAAAAAATGATCTACCATCTGGATCCATATAAATAATGCCATAAACACTCCTACCAAAATTAGTGAAAATTCGTCAAATGTAACTTCATAACAAGTGGATTTAATTCTAGGTACCACAATCAATAGCCCCATTCACCTTATGCATAGTCTAGGAATATGCACTTTCTTACTTTCTTATTGAACTTAACATCACTTATTCGAACATAACACGAGCACTCAAATATTCCAAAAATAGATTAATCAATAATGTTACCTGACCACATTTCCTCGGAAGTGCAATCTATTTACCGGGTAGTTCACCATATTAAGCACATATGCTAAGAATCTCCTAGCCTTACAGCACTAGACATCATTTTATAGGCTGTCTCTAGTAATGTTTAGCTTATCAACTCTTCAACACGTTGTGGTGCATCATCTAACTATGCCTTCAAGCAAAATTCATCTAATAGCTCTGAGCAAAACTACTTACTATTGTCGGTACATACATGATTAATCGTTTATTAGTCTCCTTTTTTATCAAAGCTCTCAACTACCTAATCATGATGATATCATCAAACTTGTGTCTTAGCATAAACCCACATATCTTCCTCGAGTGGCTCCCAATTGTTAGTATAAATCTAACACTCTTCCTCAAAGGACACCATGGTAACTTGTAAACATCTAAGTAAATCGACTTTACAATCTTTGTGATTTCTCTTATAGTCTTATTGAACTTCATTTTTTCCATTTGTCTAAGTCATAGCACTTGCATGATCTAGTTTCTTAGCCAAATAACCACTCCACATATTTCTTTCACTCAAAACCTTTAGGTCTCTCTTGCCAATTTGCCCCAAATGCATATGCCACAATTAAGACTCTTAAACAAATACATCCAATGTCTTTGTGAAAAAAAATCTACTGTTGGCTCGCCTTGAAGCTCATATGAGCCACTATGTTTAATTCCTTTCATCATCACTAGGGCACCATGAATGACCTTATGTAATATGCTAACACCCAGTTAAATTCGAGGCACTCAAGGCAATTAGATTCTGATGCCGAAACGCGATAGAAAATTTGACTGAACAAGAAAATTCGACAGAAGAACAATTCGTTCTCCAAATATGATTATCAAATCAAAAATATTCAAAGTCTGATAAAAGGAAACCCTAAAACAAGCTTAAATATCCCCAAACTTAACCCTACTAGGACTATGAAACATCAAAACGAAAAATTACGAAATTGCCATTTACTAAATTAACCCATAAAAAATTACTAAGATAATTTAAAAAAAAACATCTAAACGATCCCGAATCGCAAAAATCCATCGTTAGTCGCATAACGGGTCCACCGGTCCTCTAGGTGCATCATCCTCCCCTGCTAGAGAAAGATTCGTCCTCGAATCTGCTTCGCCGTCATTGTCGTCAATCTCCTTGGGATCTTCCTCTTTAGCGTAGTAAGGTGACAAATCTGCTATATTAAAAATTCTAGAAACATTATGCTCACCCGGTAACCCAGGTGGTAACTCTTCCAGTACGACATCAGTAAATTCCTCAAGTAAGGGTAGAACTTGAGTAGAAATTTTGGGACTATCAGAATTTCGCTCCATCACCACAATGGCAAAAAACTCAGGCACGCTTACTGCCTCTTCTTGAAATTCTGACCTGGACAGCAGATTATTCTTCACTTCCTTTTTGAAATTTGAAGGACCTAGGGTAATGGTTCGGCCATCTTTCTTGAAGGTATAGGTATTTTTGAAACCATCATGCTGTGTCTTTCTGTCAAACTGCCACGGCCTCCATAATAAAATATGGCAAGCATCCATTGGGACTACATCACACCACACCTTATCGATGTAATTTTTTCCAATTGAAAATTGCACAAGACACCTTTTGCTCACCTTCACCTCGTTCCCTTTTCTAAGCCACGACAGCTTGTATGGTTGACGATGATCTTCTGTTTTCAACCTCAACTTTTCCACCATAATCGTGGACACCACATTCTCGCAACTCCCACCATCAATTATCGTACTACACACCTTTCCTCCACTAGTGCACTTAGTATGAAATATATTATGCCTGAGCCACGATTCATCATCTACCTCAGCAATATTTAATATTCTTCTAACGACTAGAGACTCACCAGAATCAGCATAAATAATCTCTTCCTGTTCCGCATCCTCTTTTTCACCTTCAGATTCATCATAAATTGGACCTTCATCAAAAACTGGATTATCAACAAGCGTCACAATCTGTCGGTTCGGACAATCAGCAGCAAAATGCCCGAATCCCTGACACTTAAAACATCGCTTGCCTGCAGCTCCTCCCCTGCTAGATTCGGCACTACCCTGATCTCCTTTTGTTGTAGATTTTAAACCAGTGCCCTTCACTGCTGCCGAGGCCGAAGAACTCCCTGCTTTCACCCGGGACTCTTTATCTGTCCATTTCGAACTGTTACTTGTCCACTTCGAACCACTGTTAGACCACTTGAACTTACTGCTTTTTCTTTTAAATTGTCCATCCACCTTTAGGGCTAGTCTGCACACATCCTCATACGTCCAATACTGTTGTAATTGGACAATATCAGAGATCTCATATCGCAGCCGTGTCAGATATCGTGCAATCGTCTGCTCGTCTTCCTCCGCCACATCATAACGCATCCGCAAACGATCAAATTCTTCAGTAAATTCTTCAATTGTTTTATCACCTTCCTTAACGTTATGATACTCGATGAATGCCTTTTGCCTATAATGGGTAGGCAAAAAAAAATTTTGCAACAACTTTTTCATTTTCTCCCAACGATCCACCTTCGACTTCCCCTCTCTAGCGCGTTGCTTTTTCACGTGTTCCCACCAAATCGAAGCATGTTTTCACAGCCTAATAGCTACTAACTTCACTTTTTGCCCCTCAGTTAGATCTTTAAGATCAAAAATCCGTTCTACCGTATGCAACCAATCAATAAACTCATCAGGATGAGCCTTACCATTAAACTCAAGAATTTCGATCTTCATTCCGAAATTTTGAGAAGAATGCTGATTTCCATGTCGTACTTCTCGATTCTGTCCCTGGTTCAGAACCCCAAAAGGGTTTACGTCTTCTTCTTCATTATCGGATGAATCCTCAAAATCCACTCCTTCTTTGGATTGAACGCCCAATCTCGCCTCCGCAAGTTGTCGCTCCAAATCCTGGATTCGTCTTCTCTGTTCTTCAATTTCTACGTCTCGCAGATCTCTTAGACGCGGTTGGTCGTCTGATTCAGGAACGCCTCCACGCCCCCGGCCACCACGAGCCCGCCGTCCACGACCGCGATTATGTTCAGCCATTGATTCGAGCAACCTGTGCTCTGATACCAATTGATGCCGAAACGCGATAGAAAATTTGACTGAACAAGAAAATTCGACAGAAGAACAATTCGTTCTCCAAATATGATTATCAAATCAAAAATATTCAAAGTCTGATGAAAGGAAACCCTAAAACAAGCTTATATATCCCCAAACTTAACCCTACTAGGATTAGGAAACATCAAAACGAAAAATTACGAAATTGCCATTTACTAAATTAACCCATAAAAAATTACTAAAATAATTTAAAAAAAATATATCTAAACGATCCCGAATCGCAAAAATCCATCGTTAGTCGCATAACGGGTCCACCGGTCCTCTAGGTGCATCAGATTCTTTTTCAATTTTGGAACATACCTCACTTCAATCAATATCCTCACAATAATGCCTTGCATTCTAATTCTAATATTGCTAACGCCCGCAACATCACACTCAATGTTATCCCCTAACTATACTTTACCATTATCTGTGCACTGATAAACAGTAAACCAGTTCATGTTTACTATAGCACCAAACAAATAGCTACAATCCATAATCTATCCGTCAAACGACAAATCCTCAATGGTAGACATTACATAATCATCACTATCTAATACACCATCAGCAATTGCAACAATATCATCAGTAGAGTCAACACTATTCCCTCACCTTTCTCGTTCTTTAGCTTAAAGCAATTCTTTCTAAAATGACCCTCTTACCACAACTCCAACATACAACGCCACCAATCCTTGTTTTTTTTTTTTAAATTGAAACCAATCCTAGTTTGATTACCTTTGTTTAGATTGCTACATGTACTAGTTCTTCTTCTAGTTTCACATACTAAAACAATAGACACTTGTTGACCAGACTATCTTTCACAATATCCTCACTCAGAATCAAATCGCAAACCTCATCAAACGTCAAGTTTCTTGACCTAGAGAAATTTCTAACGGTAGTAACAATAGTATTCCAACTATCAAGCAATTATGATTATAAAATCATAGCATATATCTCATCATCAAAGTTGATTTGAATTGAACTTAATTGACTAACGATAATATTAAATTCATTGATATGATGAATAACCAATGCACATTCACCCATCTTTAAGTGAAATAGACATTACTTCAAGTAGACCAGATTGATCGCAAATGGCTTCTCGTACATGTTCAAAAAGGCATTCATCAATCCCATAGTAGTTTCTTTCACGATGTTAAACACGACTTTACAAGACAACGTCAACTAAATAATACCCAATGCTTGTCTAATCAACAATACCCAATCAACTTGCTGATTATTCTATTCTTATAATATTTGATTGCTTATGTTCTGTTTGAGTAAGTGATGGTAAGCTCGATAGAAGGGCGAGAAAATGTATGTTCCTAGGTTATCAGCTGTGGAGCCCGGAATGAAATTCACCTATTATCAGCAGAGAAGTTACGTTTGACGAGTCTCCAATACTACTAGGTAGGAGTGATTATAGTAGTGTTCATATGGATCTGCACGGTGTTCAGATTAAGGTAGAGTTGAAACCAAAAACTTTTGAGATAGCGGGTACTAGTGGGGTAATTGACACAGATGATGCTTATAGCAAGGTGGAGCCTGTAGAGTCAACATGGCTGTTATTGCGAATATTGACAAGACATGTATTCGAACTCCTAATGGTTATAGATGCAACGATGCTTTTGCTTTATCTATGGTAGATGAGGTTGTGTCTAAAAGTTCTTATGAAGCAGTTAAATGTATAGGTGCAGTTAGTGTTTTAATAAGATCCACGAATATGATGAAGTTCAAGCAAAACTTGGACTTGAAAGACTTTTATGGCAGTTTAGCCCATGTGGGCCTAGGGGAGAGTAGTAATAAAATTCGGATTCTATCAAAGCGATTGCTACTTGACTCAAACGTCGAGTCAAGGTGGAGATTGTTATAATATGTCTCAAGTTTGAGCTCGTGAACAATTCCCAACTCAAGATAAATTATTATTTGTGGATACCTAAATACATGCCATGGAGATTAGATTTCCTTTTATGGTGTAAGAGTTCCAATTGGATAAGGATTTCAAGCAAAATAAAACAAAGTGTTAATATCATGAAGAACCCCAAATTAGTACACTTATGACAAATTTACCCAAAACTATTTTTTTTTACCACATAAAACCTCAAACTTGTGCATCTGTGACAATTTTACCTCGAACTAATTTTTTAACCATCAAAAATCCCAAACTGGTACACCTGTGATAATTTTACCTCAAACTAATTTTTTAACCACCAAAAATACCAAACTGATACAGCTATGACAAATTTATCCTTCGTTAATTTCTGTTTAATTTTTACTGTCAAATTGCTAAATTTGATAACACGTGGTAGTTAACGGGTATACCAGTTTGGGGTTTTATCCCTTTATTTGTCACAAGTTTACCAATTTGTAATTTTTCATGATATTAATCCAATTTAACGGACACTAACGGAGGGGAATTTATCACAAATGTATCATTTTGGGGTTTTTAATTATCAAAAAATTAGTTTGAGGTAAAATTATCACAGGTGTACTAGTTTGAGATTTTTGGTAACTAAAAAATTATTTGGAGATAAAATTATCACAGATATACTAATTTGAAGTTTTTTGTAATATTAATCCTAAAATAAAGAGTGAAATATGCGGAAATCTGTGTACGTTGGAGAGAGAGGATGAATTTGGAAAGTCGAACATGGACATTTGACTTTGCATGGACTCGCTCAAGATGTGTCAGACAAAGAAGGTAAAAAACAAGGAAATAAAAGATACGGAAGTTTCGGTAAATTCGGCAAAGGGTCCTCTTGTTTGAGATTATGTAAATTGACAATATAGGTGCGGACGTTCCTGTTGTTGATTGGATGAAGTTCGGCCGTGAACAAATTTTCTCAGTGCTAAATTTCGGCAAATTACATCCAAGACACGAGTGTTGAAGTTGATTAAATTCTTATGATAAAAATTTGTGCATAATTCATTCGTAAAATTGAGAGTTTTGTGAGGAGTTATGGACTAATTGGGCGTAATTTTTTTTTTTTTTGATCAGCTAATTGGGTGTAATTTAAAGCTTGAAAAATAGTGAGAATGTTCGAGTAACTCGATTGTGGTTGTAATTTCTGTTGTATCGCTTAATTTATAGTAAAATCCATTGCTGCTTTCTTGTTGACATAGATCGTTGCGATCGAAACACATAAATCCGATATCCGATTTATTTTTTTATTCTACCTATTTCCACTCTTCAATTGCTTGCTTCCGCAATACTTTCAAACTGTCCCTGAATCCCCTACTCAATACCAGATACGGGTTCCAAATCTTCATGCAGTGGAATCCTTTCCTCGAGATCTTCGTGGTGAACCTGATTTGAACAATGGAGCACCGGGTGTTCAACTCCATTGCCCTATCCAGAGCGTCATGCCTTTCTCCGACCTTGTCAGAGAATTCGAGAGGCTCTACCCGGCATGAGAGGCGACCAATGTGAGGACTTGGCCATGTCGAATGTTGTCAGAGAGAGAAGCTTCTATCTCATGCTCATCTCCAAAATCATCTCAGGGACTTGCAGATGAAAGAGACGAGCATTCTATCCAAAAAACAGAAACGACACAGAGATGCGAGCGTAAATGACTTGCAGGTCGACGCCTGAGGAGAAAGAGGGGTAATATTATTAGTTACTTCACCAGACAATCAAGTTACGATTCCAGCCAAAATGGCTTCGGAAATAGCTCCTCCATTTGCTTTTATGTGCCAGAGGCTTTTATTTTAGCTTCTGTCTTTCCCATAATGTTCCTGAAATCTTGTTTAGGAGCCAATATTTCAAATAGAGAATAAACTTTGATTGTAATGAGGCTAAAACTGTTTATGCAAGTAAAGTTAGTAGATGATAGCTACGGAAAATATAAAACAATCATCGCAAGATTGTTAGGGAAATACTTATGCTTTAACATAGAACACAAATATATACTTGACTTTAAGAAAAAAGCCCATTTTTTGCATGCTTGCTGAACTTACAAAAAAGTTCTTCTTTTGATATTAGAAAAATTATATAACTGCGGCAACCACCCTTTTCGCAAGGAAAAGTGAGGCTAGCCTGACATGCACTAAGTCTATATTTGAAACTTAACTCAAGCTCTCCCAGACTCATATTATATCATGAGTCATGATTTAAATTTTTAACTTGCAAGTGATTTTTATCTAGAAGTCGATACTAATCAGTTTACAGTGAGTCAAATAGAGACCCAAGTAAAGCAGTGAAAAAATTATCTTACTTCTACTAACCAAAAATTAAATGAGTCCGAGAACTTAATCACATTAATTACATAACTAATGTCCTTTTGGTACCTAATCATGTTCAAACATCATTTAAAGGTGTTCGTGCAGTCTTCCTATCGATCGTGAATTCTAAGATCCTAATCCTAGCCATACGAAGGAAACAACAATCAATACATTGAAAGTGCACAAACAAATACCTAACTTACCTCTAATTGGGCACAAGCATGATCGAATTAAATTCACAATGCAAACATACAAATCAACTAATCGTGCAATCAATCATGGCATTTATAATACAAGAAAGTGAGAAAAGGCAAATCCAAAGCCCAATTTTCATTTTTTTAATTTTCTGAAGTTTTTAATTTTTTCGATTTTTTTAAAAATACGTTTTTAATATTAAAAAATAATATTATATGATATTATTATAATAATATAAACCGATCCGGGTCGGATCTCCACATCCGACCCGAGTTCGTCAACCCCATAGCCCGATCAGGCCTGATTCGCGGGCCCGGTCTAGCTCACAAAAAAAGTTCCCAAACCCCCAAAAAAAAAAATGAACTGACCCTGGCCCAAATCCTATTTTCTAATCCAGCCCAGCCCACTAGACAAAAGAAAAAAACCGGTCAGGCGCATCGCCCTACCCGGATCCGACCCGGATTTGCCCCCTACAGACCCGACTGACATCCTGCATTCCCCTAAACCGTGGGGTCTCGACGGAGGCGGCCCAGACGCCGCTTGTCTCAGCTTGGCAACGCCTCGCTCCGGCGTCGGCCCGGCCAGCCCCGGTCGAGGCCCGGCGTCCACCCGGACCGCCGTTCCCCGGCCGACTTTGGCGCCGCCGGCCTGGGTACTCCGGCTAAACTCCAAACGAAACAACGGCGGCGGCTGGGACGCGGCCGACGGCTAGGCGGCCGACGCCCGGAACTCTAAACAACACAGGGACACCAAAAAAAAAGAAAGCGACACGCGCGGGCTACTCGACGCCGGATAAAACGGACGACCTAAAACATGATTTCACCTAGGCGTTTTGTCGAACACTTGGTGGGCGATGGAAAAACGAATGATTTTTGGCTCAACCGAGACTCAAACACGAGCTAGGGCTCCCAACACACGAACAGCGACACACACAGCAGACAAACGAAGGAAGGGATGGGGCTGGAGCTCGCGCGAGCCGGATGGCCGCGAGCTCCAATGCGGCATGCCCGAAACAGAGCAAAACTGAAGCCCGAGAAGACAAAACAGGGGTGATGAGCGGAGCTCGGGCGAGACTTGCCGCGGTCCCTACCTAACTTGGTGGCGACGGATGGTAGACGATCTCGACGAATCGAGTTATGGCCGACCGTCTCAGTGCCGCCAAACCGGGATCCTCGGGAAAACGACTCGAAAATCAAACAAAGACAAAAACCGGAGAACTGGAACCTATCGAGGCTCGGCGTAGGGAGAAGACGCGGCAGGGGAGGCGTCAGCCACGGCTGAGACGTGGTGGTCGCCGGCAAGGGCCTTTCCTCCTCTGGTTCTCTCTCTGCTCAGCCCTCTTTCCCCCCGACTCTCTGTCTCCTCTCTCTCGATCTCACACAAAAACCAACCCCACCTCCACCCTCCTCCCCACTCTCTCTCTCTCGGTCTCCTTCCTTTTAAGGCGGCCGGCGACCTATTCTGCTCTTGTAGCCCCTACGCTTGCTCTGCCGCCTACTCTGCTCTGCTTTTCTTGCTTGGCTATGGTGCGGCCTCCCTTGCTTGGCTCTGCAGCGTCCACGGCAGAGAGAGGAAAAGGGAGAAGGAAAGAGAGAGAGAGGGAAGGAGGCTGGGCCAAAGAAAGAAATTGGAGAGAGCTGGGCCGGACCCAGCGGAAATGGGGAAGGGGCAAAAAGGAAAGGAAGGCTGGGCCGGGCCTTCCTCGGCCCGGCTTCGCGCCACGCCCCCTCCTTTTTTAACATTTTATTAATAATAAAAAGATAATATGTCCTAATAAAGCCTATTAACGGAAATGTACCAATGTCTATATGACATGCAATTAAAATTTTAAAAAAAATTATTTTAGGAATTAAAATTTTAATTCCTAAATTTTGTACAATTTAATTGGGCAATTAAAAAATAAGTGTTAACAATAACCATGAAGGGTAAATGACACAAATGATTCATGAACTGTGATTTAATGTGTAATGTAGTCCATGAATTTTAAGTCTATTTAACGTAATCCATAAACTTTAGTCCAATGTGCAATCTCATTCCTAAACTTTTAATTTGTTCGACGTGTTTCCTATACTTTTGGTACACATTCAATTTAGTATCCTGACTATATGAAATGTTCAATATTGTCCCTGAACTTAAATTAATGAAAAGATAATATTGAACATATTCATACAATCTATGGACTAAATTGAACATGTACCAAAAATTCAAGGACTACATTGAACCAAATTAAAAGTTCAAGGACGACATTGCACATTGAGCTAAAGTTCATGGTCTATATTATACAAATTTAAAGTTCATGAACCACATTGCATATTTAGCCAAAATTCAACAACCATATGTGTCATTATCACACCTAAGAAATACACATATTGAATTATACTTACGTAAAAGTTCTTCAATCTGTAACTTACTTTATAGTTGTTCTAACACGAGATGATTTGGATCACTTCAAGAGTGTTGAAGATCTACTGTTCAATAGGTTCAATATCCAACGACTAGAAGTTAGAAAAACTATTCTATTTTTGTTGATAATTTAGCTAATTTAGGACATAGAATATGTTCTTGATTAGCAAGTTAAATTTTGAATTTCATAGATTATTTTATTTAGATTAAGAACTTGATATAATTATTGTCCATTAGCTGCTTAAATTTTGAATATGTCTACATCTGGGTTCAGGGAGCTCAGATATGGGCGGCACCATCATTTAGGAAAGAGAAATTAATTTAAAATGCGACATCAGCATTTTTCGATAAATAAATTGACGGTTTTAATGAAAGGACTTGATTATACTAATTTGACAAATACTAGGACTTGATTGCATTTTTTAAAAGTTTTAGGACTTAATTGCATTTTCATGAAAATTTTTAGGACTTCTAGTGCACTTATCCCTATGAAAAATGGTAATGTGTATCTGTCATATATCGTACCGTATTGATCCCTTCCCGTGTATTACCAATTGAGGTCGCAAGAGACATTTAGAAAATGTTTCAAGTCCATACATGCACCAAATGCAACCCTTCCCAAATGAAGCAACCGTCTATAACCAATGAAATTTTACTAAATAAAATGTGAGCCTTTTACAAATCTTTCCCTCTTTCTGTCAATCCATCTCATTAAATGCCTTTTTCCCCAAATAACTCACGATAATTTTTCCAAAGCAACCAACCGGTATGTCTTTTAACAAAAAAGTTCTCTCTCCAAAACTTTTCTGGGTAGCTAAAATACTTTTCAGGGCTAGCCAATAATATGAGAAATACTTGGTTGGGCTAGATGCTTTCATCATCTGTTATCCACTTCCCTGGTCCCCTGTAATAAGTCCATGACTACGAGATATGGAGTCAACCCGTAAGTCTAGTTGAATCAATGATATCCGCGTTGGTAGTTGTTGAGAAGGGAGATTCTGAGATTTGTAAATCTTGCGGAAGGGTTAGGGTCACTCGAAGCGTCCTTAGAGGGATGAAATAGAAAGGGCGCAAGAGGACGAAAGGGCAATTGGTGGACCCGGATGTCACGTGACAGGTAAGGAATGGTGAGTTGCTTGTGGGGAAGTTTTGGCAGTGGCTCGATATTGAGGTCAATAAGAATGCTGAAGTCTAGACGTTCATACGTTTAAAAAGTCCAATTAGTAAATGAATAGATGTGATACTTATAAGGAGAGGATTAAAAGACATCATTGTTGGGATTATATCATGTGACAGTACTGGCGTGGCTATCACGTATCAAGGGTATACAGGCTAATCATGGACTATCGCATGTTAGGAGGACACGGGCCAACACTAAGTCCACAATAAAGATTAGGGAATACGCCAGATCATTCCTTACAAGCCCGCTCCAAGCCCCCCAAAATTCTCAAAAACATTCTAATCAGATGGGAATAATTTTGGATCCTGCCATCAATCCGAAGGGAAATTGCGAAGCACAATTCTCACGTGGGGTAAGCTTGTGAGAAATCCCCAAAGATGGCATCGATTTGTAAATTCCAGGAACTATATAAAGTAATAATATTTTCATGTTTCATAAATATGAAAGAATAGATTACGCTTCCACAGAAGCATATTTAATCTTAAGGTCAGTACAAATAAAAATTTTTTACAAAATTAACCATCATAATGAACCTTGTCATCTTTAAGAAATTAATTGTAGATTTATGATGACCAATGACGGCTTTTTTCGGAAATTGATTATAAGATAGATTGGATCTGCTTTAGTGTCCTTTGAGATAGTTTATAGATCTAATAACAGTAAGAATAATGCTATTGATGAATGATTTTACTATATAATGTGCCTGATTCCTATTGGGTGTTCAAATGGGTCCACTAATTTAAATAGCCACTTACTATTTAAAACATCGTGTAATAAATCCATTTAGTATACCAATCTTATAATCTTTAGCATTAGTCCGAAATTGATGATGCATCTCATATTTCATTTGCTCTCCCTCCTTGATTTCGTAACAAAATTTCACTTACTCCTATTGAGGGCACTTTCTAAGACCAACGCAGTCGACATACCCACGAAGTTGCACGAGTACATCAAGTCTGAGGGTTGATTTTCGAGGAGACATCGCAAGATCTTCCACTACGTCTTCTGATACGATCCAAATCTAGTGTTTTGCAACTTGCACAACCGTAAGTCCAATGAAAGCTCGAAAATAAAATTAAATAAAGAATAGTTGTAGATTACTATTTATGAGATGGGAGAAGATTAAAATTTGTATGATACGTCACCTATACTACTTGGCATGCTAATATCAAATATTTTTTTATTGTTTCTAGTTTTTAACGTATATTGACGACGAAGGCTGCATTTTCTATATTTCAAAGCAAAGTATCTCCTTTTTATTTGACTTCAGCTACCTGGGAAACAAAGGAATCCCCTGCTTTGCACTGATGAAGAAACTCATTGAAAATCGTTAGTCATGTCAAATGCACGTTTAACAACAGAAACTCCAGGCTAGTGACGCACACGGGACATTCTTCCCTATTTATTTATTTGAGGTAAATGGACCGGAAAACCTAAAATATTTCAGGAAAGTGCACTTCAGTCTTTAAAACTTTCAAAGAGTGCAATCAAGTCGAGTGCAATCAAGTTACAAAATTTTCAAAAAATGCAATCAACTTCTAAAACTTATCAAGTTGATGTAATCAAATCCTTCTTTAAACTTCGTTCAACTTGATAAACGGAAAATGCTAACAAGTTTCAAACTTGAATGCACTAATTTGATAAATTTTAGAACTTAATTGTGCTTTTTGAAAGTTTTTTTAACTTCAATTGCACTTTTATAACAAGTTTTAAGACTTGATTGCACTTTTAAAATTTTTAAAACTCAATTTTAAAACTTTCAGTACACATATCCCTATTTATTTTTATATTTTCCTATTTTTCATTAACATAGCAAACAGGAAACCCTAGTACATTGGAACAACTGAATCGTCCGAGGAAGTGGTGACCAAATTTGAGCCCCCCTTCTTTAGAAGAATTGTCCACCCAGGTCGGTTCCCTCCTCGTGGTTGGTATTTTTTTTTTCTAACTCTCCTCTTTTGCTCAGCCTCTTGCAGAACGCGAGAGTCAAATCTCGTATCTGTGATACTAGAATCCCCATCCTCCTAAACCCTTTACCAAAAGGGCCACATGCCTATTGGCCTTGTTGTTGGTTGACACTTGATATGCTTTGAAGCCTGCTTAACACTTTCCTAAAAATAATTATGAGATTGTGCAGTCTTGAGGTATTTGTCAAGAGTTTTATAACAATTGAAGCACCTCTTTTTCACGACCATAGCTGCTACTAAGATATGTCGAACTATCATATTGGGTTACAATGGGAACGAATAGTAAATCACATGTTTCGCATGATCTTCGCGGAATTAGAATTTGTCTAAGTGCTTCGCGGACCCGAACTCAAACCATATATATACATGTGGCCTAGACTTCAATGGCGGTGTTAAGAGTAGGAGTCTGCTTGGATCAAGAAAACCATCGGCTCAACTTTGAGTTACGAGTCAAACAGGCATACATACTATCCGAAAGTTGCCGAGATAAAGTGAGAAGAATATGTCACTTACTCTGGAAGTATCACATTTTCGTATCTTTAGAAGAATGAATATGTTGAAAGAGAACTTGACAATTCCTCGCGACAATTTACGCGGAAGTACTTTTATCGCTAAACAATTTCTGATGTGAAATTATGTGAGTCAAATGTGCATATACTTGAAATGGGGTACCATCTCTTATTCCAGATGAAGTTACAGAATTCGTCTTAATCCTTTTTAGGGCGGTATCTCCCATGGAAAATTAATAGCTTCTTTTTCGCATGAGCACTATCCGAGAGTGTTAATGGGTTGATCTCGAAACCAAACAGCAAAAAAATTGATTGTTGAAGATGTTTGAGATCTTATCAACTTTGATAGGAGAAAATGTTCTTGAAAGGCTTTGATTTCTACTAAACTTCTTCTACGCCGTGTTAACTTGTGTAATTGACTAACTTTGCTTTATTATGTAAACTGGCCAATTAGCAAGTTATGCCCTGTCTATTTGAATTGGACAATCACGTCGAGGCATTTTCTTCATTAAGTATTAGAAGTTTATGTACACATTTTGAGGCAAATTTGGCTGAGGCAAATCTCTGAGAAGCTTTTGAATTTGAATTTCCAAGGCATCAGTTACAACTTGAACAGGAAGATCTGAACTCTGGAGGGCGGTTTTCTCTGGCTCAGGAGTGGTTGCCACTGGCACTTCTTTTCGTGCTCTGTTGCAGGAGTGCAACAATTGATATTCCAGAATTCTTAATATCTTTGATTTTCTGAGCGAGAGGGATCTCCTAGCTAGCCGTCGACCCTGAAGATTCCTCTTTTTCTCTAGTGAGATCGACTTCATAGGGTTCCATAGAAGCATGCGATCTCCGACTGGACTTTTTTTGTGCCAACGTATTACTTGAAGGTGCGAAGTCCCTGAGATGATTTTGGACTCACTTTGGAAGATTGAAATAAGAGACTTGCGGGTGATAGAGTTTTGGAGAGAAAATGAGAGAAAGGACACAAGGATGATGAGACGAAGAGTTTGGAAGTCAGTTGCTCTTTATAATACGAGTAACTGCTTGGCCGCGATTAGCAATTTCATAGGAGGAAAGCAATAGAGTAAGCAGAGAAGAATTTCAAATTCTAACAGCAAATTTTTATCTCTTTCCAATTTCTTCCTAAAAGTTCGGTTCTGAATTCATACAGAAATTCTTAGTGGCGATTATTACGATCTTCTATCAGAACTATCAGAGTAAAGAGATGGGGTCTAACAATAATAATTTGAAAACCAAGAACTTACCTTGTGCTTGAGCCAATTCCATTTTCCTACATATATATCGACAATTTTAGCAAATACAAGTCTGTAAATTTTATTTACCATGAAATCTCTTATAATCTAACAATCGGGGAGCATGAAAGAGGATTGGTCAATCACGGGCAAAAGAAGCAAATTTCCTTGTTCCACCAACCTTCCTGCAATATCCAAGAATTACGGGCTCCTTTGCAATCTTCAAGAAGCATTCACTAGCGGATCTCCACTCCGAGAAGAGAATGCCAACTGTGAACTGAACAGAAAAAAGAATCCACCCAGGAAGCAATCTAAACGAAAGTTAATGAATCAATTACGGAACCCTTTCGTCTCTCCTAATCGATTCAGTGAACATGCTTCAAAGTTCACTTTATGATTGCCTACCATGTAAATGAGTCTCGAGCCATTCAACAAGTAAAACAAGGGCATATACCCGTGACATCACATGAGACATGTATTAGATGGTTCAAGTCGTGCCAAATGTAACCCTTCCTAATGAAGCGACCTTAATACAAAGCAATGTAGTTTTATCAAAATGTCAGCTTTTATCATGTATTTCTCTCTTCTTGTCAACCTTTTAATTGGAAACCCTTTGTCCCAAATAATAATAATCTTTGTGAAGCAACCAACAGATTCGTCTTTTAACAGAGAAGTTCTCTCTAACTTTTCTTGGTAGCTAAAATACGTTTTCGGGGAACTCAAGAGTACGAGAAACACTTTCTATTGGGTCAGCTAGATGCTTTCATCAGTTATCCACTTCTCATTCCCTGCCGTAGTCCCTGACTATGAGACATGAAGTAAACCAAAAGTCTAATTATACTAATGATATCCACGTTGCTAGTTGTTGAGAAGAGAGATCTCGAGATCCGTAAATATTTAAGGATTAGCCTTGCGCAGAAGAAGCACCGACGAGTATGAAATAAAGAGGGAGCGAGAGGAGGAGTGAGCAATTACTGGACCCAAACGTCGGGAGTAAAGAATGGCAAGTCTCTCGTGGGAAAGTTTTCTCAGTGATTTGCCGCCGAGGTCAATAAACATGCTGAAGTCTGGACATTCATTCATCTAAAAAGTTCCTTCAATAAGTGAATTAATGGGATATTTATACTGAGAGAATCAAAAGGATTGCTTGACAGGAATATGACATGTGGTGGGAAACTAACAGTAGATTGGCAACCGTGTGTCAAGGAGACACTGGCCAATCATGGAGCGTCACGTGTTAGGAATACTCAAGCTGACACTAAGCCCACTAGAAAGGTTGAGGGATAGGCTCGACCGTCCCTAAAGAACCTCGCTCTAAGTCTACTAAGCTAAAATTCTCTAAATCATCCCAATCGGAGGGAAATAACCAGGTTTTTTTTTTTTGGTCAAAAGATAAAATGTTTCATTAATTAACTAACAAAAGGATAACATAAGTTATGGGTTTCTGAACATAAAAGATCCCGTAGAGATAATGGTGGTTTTATAAGCCAATCTTGCGGTAGGGCTTTCTTGCGATGTGTTTTGGTTAAGAAATCTGCCACTTGATTTGATTCGCGTGGGTTGTAGACAAGCTCTACAGCTTTTAACCAAGATAGCTTTTGTTTGCATTCTTCAATGATGGCCTGAATCTCCCACGAGCCTGTAGTCTGGCCCATTATGATATCCACCAAAGATAAGCAGTCAGAACTCACCACCACGTGCAGATCAACACTCCTCTGCAGATCAGTTTTGCTTCTCCACAGATCAGTTTCATCGTCTAAGTACAACAGAGCCGCGTGCAAAGCTAGGGTTTCGACTTCCATCACCGAGGAGGCTACCACACTTTTAGCAAAACCACCCACAACTCTCCCAGTAGAATCTCAGTAGATCCCGGCAACGGCACCCACCCTCTCGCCTTCGACGATTGACCCATCAATGTTTAGTTTTAGTTCGCCGGTCTCTGGAGGAGTCCACGAAACAGGTGAGTTCCCCTTTCACTTTTCTCTGTTGATCACTTTGGGGTTCCAACGCTTGAAGTTTTTGTCTAAGGCACATGCTTTGTTGACTATCAAGCTTGGATCTGGACTTCGATTCTGAAAGATGACTTTGTTTCGAGCCAACCAAATTTTCCACAACACCCCGGCGACCAGTTCAGGTGACGGTAAGTCTGTATTTTTTAGCAAAATTGCCAAAAGCCACCTGTCGATTCTAGTAATTCCGTAGCGAGAGATATGCATTTGCAGTCGGTAGTCTGACCAAACTGCCTTTGTCCATTCGCAGAGTAAGAAGAGATGCTCTGTTGACTCAGGGGTTTGCCTGCAAACAGGGCAGAGGGGATCAGGCGTTATTGTTCTCTTGCATAAGTTCTCACGAGTTGGTAAGTTATTCTGGCACACACTCCAAATGAAGTGCTTGATTTTTGGCATGGTATTAAGGTTCCAAATTTTCTGCCATAAGGATTTGGGAAATTGATACGAAGAGGAGGCCTGGTTGTGACTCTGCTGATATTCTGATGGCTGGATTCTGTTATAGGAGTCTTTTACAGTGTATTTCCCTATTTTATTCCCTGCCCACACTAGCACATCTTCTTTGGGGATAGAGCTCAGTGGTATAGTCATGATTTCCTCTACTATATGCTCGCTGAGAAGAGAATTCAGTTTCTATTCATCCCAACATTGCTTTTCCTGAACGAACAATTCTTCGACTCTTTGGGGGTCTTCTGAGTTAGCTGGTCCTCCGATCAAACCCTGGGGTAACCACCTGTCTTCATGAATTTTAATTGATTTCCCATTGCCAACGACCCATCTGATTGATGGGTAGGTGGTGTCTCTCCCCATTAACAAACTTAGCCATCCCCACAATGGTCGAGAGCCTTTGTTAGCATTCCAAAAGTTAGCTCTGGGAAAATAGAGTCCTTTAATGAGTTGACTCCATAGGGCTGAGGGGGATTGGACTAGTCTCCAGGCCTGCTTCCCCAACATGGCTTTGTTGAATGTTATGAGATCCCTGAACCCGAGGCCACCCTCCGATTTCCTTAACTTGAGTACCTTCCAGTTCTTCCAATGAATGCCCGTCTTTGATCCATTCTGTTTCCACCAAAACGAAGCTATTTTTTGTTCAGTCGCCCTACAAACGAAGAGGGGAATCTTAAAAATTGACATCACATATTGAGGTATAGCTTGCACTACTGATTTTATCAAAGTCTCCTTTCCCGCCCTTGAAATAAGCTTTTCCTTCCAATCCTCTAATTTCATGTTGACCCTAGCCAGAATTCAGGCAAACATTTGCTTCTTTGAGGTCCCCCAATCAGAAGGAATGCCTAAGTACTTCCCAGTCTTTTCTATCACTGGAACTCTCAACTCCTCATCCATATTTTTCTTCAGATCAGGTGGGCAGCCATTGCTAAAATAAATCCCTGACTTGTTCAAGTTTATTGCTTGGCCAGTCGCAAAACAATATTGATTCAAAACCCCTGCTAGATTCTAACATTCACTAATTTTCCCGTCTAAGAAAAATATGGCATCATCAGCGAACATTAGATACGAGAGTGTTGGACAAAAACTGTTCAATTTAATTCCTTTTATGCTGCCGTCTTCCTAAGCTTTATGCAAGAGATGGGACAAGACATTAGCCATAACGATAAAAAGATAGGGGGAGAGTGGGTCACCTTGTCTAATGCCTCGTGATGGTTGAAAATACTCTTGAGGTTCCCCATTAACCTTCACGCTGAAAGTGATGGAGGATACACAATTCATAACCATAGTCACCCATTTTTCATTGAAACCCATTTTTAGCATGCAAGCCTCCAGAAAATCCCATTCCACTCTATCGTAAGCCTTTTGTATATCAAGTTTTAGAACTGCCTGAAATTTTTTCTTTCTCTTCCTGATTCTCAATTGGTGCAAAACCTCCTGTACGATCAGTATATTGTCCTGGATTTGGCGTCCACTGATGAACGCGCTTTGCTCCATGGTAATGATTCCAGGGAGCCAACGTTTCAGTCGATTTGCCAGTACTTTGGAGATGATTTTATAGCTGACATTACAGAGGCTTATGGGTCTATACTGACTCATGTTTTCTGGGTTTGGGACTTTGGGGATCAAAGTGATGAGAGTTTTGTTGATCTTTGGGTCAAGCGAGCCCGAGTCAAAGAAGTTCTGGACCATTTGGAAGATGTCATACTGAATGAGCTCCCAATGGTGTTGGTAGAACTGGCCATTTAGTCCGTCAGGTCCTGGGGATTTTGTTGGGGCTATTTGAAAAACAGCATTCCTCACCTCCTCCATCATCATTGGTGCCAGTAAAGCCCCATTCATACTCTCCTCAACTATGCATGGGCATTGATCTAACACTGGTTGGAAATTCCTTGATCCCGTGGTGGAATAAAGGGAGCGATAGTACTCGGTTATATGCTTTTTCAGTACTGCCTCATCTCGACTCCACGTGGATTCGTCAATTTTTAGCATGGATATTTTATTTCTCTATCTCCTTTGCACCGTTGTGGCATGGAAAAACTTGGTATTTCTATCTCCATAATTCAGCTAGTTGATGCGAGATCTTAATCCCCAATACAGTTCCTCCTGCCTCCATAGCTTTTCGATTTTCCCCTTGATAGCCTGAATTTTGTCTTTGGTAGATTCCCTGGATCTCCTATTTGTGAGTGCCACTAGCTGTTTTTTTAGATCTTCAATTTGGCGATACGCATTGGAAAACTTTTGACGACTCCATGTAGATAGGGCCTTGGTGACTTTTCCGACTTTAGCTGCAACTTCCCCCTGCTGGGAGGGTGTGTCTAGCCAAGCTTTGGTAACAATTTGATCATATTCTGTATCATCCACCCAATAAGCGTCAAATTTGAACTCTTTTTTCCGTGCTTCACAATTTGGGTAGAGCGAAAGAAGGATTGGACTATGATCGGAGCCAATGGCCGGTAGTGCAAAGGCTTCTGCGGTTGGGAACGAAATCCTCCAATCTAAGTTACTGAGCACTCGGTCGAGCCTTTTTTTTACCAAGTGAACCCCCTTTCTATTGTTGGACCATGTGAACGCACATCCCTTACTTTCAATGTCCATTAGTGAGCAGTCATATAGAAAATCTCGAAAAGCAACTTGTTCTCTCTTTCCCTCTTTCTCCCAATGGTAAAGAATTTCGTTGAAATCACCCAGGCAAATCCAAGAAAGGTGGTTGGAGTAATGTATGGCTCTCATATGTTGCCATAGGTTCAATCTCTCCTGGAAATTAGTAGAAGCATGCAGAAAAGTGAGTCTCATGGTTGTCCCGCTTCTCGGTTCTTTGCAAATTACGTCAATAAACTCATCCGAGCTGGCAACTACATTTGGGGAAACCTCATCATTCCAAAAGAGTGCTAAGCCCTCGGCGATACCTCTCGGCTCCACCACCTTCGAATGCTGAAAATCGAGTCGCTGACGAATAATGTCCACCATCATCTCTTTATTTTTAGTTTCCATCAAAAACACCATAACGGGCCTTTCTTGAGCCACAATGGCTCTCAGTGACTGGAATGTCAGGGTGTGCCCAACCCCTGACAATTCCAGCTCAATAGTTTCATTTAATCCCCAGTGGCTTATGAGGGCTAGCCACCATAGCCCACTCATGCCCGTCTTCAGCCATATGAATAGGGGTTTCCAGCAATAAAGATTCATCTGGAGACTTGGAGCTTGTGCTACCCAATCCATATGGGTTGTACCTCCTTTGTTTCTTGGTAGGAGGGGTTTTTTTTCCCGCTTTACCTTTCTTCCGCCACCCTTCTTGTACATCCATACCTACCTCCTCTCTTGGTGGGTCCAGTAAAAATAGCTGAGTCTGCTTTCCTAAATGTTGAGTGATTTCTAGAGTAGGGGTTAAACCGGGTTCACTCTCATAGGGTATGTCTTCACTGCTCTTTCTTTTTGTTGAGATATCTATTGGTAGGTGGTCATGAAGTGGAGTTTCGGATGTCATTTCCTCCTCCTCCATGATAGGTAGCTGGTCCCCATAGAATAACTCCCAATACGGGCTATATTCCTTAACTTCTGCCTTTAGCCATTGTCCAAATTTGCCTTTAATGTTTTCCTCCAGTCCAGATTCTTCGTATGGCACAATTTTGCAATAGGTAGCATAATGGCCTATCCTTTCGCAGGAATAGCAAAAGTGAGGTAGACGTTCGTATTTGAAGTCCACCTAAATCTTTTTCCCCCCACATTGATAAATGTTCCTAACTTCAAGGGTGCAGCCAACTCCTTTTCCACCCTCGCTTTTCCCAGGATGAGTGACCCATTTGCTTTTGCATCTAGTCTAACTTCCTGCACTGTTCCCACTTTTGATGCCATAGATTTAATGATATCTTTTGTTACTCGTTCAACAGGGATCCCGAGGAAGTGGACCCAAAAGGCACAACGGGAGAAGTCGTAACAATGCACTGGGGTATTTGGTTCCCATTGCTTAAGGATCAATAAGTTGCTAGAAAAAGATCAGGGACCCGCCTCCAAAATCCTTTTCTTCTCTACTTCTGAATTGAAGATAAAGGAGAAGAAGCATGGCTCAATTTGGCCACAAGTTACTGTGTCAGATCTCTATGCCCTCTTCATAGTGCTTTGAAAGGCTTGGAAGTTGACGTTGGGCTTTGAGTATAGTTTCCCAAACAAGGTGAGTCGACATTCTTTCAGCTTATCCTCTGGAATTTCTTCATCTACCTCCACTACATCATCCTCTGACCAGAGATCACCCAGCCTCTTAATGAGGGCTGCCACTCGTAGCTCATTCTCAGAAATTCTTTCCATTGTAACAGCAAATCAGCAGAGAAGTATAGCAAAACCACCTACTACCAGTACCTACTACGAGACCTCTTGGGAATCTCCCCAATCAACTGAAGGCTATTGCGACTAAAACGAGCAGGGCATCCCGTGAGACTGGAGGATGCTCGCTGCTGGGATGGAGAAAGAAATAGCAGGTGAAGGCAATACCTCAAAGCTGGGCAACAGTGAGCTTACCACAAGTTTGGTCGACATCTAGTACCTGGTTTTCTCTTCAATGGTAGACTGAGGGGAGAGTGCCGACTGGAAAGATGTATGGAATGGAAAATAAGAATTTATTTGGAGATCTGAAGGTTCCGTAAAGGGAATGAAGGGAGCTCTATCTTAGATGTTGGAAGGGACAACGGTGGAGGTGTTTTTCATATTAGGGTTTGGGCCTGTGGAATTGGGGGGAATGGGTAATGTTAGCAGGAACTCCATTGTCGCGAAGGATGGTTGATCTGGGCATGGTGAAGGTTGTATGAGATTAGGGTTTTTTGGGAAGAGGGGGTTCTAGGGCAAACTATCCCATGGATAGAGAGAGAGCTCTTCAGAGGAAGAGAAGGTTAGCAAGCCAACTTTCGACAATTTTCTTCTGTAAGGTCACTCTGGAAATAACCAGGTTGCTACCATCAATTCTAAGTTATGCTTGTGAAAAGCAATTCTCATGTGGAGTAAGCCTGCGATAAATCCATACCAATAGCACTTATTAGTATTCAAGCAATTATATAAAAAAAATAATTTATTTATGTCTATAGTAGTTTATTTAATCTTACGTCATTAAACATAATTTTTGACAAAATTGACCATCATTAGAAACCTTGTCATCTTTGAGAAATCAATTGTAGGTTTATGATGAGAATAACGAGTTTTCTTTTGGGACACTGATTATGAGATACATTGGGTGTGCTTTGGTGTCCTTTGAGATAGTTTAGAGATCTAAAAAACGTAGGAATAATGCTGTAAATAAATGGGTTTACTAAATGATGCGGCAAATTTTCGTGTACAATTTGGGTATCTCTGGGGTTACTCTAAAAGTAATAATATATATCGAATTTTATTTGGTCTTCCTCCTAGATTTCAAAAAAATAAAAAGGCATTTATAGGACCAAAGCTGTCGACATACCCACGTAATTGCACGAGTCTATTAATCCGATGGTTGATACTCGAGGAGACATCACAAGATCTACTTCTATTACGTCTTCTGATACGATCCAAAGCTAGGGTTTTGCAATTTTCACAACGCTATGTTCAATGAGAACTGAAAAGAAAAATGAATGGGATCATTGTTCAAAAAATCTTAAAACTATTGTACAGCAGCTAATTTAGTTTTAAACATTTTAATGTTGCCAAATTATTCTTATCATTTTGATGATTTGTCAATATAGTCAATCCAAACAAAATCGTTACGTGGACGCTGGCCATCCTACACGACTGGTGCTGACGTTGACATTTTTGCAATTTTTTTTCTTCTAGATTTTTTTTTTCTTTCCTTTCTTTTTTTCCTACTACCCTATGCAGATCACCAGGGCCAATGAGTTGCTAGCCATCGGCGAGGGCCGAGTTGCCCTCGCTGACCATAGGTGAAGAGAAATTGGCAAAAAAGGAAGAGGAAAGAAAAGAAAAGGTAAACAACGAAAAGAATTATAAAATTATTTTAAAAAATTACAAAAATTATCCACATCAGCGCTATTGTACCACATAGGATGGTCCGAACTGACTAGACTGTCATATCCGCGATTTTCTGCCAATTTTGGTCTAAAGACTACATTAGAAAATAGCAAAAAAGTACAGGATTAATTTGGCCAAAATTAAAAATTTAGGATAGACTCGACTGTCCTATAATAAGTTTAGCAACATATCTCCTTTTTTTCTATCTGTTTTTTTGGTCGGGATTTTTTTTTTATATCTTTTCCTTGGCAATTCGAGAAAACTCTGAATTAATAAATCAAAATAAAAGAATTGTAGTTAAATCAAACCACAAGCCACCTTGGAAACGAAGGAATCCCCTTGCTTTGGACCGATAAAAAATCTCATTGGAAAAAACGAGTCACATGAAATGCCCGTTTTAACCCACCCATCGGTGGCCGCGATGGTTTGCGTTCAGTTCCTTTCACGAGAGGTCCTGGGTTCAAAACTCGTAGGTGCCGGTGATTTAAGTGGAGGGTCGTGGCGGTGGGATGCTGCGCTAGCCCCTCGAGGACTAGTCGGGCTTCACCGCTGGTTTGAGCACAAGCTCGCCGGCCGCGCGGACACCTCGGTTATCAAAAAAAAAAATTGAAATGCCCGTTTAACGATAAAAACCTCCAGGCAGGCGACCCACGTGGGACTGTTTATTTATTTATTTTATATTTTATTTTCCTAATTTCTCATTTAACATAGGAGACATAAAATTATAGTACAGTGGACCAAGTCAGTCGTCGGAGGAAGCGCTGACCAAATCTGACCCCTCTCTTTGGAGGAATCATACAAGTATTTTTGCGCTTATATTCGATTACAAATTTACAACCTGACACATAATTACCGACATTGAATAAAATGAAAAAAAAATAGAAATCTACTCAGACCACTTACTTTCAAGAAAATATTAGGTGGTCCCACCCCGCCACGTCAGCCACACTCCTCTCCACTCATTGATCACCACGTGTCCTGATGGGGGCTCGCGTTTCGCATTTTCATGTATCCCTTTCTCAGTCCCCTGTTCTTCTCCCACGAACACCCCCGCAATCACATTAGAGTCTGAGCCTTGAATCATGCAAAGCAAGAAAGAAATGTCGCTTGTACTCAGTTGCAGCTTTTGACGCGTAGATATGTAATCTTGGACGCTGCATTTGTTCCTTTCATGGATGATGGCTCTTTCTTTGCCTTCGGGATTTCGTTCTGGCGGTGTGATTTCTGTTCGGACTGCTGAGCATGCATGTCTTTTCCGTCTGTTTGTTTGTGCACATGTGCTTTGCCTTTGTTTGGAGAGGACAATTGAGCTGGGTGGCCTTACTTGGCTAAATCGGTTTCTCCGGTACTACATGTTTTTCAGGCGAAGAGAGCATTGTTCCATTAATAGAGCGTTGACAAAAATAGAAACCTCGAATAATTAAGTGGATTTCCCGGCGTTGACAAAAATAGAGACGCTTCTTCACTGTCGCATTTCCAGAAACCTTGAATCGCTGCAAAAATCGTTTACAAAGCTTCCTTAAGCTCAGAACAACCATAGTTGAAGCTTTGAAGCTTTGTCATTGGAATGGCTATGGTGGTTTTTTGGGAGACGATGAAGATGAAGTTGAGGGGTGTTTGTAGAAGAAGAGCAGGTTACTGAGAAAGGGATTCTTGAAAATCTGAAATATGGACCCCCACCTATACACGTGGCAATCAACGAGTGAGAGGCGCATGGCTGATGTGGTAGGGCGAGGCCATCCTATAAGGCTATATATTCTCCCTACTTCTCTCTCCTGCTCCTCTGACCACACCATCTCTAAGCTTGACCTCTGCGCCTTCTTCGTCGGTGCTACTTCCACGCTAACACTGCTACACATCCAAATTGAACGACTCACTCCATTGTCTTTTGTCTTCGTCTTCATCTATTCGTCTTTGGCTTTGTCGTCCTCAATGTGTCTGTTTACCTTTGATGTTGGCTAACAATATCATTTAGAGAGTAGTGAATAGATGATTTCTAGAAACTCGACAAAATATTATGAAATTTATACATCAAGTTTAATATATACACAAATCGGTTAAAGCGGTGTGTTTTTTTTTTTTGGTAAAGATTAAAGCGGTGTGTTGATATAGGCAAGAGCCAATAATATCAAGTGGTGCAATGCGCATCTGTCATGTTGTAATGAAAATAAAGGTGAGCGGTTCCCAATTAAGTCTGGTCCAACTTAAGAACTGGGAACCGGACTGGGAAGATCGGTTCCCAGTTTTAGAACTGGGAACCGGACTGACTAATCTTAAGACCGTGGACTGGTTCCAGTGGAAACAATTGGTAAAGGCAAGAAGGAACCAAGAAGTTTTTTTGGATTGGTCCTATTGGAACCAAATAAAAATGAACTATCAAATGCTTCTTTTGTTATTTAAATATATATATTTAAAAAGTAAATATATATATATGAAAACATTATAAAAACATATATATTTATCGATTCGGTTCCCACCCTAGAACTGGAAATCAGACCGCCCGAAAACCAATTTCACTTTTAGGAACCAAAAACCGAATCGATATTCCCAAGAACCGAATCAAACCGATCAGTCTGGTTTGGTCCCGATTTGGACAGTCCATCTTACTCACCCCTAAATGAATATAAGCAGAGAGAATGAGAACAATGCACTCATAGCTTTTATAATGGTTTGCCTCAATGGAAGCATGCATCTACTCTCCCAGACTAACAGACTATTAACTAGATTATACTAGCAATCTTTAAGTAGGTACAATATAATGTGCCACGCATACCCAAGCGCTTCTTCTTAAAGTCCATGATGCTTATACCCAAGTAAATAGATCTCACTATCTCACACCTAAGCATAAATTATAACACTATCAACACTTCTCAAGAGATTACAATTTCAATATGCTCAAAAAAATTTATAAAATGTAAAGCTTTTCTTGTAATTGGATTTGTTAACTCTGGATCTCTTGTACTCTTCTCGGGGTCTTATTAATCTCCTTTTATACTCCTTAACATCCGATCTTCCCATTGGATAATCTTCATGAGGATCAATCTCCAAGCTGACTGTGAGACGATTGTCTAATAGACCAATTTAGCATTTAGAGTCAACTACTTTTGAGTTTTCGTATATTTGGTCACTCGTATAGTCAAATCTTTGGTTTCCAAAAATAAAGTAGCTCGTCTAAGAAAAGTAACTTGTCTTCAAGATGATTGTCAATCAATCAAGATATCACGTGTAATTAATATCTTCTACCTAGATAATCAATCATTTTCTTCTATAATATGAATCCATACCAGATCACAAACTGCCAAAAGATAAGATAACTTACCTCAGGAAATTATTCTCAGAGCATGTGTTAAAAATTGTTTTTCCAGGTAGTGTAGTGGATCTGCGTATATCAACAATCCCCTGCTATATCCAGTTGCTTAATGATATCAGACTCCTGCTTATATTAGGGTTTTTGTAATATCAAGCTGCAAATATATTAAGTTTCCCAGTTATTTTTAATTGCGTCTCACTTGATACTTCAAGTATGGTGGTGATGTAGACCCTTTGGAATGTTCTCCTTGATACCTCCATTCTTCAAGACTTGTTCACTTAGGTCCTTCTAGCTATTTTGAATCTTTTCATTTTACATGTTCAAGTTCCTTTTATGTGGATATTACCTTAGGCATAAATAACACTTGCATACACGGATTCATGGATTATTTTGTCAACTTCAAAGTATATTAAGAGGTTTTCTCAATAGTCTTCGTCTTCGGCCATCGGCCAAATCTAGTTGCTTCATCTTCCTGTCATCACCATAGCTCCAGATATGGTCTTCAGCTTTGTCATCCTTGGTTCATCTTCAACTTCGCCTTCCTCCATGTGTTTGTTTGTTTTTTTACTTCATCATCCATTGTTCATCTTCCTCTGTTTTTGTTTATGAGCTCAGCGACGCTATGAGCTGGGTGTCCTTACTTGGCTAAATCAGTTTCTTCAGCACCATATTTTTCAGGTAGAGAGCACTATTCCATTAATAGAGCGAAGACTAGTGGATCTCGACATTGACAAAAACATAGACGCTTCTTCATCTTCATATTTCTAGAATCCTTGAATCACTACAAAAATCGTTTACAAACTTCTTTAAAATGAGAGCATACATATCACAAATAGCACTTTTTTTTTCTTATTAAGCTCTAAACAATGATACTTTGAAGCTTGCTCGTTGGAATGGCTATGGCGGTTTTGTGGAGACCAAGAAGATGAAGTTAAGGGGTGTTTGTGGAAGAAGAGTAGGTGACTGAGAAAGGGACACTTGAAAATATGAAACGTGGGCCCCACCTAGACACATGGTGATCAACGAGTGGAGAGGCGCATGGCTAATGTGATAGGGCAGGACCACCCAATATTTTCTCCCTACTTTCTCTCTCTTCCTCCATCGTCCACACTACTTCTAAGCTTAACCTCTGCTCCTCCTTTGTCGATGCCACATACATGCCAACACCACTGCACATCAAAATTGAGCCACTCCCTTCATCGTCTTTCTGGTCGTCTTCGTCTTCGGCTTCATCTTTCTTGGTGCATTCGTTCGCTTTGATGTTGGCTAACAATATCACCTAGAGAAGGGTGAATAGATTATTTCAAGAAACTTGACAAAATATTGCTGAATTTATAATGTTAAGTTTGATATAAGAGTAAATCGGGTAAAATAGTGTGTTGATATATGCAGAAGCATGTTATATCAAGTGGTGTAGTGCACTTCTATCAAGTAATAATATGTCATGCCCCGCCCCCATGGGCACGGCATCGTCCCGCGTATACATACGCCTTAGGACGGCATTCCATTCGAAGCATCGAGTCATATCTCTACCGCGACAAGGCATCCAAACACTTCCCGAGCATCCAATAAATCGGCCATCGTCCTGCGTAAAACGCATCAGGACGAGTTAAACCTTACGTAAAATGCATTAGGGTATTATGTAATCACATAAGCACACAGCCACTCATGCCAAATTATAAGTTGTCTCATTTAACTCGATGCAAGAGTGCTATATGCTCATACGTCAGAATATATTCAATTTCACATGTGAAAATGCACAAAATATTCCTACGTGATCATGTGCCACCAGTTAATGCACCAACACTGCACACCAAAATTACATCATGCCCTCAAATATCTCATCACATGACAAATGTTTCTCATCATGAACCTTATACATTATTCCACATCTCATTACTAAGCCTTATATTATAATATCTCAAAGGCTACTATGGTAGTGTGACACCATTCTAATTCATGGCAACTTTCACATCATATTCTAGATTCTGCCATCACGTGCATAATCACATTTGTCCCATCATTTGACCTCCAATCAAACAGATCTCACTTGAAAGCTCAGAATGTGCACATTAAATCACCTGAAGACATCGAGTCCAAATTCCCAAGGTTTCACATGAAAAATGGTGCATCTTTGAAATTGGGTAAATTTGGACAGTTTTACACAGTAATAGAAATTCCTTTAAAATAAATAGTAGATGTACTTAGAAAAATCTAAAATTTGGATATGTTATAAAGTAGACCTGGATAAACATTTCTCATGAAGAAACCAAAGTCAAAATCTTTATGTAAGTATCTTTTTTAATAACCCAAAGACAGACTAAAATTGCTCACTGGAACAGAACCATTGTTCCACAAAATCAGTTATTTACCATACACAAAATATCTCCAAAAATTATCAAATTTTTAGTTGTGGAGAAAAAAGTCCTCAAGAACTTTTGTGAAGGAAGCTTTTTCAAAATTGATCCAGAAAAGTTTGTAGAAAATCAAAAAAATATAAACATCACAGAAATACCCATTCTTAACAGTTTTACACAGTCCAAAAACTAGGCTTTCGTACCACTCATATCAAGTCCAAAGATTCTAAAATTAAAATATGTTAAACTTAAAGATATTTGGAACAATTGTTAAGAAGGAAGTTTCTAGAAATTTGGTCCACAAAATTCTCCACAAAAATAACAAAATGAAAAAGTACAGAGGATCCTAATTTGGGTTTTCCAAAACAAAAGCAAGAATTGAGTCCGAATGGGAAAACCACCAAATTGCATCTATAATACAACAATAACTTGTCATGCAAATCCTAATTAATTAACAATAACTGGGTTTACTTCTAATCTAGTCTATCCTTAAACATAATTAACGGCTTAATCAATGATTAGGTAGTTAACTCACCGGTTTAATGGCAACGGCAGTGTGGCGATGGCAAGACGACGATGGCGAGGCTCACGGCTCGTAACGGTGAGTGGTGAGGTGGTGGCGTGAGGGCGACGTGGTGAGGTGGTGGCGTGAGGTGCTGATGGGTAGTGTTGGTGGCCGAACCAAGGGGGAAAGGAGAGAGAGGGAGACCAAAGTGAAAATTGAGGGAAATGAGTGGTGAAATTGTGAGGC
Source organism: Syzygium syzygioides (assembly GCA_031216285.1). Lineage (NCBI taxonomy): Eukaryota > Viridiplantae > Streptophyta > Magnoliopsida > Myrtales > Myrtaceae > Syzygium > Syzygium syzygioides. The sequence goes on along the minus strand of CM062245.1, from coordinate 20,406,321 downwards.
AAAAGTTGGAAATGCAAAAGAGGCTCCTATAGGCCTCTTGCCAACTTCTCATCCAAGTTTCATTGCAAGCTTTTTATGCAAGCTTCAAGCAAACTTCCCAAGCAAGCTAGAACACTTGGTTCACATTTCTTCTTACTCAACAAACTTGAATGCTTGGCTAGGAATTGAACTTCCAAGCCAAGTTTTTCAATTATCATAAATTGCATTAATATGCAAGAAACAAAAGAAGAGAAGGAGACCATCATCGCATGTCTTCTCCAATTGGTCGGCCAACAAAAGAGAGGGGGGGGGAGGTGGGAAGACAACTTTACCCTGAAACGTCTTCAATTTATGTAATCTCGAGTAGTAATTTCATCTTCGATTTCTGTTTCTGAAATTGGGGTCAAAACGAGGATGTCGCATAATAAATAGAAGTAAAGAGGTGGAAAACAATGCACTGGGAGCTTTGTAGTGGTTCGAGTTAGTGCAATCCTACGTCCACTCTGCCAGACTAATAGTATGACATCCTTGAATTAACACACTCGAGATGTTGTCCGTTTTGACTCGTTTCATTGCAAGCCTCACGATTTTGTCCTTTGGCATATAGATAGGCACTTCACCAAGAGGTTAGCCATCCTTGTAGTGCTTTAATTTTAGCGCACTTAATTTTGGAATCCCAAAACAAAACTTGCCGTTACATTGAAAGATGCCTCCGTGAGTTGTTTCCAATTTTTACATATATATTCCGGAATCGCTCTCCCTCTATTCGTTGTACAATTCGATTCATTCCTACCCCTTCACCATCTTAGAAGCCTACCATGAGTTGCTCCTTGTCTAGGCTCTTTAGCCCCGATGACCACTATCCACCTTCGTCAGACTGGTTGGTTACAAGCCCAATAGCTTCTGCACGGTTCGTCCCTAAACCATACATTTACTGGAGAGGGTCCCCGATACCATATTGTGACATCTCTAGATTAACTTACTCAATGTATTGTCTACTTTTTTTTTTTTTTTGGTAAGAATGTATTGTCTACTTTTGCCCATCCCATTTCAAGCATCACCATTTTGTCCTTTGGCATACATGTAGGCGCATTCTCAAGAGGTCACCCATCTTGGTAGTACTTTAACATGAGCACACTTAACTTTGAATTTCCAAATCAAAGCTTTCTATTATGTTGAAAGACGCATCTATAAGTTAATTTCAATTTTCACATATATATATATTTTAGAATCACTTTCTCCTTGTTTAGTGCATATTTTAGTTCATTCATGCCTCCTTCGCCATCCTAGAAGCTTGCTAGGAGCAGCTCCTTGTCCAAGTCCTCTAGCCTAGCGACCACTCCCCGCCCTCGTCAATCAAGTCATTACAAATAGCTACTAGCTGGATTGCACTAACCATCTTTGAGTAGTTACATAGATTATGCCACTTATACCTGAGTGCTTCTTGCCAAAGCTAGTGCTACTTATGCCTAAACAGATAAACCTTACTATCTCACACTTTACAAACTGTAACATCGATAATATTTCTCAAGAGATTACAATTTTATTATGCTCAAAAAGACAATATATTTTTAACTCTGGATCTCTTGTACTTTTCTTGACATCTTTTTGATCTCTTATACTCCTCAGCATCCAATCTTTTCGTTGGACAATCTTTACGAGGATCAATCTCCAAGCTGACTATTGTACAATGGTCTAGTAGATCAATTTAGCTATTGGTGTCAATCAATTTTGAGTTCCGGTAGATTTGGCCACTCATACAACCAAATCTTTGGTGTCCAAACATAAAGTTGCTCAACTTTATAAAGTTACTTGTTTTCGAGATGATTGTCAATCAATCAAGATGTCGTGCATAGTCAATATCTTCCCCGTAGATATCAATCAATTTCTTCTACAATAGGAATCCATACAAAATCACAAACTATCAAAAGATAATATAACTTATATGGGGAATTATGCTCCGAGCATGTGACAAGGTTGTTTTTTTCTTTTTTGGTCAGAAGACAAGGTTGTTGTTCCAAGTAGTTTAGTCACTCTACTTATATCAGCAGTCTTTGATTATATCCAACTTTCTAGTGATATCAGACTCCCCCTTATATCAGGCTTTTGATGATATCAAACTCTAGTTATATCAGGTTTTCTGTTTATATCAAACTACATCTCATTTGGTACTATGAGTACGATGGTGATGAAAATCCTCTGGACTTTTCACCTTAATACCTCCCAGTCTTTATGAACTCCCCCATTCTTCAAGACGTGCTCACATAGGTCCTCCCAGCTATTTTATAGCTAAGTTCCTTTTATGCGAATATTACCTATGGCATAAACAACACTTTCATATGTCAAGCTTGTAACGACTCATGGATTATTTTGTCAACATCAAAATATATTAAGAGATTTTTTCAATAGTCTTCGTCTTCTGCCATCAGCCAAATTTGGTCGCTTCGTCTTCTTGTCATCACCATGGCTCTAGATATGGTCTTAGCTTCCTCTTCATCTTCGCCTTTCTCCATGCGTTTGTTTGTCTTCAACTTCATCTTCCACTGTTCGTCTTTTTATGTTTTTGTTTTTGGGCTTATAGTGTCGCAGCAACTAGATCTGGTCGTAGGGGCCATGGACTAGCAAGGCTCGTGTCTATGGACAAGCCGCCTTGCTGGTCCATGACTAGTAATGTCACTATTAAAATTTGGTCGACTCCGTCTTCTCAAAATAACCATGGCTCTAGATCTGATCGGCCAGAGCATATTGGCAGCAATGAAGGTGAAGGTACACACTTGTCGGTTAGTGTAACGGACACAACAATGCGGAGGGTTCAAGGATGGAGGTTTCAGTGGCGACAATCGTGCTGGGTTGGTGGGGCGGTGGCTATTATGGTGGAGGAAGAGAGAGAAATTAAGTTTTTAATTTTTGTATTTAATTCCACTCAGAGTATATGTGTCAAGCTGCAATTGAAAATGAGTAAAAAATTGCTCGCCACATTAATTAATGACGTGGTGAGAACAAACTACTGAATATATTCTTTGTTCCTGCTTAGAACTTCCCTAAATAAATTAGGAGGCTGTTTTAGTCTTGAGATCTTCATCAAGGTTCTTAGATGACATATGGAAACAAAATCAAACTTATGATGAATATTGCCCTCACTCGTGAGATTTGAGTCTTTGGGTTTCTATATTGCTCTTGATTGCAAAAATAGTTTTAAGAGCAAGGAAGTCCAAGGATATGAGGACTAGCTCTATTTTTCTATTCTTTTTAAAATGGATTTCAAAATGGATTTCCAAAAAGGTCTTTTCATAAAACCTCATGCATTGTTATACTTCATATGTGATTACTAACCATGTTTGTTGCATGTCAGGCATGAGCATTTACATATTCATAATAGATTCTTATGTGACCCGAATACTTCAAAGAAAATCACTTGCAATATCGAAGAAAACGATGAGGATGAAAAATGGGTTAGGAAGGAATGGGTTCGTCATAAAGAATCAAAGCCACTTACATTAACGAAAACAGTTACTATCAATCTCGGTAATAAGGAGAATCCCAAAAAAGTTAAATCGGAGAAAGTCTTTCTTCTGCGGAAGCAAAGAGAATTATTGATTTACTCATAGAATATCAAAATATATTTGCATGGTCCTACACCAACATGCCAGGCCTTGATCCGAACATAGTTGAACATGCTTTACCAATCGATCCAAGTATCCCTCCAAAGAAACAGAAACTTCGGCAAACCAAGCCAGAATTGGCAAAGAAAAGAGGAAATGATGAAACTGCTTAAAGTTGGATTCATCGAAGTAATACCATATCTATAATGGGTTGCTAACATTAGAGAAACTGAAACACTCCTTTTTCACGACTATTACAGCTATGGAAGATATAGCAAACATCATATTGGGTTACAAGGGGATGAATAATAGATCAAATGGTCCTTACCAAAAAAAAAATAATAGATCAAATGGTTTCGCATAAATCTTCATTAGAAAAGTTCTTAGTGCTTGATGGACCCGAACTCAAACCATCCATATGTGTGTATGGGTGTACACACCTTAGACTTCAATGGTGGTGTTAAGAGGAGGAGCTGCCTCAATTTGAGCTAAGGGTCAAACATGCATTTAATCTAAAAGGTGTCAAGATTAAGAAGGAAAAAAGTATTGCATACTCCAAAAGCTGTTAAGATTGAGTATGAAATATTGTATGCCTTCTTTGGTATCTTTAAAGATTGAATGTGTTAAAGAGAACTTGACATTTTCTGGCGTTAGGACTTAATGTGCAACAATTCCATTTTCTAACCCTAGGCCGGTGAGGTCAACGGCCAACCCTCTCCGGCCACAATCAAGGGCATCGGCCCTCTTCTAGATCCAGGCAAGGGCAGCGATACCCTCGCCGGCCAACAAGCGGGGGTTACGATGCCCTCACCCAAACCAGGAAAAGGTCACCGGCCCTCGCTTGTGGCCAAGGAGGGTCAACCGGCGACCTCAACGGCATGGGATTAGAAAAAAAATTTGAAAGAAAAAATTGGCAAATCATCAAAAGGTTTGGACTAAAATGGTCAAATTGAAAGATTTAGAACTAAATCAGCACAAATGCAATAGGTTTAGAACTTTTTTTTATTATTTTCTCTACTAAAGATACTCAAATTAATTTTTCACATATATCCCCAAAAATCCTAAATTTACCATAATTTAGGATAAATGTGGTATGAGCGTACCCAAATTTACCACAATTTGGGATAAAATGGCATGGGTGTACCAGTTTGGGAGTAAATGTGACATAGATGTACTGATTTAGGTGGTTTTTTTATGTTACGAAAATTAGTTTGGAGTAAATGTAATAAGGATATACTAATTTGGGATTTTTGATGATATTAACTCTTTGTTTTAAAAAATTCTAACCAGCCAATTAGCAAGTTTTGACATTAGTCCTATTTTGATGGAATGATGATGATAAGCATCATTAGCCTAAGAAAATAAGGGAAAGTTACCCAATCAATCATAAATCTATTGTACGGATGCCAATCATAACGAAGATGGGGCAAGCCAAAGTGATCAGAATATTGTTGTGTGTGAGCGGTGCGACGCTGCTCTTGTTTTATCATGTGTACACCATTGCAGGTAGTAGCTCTCACACTAATTAGTGGTATGCAAAGAACATGACTGGTAAACGGTCAACCCACCAAAAGCCACTCCTTGGGATCTAGCTTGGGACTTTTGGTTCATCATCCAAGTAAGTGTAATGGTCCGTTCTTTTGCTTCTATGATTATTTTTCATATCCTTCTTTTTGGGGACCAAATTTATCTTAAAAAGGAACTTTGAGAGTTTGCTTCAATCTCCTAATGTTTGTATTGTAACAAATTTAGGTGAAGTAGACCCCTAGATTTCCAGCTCCTTACATGACCACAATGCTAATGTGCCTCATGGCCAATATTGAATGTGCAATCGTCGGTGCTGCTACCGAACACAATATTGCCGCCTAGTCATTGTGATCTAGGATCCGGCTCATCACGGTTGTCTATTGAAAGAACTTTGACAGTTGTCTATTGTGGCTCTTCAAGCATCAACGGTGCGGAAAATGTTTTGCACAAAGGTAATGTTGATGGTTATTCCTTTTAGGGTGTTGTGTGTTTTGCGCTCGCTTTATGCATTTTGACTTGGTGTGTAAACAAAAAAGGCCTGCTCTACACCTTTTTCTTTAGCCCTTTGATACTCCTTATGTCGAGAAAATGTTAGGTGCATTTAACACACCACATAGGATTTACAATAAACCATACTCTAATCGACACGTGTCCATATCGGGCCCACCCGTCAGAAAATTATCTCTCCCTCCCCTCTCTCTCACGCGCTCTGCTCTCCATCTCTGCAACCCCAAGCCCAAACCCCCACCCCCCACTCGACACTGTTCTTCAAGCTCAAGTCCTTCAAGCTCGACTCCGCTATCTCCGCCTGCACCGCATCCATGCTAACCACCCTGATCGCTGCGCCTTCCCCCTCCTCCTCTGCAATCGCAGCCACAACCGGCAATCTCGACGACGGCAAAGAATCACTCCCGAATCTCACGGTCGATCCAGAAGCTGCTGCAGTTGGTCTTCAAGCCGAAGACGAGCTCGACCCCGGCTTTCGGCGTCAACGATTGGTACTCTCGTGTCGTCAGCGAGGACGACGGGTTCTACGTCGTGTACGACAAGTCCCATGATTCCGGAGTCCCCGAAGGTTTAATACCTCGAAAGTTGTCGCCGGAGATGGATCGGAGGCGGAGGCGGTGGCATGGTTCGTTGGACTAGAGAGCAGAACTAATCGTGAGTCGGGCATGAGCGAAGGTTTTAGAGAGAAGGGGTTGGGCATGGGGTTGCAGAGGAGATGGAAAGCAGAGCGCGTGAGAGAGAGGGGAGAGGGAGACAATTTTCTGATGGGTGGGCCCGATATGGACACGTGTCGATCAGTGTATGGTTCATTGTAAGTCATACGTGGTGTGTTAAATGTACCTTATGTCAACCCCTCCTGAGCTGGGCACTCCTTCACAAGAAACTACACGTCAGAATGTACATATCCACGAGGAAAAGAGAGAAGTGTGCTTATTAGTAGGGGTGCAAAAAAAACCCGAACCAATCCGGATCAGCCCGACCCGGCCCGGCTCGACTCAAAATTTTAGGATATTTTAGGGTCAGGTCTTATTTTCTCTGGGCATAGATTTTAGACGTGGGTATTTATTAAGATCGGGCCGAGTTAGGCCGGGCCAAGCTTTTTTGACCTGGCACCACTCCCCCCCCCTCTCCCCTTCGCTTCTTCTCTCTCCACCGTGAACTTCTGTCTCCCCCCTTCCGGTTCAGCCATGGTCTTCCTCGCCTCCCACGCCCCCCCGATCGGGAAAGCTTCGATCCTACTACAGTACCAGCGTGAACATGATCTCCACCAGACATACGTAAGGCTTTAGCTAGTACCCGAAAGTGCATACCATGATTTTTCTGTCTATCAATAACTGCATGCATTGCACGATGGATGTGAAGAAGTAGACCATTATCTCGGCAATAATGAGCCAAGCTAGTATTTGCAGTGAATCCCCCTGTTAAGTAGTCATGCATTACGATAGGAACTCCCAATTCTCTGGCAAATACAGCCCTTTTGATCATTTCTTCGCATGTACCTGCAGTAGCATCCCTCTTCAATTCTGACCATTTCACCCCCGCGTGATCGATCCCCCCCTTCGCCGTCGATCTTCGCGAGTCGCCGCCCAATTCATCCAGAAAGTCTTCTCTGGTTCGAAAGAAGAAAAAGTCATCCCCAATCGCTTCTTCTTCTCTTCTTCTCCTTGAAACCTAGCGAATTTACAAAAACTCTCCCGTGCTTCTTCTTCTTCTTCTTCGTCCGAACTCGACCAGCCTTTGGTTCAGCTCAAGACCAAACACGGGGTTCTCGTTTTGCTTTCAGCCGTGGGAGATGGCGTACGTGGACCATGCCTTCTCGATCTCGGACGAGGACATGATGATGGACTCCCCTTACGCCGTCAACAGCAGGCCCCCCATCAAGGAGATCGCCCTCGCCGTCTCCCTCCTCGTCGTCGGCACCCTCGGCATCGTCCTCGGCACCCTCATGGCCTCCTACCATGTCGGCGGCGACCGTACCCACGGTACCCTCTCCGCTTCCACTCCTCCGAGCTTCTCTTCTCCCTTTTTTCTTGCTTGATTCATTGCGTTCGGACGACTCGCGGTGCAGGGGTGTTCTTCGCGGTTCTTGACTCGCAGTGCAGGGGTATTCTTCGCGGTTCTTGGTTTTCAGGGGCGAAGAAGTGCATCAGTTGATCCTCTTCGTTGAACCCCAATTCGTCCTGGACTCCGTGGGACCCTAAACCCGACCTAGACCGACCCGACCCTATTCTTGGAGTATATACTGAACAAGGTCTTGGGTCGGGTCGGGTTGGGTCATGCATGACCTTTTATATTTCGGGTCGAGTTGGGTATTATGAAAATCCGATCCGACCCGACCTATTGACACCCCTACTTATTAGTAATTCATGGCTATCAATGATAATTTTTTAGTCATTTATACTTAATCTCAAATAAGACTCAAAACTCACTAGCCAACTAAATCTTCGCTAGTCGGAGTATGTGCATCTCATGCAGTGGCACGTGAGGTGCACAAAAGTGGCATATGAGGTGCACATTCTCCCAATTAATGAAGATTGGCCATCCATTGAGCTCAAGTTTTTATTTCATACTAAATTGGTCACTTCAGGGTCTTATTTTAAATAATGTTCACTCTGAATCATTTTTTGAGAAAAACAACTACACTGCCATAACGTTGGTACCGGTACCATTGAATTGTTAACTTATTAATGCTGTCAATATACTTATTTCCTTACACCTCATTAACCTCGAATTATTCTCTAAAGTGTAAAGAAGCAATTGACTAGCACATTGGTGTTAGCAATATCTAAAATATCATATTTCATTAATGTAATCGTTGTTATCTCCGGCTTATTGCCATAATCAAAGGGAAAAATGTCAAATAAGGATCTAAAATGTAGTCATGTTCTCAAAAGAGAGCCCTATTTCAAACAAGATGTTGAAGTGACCAATTCAGTTTGAAATAAAGCCCCAAGCTCAATGGTTGGTCAAATCTTCATTAGTTGGGAGATCGTGCATCTCACGTGCCACTTCGTGAGATGGAGAAGTGAGATGCACGTACTCTCCAACTGGATGATTACAATCATGCAAAAATTGAAACTCATTATCTTTTCAATTTTGTCAATATAATTCTATATCTTTATGTGATCATCATACCAGCAATTTTTGACAAAAATTGATTAGAATAACTACATTTGAAGTTCGCACAAGGAATTAGGATTAAATTAGAAAAATCAAAAAATTTAAGACTGAATCGGCATCCATACAATATGTTTATGACTGATTGGATAATTTCTCAAAAAAATATATTTACTATCCCGATGTGGCAATTAGTAGATTTCACCGCCCACAACTTTCTTCTGCGGTTCATATGTATAGTTTGGTTGAACTAATCTTTTTTTTACAGGAGTTCGCACTGTTTTTTCCAAGATTTGACTGAAAATGAGCTATATATAGAAGAATTCATACCGAATCTCCACTCTGGTGTTGATTTAATTTTCTTTTTCGTTTTCGTCAGAAGTTTAGCATTCTTTTTTTTTTTAAGTTCATCATTTGAAAAATGTAAAATGTCTGAAATACTTGACGGTGACCCCCCACGCGTATCGGTCGTCGTCCCCATATGTTCTAGAAAAAGTCAATGCCGATTTTGCCACGCGAGTCATGTCATTGTCTAAGCCATATTGCTGTGGGGTGTGGAAAATGATTCCCATATTTTACGCACATATGACAAAAACGAAAGACTTTATGCATGTACCATGACGTCGAGCTCGAAAAATGGTTGACAAAATGCTTGAAAATCCAGAAGGCAAAAAGCATGATTTAGGAGCCTTTTCTATCTAAATAACATAGCACACAAAACTTGTTTTACAGCCAACTTGGGAGTTTTGTTCTCTTTTGATCCGGTAGTCACTAAAGGGCCAGGATGAGATCCCCGAGGATTCATGGAACCCCGACTTCCGGCTGCATCGGATCATGTGGTGAGCTTCGATCGAATTGTCTATTCTCTTTAGGCATCGTCATAAAGATCTCATGTCGGATACTGAATCTGCAAATCAGAGATTGGGGAGATATCATCATCACTCAACACTACAAATAAAACATTGCTTCAAGTTCAAGATAGGCCAGCCCCATACCATAACGTAGCTCCATCGAGGCATTAGAGGTCTAGAATCCTTTCACAAAAAGAAAAATTACATAGCTTACTATTGTGAGCAGGTACAAAAGCATGATGCCATGTTGCCTTCCATGTGAAAAGACTACTCGCGGGATGCCAATTGCCCTTCAACCGAAAATGTCAAGATCACATTAATATAAAAGGTCGGTCGGTCCAATCCCTTTGACGTAATGGGGATGATTCGTCAATGAGGATCCATAAATTCAAAGGTTCTTATCCTTTGGCGTGCGGTATTCCAGCAACTTCGTCTAAAGTATTGAAGGGTTAAATTGTTTGCAGGCCATCGACTAGAAAGAGAATTACATATATAAATTGGACCGTCACTAGTAATGCATGTGGAAAAGAAAAGGATTAGGTTAAGGTGACAAGGTTCGATAATGCAATGCTTGTTTATCCCCCAAAAGGTAAATATCGATATGACATAATATTAAAGCGCGAAAATTAGTAATGTAACAAAAAAAGCGAATGTCAGGATTGGAGGGGCCCCCGGGGGGGGGGGGGGGTGGCGGGGAGGGGTGTCACAAGAGCCTATGATGATGAGATGTCAATAACTCAAATATAAAAACTTTTGGGTTAATACCACAAAAAATTCTGAACTGGTACACCTCTAATAATTTATCCTAAACTAATTTTTTGACCAACCAAAAATCTCAAACTGATACACCTGTAACAAATTTACCCTCCATTAGTTTCCGTTAAATTTTACTGTCAAATTACTGAGTTTAATGACACGTAGCAGTTGACGAGTGTATCAGTTTGGGGTTTTAACCCTCTATTTGTGACAGATTTGCTAATTTGTGATTTTTTGTAGTATTAATCAAATTTAACGGAGGGTAAATTTATCACAACTGTACCAGTTTGGGGTTTTTTTGATCAAAAAATTAGTTTCAGGTAAAATTATCACAAGTATACCAGTTTAGGGTTTTTTGTGGTATAAACCCAAAACTTTAAGCACTTTGAGAAGTAGACATGATCAAGCGAGTTATGTGGAACTAACTAGATAAAAAGAGCTAATTTTATCCTAAAAGGAATAATTATCAATAAGGAATAAGCACCATAAAATCGCACCTATTTGCTCTTTAATATGGAGGCACATTTTATGAGAAAATTTGAGTAGTAAAAAAAAATTAATTATAATGAAGGACGAGTCATTAAGATGAAGAGATCATAACAATTGTTTCATGATGAGTAGTGATATATGCTTAAGTAGAGGTTTTCTCTTTGAAGAATGCAACAAATTCTATGTTTGTAATGATATAAAAAAAACACTTCATTTAGAGTTTTATGTGTCATTATGAGAGACGATTCATTATATATATATATATATATATATATATATATATATGTTAAGATCTTGGATTTTCTTAAAAGAGAGGTCTTCTTTTAAGAATTGAAGTTGATTTTCATTATCTTTAATAATACCATTGATTTCGGAGATCGAGTGTTCTTGCAAGAGGCTTAGGTTCCTTGTCTGTGTTTTGGTGATAAAATTAGAAATGATTTTATTTCAAAAAGCGTTTGTTTCTATGCCTTCACTTGTTACTTTGGAAGGCTGGATTAGTTGGATGAAATGTGTACCAAAAACATTTACGGCAAAAAGTGACCAATTTTTTGTTACTATTGACGCACAATAGACTTAGTTTTTTTTTTTCGGTCGAAAACAATAGAATTAGTTGATAAAAGTCAAGTTTGGTCATCTATTATCAACAATGTGAAGAATCGCCAACTTGAAGGTATCAACAAAAAGTGGAGTCGACAATATTATATGCAATCATCTAAGAAGTAACTGCCAATGTAGTGGAACAAAGCAACCATTAACATAATAGAGTTGAAGAAACCGTCAAAGTAGTGGAGTTAAGAAAGTCGTCAAGAAAGTGGAAACAATATAACCATTGATAATCGTTTGTAACTTTTGTTGGTAACTTTTCTTTGTAACTTCTGTTTGTAACCTCCTTTGTAACTTCGTCTTGTAACCTTCGTTTGTACCGCGGTTTGTAATTGCTATTTATAACCTCCTTTAATAACCGTTAATTGTAGGCTTTAAATAGTTACATCGTACTATTCGAAGATCCCCCAACAAATCAATCAAAATGCTATTTCTCAGTTATCTTTACTTTTCTATACTACATTTTATTTTTCCTTAGATGTAGGTTTCCAATTCGTCTCGTCGATTGAATTCCGGTGTGTATCTCTATCATAGGTATTGCGTCGTCTATTAAATTTTGGCATTACATTTTTGCATGTTCTTAAGTTTTGTCGTCGATTAAATTCTAGCACAGTTTATGTACGTGTATTTCTGTGAAAGTAGCTGTATTTTCAAGCTTTATTATCAATTAAATTCCGATAGGGTTTGTACTTACAATTCGATTCAAAATTCGAAGTAAAAGTTTGCAATTATTTGTTGTCTGTCCGGATGTTTCCTATTTGGAATTACCAGAGAACTTATCTCCTCTCATTAAAAGCTGAGGAATGACTTTCAGTGAAAGATATTTCGTGTGGAAGTAATTTTGGTGAAATACTATTTTAAGTGTATATAGGTTATGATGTCAATCCCAAGTTTCCATTAAGATGAAATAGAAGTACAAGCAGCATAACCGCACTAGCGACAGCCAACACCGGCGGCTGTGGCGTCGAGATCAACAACCTTAAAAAGACTCGAAGTCGAATGAATTTTTTGAGATTTACAAGTCCTCGTGCTTGTTGTCCTCTTTAATGAAACTCGTCCTTTTTCTTAATGAAAGAACCATATTGCTTCCGTACTAAGGAATTCAAAAGGTTTAAGCACATCTTGGATGGGCGACGAATCCCGCCATAGTTGTACCAGTTCTTAGGGATTTCAAACATATTAATATGGTTTGTCTGCAAAATTTCTCCTTTTCATAGAAAAGATCCGAGAAGCATTGCCGGCAATGGACACTAGTCGGGTTCAGGACGGTTGATCTTGTCGGGAATCGAAACCCGATAAGTTTGATTAGATCTCAGATCTAGCGCAAAATTGAGTTGATCGGTGATGCTTTCACCTGGGATTCCTACACCCAACTTGTGAGATTATACGTGATCCAAAAATCCAGTGACAACAATTCGTCTCGAGCTAAATATTCTTCGATATAAAATAAACGGTTAATCATCTTATCACACTAAAAAGAAAAAAAAACCCCCCTCTAATATGTATTAGTCCAATAGTCTAACCGATGATGAACCGGAATTACGCCGAGAGTACACTTTTGATTAATTTTCTTAACTTTAGATTAATTCTTTTATCTCATTAAGATTTTAATTGCTTTTGATCATGAATTGATATTGGGATTATTAAATTATTTCCAATCAGCTATGCTTTCGCATGAGAGTCCTACACCCGACTCATAAGATTATATGTGATTCAAAAAATCAATAGCAAAAATTCGCCTCGAGCTAAGTATTCTTCGATATAAAATAAATGATTAATCATCTCATCACACTAAAAAGAAAAAAACCTCTCTAATATGTGTTAGTCCGATAGTCTAATTGATGATGAACCGGAATTACGCCGAGAGTACACTTTCAATTAATTTTCTTATCTTTAGATTGATTCTTTTATCTCATTAAGATTTTAATTGCTTTTGATCATGAATTGATATTGGGATTATTAAATTATTTCCAATCAGTGATGCTTTCTCATGCATCACATGAGAGTCCTATACCTGACTCATAAGATTATATGTAATTTAAAAATCAATAGCAACAATTCGCCTCGAGTTAAGTATTCTTTGATATAAAATAAATGGTTAATCATCTCATCATACTGAAAGAAAACCCCTCTAATGTGTATTAGTCCGATGGTCTAATCGATGATGATCCGGAATTATGTCGAGAGTACACTTTCGATTAATTTTCTTATCTTTGGATTAATTTATTGGGCTTGTTAAATCATTGCCAATCTTTGATGTTTCTTTTCCATTCCTCTACCTTTGATCTAATTTCATTCCTTTTCTTGCTAACATATTTTTCTCCCCTTTCTACGATTCCTAAGACTCTGTTTTTCATTTTCTTGTTCACAATGAAGACGAAACCTTAAATTTAGTGTGCAATAATGATGCTGACGTGAAAGCACGCAACTGTCTGTGTCCGGGCTCATCAGGGTTGACCGAAGAAAAAGAGTTCCGTTGGAAAGCGCAAGCTCTCTTGAAAAGATGAAACTGGCCGTAATAAAATCAGCATAACCTTCGTCGCATCGCTTCTGTGAAACTATGGGTCCATCTTTGTGAGCGCGCGCATAGAGAGAGAGAGAGAGAGAGAGAGAGAGAGGAGAGAGAGAGAGACGGTGGTCTCTTGCTTCTCGTAGCTGAAGCCATGATGAGAAGCTTTTTCAGCAGGAGTCAGCACGCCAAATCTTATCGTTTTCTTGGTGCCTTTCGACAGGCCTTGATTTGTTTAATGTAGAGACGCGCAGTTTTTCCGTTGCCCATCCTCGCAAGAAAGAGCCCACGGTCCTCCTTCGCCAACCGAACTCGACCTAACGCATCACCCCACGTGCGAAGCTTCTATCTTGTTTGGCCTCTCTCTGATTCTTCATTTTAAAGAAGCAAAAGCAGAGGCAGAGCATGTAGGCAATTCGCGCGGAAAAGTCTGAACCTTTTCCATAGGTGAGTTATTTGATTCAAACTTTGCCGTCATTTTCTTGATTTTTTCTGAAATATCTCTCGAACTTCTGTTCTCTGTCTCTCTCTCAGGTGGGTGTTCTCACGGTTTAAAGTCTTCTCTCGCTGGTTCAGTTTTCCCATGCTAATTCTTTTTCCTTTTTCTCATTTTTCACGTGAATATTCAGAGGTTGTAGTTAATCTTTCCAGTTTTAGCTCTTATGCTCTCAGCATCTTCCTGTGGAAGAGTTTTGTGTTGTGAATTCATATCTGGGTCTTTGATCTCGTTTCTGTTAAACGGTTTCCTTCTGGTGACTGCACAAAATTTTCTTGTCTGGTTGTCTCATTGCTTGTTTCCTCCTCTTCTTGCCCCTCTCGCGTGAATTTGCTCGGGGGTGCCATTGGCGTTGAACTGTATGTTCTTTTTCATTCCGTCAGACCTTATTTTTCTAATGCTAGTTAGCTAGGCACGAATATCTGACTATCGATCGCCCGTGAATTGTGACAGAACAGAAACAAAGAATGATTAAAAATTGATATGGAGACTCTTCTTTAATTTGGGGCAGATTTTCTTTTTTCCTTGGCTGTAGCTGTCTCTTTCTTTCCCCATCGGTTGTCGGGGAGGTGATTTGTTTGACTTCGTAAAATATATCTCCACAATGTAAGACTTGACTAGGAAGAGCTTACATTTGTAATCCTTGCTTGTTGATTTGTAGTCATCACATTATTGATTCGCTGGCACAAAGCAAGGTCCGGCTATTTTGATCTGGGAAGACAGCATCGAGTTGTATGCAATGGAGTGCTTCTACTACTTCAAGAACAGATCAAAACCCAAGGAACGGAGATCGGCGCCGGAGTTGGAGAGACAATCGGATAGTTCAGCGGCCACCACCGATCGTGTCGCTAAGTCGTCGTGCTCAGCCACTTCGCCTCGCGGTATACCGGAACTCTATGAGGAGAAGGCCCACAATTTGCGGGTGTTTTCTTTCTCGGAGCTCAGGCAAGCAACCAATGATTTTAGCAGGCTTCTTAAGATTGGAGAAGGTGGATTTGGGTGTGTTTATAAAGGTTCCATTAAGCCTGTCGACAGAAAGGGCGAGCCGATGCAGGTTGCCATTAAGAAGCTTAACAGGGATGGGTTGCAGGTACAGAATTCTGCACTCTTTTTACAGTATTTGTTGTGGACAATACAGAGAAGTTCAAATAAGTTGGCCTCTTTTCGTCACATATCTTGAATTTGGAAATGCTTAATTCTTTGGATTTTCTACCCTAAGCTTTTAATAGCATTGATGCTCTCCGTAGACGACCTGCTTTTTGACTTTCGTCTTACCCTCATTTAGGCTATATTCCAATGAACCTGTTTTCTCCTCGTTCAGAGATCAAGATCAGATTTTCGATTTGGCACAGCTCCGTTAAAAAAAATTTGAGTGGGCCATCGTTTAATTGAAATAGCAGTATATTCAATTGATAGGTCAAGTAGATGCTCCGCAGCTAGAATTTTCCATCTATCGTATTCATGTTTCCCCTTTCTGTTTAGGGTCATAAACAATGGATTGCAGAAGTTCAATTTCTCGGCGTCGTGGAGCATGCAAACCTTGTCAAACTCATAGGATATTGTTCTGAAGACAGTGAGCGAGGAAGGCAGCACCTTCTCGTGTACGAGTTTATGCCAAACAAAAGCTTGGAAGATCATCTTTTTAATAAAGCTTATGCTGCTCTTTCGTGGCAAACTAGATTGAGGATATTACTTGGAGCAGCTCAAGGTTTGGCTTATCTTCACGAAGCATTAGAAGTTCAGGTACCATTATAGATCATCATTGACTTTTGAACATTTGCAGCTTCAATTTCTGCATATTTGATTAGCTTCCAAACTTACTTTTTATGTTTTTAGAGTACAACTGTTTTTGCAAAACTAGCGAGTCTCGATGTGTGCCTTTTGCATTTAAGGAACTTAGCTTACAGTGAGCTGGTTATCTTGTCTTCCCCTAGTTAGATATGTGAGATGCGGTTCAACAGCCTTTTTCAGTATCCTACACCATAGCCACGTTGACCAAATGCAGCTTCCCAATATGCTTTTCTCGGATTTTTCACATCATGAAATGAACAGAAGTGCTGCAAATATATATGATCTTTATACAACTTTGTCCTGAGAACTCTTCCTCTTCTTCTTTTTTAAGTTAGTGAAGGGGAGAGCTACATCAAATGGCTTATATCTCCATTGTGTTAATGATGTAGTTCAGTGGTAATTTTTGCTCAATGATCAGTTCATTTGGATTCTTAACTAGCTTGTTTAGGACGTATGACAGTTGAATTGAACTTAAGTCATTTAACTCAACCGTGTTCAGTTCATGTTACTGCCAAGTGGACCATATTGCTGGTTGGTTTTCTTCAAAACGCTGGACCTGGGTTCCTCACCTTCTACTGTTGAAGAGTTCATCACTTTGACTTAACAAAATTCGATAGATCAGGTTAAAGCTTAAATTATCTTGAGTCTTCAGTAAGTGGAGTAAGAATGATGAGAAAATGCTTTATATGCCTCTAATATGTGGAAGAACTAAGATTCTATGCAAGGACAGGCAGCCCTTTCAGGAATCTATTGGAAAAACAATTGTGGTTTTCCGATCTTCTCAGCTGGATTTTGTTCCGATAATTTAAGTATTCAGCAATCCAACTTACTCAGTATCTATATGATGTTTCTAATCAAGCGACTCGATAGCAATCATTTCCTATTCTTCATTATTCATACATACTGATGCAAGTGTTTCGAGTCACTGTTTGATGTACTAAAAAGTTATCAGCTATCATTTGTCTACCGTGGGCTGAGTTGCGAAGCTCCAGGCTATTGTCAGGAATTTTGTATCCTCCATTTAAATCGATTTGCTTTCACTCTGAACGTGTAGGTGATACACAGAGATTATAAGTCCTCGAATGTATTATTGGATGAGGACTTCAAACCAAAGCTTTCAGACTTCGGGCTTGCACGGGAGGGACCAACACATGACCGTACTCATGTTTCAACTGCTGTAAGTTACACTTAACTCATTCTTGACGCCCTGTAGCCAAT
The DNA here is from genome assembly GCA_031216285.1 of Syzygium syzygioides. Lineage (NCBI taxonomy): Eukaryota > Viridiplantae > Streptophyta > Magnoliopsida > Myrtales > Myrtaceae > Syzygium > Syzygium syzygioides. The sequence continues at coordinate 20,388,873 of CM062245.1, read as the reverse complement.
TGTTTGGAGACAGTAATTGTTCTTCCGCGGAGGACTTGGTAACATTTGTTGAGCTAAAAGTTTTCACGGTGCTCAAATCCTTTTTCTTAATAACGAAAGTAACTATGGGAGCATTGACAATCTTTTCCAATTTGAAGATCTATCCATAAGACCAAAAAAACAAAGTTGTTTGGCTTTATTGAAATGACCGATAGCCTGTCTCAATTCTGGGCAGAACAGTTTCTCAAAATTCAGTGCATGGCTTATCTAAAATGGTTATTTTTTTCATATGAACCAAATCTTGCAATGGGAACAGAAGAATTTTACAACTTCATTGCTTATGATAACTTTTTCCTTGACCAGGTAGTAGGAACACATGGATATGCTGCTCCTGATTACATTGAAACTGGTCACTTGACAACTAAAAGCGATGTGTGGAGTTTCGGTGTTGTTTTGTATGAAGTGCTCACTGGAAGGCGATCACTGGAGAGGAACCGTCCGAGAACTGAACAAAAACTTTTGGAATGGGTGAAACAGTATCCTGCTGATAGTAAGAAATTCAGCTCAATAATTGATCCCCGACTCGAGAATCAGTACTCAATCAGTGCGGCTCGCAAGATTGCTAAATTAGCAGACGGTTGCTTGCTAAAGAGTTCAAAAGATCGGCCGAAGATGAGTCAAGTGGTGCACAGTTTGCAGGAGATAATACAGGTTTCGGGTACTGGAGATGATGCAAGTCAGGCAGCAGATAGGAGCTCCGACTTTAGTGAGAATGAACCGGGCCACTCTGAATCGAAGCCTGGTGAATCCGGAACTTCTGAGTCATGGAAAAGGCGAATGGCCCATTTAGCTAAATTGGGAGAGCATGTTGAGAGCGCGAGCAGGAGAAGATTTATGATCATGCAGAGGGCAAGAGTGCAATAAAATCTTGCTCTTCTTAATGCAATCGGATTACTCCAATATTTTCGCTCAATGTCATATAAACTTGAGATTTTTCGCTGGGCTCGGCTGGGCTCGGCTCTTCCTTTGTACAGGTAACGGAAGAGAGATGGTAAATAGATTGTTTTGTTTATCATTTTGTATGAATCTACATGTTCCTGCTTCTTGACATGAATAGATCTCAGGGATGTATGTACTTTAGCAGTCTGCTGCTCCAGAATCTAATTTTCAGAGTGAATTTGTGGCGTTTTTTTCTCTCGAGAAAGAAACCTGTCTGCCGAAAGTTGTGTCCTCGCGATGAAATTTACACGTTGCATCGCCATCACGAATCTGTCTTAAAAACTTATCAGCCACACGAATAAGTTAATAACCACGTAAAATTAATTTGTTCGTTTCTTTTAGCAAGATCACTAACAATACACTTATCAGTTATATAAATGAGCGAACTTGCATTTTTCTTTTTCCACGAAAGGTTACCATCAACTTTAATAAGTTGCTAACTCAAGTTACTCATCGCGGCTAACTTTTCGAACTTAAATTTATCAATCAGATCAATCTTTGACGGGGCTAAGTTTCTAAATAGGATTCTTTCTTTTTTGCTTTTCTTCTTCGCTTTAAGTATGACCTCTGTACCAAACGAATTCTCATATTAGTCTTGTGCCTACACACTTGACATGGTAGCACTTTGCAGTTACATCAATCTGGTAGTTTTCACTGCATAAGTGGTTGAAAATCATGTAAACTAGCAACGAAAATGAACATTGCCCAACAACTCAATGCAAGAGAGACTAGGCAAGATTGAATGTGATGTTGTTACTTCAACATCAACATTCAACATACTAGAGGTACACTTTGTTAGTGATCCGAAATAGTGATCCGAAATCCATTTCGCGTGCATGACGGTTTTCAACACCTTTGTCGTCGAAAATGATTCAGTCCACTTAATTCAGCGTGGCTCTTATATGCCCATGTTGAAAAGGGGAACCTACCTATCCAGAGCTAATGGATGGCAATTCCATAATACTAAAGGTGATAGAGGTGGTAAGAAAAGAAAATAGCCGACTGGAGGGCAGCGCCATATGTTCTAACAGACGGTACCTTACCCCGGCAAAGTTTCTCTCGGCCCTTGCTCTGATGTGTCCTGCCGAAAGGATCTGACTATGTTACGAGGGAAATGCGTGCAGTTTGTGGAGTTCACACACGGGACGAGTGTTAGCCCATAAAGCAATGCTAAGGGCTATCATTGGCTCTCGACTACGAAGATGCCGAGGCAGGTGCTCGTCGGAAGCTTGTCAGAAACACTCTTTAAATCCTTGCCTGACACCCGGTGATTTGCTTCCCATACCTTCTTCCTGGTCCTTTTGCCACCTTTCCCATCTACCTGAGGACATAAGGTTCGCATTAGTAAACAAAGGATTGTTTCACCAGGTGTAAGTAGACAGAAACTGTGAACAAGATCTTTGTAGATGCAATTTAAGAGAAGGTTGACAGCACTCAAGGGAGATGAGATGACAAGCTTCCAAAGCGTCTTATATGCCAATTGGACGACATCAAAGAACACGATGTGCGAAACTTCGTGTGCAAAAATCTTGGAGAGAAGATGATGACATTAGTTACGAGGTCATCGGAACTTCTGGGTTGGAGGTTGTAGGTGGCGTAGCCAGCCTAGACCGAGAGGAAGAAGGCGGCTCAGCGGGCCTAAGTCAGAGAGAAGAAGACTGAGACGTAGGAACCCCGATCTGAGAGCTTGAGCTAGCCATTTGACCATAGTAGAAGCAGCATTGAGGGAGAGGGAAAAAGGCGAATTTGATTTTGCGATAAGTTTTCTGCAATTTTTTGCAAATATGAGTTGGAGAATCTGAACCTTAAATACGTGACCAATTAGACTGTTCAAAAAATCAACCCTCCAAAATCAGCCTGAGAAATCCCGCTCTAAAGAACATTCACAGTTAACAGAAAAATCAATGGTCACAATTGGTTGTCGATTTTGCCGCCATCGACGGGCTAGATTGTCAATGTAACTTCCTCTACATGCCCCCACACAAATCTCAGAGTAGAAATCAAAGTTTATGCAATGGGCATTCGTTACATCGATGTCCCATGGTCGAGATATTGGCTACTAATTCCGATGGCCCAAAATGTGATATCTTGATTTCCTTCTGTTTTGCATCAATCCTCAGGTCAGGAAGGAAATAATTAGAAACCATTTACTCTCGACCTGTCAAGCTAACTGACGAGACAAAGTCTGACGAGACAAAGTGAGAGGAGGGTAAGTGATAGAAGCGGTTTTAAATAATCTATTGATAGACATGATCCTTCTAAGCCGACAAGACAAGTACACGACCCGACATGAAGACCCTATAGAACATGATTTTCAAGGTCCGAGCTACAGATAGCACTTGACAAGACGACACTTTAGGATCACCTCATTCTAGGCAAGAATCATGAATGCTATCTAAAAGACTAGACATGCATTGATCCCTAAAGCTGGTACAAACGTCACTTGTCAAGCCGTTTTATCTATGTGTCACGCGAAGATCACCACTCATCGACTATGTCTCGACAACCCACTCAAGGGGTAACCTATAGAATAGTGAATACAGGTTGATCATTTCTCGTCTCCTGATTTCTCTCTCTCATATAAACGCGAACTTGAATATCGGATGGCCAACGTCGGTGAATGCTCCGGTGAAGTTCACAGAGAGTCATAGAGATCAATCAATTTGATTCGCCTAGAAGCCAATTGCTCGATTACATATGGAATGGTAAGAAAATATGAAATACATTTGATCTCAAACTCCAATCAAAGTAATCATATCTTGATTGTATGCATAGGGTGACGGACATCGACAGAATCATATTTTCGGTGCTTGTCAATATTTCTTCTTTGATAAATTTTATGGTAAAGTTTTAGAGCTAGCTTCTGGAAATGGGAAATAAGGGATGGGGGCCGCCACTTAACTTTTGGTTTTAGTTTTGACTCTTGCTGATCTGAACGCAGAAGGCTTACTAAAATGGGACGCACTTCAAAAGGTCTATGGCATCAACCTTTTTGGCTGTGGAAATATAACCTTCCTAAAAGTCAAACCAAAAACTTTAAAAATCAATTATAAACTGCTTCAATTTCCCACATATTCCGTTTTGAGAAAACAAAATGCCAAAGATGGTATCAAAGCTGCTGTGGTTTGCCGAAGCAAACACGGTTGCACCAAGTACTACCAAACAAACGCTCAGTCTCCCTCGATGCGAGTCGGCCTGTAATGGGCCGACGTTTCTTGAAGCAAATGACTGGCTTTCGCTTCCTGTTCTTGCCTCACTTTGGTTGAATAAAAGTAAGAGTCACCCAAGCATACGAGCTCAATCCCATCGCATTCAAGGGGACTGGTGAGGATGTAGAATACCTTTCTTTTTCCGGGATAAAATGCTGGATATTCTGTGATTGACATGAGACCGGAAAGCTTCAATGTAGTAATTTGCTAAATTTACAGTTCAACCGGACCTTCTCCTGATAATAGAAGAAAATGGATTGCACATGTCACTATGTTAAGAGAATAGTTGATTTAACAGGAATTGAGGAGAGAGAAGGGGAAAGAAGGAAGAGAGGTAGGAATAGAATTGTAATTGCATATCCTTTAGTGTAATCTAATGGCCCTTTAAATAGCCGAGTACACATATGGATATCAATGGAAATTAATTAATGCTGATATCAATTATAAATGGCTATCTTTAAAGATAGAAACTAATGCAAAGGCTATCCTTATTAAATGCTGATTACTATCCTCGTCATAAATGGAATGTGATTCTCCTTAGTCTTGTTTAGGCATGTTCTTGCGCCGTGAATATACTTGCAATCCTTGGGACGTAACATTCCTTCCCCCATAGAGAGACGACTTGTCCTCAAGTCGAATATTATTCAAGAGGTGCTCATCCTCCCAACTAGAGTCATCAGGCGCGAGGTCCTGCCATTGAACTAACACTTGTGAGACTGGCTTAGAATCCTTCATAATAACTCGGTGACCCAAAATTGCTAGTGGCTTGTGAATGGGTTGGTGATCAACAACTGCCTCTGGGAGTGGGTGCACTCTAGTGGAGTGTGAAGCCATATACGGTTTGAGTAGTGAACAATGAAAAACTGGGTGTATGCGACTGGAAGTTGGCAAGGAAAGCCGATAAGCCACTTGTCCCACGCGTTCCTCCACAGGGAACGGACCATAGTAGCGAAGTCCAAGTTTGTGGGCTGAGTCTTTGCGAACTGACAACTGGCGATAAGGATGAAGACGAAGAAGCACCATGTCGCCTGGTTTGAAAGAAATATCAGTGCGATGCTTATCTGCCTGGGCTTTCATGACCGCATGAGCTTTGGATAAATTGGCACGTAACTGAGACAAAATTATATCACGTGAGCGCAAGTCATGATCGACTGCTTCGACAGCACTGGTGCCTGCACAATAGGCCATGAGGGAGAGAGGTTTTCTGCCGAATGTCACCTCGAAGGGCGTCATACTCGTAGAAGCCTGGAACGTGGTGTTGTAGTGGTACTCCGCCCAACTAAGTATCTTGGACCACTTGGAGGGTTGATCATGAACAAATGAACGAAGGAACTGTTCAATGCAGCGATTGACACGCTCCGTTTGTCCGTCCGATTGCGGGTGGTAAGCCGATGAGAAGTGCAGCTTTGTTCCCTGGAGTTTAAACAACTCCTTCCAAAAGGCGCTTTGAAAAATGGGGTCACGGTCAGAAATAATGGAGTGAGGTATATCGTGTAGCTTTCCCACTGTAGTCCAGAAAACTTGGGCCACCTTTGTGGCAGTGTAACGTGGTGGCAAAGAAGCGAGGTGGGCCCCTTTGGAAAAACGATCAACGACCACTAATATGGCTGTATACCCGGCAGATGGTGGTAAATGTGTGATGAAATCCATAGAGAGATCGGTCCATAATGAGTCGGGTGGTGTAAAAGGTTGAAGTAACCCGTAGGGGTGATGGTTGGTGGGTTTGCACTTTTGGCAAACATCGCATGCTTGGACGAACTTGGCTATGTCCTTGCACATGCCGTCCCACTGAAAATGCGCAGAGATGCGTTGTAAGGTCCATTGTATTCCAGAATGACCACCATGTAAGCTGGAGTGATAATCTGACAAAAGGAAGGGCACAAGGGAGGAGTCCGCCGGCAAGAACGAGCGGCCACGGTGACGGAGTAAACCTGATGAGTAAGACCACCCGGGCTAGGAGTCAGGAGCACGCTGGAGGTCGTCAATGATGCTCTTTGTACGCTGGTTTAGCAGCAACTCGGCACGAAGGGTGTCAAGGTCAGTATTCACGGGACGGGATAATGTCAAAAGTGCGCTCTCCTGGTTATCGTCATCATAAACCCTTGACAAGGCATCTGCCGCTGCGTTTTTCTTGCCCGGCTTGTACTCAATAGAGTAGTCAAAGCCAACCAATTTCGAGAGGAACTGCTGTTGTTCTGGTGTCTGGATGGTTTGTTTAAGAAGATGGTGCAGCGGCCTATGATCTGTCTGGATAATGAAGTGAGCGCCGAGCAGATATTGACGCCACTTCTGAACGGCAGACTGCATTGCGAAAAACTCACGTACATAAGTTGACTTGCTGCGCATGATGGGAGAAAGTTTGCGACTGTAGAAGGCTAGCGGGTGTTCAGACTGCATCAATACCGCGCCAATTCCTACGCCGCTGGCATCATTCTCCACAACAAAGGAAATGGGAAAATCAGGTAGTGCTAATACCAGGGCATGACTCAAGGCTTCTTTGAGGGAGTTGAAGGCGTGCTCGGCTTGTGCGCACCATGCGAATCCATCCTTGGTGAGAAGGTCCGTCAGGGGGGTGGCTAACGTCGCGTAGTGGCGGATGAAACGACGATAATAGCCGGTCAATCCTAAAAAGCCACGAACCTGCTTGGGCGTTGTTGGGAGTGGCCAACCTCGAACCGCTTCAAGCTTGGCAGGATCAACGGATACACCATGCGCTGAAACAATATGTCCAAGGAATTCGACAGTGGGTGTGGCAAAGCTGCACTTCGAGTGTTTGATTGCCAGGTGGTGGTGACGCAGAGTAGCAAATACTTGTTGGAGATGATCAAGATGAAAGGCCAAATCCTTGCTATAAACAAGAATATCGTCGAAGAATATAACAACGAAACGACGAAGAAACGGTCGGAATACCTCATTCATTAACGCCTGAAAGGTGGATGGTGCGTTGGTGAGTCCAAAGGGCATTACCAGGAACTCGAAGTGGCCGTGGTGAGTCCTGAAGGCTGTTTTGTGAATGTCAGAGGGATCCATCCGAATCTGATGATATCCGGAGCGCAAATCCAATTTGGAGAAGATGACAGCGCCGTGCAATTCGTCCAATAGCTCATCAACCGTTGGAATAGGGAATCGATCTCAAATAGTGGCAGCATTAAGCTCCCTATAATCGACGCAGAAGCGCCAAGAACCGTCCTTCTTTTTGACCAAAAGGACCGGCGAACTGAAGGTTGAGCGACTAGGGCGAATGAGTCCATCTCAGAGGAGTTCCGTGACTAGGCGTTCAATCTCATGTTTTTGGTAGTGTGGATAACGGTAAGGTCGGACATTGATCGCCTCGGTGCCCGTATTGAGGGGAATGCTGTGGTCGACATCACGCGCCGGCGGAAGGCCGGTTGGTTCGGCAAATAGGTCGCCGTACTCTGCAAGAAGGGTTTGTACTGACAACGGAACGTCAGCATCCACGTCTGTTGGAGGTTGGTCTGATGAAGAGGCGGATAAGCACATGTAGCCTGCGCTTATGCCGTCAACCGCCATGAGTTTGAAAAGGCCCGAGGATGAGACGGAGAGTGCGCGCAGAGAGGAATCACCTTGCAGACGCACTAGTTGGCCATGGTGCTGGAATTCCATTGTCATGTTGGCGTGGTCTGTTACGACTAGCCCCAAAGTTTCTAGCCATTGGACACCCAAAACAATATCAGTGCCCTGTAGGTCAAGAATAAACTGGTCCATGGTAAATAAATGGGTCTGAAGCAGTACGGGCACATCGCGACATATGGCCGTGCATCGTAGGGTATCACCATTGCCAACCAACACCTGGAAGGGAGTGATTGGTGATAGCGGTAGGGCAAGGAACTTAGACATACGTGTAGAGAGGAAGTTATGTGTGCTTCCTCCATCAACTAGTACTTGAACCGACTGACCTCGCACTGTTCCCGTCATACGCATGGATTTGGCCGAACGTTGGCCCAGGAGAGCATTGAGGCTGACTTCAGGTTCAGGTGGAGTAGTTTGGATAGCCTCACTTTCGATTGGTAGCGAGATGTCGTCTGAGTCGTCGAAGCCCTCCAAATATAAAAGGGTCGGACGCCCTTTACAACGATGCCCGCGGACAAATTTTTCGTCACAGTTGAAGCATAGACCTTTGTCACGTCGTACTTGCATCTCTTCTGCGGACAGATGTTTAACGGGAAGCCGTGGAAGCGGTGGTTGTGCGGTTGCAGATGCGGACGGGTGGGGTGATGCGAAAGGACGCGGGGAAAATGACCGGTTGCGCGGCTCGTTGAATTGGGCCTCGTACATGCGTGCTAATGCGAAGGCATCGTGCAAGTCCACTGGCCGGTGAGCTTGGACGGCCATGCGCACCCGGAGTTGCAGGCCGGAAATAAACAAACTACGTAAGTGTGCCGGTGAGAGTCCACGTACCTTACTGGAAAGATTTTCGAAGGTGGCCTGGTAATCAAGTACGGAACCCGTTTGCGATAACTTGGCAAGGAGGGCCGTTGCATCTTCGTATTCGAAGGGGCCAAAGCGATGACGGATAGCACGGGTAAATGCATCCCAATCTGGCAAAAGATTTTCAGCCGCCAATCCTTGATACCAAGTGGCGGCGGGAGCATCGAGGTGCATTGCCGCTAGCAGTAGGCGATCCTCGGGGTGAGTGTGATAATATTGAAAAAAATGGCTTACATTGAAAAGCCAAACAGACGGATCACCCGAAGAGAAGCGCGGAAATATGAGACGTGGTGTCGGGCGCTGGGTTGGCCTCTCATCCGTATGGGTGGGTTTCAGTGGGCCACTCCCGAGAATGCTGGACATCATAGGATTGGATGAGGTGGGCAGTGGCGATTCATCCATATGGGTGGGTTTCAGTGGGCCACTCCAGAGAATGCCAGACATCATAGGATTGGATGAGGTGGGCGGTGGTGATGGTTCTGTTCGGAAGATAGCTGTGAGACGTTGGTCACGTTTATCCAGGAGAGTCATGAGGCTCTCGGCGGTCAGTTGATTGGTTGTAGAGGCAATGAGATCTTGTCGTAATTGTTCGACAGCTCCAGCAGTTTCATTGGCTAGTTGTTGCACCGCTTGCAATTGGGTCTCCTGTTCTTGAGAACGAGTTGCAGGCATGGTGGAGGTGTGAGTCGACGAGAGCACCAAATTGTTAAGAGAATAGTTGATTTAGCAAGAATTGAGGAGAGAGAAGGGGAAAGAAGGAAGAGAGGTAGGAATAGAATTGTAATTGCTTATCCTTTAGTGTAATCTAATGGCCCTTTAAATAGCCGAGTACACATATGGATATCAATGGAAACTAATTAATGCTGATATCAATTATAAATGGCTATCTTTAAAGATAGAAACTAATGCAAAGGCTATCCTTATTAAATGCTGATTACTATCCTCGTCATAAATGGAATGTGATTCTCCTTAGTCTTGTTTAGGCATGTTCTTGCGCTGTGAATATACTTGCAATCCTTGGGACGTAACACACTACCTCTTCTCTCGCTAAAAAAGTTTGCTTGATCTTATTTTGACCATGGGCAGCGCATATTCCCGTTCAACTTTTCTCTCTTATGATCAGGAAATTGAAGCACATACCAGAACAGGTTAAGTGCCCCAAAATAGCCAACTTGTTAATCAGTTCCTTCCATTCTGTGAGGAAGTGAGAGGGGAAGCAATAGAAGAAGGCCTGCATGTAACATTTACCATGGGCATGTTCTCTTCTGATATATTGCGTTGGAAAAATTTTGATGATGACGAATAAACTGCTCCATTTCCACCAAAACTCAAAGCTTTTGGCCTGAGGCGGGTCACTTGAAGTGATCGTCTGCAGACAAGCCACTCAAGCAATACCATGCTGGAACTCCACACCTCACTTCTAGTTGTTAAACTGCCAGTCTCAATGCAATCAGGATCTCAACTACATGAGTTCCAATCACCTGCCCAAGAAAATCAGATATAATAACCGTCGCATTCTTGTGGCCCCAGTCCATCACTTACTTGATATCAAATCATTAACCGCAAAACAGATGGTATATAATACACACAAAAACCGAGAAAGCTAAATTAAGCTAGATTTTCTTTTTTGGCCAGTAACTGGATTCAGCTAGACCAACCATCATAAATTAATCAAGCTGAAAATGATAAGAAAGCTAATTTTTCTCCGATGGAAGGCAGGAAGGATGTCTGCATGGATCGGAATCAGAAAGTATCTACAACGAGATAAAGAACACAAATTAAACTTCATCATTAGATCTTTTGACTTTAGAAAAATAAAAAAATATTTTCTGATTTTACAATACAGATGAGTATGAATCCATTGCGCCAAAATTGCACTTCTCAACAGTAATAGGAAAGGTAGATTCTGACAATTAAAAATCTTGACCAACAACATAGGCCAGTCATGAATGGTCATATCAAACTAGAAGTCATAAAAATCGCACTGAAAACAGTCCTAACACTTCTCAACTGTTCTTTTAAGATTCGTAAGAACATTTTCTTTTGTTATATCCGTTTGTTAAATGGTTGAAAGAAACAAATTTTTTCAATAATAGAAACTTCTGAAGGGATACTATTTGGCAGTACAGTCACTCTTTTGTCCAGATTGTAAAGAAAGGTTTCACTCAAAATGTTTTGTCTGGAAACACTAGTATTTCAGCTTTTTCCCCTCCAAATGTACAAGGATATGCAGCTGGTAGCATGTATCCTTGTAAGAAGTTGAGCCATGGAATGGACCAAAACCACACATGCACGAAAAAATGAAAATAACATTGCCAGGAAAACAAAGCCTCACACTCAACAGTTCATCATACCCCTCGATCCAGCCACCATCTGCAATTTTTTCTGGAAAATCTGACACACACAAACTCCACTGAACAAATCTTGAGAATTGATGAACTTTTCTCAATCCAACCATCTAATTCATAGATCTACCATTATAAACTAGTTACAAAATAAACAAAGAAGAGAAACATGAGTGTGGAGAGGTGGGTTGTTATAAAGCAGTTGAGCAAGAACAGCTGATGCTTAGTTCTTTGAGATATGCATCCAAGTAACTGAGTAGGCAACAGATAGATCTGCACATCAGATTTGGACTCAACGGCCTAGTGGGTCCATTTTGCAACGGATAGATTCTCCCCATTGGACTCCATAAATGGTATCAAAATCCTTCTTCCTGCATGGAATTGTATAGGCTAAGATAATCCACACTGGAAAAGAAATCTTTTTCCTGGACAGTTCAAGTGAGGGTCTTAACCAAGAATAGGATTCTAACAAATCTTCTCAAAGGACTTGATTGCACAATCACCAAGAAGTAAGCAGAACTGAGTACAATACCAAGATTTTAATTGCCACTGCAATTATCCATTTGAAGATCACAAACAAGGGCCCTCTAATCCATCTCTCTCTAAGCCATGAATGAATAGCGAAGAGTTTAGAGAACTAATATGAACGTTGTCTGAATTTCCTAAAAGATGCTTTTAGCAACCACACTCTGAACAACTTCAGTTCTGGGCAATTCTGTATTGGATCAGTACAGCAACTAAAAAGAGATCATTTCACTTTACATAGACTAAGAGAAACCAGATCTCATGAGAAATATGGAGAGCCTAAATCATTCCTGTGCAAAAGCACTCATCCAATTTGCCACTTTCACTAGGAAGAAAGAACCACTTCAATCAATCTTGACGATAATGTAATCGGCATTTCAACATTGCCTGAAATTAATTTGAAGCCACACAAGATAGTAATTCGATATGTTACCTGAACTCCTTACCCTTCAACCCGATAAGCTTATACTTGGGTTCCTCCAAGTAGTCTCCCAATCTTAGTCTGCCATGAGAGCTGGATGTACCATAAATTAGATTTTCTTAGGCACATGTTCAATAACAGCACTAACTGAATTTGTTCTTTGCTGTCTTCGCACAATGTGATGCTCCACAAGACCAAAAAGTTGAACATTGACAGCACTTTTCCTATAACCAAAACGGCAAAAGGAACTCCAACATCATTAACATATCATATCCGGAGCATCTGTTTCATTTCTCAGTTGAACATAAAGCACTACAAAAGCTCAAAAAAGGAACGTGCATCAGAAAAGAGAACCTAGTTATCCCTTCTAGCACAAGCTTTCTTCACACACCCTTCAAAAGTTTAAAGTGCTTTATGATATGAAGCCGTGCTAATCCCTAAATCTTTCTTGGTCATGATAAAGTAACTGCATTCCTGAAAAGGTGGACTTCAAACTGGAGCTGACAACTTGTTAAATTGAACTCAAATGAATCTGACGGAGAGAGACTAAAAGCTATTCTTTACACCTAAAATCGTTCTCCAAAATCAAAGACCGACACAGACTTTATAGGAGTCATGCAGCATATCCTGACCAACGCAACCACATGAAGATAACCTTAACTGATCTCTCGAGTATTCATAGGTATAACTCAAAGGCTAAGGTCAAGGTTAATTTTTCTCCCCAAGCTGACATTCGTGACTCCACATTACCAGCCCAATTTGGAAAGAGAAATAAAGGCTGATCAAGAGCGGCTACATGTTTATTTAGAGCTACCATCCATGCACAGGTCTCCTTAGTTTCTTTCAGTATATAGCAGATTGAATCTCCAATCTATCGAGCAATTAGTTTGAAAGTTTACCAATCAGGGAAGTGTTTTCAGAATATTTTCGTTTTCTGGAAGATTTTTAATAAATATAGTAATTCGGAATATTGTCACCAGAAGATTGCATTTTACTTTTCATGTGATCTCAACAATCTTTTGATAGTTTCTAACAGATGCACGCAATGGTTCTAGATTGAACAAAGCAAAAGGTAGTTGTTTGCTTTCAAACCAAAATTTAAAAATTTATTGTCCAGATTTCAAAAGATTATGAAAGAATTATTTATGAATCCACATGCCAACATTTATATATGTGAGAGTTTCGGGTGTTTCAAATTAAAAAAGATCAAATGCATGAGCCGTAAGATTTAGATTAGACTAAAAGCAAAAGTTAAGTCAATCTGGAGACACCATTACTAGGGGTTTTTCTCCAATTGATGCTTGGCAATTGGTGCTAAAAATTTCTACATCAGGGGATTTACTCATAAACATTATGAGTAATAGATGAGATGCAATCATAAGATTGATGCATTTTCTTTGGTAGAAGTAAAAATCACCACCAAATTTCACGCTGCCAAAAGAACTCATGGCTCTAGTCCCATTTGCCTTCAAGAGGCAAATCTGACAGCATTGTCACTCAGCCAGAACTCTTTCATTCAATCTTAAGTAGCAGTTAGCCACAAGACGTGCCGGCAAAAACTGCCAGTCAACTTTCCTCCCAAACCCCACCCTCCCAAGATAAAAGCCCATTTAAAGTCCATTATCAACTTGGTGAATACTTGTTCCAGGAACTCTAATAACTTAAACAGTAAATCAGTAAGCTGCAAGTACAACTCTACAGCTAATTCACACTTTTTTGTTTTTGCTATCACTTACATTGATCTGGAATTTAAACCAGGTGTTAACTATAAAAGAGTCAGCAGGGCAAGAACTATTACAACTTATGGTCACAAACTTTAAAGCAATAGGAAGACCAAACCTGTTAGTCTTATCAGTAAAATCTTCATTTGTATAGGCAGAATGAGATCGACTTGACGATATTTCTTCAGCCCCATAGTAACAGTCCCTCTTCTGTGCCAAACAATAGACAGCATGTTCAATAAATTTGAGAGTAGGTAGATGTTTATCCACCATTGCATGAGAATCTGCATCATTCACAGCTGAACCAAGTACTCATCACATTTCAACCTTCATGGTGCACCAACACCATTACTCATAAATTTAATCACACTATGACTTGGTTCAATATGCTGTCTATTTCTATACATATAATCGTAAGTAATGTACATCAAGGAATCCAAAAAGAGTCTCTTGTCAGAGGCACCACTGAACAGCTCAGCACTATTCTGCGTGCTTTCATAGGCTCTCTCAATAATTCTATCTGAAACCTCATCAAAGCTGAATGAAATTTCACTCAATTTCTGCCCCCACCATAAGGTTCTCTCAGGCATTCCCTGCTTCAAAAATTGTGACAGCAATGTATTTACCGTAACCACATTTGGAATGAAAGACATCTTAATTAGTTTAGCAGTAACTATCAACGCACGATCTAATATGTCCCTGCAGATGCCATTCATCATTGTGTTATATGTGACTATATTTGGAGCAACACCTGCTGCAGCAAGCTCATCAAGTGTCATCACTGCCCTACTCATTTTCCTGCTACAGCAAAAACCGTGAATTCTTATATTAAACGTTGTAATATCTGGGTTCCACCCACTGGCGTAGATTTCATTCATGAATTTATCAGCACCAGCCATGTCAAATGCTTTGCAATACCCATTTATCAAAGTGTTATATGTGACTATATCAGGGGTTAACCCAATTCGATGCATATCCATATACGCATCCATAGCAGACTTCAGTTTTCCGTGTTTGCAGAAACCATCAATAATAACATTGGACGTAAAGACATCCGGAAGAAAACCCTTTTGCCTCATTTCTCTCTGCAACCTCACTGCTTGCTTTAGCTTCCCACAGTCACAAAAACCACTAATCAAAGCGCTGTAGATATAACTGTTTGGAACTAATTCTTTCCTTAACATTTCCTGGAAAATATCGTATGCCTCCTCCACAAAACCTGCTTTTGATAGTCCATTGATGAAGGCTGAGAAGGCAATAGCATCAGGAGATATACCCCTGAGTTCCATCTCATCCCACAAACTCTGAGCCTGAGTTATGTCCCTTACTTTCAAATATCCATCCAGGAGAACTGTAAAGCCCACTTTGTTGACCGGGAAACCCCTTTCCATCATATCATACAAAAGACCTCTGGCTTCTTGCAACCTTCCTTTCTTTGACAAACCCAAAAGAAGAGAGCTGGATGTGGATGAAGAAGGTGACAGACCAAATCTCATCAGTAGCTGATAAATCTCATAGGCTTTATCGTGCATCCCAACCCTACCATAAGCAGCAATAATTGTATTAAATGCAGTCAAGTTTACAGGTTCTCCTTTCTCAAGTATATCCCCCAGAAGTTCCGCAGCCTCATCTATTTGACCAGCCCAACACAAACCTGCAATCGTTATATCATAGAGGGAATCCTCGGGAAGCAAGTTAGACGCAAGTATATCCTTGAACAATCTATCACCATCATCTTTCCTTCCGAACTTGTAATAACCACCAACCAGAATATTACAGGTGACACAATCAGGAGATATGCCATTGCTCTGCATTTCTTCGTAAAGCATATTTGCCTGAAGAATGTCACCTGCTTTAACATACCCATCCATTAGAGAGTTATACATGAAAGTATTTCTGGAAAGACCCATCTCGGGGACACTGTCAAAAAATTGTCTTGCTCTTGCCACATTGCCATCTTTACACAAGGCACTGATGACAGTATTTAACGTAACATTGCTAGGTCTACAACCTCTCTCAATCATAAGATACACCCAGTTTATTGCTACCAATGCCCTCCCGCCAGCGCAATATGCGCCAATCAGAATGTTGTAAGAATAAACATCAGGTCTGAAACCGAATTTTCCCATCACATGAAACAAATTCTCAGCTATTGTAACACGACCTTTCCTACAAAACCCAAGAAGCATTACATTTACAGATTTATTTGAAGGAAAAGGTCCCCTAGAAATCATGTCTCTAAACAACTTCCATAGATTACTGAAATCACCTACTCTAAGCAAAGACTTAAAAAGAACAACCATTGCAGATTCGCTGGGCATCAGGTTCACTTCCCTCATACTATTCAGAATCCCCACCGCCTCCTCACTCATCCCCACATTCAGAAATGCCCGCATAAGCGTATCAAGAACGGAGAAATCAGTTTCATAAAGGCCGTGCTTCTCCCACATAAACTCTACCAATTCCTTACTCCTGCACAGCCCAATTCTACTGATCACCCACGAAGTGATATCCTGCGCGAGGAGACGGAGATCCTCGGCCGCCAACATATGCGCAGCCACGCAGCACGAGCGGACTTCCTCCTCGGAACTGCCTGCGAACACGAGCTTGAAGAATGCAAAAGCAGTATGGCGGGATTGCAAATTCTTCAATATCTTCACCAGGAAGAAGGGGCAGAATGTACCGAAAAAGGCCTTCAAGACGTACCCTTGTCTCCGCTTTATCAGTCTGGATAATCCGACAATGAGTCTACGCCTTTCATGCGAATTAAGGAAGCACAAATTATCAGCGCGCGAGCTCGAACGGGGCAAGAACTGAAGCAAGAACCCGAAGCCGGGACTGCCGTCGGTCGAGCTAGAGCAGCAAGGGGAGTGCGTAAGACTTCGCCTGGAATGGGTTCGAGGAGCTAGGGCTTCTTGGAGGTGAGAGGGCGTGAAGTGAACGGACGCTTTCGCTCCAGGGTCTACTATGGAGTGCGACTTCGGTTGAGACGGAGGGCCGGAGGCAGGGTAATGCACTCGAGGGTTGCGCACCCGGCGCAGGCTAGCTGACATCCGTAGGGGCCAGAGGGTCTTGCGGCGGCGGCGGACGGCGTTTCGCGGCCGGATGTCCCCGCGCCCGAAGGTGGGAGACGGCGGCGGCGCGGAAAAATGCAGCCACGCCTCGCGAGCGCCGATCCCTGAGCAAGCAAGAAGACGACGGCGAGGGAAAAGCGAATTAAACAAGAAGACGAGACGACGACGACGCCGACGTCGTTTTTTCGTTGGCACGTTGAAATGTTTAATTTTTGTTTTTAAATTTGCATTAAATCCATTCTTGTCTTAAATTCGAATAGAAATAAATAACATGTAAAGAATGACAAAAATTGCCGCAACTGTCCTTTAATTGTATCGTTCTAATTTATTTGATTAAATAAACTATGAAATTTTTCAAAAAGATAAATAAGAATTATAAATAGATAAGAAAATTGAGGGAAATTCTACTAATGTGACTGTTAATAATTTGCGGAAGATCCTTAAATTATCTCAAACAGCCGGTAATTGTTTGATTTGGCTCATTTTCACTTTTAATCATAACTTTACTAATTAAACGAGCTATTATTATCTTGAAAAGAATGAAAATTAGAAAGCTAAAAATGGAAAATAAGGATGCTGCCAACGAATGGCCAAAAAATTAAAAAGATGAAGAGAAGAAGTGATACGAAGAGGAATGAGGGATTATCGAATTATGATATTTATAACTTAGCACATGACAATCATAATTTTAGGAGTCAAAAGATTAATAAGAGCAAGAAAAGACGCCACAATATTACGCTGTCAGGAAAATATAACAAAAGTAAATTTTTTATGGACGTCCCAATGCAGGTTCCCATATTCTCGATGTCCAAGATTAGGTCTCCAACACTAGAGCCCGAGCCTATCGAGGCAGGGCTCGTGACCTCAATGCTCTTTCCTAGGACCTCGATCCCTGTGCTCGAGTCAATTGAGTTCAAGCCTGGGCCTTGATGCCTGCACTCTAGTCCATCTAGGTTGTGCCCGAAGCCTTAGTGCATGTGCTCGATGCCTCGGTACTTCGGTTTACAAAGATAGATTGTTTGATCTCGATACCTGAGTTCTATCCCTAACACTTGAACTAGGGTCTACAAGGGTCGTGCTTGGGTCTGCGACGATTGAGCTTTGATCTTCGGCACTCGGCCTCGAATCCACAAAGGCCATGCCTGAGTCTTTGATGCTCAAGCTTGGGTCCCTAATGCCTAAGCCAAGGTTTACTGAGGCTGAGGCCTAGGAACTTGGTGCCCTTTATCGGGTCTATCGAGGCCCGAGCCTGGGCCCCAGTGCCCATGCCTCAATCTCTAGTGCCCGATTCGAGGTTCATCAAGACCAAACCCAAGATTTTAGTATCCATACTCAATTTTCCGATTGGTTATGTGTAAGTTACTAAAATCCCGAATAGCGTATTATAATTTTGAAAAATCAAATCAAATTTTCCATACCAAACAATGGAAAACTTTTCAGCTCATTTTCAGATTTTAGCTAAGCACAAAAAAAATAGTACCATTTTACTGAAAAATAACTTTATAAAAAATATTTTTTTAAAAAACATTACATTACAATTATCGCGAAATATACGTAAATGCACTCTAAATCTTCAGGAACTCTCTGGAAGTCCGGCCCCAAATGCTGACGAGAGTCTTCTGCTCCATTCGATATCCTCCTCCTCGAACTTGAAGCAGGGTTTCGGGGTTCTGAAAGCAGCCACTGCAACAGAGACGCGCACACCAGCACTAGTCATCTCCTTATCCATGGCGTCCACGTTCGTCACGTTCCCAAGACCCTTCTCCGTCAAACCCACCGCTCCCTCCTTGTCCAACCAGAGGCTCCTCGGTGCAAGTAAAGCCTTCTACATACGCGCACGTTATCTCCTTTCGCTTCGCTGTTTGCCGCTTCTTCTTTGGTTAACGACCGTGTTTCGACCCCTGAGCAGGGCTGCGAAGGAACTCTCTGAGAATTAACGCGGTTGCCACGAAATGGGAACCCACCAAGGTACCCTTTTTCTTTTGAAGAATTTTGCGAATGCCCTTTGGCGAGGTTCTTTTTCTTTGCTGTTCTGTTCCGTTGAATTGCCCAATGTGCTGCTGCAAATGGGTCTTTGGGGCTTAATCTCATGGTCGTGAACTTTTGTTGGGGGAATGAAGGTTGTCCCACAAGCTGATAGAGTCCTGGTTCGCCTTGAGGAGCTCTCTGAGGTACATTTCCTTGAAATTCTTCTCCTGGGGTATTCGAACTGTCCTCGTTTCGATGATCTTGTTTTGAGGCAGTTTTGCTATTTCGACTTCATGGCTTATTGATATGTCTAGAGCCTTAAGAGCACGTTATGCTTTACCTCGAATATGTGTCGCGCAAGTGGGAATGCTGATATGTGATCGAGTTCAGATCGGGTGGTGGTTTGGTCATGGCAAATTTTTTTTTGAAGAGCTGTTAAAAGGGATCGGACAGCAGTTTGTTTTCTGCGGATGTTGTATTCCGAGCAACATACACTTTGGACAAAAATGATTTATGGTCTTGTTTATTGAGCAGTTTGGATGGAGTGGAAGATTTGTGTGTGTCTATACTCAACTCCACTAGTACCGGGGAATGATCTAGAAGGAATTTTGTTATAACTAAGCTCATGTCAGTCCTAATTAAGTAGCAAAGGTTTATCTGGATGGTGTTCTTTACCAGCAAGAATTATCACACATTGCAACCTATGTCTCGTGGCATATACAGCATAATCCTCGATTCCTCGTAGCACTTTTGTTTGATTTATTGCTTAATGCTGCAGAAATCTGCTGGTGGAGTTTTGTTGCCTAAATCTGCTGTCAAATTTGAGCGTTATCTGATGGGCGAGGTGAGTACACTACTGCGATTTACCATATTATGTTGATTAAATTTTATTTCAGCTTCAATCAGGATTACTGGCAAAATCTCTCAGCTGAACCCAATACCCTTGTTACAGGTTCTTTCTGTTGGCACAGAAGCAGGGGTTGTGGATTCTGGAAAGAAGGTAGGAAATTCTGTGCTTATGCATACGTTTGTGTATGTGTGTGTGGAGTGGGAATTGTCTTACAGTTGGTTCTGGAAGTTCCAAGATAAGCTGAACTAGTATAATGGTGATTCTCATATTGCACTTCGTAGTTCTACTATAACATCGTCTTTTTCACATTCCATATCTTGGCAACTCTCACTTGCTAATTCACCACCAAGGCACACCTGGTGGCAAGGGGGATCGGGGGTGGGGAGGGAAGTCCGGGGTTCAAACCCTGGCACAAGCAAAAAACAAACTCTCACGTGCTAATTCTTAAGCTCTCTGCAAACGCATTGTGGGAGATCGGTGCTCTGGGGGCCATCTTCTTGAGAGTCAGAGATACTAGATTTATTTTGGTTCCAAGAGAGGGAGATAGAGTGGCAGATTTTCTTTTGTTGGGTTCTTAGGGATTTTTGTTTTCTGGTATTTATAACTAGAAAACCTCCCTGTGCTGGCGAGGATGAGTTGTCTTTCTAATTTATGCTTGTTAAGCTGTAGCTTCAATGGGATGCATTTGCATAACTGTATTACGTTGTAGTTGGATAGATGAGTCTTTTTTTACAGCTGAAAAAGAATTAAATTCTCAACTGAAGAAATGTTTCTATGTTGCAGGTGCTATTCTCTGATGTAAGTGCCTATGAGGTATGCCGGTTTTCTTTAAGATTCTTCGTGAATGGCATCTTTCCATCTACATTCCTTCTGTGATTATCAAATATGACCCCGCCTTCCAACAATGTTAGATGTCCCTTTTGCTGCATCAAGTTCTTCCGTGGAGATTTGTCATTACTCAAAAACTATCATTTCTTTAACCTGCTTTGACTGCTGTACTGTGATGGATACTTTAGCTTGCCTGGACTGCTGAAGAAGACCCCCAATGACAAGGAACTTGTTCCTTTAGAAATTTTTAGTATACCTTTCTCTCTAATCCATCCTCGATAAATCTATTCCGAGAGTTGGCGTAATGAGGTTCTGCTATGCAGAAGGAAGAGGTCTCTGGATAGGGAAATTGTTGGTTCCTCTGTCTAAACAATATATTCAGTTGGATGCTATCATGCAACTTTCTTTTCATGAATCTCTCTAGAATTACCAATGGCTGGTCATTGAGGAATGACTCTGGAGGATTTTCAAGTCCTCTCTTCAAGCAGTGTAGGCGAAACAGTTTTGATACTGGGTAGATGTTGTTGGTCCTTGTGAAGCAAATGAACTTTTAAAGCGTATCTTGCACCTCCCAGAAACTAGCATCTATGTTCATGCAGCATTAATTTGCATTTGAAGGCTTTCACGTCAATTAATATCTTGATGTTATTAATACTCATGCAATTGAATTGATGACTTTGTTGTGATTTCTGCAGGTGGATCTGGGAGGAGATGCCAGACATTGCTTTGTCAAAGCAGGTGATCTATTGGCAGTGGTTGAATAGAGATTTCTCTAAAAGCTAATGTTGGGCGTTGGGCGTGTTTTATCAAATTTTTGGCCACTGTAAGGTGTAATTGTAGACGCGCCTATTTAAACATCTCTTTGGCGGTGAACGGTCAATAGTTGATGCAGTTTCTTTATGCTTTATGAAAAACGAATTGATCTTGATATGCTTTTCTGATCATGTCATGTGTGCATTTTTGCCCCTTTATCTCTTCCCTGTGTAGTTGTATACATTTAAGAGCAACCTGTTCGTTTGAACACCTCTCTCTCTCTCTCTCTATTTTTCCTATATATGAAGCTGAGATTAATGCTAATTCACCACTGTACCCCATAAAATCACTCTTTCATTGTCGTTGTCACAGCCATTGCAACAACCCCAAAACCATCCAATTTCTTCTACCATTGTCATTGCTGCCTAATCAAACTTGTCCTTCACCTCTGGTCCCAACGGTGGGCATCGCTACCTCGCTGTTAGCGAGGTGTGAGTATTTGTACGGAAGTTGGACTACTTCAACTGAAACAACTTGAAACTGAGACTTATCTATAGGCTGTGGATTTGGAGGTTTATATGACTGTAGGAACACTAACAGGTAACGTATTTTGTTCGTTAGTTCAACTCAGGCATCAAGCTACAACTAAGTTAACTTAGGAATTTTGATGCAGCATATTCATCGACAATGTTAATGAGTGAATTTTAGTGACCACTTTAAGAATGTTTACTGAAGCTAATTTTGCCTGGAAAAACTGGAGGAATTGAAACCATGCCAAATCTGGTCAATTTCAAAACACTGGCTCTGTGGTGCTTTTTTGTACGTTACATTACAAGATTTTATCTGTTGAGCTTCAATTTCTGGGCTATGTTGGTCCTATTTCCGTTTGATACAGGGCTGATGGTACCCTTGATTTGACATCCTTTGTTCTATTCCACTAAAATCCTCCTTTTTGTTTTGCTTCGGGGTTTTGCACGGAACCATATCTTCAATCGACCCGTCTTGCCTGCCAATGTTAAGCTCGTCCAGGGGTGGAATAATCAATATGCTAAGAAGCGTAGACTGACGTCATAGCTTAGTTAAGCAAATTATAAAACCTTATAACCAATAAAAAAGAAACTCTAAAGCATCTTGAAAGATCTAAAATTGTCCATAATCCTTTCACCAATTCCAAGTCAACTCTATAATAAGATGCCCGCAGAATTTCTCTGGCAAAATTTTTGAACTTTTAGTTGAAGGTTACAGAGGTCAACCAACAGGTGAGAATAATGTCCCTTGAATACCAAACTATGTTCCCACCCCAAAAATTTTCTCATTGGGCCATTTGCTCAACGCATAAGTCTTTGTTGTAGGTTTGATTTACAGACTTGCATCAATTTCAAAGTAGCCATCGAGATGTTGGGATGTGATTCTCTCAATCAATTGATTTGATTTATCATCTCCATAGCACGGTATATCATTCCTCATTGGTGATTCAGTCAGGATGAGAGGTAGTCCATACAGGGTGTCTAGCGTCGACAAAACTGGTGATTACTTGCAAGAGCGAATCATGCGCCATTAGGTGTTTGAACCATTGCTTACCGGACGAGCTCATCGCAAATGGAGGACTCAAGATCGGGGATACACCTAAATCCAAATTTGTCCTTCACAAATTAACCAAGATTTCTTAAGACTAATGATAGATTGGCGAATCATATCGAGAGCTTGCAAACCAAGGTTTAGATCACTTGGTGGTTAATCAGCATGAAGTGTAAAAAAACAGGACCTTTACTGTGACAGTCCCATAATCAGAGTTCTTTCTAAAAGATTGCTTCCACACGCCTTTGTTTCGACAGGTTAATAATTTACTTATGTTTTAGATTTACATGTCCCAAGTCTAACACCTTATTACAAGGGGAAGAGACCAAAATGCTGTCAAATCTATCTCATCTTAATGGTAGCCTTCAGGCCGATGAGAAAACCTTCATGGAAGTCCATAGATTAGCACGACGCATTAGCTTTAACCCCTGTTTTTTCGACGACAAGGAAGCATATTTTGGTAGATAAACCCGAGCACACCTTTTCAAGAGTAGGTAGGCTATATAAAACCCGAGTGAGTTAGCTATAACCTTTTAATGCACGCGTGTATATGCGCGTGGGCCCGAGAGCTGCTGGGGAAAGCAAGAAAAATCAGCTTCAATCCCCAGTCACACCTGTTCCTATAGATTAGGTTGTTTATCTCCCGCTATCCCCTCCTCCAGACATATGCTTGTTAGGAAAAGAAACATTAAAACAGCTAATGAAACATGAAGATGAACCCATCCTTGCCCTTTCGCCAATAGTACATGTTAATAATTAAAGCCTCAATGGAAGACGAGAAAACAACAATTATGGCGAAAGACAGTGACGATCAAAACTCAAACAGTCTCAACTCTACCATGCCCTCTTTCCTTTTGGGGGAGTACCAAGCAACAACTTTCCCAGATTTCAAGAGCCTGAGAGAGTAGCTCAAACTATAGATTAAATCCTCGACATGCGGGCCTTGTCTTCCTGATAAAGAACCCAGGGAGAACTTGGAATCTACACGGAACATGATCGGCCCTGCAACCTAATGATTCAAGCCCAAAAATCAGACTCTACTATCAAAGAAGCTGCATATGAGATCCTAACAGGCAAGGTCAAATGTAAGCTCCTCTGTACAAGCTTTAAGAAATTCACGAGGAAGTGTGTGCTTCGTGGCAAAACAGAGGTAAGCAACTTGTATGAAAATAGCATTTGATGCAAGAAGAGAGACTGATCTTTGTGACAATGCTCGTGACAGAGAGCTCTATAGAACCATTGAAGGTACATTTAACTTTTTCATATTATTGAAATAACAAATCTCCTTCTGCTCTAGCAGATAGTTCATTTTAAGCTTCACAGACGCCTGTAAGTTCCTCTCTCTCTCTCTCTCTCTCTCTCTCTCTCTCTCAAAAAAGAAAAACAAATTCAAAGTGGGTTACAGTGCTCCATATTACACTACTATTATATTAATAAGAATTTCACATCAGATCTCCTGCTCTTGCAGATAGTTCACTTTAAGCTTCAAGGATGCCTTTATGTTTTTTTTTTTGGGTAAAGGTAAGAATGGATGCCTTTATGTTCCTCTCTCTCTCTCCCAAAAAAGAACAACCAAATCAAAGTGTGTTACAGTGCTCCATATTACACTACACCACTATTATATTAGTACGAACTCACTAATGACCATCTCTCTCTCTCTCTCTCTCTCTCTCTCTCTCTCATATCATTTCACTAATGACCAGAACCTTGGCAATCCAATGATGTCATGAGCCATCATCCTTGTCATTGGGTACTATCAGATGACAGCTTCTCTTTAATTTCTTTTTCTTTCTATTTAGGATAATCAATCTTGCAAGTTGCAACTCCTTTTGTTTTGTTTCTTTTTAGAAACTTGGGTCACTAACAGATCTGCCGTTTCCATCCTATACTACTTCCCTTAGCTAATACTCAAAGAAAAACACACAGCTTTTCCCTCTTTTGATTTTCCCCTGCCCTTCCACGTAATGCAAAACTGATAATGTAATGTTCCTTACCAACAAACATATGCACAGGAATTAGAACAATTTAAGTACAATAAAGTACCTGCTGCTGAAAAATTAAGTTCACTCTTGGAGACGATGATGGCCTACGAAAGCTGCTCACTGATGAACCACTCAAAACGTTGAAAACTCGCTGGGCCAATGCTGATGCAGAGGATATGTCTAGGCGAGCATCTACACGGGTGAGGTCACCGTATATTTTTCTAAACTTTCCATGTTGGAAAGTATAGCACACTGAACCAAATAAATCAGCACTGAACGGACTCCTCTTTGCACTAGCAACAGGAAAAATTCCACCTTCCCTTGATTCAACAGCAAGAGGAAACTCTGGATTCCAAAACCAGGCCGTACATATGCCACCTAAAACATAGCATTTCATAAGACTTTAACCTCACAAAAAAGAAACTACAATTCTGTATATGATATCAGTTATTAAATTGACAAAGAAAAGAAACATTCATCATAATATAGTCAAGAAGTCCATGCAATCAGCCAAATGTTGAAAAAAGTGTTCCACTTTTCTCTTGATCAGAGAGTTAATATGCAAGTATATCATGACTATACACAGGCGACACGTACTGTTATTGTTTCCCTGTAACATGCATACTGTTATCAATTCTTAGCAGAAGAGAATTTAGACTCATGAGGGACTGAAGAGGTTTGAACCAATGCGGGACTAATGAGCAAAATGGATGTAGCAACAGAACAAGAATAATATCGAGGTCAACCTTCCTCTTAGACATTTCATACATTCTAAATTCTAATAGTCCTCTTAACTTCAATTTGGAACAATCATGTCTACTAGCAAAATGTCGAGTCCATCCTCACTCCTCTATAGTTCATTTTATTAAAATTAATTCTGTCCATGGCTTTCAGGATCCTGTGATAAGATGAGAACAGACCCAGCATATTCTTCAATCTGGCCAAGCGATACCATCATTCTCCATCAACTTCAGGGTTGATGGGATGCTATTTACTGGATGTGATGTAGTTTACACACTGACATTGCAGCTTGGATACCATCACTTACCCCAACCTGATACCATTACAACAACTAAAGATAATGCCGGCTTAAGATAATGCCTTGATTGCTCAATAAACATGATATACAATGTTTTCTAGTAGTCTTTAAGTCTGCAACCACAACAACTAGCAAGTTATCTTAAAGCCACCAAGTAATTTACAATAACCTTTTCTACCAGTCACCTATAAACAGCTTGCAATAAAAAAAATGAAGTTTTTGACGTGGGAAGTAGTTTCAAACCTCTCTCTCTCTCTCTCTCTCTCTCTCTCTCTCTCTCTCTCTCTCTCTCTCGATTCATCATCTTAGCAGTGTGAAATTAGTCAATTCGTTCGAAAGATAATGATAGAAAATTTAACGATATTAATTACAGGAAAATCAATCAAAAAGTACTAAAGTGGGTGGGGATGATACCAATTATGGCAGATACTGCAGAATGAGGTTCATTAAGACGTATATCATATGAAGGCCTCCAAAAGAAGCCCTTCTCTGTCTTTACTATGACATCCTCTTTAGTCTCCTCCTGCCTCCAAAAGTCTTTACTCTTTTCATAAGAAAAGGCAGCCTTTGCGCATAGGCCAGGCATTAAAACAGAAGGTGGTTCAGCATTTGTCGAATTAGTGGCATGGGGATGACCACAGTTCTTGTGGATTCCGAACCGGTATCTGAATCCAGACTCAGAAACAAGGGACAAAAGGTCCAATGATATTGATTCAGGAACATCCCAATATCTACCATTATGATCCAGAAATAACCCAGGCCAGGCAGCCTCCATCATGATATCATGATTAGGGAGCTGTAGGTAAACAAGCACACAAGACCAAATGACCTTAATTGGCTGTTAAACTAGAAAGCACTACAAATAAAAAAAAAAACCAACATGTCCAAGACAGAACTTTTTCTATTCGTACAGCTAAAGGGACACATCATTTGCTTGCAATAATTTTGTTATAAGACACCAAATATGATAATTCTAGTTATTGTCAAACGGAAGAACATCTTCTAATTTTCATTGATTCAGCTTCATGGTATACCAAGATCCATTGCGTATCTAATTATATGGAATGCCATCATACCAGTAAGTTCCATATTCCCAAATGCTTAGTGTGGCTTCTGAATTAAAGTCAACATCCTACATGTTCTGAGATGTGCATTGATATTGGACAAAGTTCATATTAGTGACCCAGCAAGTGTTCCTAAAAAATGCATTGTGCGAGCGCGGAGATATTCTTTTTGATGGCAATAGAACTACCATACTGATAAGCAAGTTTCTTAGTGGAAGCATCAGAAAAGCAGCAATGCTTATTGGGTGGCATAGCTTAAAGAGAAAAACAAAGCATATTCTTATTGTGTAGATCAATACATGTTTTTTTAGCAGAAAACCCATTTGAAGATTCATAAAACAAAGGTCCCAAGAAAAGGAAGCAGTTTCCTTCCCTATGAAAATAAACATGCCTGTATACATGTGACTAGAAAAGTCAAAGCTGCACATTGTGAACCTTATATCTAGAGCAGACACGAAAAACAAAGCCAAGTAATATGACATTTCTGATGAAATATGAGGGAGTAAAGTAACTAAGATAGTCTGAAAAACATGCCTTGTGAAAGAGCATCAGTTTGTGGCGGCGTCTTTCCTTCTCACCAAGCTGTTCTGTGCCAAGAAGAACTGATGTCGAGGGCAACAGAGAAAGCTGTGAGCACATACCAAGTGAGTAAAGCGACTTATCCAAGAAATGTTTTGCCACATCCTTCAATGTTGAAAGCTCCCATTCATCAACACTAGAAATCTCCGCTTTTATGGAATCGATCAATTTCTTTGGTCGGAATTGCCCAAGCACTCCAAGCCACCTATGCAAGCCGAGTTAATGTGAGCTTAACGGTTTAAAACCACACTGGTCGGAAAGGTGAAATTAAGACATCCATGCTTGTGAAAGTGATTCTCAATCACTACCTTACAATGGAATGACTATGATAGGATTCAACTTCACCAATCATGCCAAAAATTGAATGACTATGACTCCCAACCTACGTAGAGTAGACCCATTTGTCTCAAAGATTAACTTATCAAGAAACCATCTCACAATTTACATCGAGATTGTGACTCAACACTCCTCACACATAAGCCAGGCTAAGGCACGGGATGAGATGAAACAACAGCACAACAGAGAAAACCAGCACAAAACCAAGAGCTTAAATAAAACAAACAAGAACCGAGACCAGGACATCAAATTCACACACCAACTTAGCCTTCTTTGGAAAATCTCAAGCAATCACTGCGGGCCAATAACACAAATGGACCTCATATTGTCATTTGCAGACTTCAGCTCTTAATCCCAACTGGGGTAAGCAGCCAGGAAGGGCATTATCATCTCGGAGGACTATGAACAGTAAACATGATTCGGTCATTTCAGATAGACCACAAAACCATAATTCTCAAACAAACTAAAATTCGGTCGCCCAACGTGAATGCCAAATTCCAAACAGCCACAAAACTGCAGGAAAAAAAAAAACTACCCAGCAACAAAAAATTCGCAGAAAACTTCAACGCGAAACATCAAACAGGGCCCAACGCCAAAGCTCGACTCTTTTTTACCCCCTCTTTCCTCACCAGTTAGCAGTGGCGGGCCTCAGGAAGAGAGACTGGAGAGAGAAAGAGCCCAGCTCCTTGCAGGGGGTGGGGGAATAGGAAGGGATGATGCCCAGAGGGAACCCATTGCGGAGGAACGAGAGCTGCTGGAAGCGGAGAGCCCGGCTGGCGACGGCGCCGTCGAGGGGGGCGGGGTCGCCGGGGACCAGCTTGGCGGAGCCGTCGAGGGCCTGAGGGGAGGCGACGTTGAGGTCCCAGAAGGCCGCGTCCATGGCCGTCCTCAGGTTCGCCATTCTCTGGGACGGGGGCGGAGGCTCGAGCGGAAGCTGAGCGTATCGTGCGCGGCGGGTGCGGACTGCCGCTTCGGCTGCGCTGTTGCTGCTCTTCCTTATCTGCGAGCGACCGGCATGTGTTTGCTTGTTTTGAATGATGGGAGAGGGAGGAGATGAAGGCTTGGGTTTTTGGAGGATTCCCTCCTGGGTTTTGCGAGACGAGGTACCAACCCTTTCTTGTTTTTTTTTTTTTTTGTCTTTTCAAGGGTAATCACATAAATAATTCATGAATTTTGAATTAACGTATAATATGATTTCTAAATTTTTAATTTATTTAATATGATCCCTAAACTTTAATCAAATATGATCGATAAATTTTTAATTTGTTTAATATGGTTCTCGAACTATAGTCTAATGTGCAGTGTGATCCATTTCAATTTGTTCAACGTGATACATGAACTTTTGGTACATGTTCAACTTAGTCCCCGAACTATATAAAGATATTCAATGTTGTTATTTCATTAATTCACATTTAAGGACAATATTGAACATTTTCATATAATTCGGAGACTAAATTGAATACATATCAAAAGTCTATGAACCACATTGAATAAATTGAAAGTTCAGGGATCACACTACACATTAGACTATAGTTCAGGAATCTTATTGAACAAATAAAAAGTCATGGACCACATTACAAATTGGGCAAAAATTTACAAACCATTTATGTCATTTTTCCTTTTCGTTTCTCTACTAAAAGGAGCAATTTTACGATTTTCCAACTTTTTAATTTTTCTTTTCACGTCAAAGAATTTAAAATGGGAAATTATTACAAAAATAATTTGATTTTTGTACATTTTGAAATGCTTTCGGGTTCCAGATTACAAAAATGAGAAGAAAAACAAAGCAAAGGTCGCAATAAAGAGACCTTCGTTTGCACCTTTCAATTAATAAACTGAGCTACTAAAACGTGAGGTAACTAAAAAATAAAAGATTCAGACATATAGAGTAGTGTTATGTGCATCAAAATTGAACTGCAAAATTAATTTGTTGAGTGATGTGACAAATAAAAAAAATCAAATAGTTAGATAAAAGGATCATACTTGGCACCCACTAAAATAGAAAAAATTACCAAGAAAGTTCTAAACCTATTATACTTGTGTCGATTCAGTTTTAAACATTTCAATTTGACTATTTTAGTTATAAACCTCTTGATAATTTGCTAATTTAACCTTAAACTTTTTAATTGTGCTAATTTAATCTTAAACATTTTAACAATATAGTCTTTTCAATCAAAATGTAGCAGTCTAGTCAACACGGTACAGTCGACACTAACGTAGATAAATGCTAGTATTTTTTTTATTCTTTTATTCTTTTTTGTTGAATTTTCTTTTCTTTTTTCTTTTCCTCTTTTGGAGGACACAAAGGTTGCCAGTTGACCTTCGCCTAGTCTGGCGAGGGCATCACGGCCCTCACCGACCAATAGGCGAGGGTCATGACCGTCGCCTAAATCTGGGTGAGGGCAACGAGACCAAGCAAGGGTCATCCTCCAATTGCCTGTGGTCGACTAATGTCGGCTGGCGATCTTGTCAACCAAGAGTTGGAAAAAAAGGAAAAGAAAAAAGAAAAAAGGATAAAAAGAAAATTAATAATAAAATTCAAAAATTTTAAAATATTATTTATGTCAGCATCAACAGTCGCCAACCATACTGCATAAGATGGCCGGCATTGACTAGAATATTACGTTAGCATTTTCCTGTTAAAATTGGTTGAAAGACTAAATTGACAAATTGTTAATATATTTATGACTAAATTAACACAATTAAATGATATAAGACTTAATTGGCACTAGTGTAATAAGTTTAAGACTTTTTTGGTAATTTTTTTCATTAAAATATTTTTCGATTATTTATTATGTCACTTTCAAAATTTATTATTAGTACACCAAGATCAAGCTAAGAACTACATTGCTTCTTTTCGAGTCAGTGGATTTGTAGCGTCCACTCTAGTGCATCCCTTGCTCGTAAGCATGGGATATGGCTCTTTATTAAAAAGGTCATGCAATCCTTCTCTCACGATAAGCGTTGAATAGTTAGTCTCGTCTAAGTTCCGTTGATTTCGCAGAAACTAAATGATTTGAAATATATTTTTTTTAAAAATAAATAATTTGAAAGGTATTTTTTTAAAAATAATTGCTTATCTCCCTTATAAAAATAAAAATGAAAGAAATATGTTTTTATCATTCACAAACATATTTAGATATAAATTGCTGCCGATATTGCATTGACTAACTATTTCAAACAATACTTATTTTTTGAAAAATGTTTTTGTCTATTTGATCATGTGGCTTGTTGCAGAAACAATTCCGTCTTCACACAAAAATAGGAAAACCTCTCTTAGGAAATGAAAGCTCCTCTTAGGGCGCATTTGTTTCATGGAAAACATAACATTTTTGAAAAATATTTTTCAGAAAATCATTTTTTAGGAAAATAGTTAGTTTTCCTTTATTTGGTGATATGTGATCGAAAATGTTTTCTTGTATATGGATCTCATTTGTAAAATGATTTCAATCCCATGATTTTATCTCACGCAAAAAAATAATTTCGAATTTTTTAAATATTTTTATTTTAAAAAATAAAAAAGAAAGAAAAGAATAAAATATTAAAAAAGTCAAGTGAAGCATTTCCAGAAAGTGTTTTCACCTTCTTAGATTAGGGAATTCACTTTCCTGATTTTATACATGAATGTTTTCCTTGACCGAAAAGTGTTTTTAGTTGACTAATTATTTTCGGCGAGCCAAATCGATAAAAGTTCGGAAAATGGATTCCTGGAAAACACTTTCCTTTAAACAAACACAAGGTGTGTTTGTTTCGCAAAAATTGAATATTCTAGAAAAATATTTTCATAAAAATGATCGATCATATCTCTTACAAAAAATGAACGAACGAAAAATGTTTTTAGTATATCTAAATTGTCTTCAACGATGAAAATGTTTTTTAACAACTAATTATTTCAAGTGATACAAGTAATTATTTTTATGAAAATGTTTTTCAAATTATTTATTTTTTGCGAAACAAATGACGGGTCCTCCCCAACTATATCGGAGCACACCCCAACTGTATCGGGGCACACGAGAAGAGCGGAATAGGGAAAATTTAGAAAATTTCTGAAGTATTATCTAGTGTAAAGAGGGTAAAAATTTCGGTAAACAAGGAAATATCCAAATAGACAAAGAGGCCACGAGTTAAATGCAAAAGGCCAACATCCAGCACCTAATCAATTGGATTGGCCTATCACTGAGGTTTGCCCCATTGGTCACCCTTCCTATTTAGGAAGGGGGAGATGGAGAATTCAAATCCCCACCTTCTCAGGGGGCTAGGGTGGAGACGTGTAATTTCAGATGTGGGTTTGGACTTCCCTGTCCTACAAGAGGCAAAGCAAAAGTCTAAAAGTGAGTTGAGAATTAGAATAAGACAGATAAAAAAAAACTGGATTAGCCTAGTAAAGTTAAAAAAAGGAAAATGTAAATCCACAGCATCAAATTAGGACCAAATTTGGTGGTGTAAATTAGATGGTCATTGCCACCCAAAAAATAAAAAAATCAGATGCTCATTTGCTCCTGATTTATCTCTTCCTAAATTGGCTCAATTTCCTAAAAAGAAGAATTTGTAACCTAAATTGCTCTTCATTTCCATAATACAGAGCATGGATCAACCCTTTATAAATTGCTGCATGGTCTTCATTTCATCAACCCGTTCTAATAAGCAAGAAGAGAGGGAAAAGGAACAGAGAAAAAAAACGAAAGATGAATAGCTTACTCTGCACCTTGTCCCTCTTCGTAGCCTCCTCTCTCGTCCTCTTCCATGCCAGATCGGCGGCTGACGTCGTTGCGGACACCTGCAAGAAGTCCGCGGCCTCAAGCCCGAACGTGAACTACGACTACTGCGTGAAGGCTCTCAGGTCGGACTCGAGGAGCAGCTCGGCGGACGTCCAGGGCCTGGGCCTCATCGCGCTCAACCTGTTGAAGAGCAGCGTGACGAGCACGGCCTCGCACATTCAGGAGCTGCTGAAGCAGAAGCAGGACCCGTACGTCCAGAAGCGCCTGACGGATTGCTCGGACCTGTACTTGGACGCGGCCGACAGCTTGAAGGGAGCAGTCAGGTCATACCAGGCGAAGCAGTACCTGGACGTCCAGACCGCGGTGTCGGCAGTGTCCACGGACGCGGACACGTGCGAGAGCCAGTTCAAGGACAAGAAGGGCGTGACCTCACCGTTGACGAAGCAGAACGGCGACGTGACGCAGCTGTCTTACATCGAACTTGCCATTGTTGTCATTGTTAAGGGCTCGTGAAGGGTTTGGGGTGATGACTGGGGTGCCTCAAGAATAACGCTCGTTTTTTGTCCTTTAATTCGGTCATGGTTTTGCGTTGTCCAGCGTTACAGCTCTGGAGTTTTGTTTTGGCTTCTTGCGCATTACCAATGGTTATCGTGAATTTTACTTATGACTTTTAAATTATTATATATGAATTTAATGGTTCTTAATTTGACTTTAATTTAACAAGGAGGCCATTAAAAAAGACCTTCCAAACCATATAGATCTGTTTAAGTAGATTGATATATAATATGTCCTCATTTTATTTTGTTTGAAATAACTGTTATATTGAAATTTTGGAAGGAAATTAATCCCGTTGCCTTTTGCATAGCAAGGCATGAATTATGAAGTACACTTAACAAACTGTTTTGACCCAATTTGACCTCTTTTCAAGGTGGCGAATGATGGTCGAATCATTTTCTATATAAATATACTATAAGAAAGAGGGTATGAATATTTTTTATTGTGCAATGTGGCATGACATTCGATTATACTTTTAATCACCACGGACTTCAATTAAATGTATGTTTTAGGCTTTCTTTGTTTCGCGAAAAATAAATAATTTTAAAACATATTCGTCAAAATGATTGCTTAAATCATTTACAAGAATGAATAAGCGAAAAATATTTACATCATTTACAAAAATATTTAGACATAAATTATTATTGATGATGAAAGCATATTACAACAATGGAAAATTTTTTAAGTGATACCAACAATCATTTATAGGAAAATGTTTTCCAAGATAAAAAACAGAGCCTTAATTTCTTAATTTTGTAACCGATCTCAAATATGTAAATTATATTTAATCGTTTTTTAATTACAAGATAAAAATTGTCAAAGTAAAATTCTTTTATTTAGCTATCAAGGTTAAATTCCAAAGAAAATCAAGAAGGTAATTAGAGACGCCATCTAGGTTTTTTTTATATGACCACATAGGATTTCTTGTAATTGAAATAGAAATTAAGTTTGAATAGTTGCTATATTCACACAAAGTAGGAAGAGTGTCAATGATATCCGATTTAAAACTAAGAAATCATTCAGCATTAATTTCCATAACAAGGGATTGAATGAGATGTATATGTCATCATATATTTTATACTCACTAAGTCGATTGAAACCTTCACCTTAGAGTCACAAAATATTTTCCCTAATCTCATTTATTTCTATATTCTCTCTAAATAAATTGGATTGAATAAATGTCTGTTTTAATTCTTCAATAACTACACAAGACTTTCCAATCCATTTGAAGATTTTTAAATATGAACTTTTGATATTGAGACTATTTACTATAGCTTTCCTACGATAGTTTTAGTTCTGAAAAAGAGTGTTTGGCAAGCACCTCAACAGCTACAACACCTCAAAGTTATGGCAGCTTACAATACTTTTTCAGGAAGCCGTATATGTAGTTAGTGAAGAACGAAAATACTTTTTTACGTCATCACAGTGCAATGAATGTATAAAATACCGTTTTACTTCCCCTTTCTTGTTTGAATTGTGATGATATGGATTTAAATTTCTTCATTTTGTCCTAGGACTAAGAGTCATTCTCCCATGGCTATTGTGCTTTTTAATTGGAAATATTGTCCAAGAAGTTTTAAGTCGTCTATGTCACTACAGTGCAATCAAATATATAAAATACCATTTTACGTCCCCTTTCTTGTTCGAATTACGGTGATATGGAATTAAATTTCTTCATTTTGTCTTAGGACTAAGTCTCATTCTCCCCATGGCTATTGTGGTTTTTAATTGGAAAAATTGTCAAAGAAGTTTTAAACCAATTGTATGACAGTTAATTCAATCATAAACTTTCCAATTTGATCAATGTAATAGTAAACTTTTTGACGATTTTTCAATTCAGTCTATTCGATTTCGCCAAGAAATGATGACGTGGAGGTCTAGTCGGCATTGACCATTCTATGTGACATGACCAGTAGCTAACGCCAAAGAAATGAATCGAAACGACGTTGTGTTGGAAATTTTTTCAAATTTCCTTAATTGTTATTCTCTTTCCTTCGCTTTTGTTTCTTTTATTCTTTTCTTTTCTTTCATACAACAGTCTTTGTCTTCTTGGGGGCTCGTCGACCATTGGCTAGGGTCGCAACCCTCGCCAACCACAAGGCAAGAATGAGGCGGAGACCATCTACAAGGAGCTCATCAAGGAGGACAACACCGAGTTCGAGTCGTTGGAAATATTGAATAAATGTCTCTTTTTAAGCCGTCTGTGTCATCACAATGCAATGAATGTATAATACACCATTTTATGTCCCATTACTTGTTTGAATTATGGTGATATGGATTAAAATTTCTTCATTTTGTCCTAGGACTAAGCCTCGTTCTGCCATGGCAATTGTGCTTTTTAATTGGAAATATTGTCCAAGAAGTTTTAAACCTATTATATGTCACCTATTATATGTCAACTAATTCAATTCTAAACTTTCCAATTGGATCAATGAAGTCTTAAACTGTTTGACGATGTTTCAATGCTTGTTTTCTTTTCTTTTAATTCGGTCATGGTTTTGCATTGTGAAGCGTTATAGCGCTTCAATTTTGTTTTGGCTTGTTGCGCATTATCAATTACTGGTTATCGTGAATTTTACTTCTGACTTTTATATTCTAGTAAATGAATTTTAATGGTTCTTAATTTAACTTTTATTTAACGTGTGAGACCGTTAAAAATACCTTCCAAACCATATAGGTCGGTATATGTACATTGATATATAATATGTCCTCATTTTATAATGTTTAAAATAACCATTTTATTGAAATTTTGGAAGGAAATTAATCACGTGGTGTCTTGCATAACAAGGCATGAATTACAAAGTACAATTAACAAACTATTTTGACCCAATTTGACTTCTTTTTAAGGTGGCAAATGATGGTCGAATCTATTCTATATAATTATACTATTAGAACGAGGGTATGAATATTTTTCGTTGTGTGATGTGGCATGACATTCGATTGTAGTTTTATTCATGACTGACTTCAATTAAATGTATGTTTTAAGGTTTCGTGAAAAATAAATGATTTTAAGAACATATTCGTAAAAATGATTGTTTAAATCGTTTACAAGAATGAATAAATGAAAAATATTTACATCATCTAAAAAAATGTTTAGACATAAATTATTATTGAGGACAAAACCATTTTACAATGAGTAATTATTTTAAATGATACAAACAATCATTTATAGGAAAATATTTTCCAAATCATTCATTTTTTGTGGAAAAAACGGAACCTTAATTTCTTAATATGTCCTCATTTTATAATGTTTAGAATAACCATTATATTGAAACTTTGGAAGGAATTAATCACGTTGCCTTTTGAATAACCAGGCATGAATTATGAAGTACACTTAACACACTGTTTTGACCCAATATTTTTTTCTTTTATTCTTTTCTTTTCTTTCATACACCAATATTTGTCTTCTTTTTGACATCACTAGTAATCACTGTTGGTTGGGACCTCGCTAACCATTGGCTAGGGTCGAAACCCTCACCAACCAAGGGACAATTACGAGGCGGAGGCCACCTACAAGGACCTCATCAAGAAGGATAACACCGAAGTTGAGTTAGGTCAAAGTTTATGAACTGTGTGTGTCATTTCCCTAAAAGGAATCGTCTGATTAAATTTGGACTTTCTTGATCCTGGAAAATTCTAAGAACAAGGATCATCATATATTTTGCTGTTGGGCAACGCTAGCGGAACGGTCCCGTTATTGCTTGAAGATGACGATGCAATTTCAACCATCACTTTCACTTCAAGAGGAACCGGCGACTGGATTTGTTTAAATATTCCTTTTTTTCATCCTGACCTCGCATGGTCTCTTGATCTCCAGACCAACTTTCTTCGTGGGAACTCTTATTGTCGGATACAATCTTTCTTTTTTAATTTTACAAAATTTAGCGCTTAATTGCTATGAAAATCCGGAGAGTTACAAAGTTAAGAAAACATTAGAAACATGGTAAACTAAATCAAATCACATTTTACAATATTAACTCTAAATTTCCTTTTAGTACACTTCTTAAGGTTGTATGTTTCAATCTAAGTAAATGTTTATTCGGGATAACCACAACAACAGCGGTAGCCAATTTGGCCATAGCCAATCTGAGCATGCAATGAAGGGGTTATCCTCAACAAGCATATTCTTAGATTGAAAAATACAAATGTAATCTAAAGAAGCGTGCTAAGAGGAAATGTAGAGTTAACGTGGTAAAATGTGATCTGATTTAGTGTGTTTCTAATGTTCTCTTAACTTTGTAATATTCTCAAGAGAACATGTGATGTCAGGATGAAAAAAAAAAAGAGAGAAAAGTTTTTTTAATTTTCCCTTCCGGTGCAACCCATCGAACGACCGTCCCTTTTTTCTTATATACACAAATCCGCTAGCCGGTTACTCTTGAAGTGAAAGTGATGGCTGAAATTGCTCCGTCATCTTCAATCAATCACGGTACCGTCACGCTAGCATTATTCTTTGCTATTTTGCCAACCAAGGAAAGAGATTAAGATCTTTTATCTGTAAGGTTTAGACGCATTCAAAATGTATCGGGTTTGAGTTTATGAAGAAACCCGATCCAAATAAGGTTTTATGTTTCAATCACCAGTTTTGCTTGGTCACAGCAGTCAAACGGTACCAATATTGTGTACTTATTTGATGCTAAATTCTTGTTGGACATAGTAATGGACAAAAAGATCGTGAATAAACAGTACCAATAACCCTAACCTTAATGTTTCTTCGGCCAGAAGTACTTGGTGATATACACGTAACTAAATTTTTATAGAACTACTAAATGTTATAAATGCATTGAATGATGCATTAAATGATGTGGATGTATCACTTTTCCCCGTTCAATGAATGGTCCCGTCTTTTAATGTACACGATCAGATCCTCATTAATTATATACATGAACACACATATTCATGTTCATTGTATCATCTGGTCTATTGTCACGCCTTGAACCCTACGGCGCGTGAGCATCCCTGCTATGGTCGATTT
Source organism: Syzygium syzygioides (assembly GCA_031216285.1). NCBI lineage: Eukaryota > Viridiplantae > Streptophyta > Magnoliopsida > Myrtales > Myrtaceae > Syzygium > Syzygium syzygioides. The sequence goes on along the minus strand of CM062245.1, from coordinate 20,350,926 downwards.
GAGTGTCACGTCCCAGGACGTGCCGCCGACCCAACTCCCAACACAGAGACTTAAAACACATGCGGAAGCAACTCAACACCCGTACAAAGATAAACACACAACCAAGGAAAACCACAGAAATTAATACTTGTACTAGTACTTTACTTGTACTAGTACTGAAAGTCATATACAATATCCAAGTACAACCCGAACACCAAAAATCAAAAGCGGATCAAGGTCACTACTGACAAAAAGGGGTAAGTGGCTTGGGTTCAGATACTACAACTAACCAGGGGCTCCTCCAAAAAATGCATCGGTACACCTGCCATCCTCAAGGCTGGAGGTCTGAAAATGTGGTTTCAACAACAATGAGAATAAATCTTAGCGAGTAATTCCTTAAACCAAAATTAGGCTAACGTGCACCTCCTAACGAGTACTAAACGACACATGATTCGAAACAAACTGACTCAGGCCCTCGAGCCTAAATCTAAATTTTATTTGTCCCTACAGGTTAGGCATTCTATATATATATATATATATATATATATATATATATATATAATCACAACTGTACCAGAACATTTAGATCGCAGTACAAATACACATATCACTTAATTCCGATATATGTAATGCACGTGCTCATATTCGCACTCATGTCATACCTCAGCAATGCAGTAATGCACATTCGCATGCTAGCACTCTGTCATTTACCAATTTCTCCTCCGACCCGCGTTAAACACATTAGGTTCGACCCGCGTAAAACACATCAGGTCTATCACTTCGAGATCGATCTCTGGCCCGCGTAAAACGCATCAGGCTCATGACACATAACTCGCGTAAAATGCATTAGGTTGGTCATCTTCCGATAAACTGGGCATCGTCCCGCGTAACACGCCTCAGGACGGGTTCACTATCCCACGTAAAACGCATTAGGGTTTATTGTGATCACACATTCACATGCATCAATTTTTATCTAAACCCCGCGTAAAACGCATCAGGGCATTTTAGGTGATCACAATAAATATGTCATTCGTGCACACTCGAATATGCACATGCCTTGCCTATGCATGAGATGCATGTTCGTGGTCATAAAATCCACACTTAGGCATTAGCAAATTCCACAATGGGCAATCAATAGCACAACGTTATTCAGTCAATTAACAGTGCACTATGCCCAATGTACATTTCAACATGGCCAACCAACACATAAGCACAACCATGAAAACACTTCAAGGTACTCTTGCACGGCGCATAAATCACACATATAACTAGCACAGTTGGACTAGCACGAACCTGCGCAATCAAAACCCACTAAACTATTCCATTCTTAATTATCCTAGGCACATGTCACGGCACCTCAATATCATTTGCAATCCAAGACAATTCAGCCACTAACTTAGTTCCTCCAACATCTCCGGCAATTACACCATTAACCCCTAATCATTCGCGCCTCGTCCCAATTCGGTATCAGCATAGGCAGCCCCCACGCGGGCCTCTCTAGCCCAATAATTCTCCTCAAAAAGCTCCATTTGGCTCCCCAAAATATCGCCCAAATTAGCCACCACGAGGACCAAACTAGCCGCGCTCTATAATCCACAATTGAACCCGAATTAACCTGAACCCGGGCCGATTCAATCCCAAATCTGTCCAGCCCATATATCGCGCCTCTCGGGCCACTAATTCTCCATTAATTCATCATAATAATCCACCAAATCAACCACAATCACAACCCTTAATCTCCTCCACAATCTAACCCCCAAATTGATCGCGCCTTGTCCAATTCAAACTCGATATGGACAGCCCCCACACCGGTCACTCTAGGTGTCACATCCCGATTTTTGGGCCTGGGAAGTCGCAGGTAAATTATAATATCCTCAATTTCAATCCCTGGGAATTGGGTATGAGTTAAGTTTGGCGGTTTTCCAATCAAAACTAAATTGTTTTATCTTGTTTTGGAAAACCTAGTTTTCAGATCATTTGTACCCTTTCGTTTTGTTATTTTTGGAGAGACTTTTGTGATCCAAATTTCTAAATAATTTCTTCTTGAAAGTTGTTCCGAACATCTTGAAGTTTTACATGATTTAATTTAAGAATTTTTGGAGTTGAGATAGGTGGTACAATGGCCTGATTTTCAGACCGTGTAAAACTGCCCAGAATGGGTATTTCGGTGATGTTCACACCGTCTTTATTTTCTATAATTTTTTCTGGGCCGATTTTGAAAAAGTTTCCTTCATGAAAGTTGTTGAGAACTTCCTTTTCTATAAAGTGTGTAAATTTGCGAATTTTCTGCGATGATTTCTATTTTGGACAGAGCTTATTTTGAGAAGCAAATATTCTGTTCCAGCAAACTATTTTTAGTCTGCCTTTGAGTGACTAAAAATGATTTTTACAGAAAGAATTAGATTTTGTATTCTTCACGAAAAATGTTTATTAAAGCCTTGTTTATGACATATCCGAATTTGAGAATTTTCGGAGTCCATTTTCAAGTCCAATTTCGTGAACAGTGCAAAGCTGTTCGGTTTTGTCAGATTTCAAAGATTTATCAATTGTTATATGAAAAACGTTGGAATCTCGACTTGAGGTCTTTTGATGATATTTGAGGACATATCCTCGCCGAACCTCGGGTTGGATGAGATTTTTATGCGTGTTTATTGCGGAAAACCTTCTGAAAATCTTGTGATTAAGTGTGGCACGAGTTATGATTTTTGTGCCAATTGGTATATTTCGTGTGACCTGATTGGCCCGAACCATTTGCGTGAGAATTCAGTAAAGTTAGAAGGTTCTAAGGAGTCCACGGTCGGGAAATTGGTAGAAAAATCTAGAGGATAAGGTCTTGACCAAGTCAAAGCTTATCCTCCAAGCTTCATTACGACCCTTATTTATTAAAGTTGGACTTTGATGCCCCCACCATCATGGCTTGTATTAATTGCTTGGACTTTAGGGCCCTTCATCATGACTCGCAATAAATGAATAAAGACTTTGAGGCCTCCGTCATGATGACAAGCCATCATGACTCTTGACTTTGAGGCACCACCATCATGACTTTTGGACTTAGGCTATTAATGGTTGGATGACACGTGCACTTACCTCATCCAAGCTTAGGCCCCAAGTTTCGCCTCTCTATAAATAGAAAGAAGGCCATTCGGCCAAGGGAGAGAGAGAGAGAGAGAGAGAGAGAGAGAGAGAGAGAGAGAGTAGCCGTGAAGGAGAGAGAGAAAGGGAAAGAGAGAGAGAAAACTGAGAGAGAGAAAGCCAAGGGAAATAAAAGAAAGGACTCGACACCGTGAGTTGCCGAGAGAAAACCAAGAGAGAAAGAAAGCCGTGAGAGAGAAAAGAAAGGGCTACCAAGACCCCAAAGCCGTTGTTCTCACCATCCGTTCTTCTCTCTCTAGTTCTTGTTTCAGTTTAGAGTAAGTGAATTCCCTAATACCGGGAAAGGATGTTGAGATGCGTTGTGACATGGTTTGCTTGGACCGTTTCTCGGTCGTTTGATTGGTCGTAGTTGGTTCATTCCCTTGGTTTGATCATGTTTCATGTTTGATGTTGTTTTGAGATAGAACTGAGCCTTGGTTGGTAAAGTGTGCATGATGTAGCCACGCGTGATGTTCTCTTGTTTGAACTTTGCTATTGATCTGCCATCAAAGCAGGTGCGATAAGGGCCAACTTATGTTAACGGCGATCAATATATCCTCGTTTGATATTAGTGTTTTCACTTGCTGAGTCTCCCCGACTCATCCCCCGTTTTTCCCACCCTCAGGTCCATAGGATGGTCGCATGGACGACAGCGACAGGGGGAACTTGAGCCATGTTGGAGTTCGGGGAAAGCGAGGAGCGAGAAGCAATAGTGGGCTTAGGACACCCAAGCCATAATGTTTGTTGTGTGTAAATGGCTAAAGTCGACTAAGTTGACTTGTAAAATATATTTGCGTGTCCTGTAAATACAAGGTTTGCTCATGATGCTATTTGTCTTAATCCCGCTGTTGTTTTTAATGTGATTGTCCTGAGACATGCTTCCGCTTGTGTATAATGAAAGATAATAATGAACGGGACGTCACGTTTATATGACCCCGAGGTCGGGGCGTCACAGATTAATTTGGTATCAGAGCAGGTTTTCCCTCCAGTAGGTGCAGTTCGGGGCAGCTTGCAATTGGCCAGTTCGACGAGGGCGGGGAGTAGCACTGGGGCCATACGAACTGATCATTGAGCGGCTTCTGACAGAGGTGGCGCCGAGGTAAGAGGCCTGATCATTGAGTGGCCTCTGGGCAAAAGTAGCGCCGGGGTGAAGGGCCTGATCATTGAGGGGCTCTTGGCAAGCTTCTAGGATGGCTAAGGGAAAGAATGATCGAATTGTGCACCGAATTGGGAAAACGATTTTGAAATCAAAGCGGGAATAAAGACCTGGAGCGATAAGGTGCACTGAAGTTGGGGTAGTTGGCTAGGAAACACCCCTATGCATGTGAATGATTGATTGTGATTGACTAGGTTAAGTACTCCTATTTGTTTGTGATCACTGACCTATTCTTGTGTTGTAGAAAGTCTTGTTAGACTATTGATAGCAAAATAAGTGCTAAGGACCAGGCTACGACCGCTGAGGAAGAAAAGAAAGTCCCAGCAGGACACCACAACCTCGAAAGAGAAGTCCAAGCAGTTTCCCCTTTAGTAAGTTGCAGTTCGGTGTTGAGCGAAGAGAAGGCTGTTGAATGTTGACATAACCCGATCCGATGAGGGCGGGGAGTGATCGGTAGGGCAGAACCTGATCAAGGAGCGGCTCTTTAGCTAGGAAGTGGACGCCAGAGCAAGAAACTTGATCAAGGTGCGGCTTCTAGCAAGAGTGTCGCCAGGGTTGAAGACCTGAACAAGGTATGACTCCTGGTAGGCTTCTAGGATGGCAGGTAAGAAAAGGGATAAATCGAACTAGGTACGAAATTGAAAGAAAGATGAGAACTGTTACTTGAACTGATAAGTGCGATCTTCGTGATTGTTATAAGTAAGTAAATTGTGTTTGAGGAAAATTTTATCAGAGTAGTGCAGCGGAAGCGTGGTTAAGCTTGCTGCACTCTGGTATGTTGGATCAAGGTCAGGGAAAGAAAGGTCGCTGGCCAGAGCTAGTCCACATGACAGTGGCTGCTGTAAAGGTATTAAGATAAGTTAAGTCCTAGGTACATAGGATCTTTTGAAATTCTAGAAAGAATAAGGAATTTGGCCTATCGATTGGCGTCGCCACCGAAACTTGCTTAGGTACATGTGATATAGTGAAAGTGTGAGCCCGATCTGGCACGCTTGCTGAATTTTTCGACGAGGTCGAAGTGGACAGTAGAGTGTCCTATGCTAAGGAGCAGGTGCGGATCGTGGATCGTAAGGAGCAAGTGTTGAGAGGTAAGGCCATTCCCTTAGTTAAGGTCTTATAGTATTACCAAAGCATAAAAGAAGCCACTTGGGAGAGTGAGGAATTGAGGAAGAGTTGATACCTACATTTATTCGAGGAACCAGGTACGCGTTTAAATTTCGAGGACGAAATTTTATTATAGGGGGAGAATTGTCACATCCCGATTTTTGGGCCTGGGAAGCCGCAAGTAAATTATAATATCCTCAATTTCAATCCTTAGGAATTGACTATGAGTTAAGTTTGGCGGTTTTCCAATCAGAACTAAATTGTTTTATCTTGTTTTGGAAAACCTAGTTTTCGGATCATTTGTACCCTTTCGTTTTGTTATTTTTGGGAAGACTTTTGTGATCCGAATTTCTAAATACTTTCTTCTTGAAAGTTGTTCCGAACATCTTGAAGTTTTACATGATTTAATTTAAGAATTTTTGGAGTTGAGATGGGTGGTACAATGGCCTGATTTTCAGACCGTGTGAAATTGCCCAGAATGGGTATTTCGATGATGTTCACACCGTCTTTATTTTCTAAAAGCTTTTCTGGGCCGATTTTGAAAAAGTTTCCTTCATGAAAGTTGTTGAGAACTTCTTTTTCTATAACGTGTATAAATTTGGAAATTTTTTTTGATGATTTGAATTTTGGACAGAGCTTATTTTAAGAAGCAAATATTCTGTTCCAGCGAACTATTTTTAGTCTGCTTTTGAGTGACTAAAAATGGTTTTTACAGAAAGAATTAGATTTTGTGTTCCTCATGAACAATGTTTATTAAAGCCTTGTTTATGACATATCCGAATTTGAGAATTTTCGGAGTCCATTTTTAAGTCCAATTTCGTGAACAGTGCAAATCTGTTCGGTTTTGTCAGATTTCAAAGATTTATCAATTGTTATATGAAAAACGTTGGAATCTCGACTTGAGGTCTTTCGGTGATATTTGAGGACATATCCGCGCCGAACCTTGGGTTGGATGAGATTTTTATGCATGTTTATTGCGGAAAACCTTCTGAAAATCTTGTGATTAAGTGTGGCACGGGTTATGATTTTTATGCCAATTGGTATATTTCGTGTGACCCGATTGGCCCGAGCTATTTGTGTGAGAATTCAGTAAAGTTAGAAGGTTCTAAGGAGTCCACGGTCGGGAAATTGGTAGAAAAATCTAGAGGATAAGGTCTTGACCAAGTCAAAGCTTATCCTCTAAGCTTCATTACAACCCTTATTTATTAAAGTTGGACTTTGATGCCCCACCATCATGGCTTGTATTAATTGCTTGGACTTTAGGGCCCTTCATCATGACTCGCAATAAATGAATGAAGACTTTGAGGCCTCCGTCATGATGACAAGCCATCATGACTCTTGACTTTGAGGCACCACTATCATGACTTTTGGACTTAGGCTATTAATGGTTGGATGACATGTGCGCTTACCTCATCCAAGGTTAGGCCCCAAGTTTCACCTCCCTATAAATAGAAAGAAGGCCATTCGGCCAAGGGAGAGAGAGAGAGAGAGAGAGAGAGAGAGAGAGAGAGAGAGAGAGAGAGAGAGAGAGTAGCCGTGAGGGAGAGAGAGAAAGAGAAAGAGAGAGAGAAAACTGAGAGAGAGAAAGCCAAGGGAAAGAAAAGAAAGGACTCGACACCGTGAGTTGCCGAGAGAAAAAAGAAAGGGCCACCAAGACCCCAAGGCCGTTGTTCTCACCATCCGTTGTTCTCTCTCTAGTTCTTGTTTCAGTTTAGAGTAAGTGAATTCCCTAATACCGGGAAAAGATGTTGAGATGCGTTGTGACGTGGTTTGCTTGGACCGTTTCTCGGTCGTTTGGTTGGTCATAGTTGGTTCATTCCCTTGGTTTGATCATGTTTCATGTTTGATGTTGTTTTGAGATAGAACCAAGCCTTGGTTGGTAAAGTGTGCATGATGTAGCCATGCGTGATGTTCTCTTGTTTGAACTTTGCTATTGATCTGCTATCGAAGCGGGTGCGGTAAGGGCCGATTTATGTTAATGGTGATCAATATATCCTTACTTGATATTAATATTTTCACTTGCTGAGTCGCCCCGACTCATCCCCCGCTTTTCCTACCCTCAGGTCCATAGGATGGTCGCACGGACGACAGCGACAGGGGGGAACTTGAGCCATGTTGGAGTTCGGGGAAAGCGAGGAGCGAGAAGCAGTAGTGGGCTTAGGACACCCAAGCAATAATGTTTGTTGTGTGTAAATGGCTAAAGTCGACTAGGTTGCTTGTAAAATATATTTGCGTGTCCTGTAAATACAAGGTTTGCTCATGATGCTATTTGTCTTAATCCCGCTGTTGTTTTTAATGTGATTGTCCCGAGATATGCTTCCGCTCATGTGTAATGAAAGATAATAATGAACGGGACATCACGTTTATATGACTCCGAGGTCGGGGCGTCACACTAGGCAACTAAATATTCTCAAAATTTTCTATTTAACTCCCCAAAATATCATTTTGATCAGTCACCATAATGCCAATTAAGGCGCACACTAGAATCCGCATTCTAAACCCGAACTTCCCCGAACTTGGGCTATTTCATTCTAAACTTGACCAGCCATCTCTCGGCAGTTACACAGCCGCGAAACCTCATCAAATGATCACTATAATTCACTAAATCAGCCGCGACATCAACCCCTACTATCCTTTGCACAATAACCCCTAAATTACCGTAATTTAACCTCTAAACTTTTCTAGAAATGCAAATAATCCTAATTAGGGTTTAGAGTCAAACTCATCGGGTCCTAAGCTTCAAACCGAGCTGAACACGCGGCGATGGCGGCTGGACAGCGGCAACCCCACGCCGGATGGCGGCTGGACAGCGGCAACCCCACGCCGGAACAATAACGGCAGCGGCCGCTCCGACGAACGACGCGAGCCTAGGCGGAGGGGCAGCTAGTCGCGGCGGTCAGGAGGGAGAGAGAGAGAGAGGAGTGGACAGCTGGGTGGTGCTAAGCGAGGCTGTGGCGCGCGATCGGTGGCCCCTGGCGAGCGACAGTGGCGGCATACCGGTGGCCAAGAGAGGGAGGATTTAGGAGAGAATGAGAGAGAGGGGGGTGATGTGCCGGCTGGTGAGGGGAGTTAGCTGGGCGGCTGGGTAGTGGTTGGGACCTTTCAGGCGGGTGGCGAACTCGAGCAGCGGCGGCGGAGAGCTCGAGCAGTGGCGGCGGTGGAGAGCTCGAGCAGTGGCGGCGGCGTTGTCGGGGCGGTGAGGGAGAGAAATAGGGGAAAGTAGCAGTAGCAACGTCACCGGGGTTGTGGCCAGGCGGGCGACGATGAGCTGGACAGAATAGAAGCAGCAACGTCACTAGGACCGCAGCAGCTCCGGCAACGGCAAGCGGTGATTCACGGCGGTGACGGTCGGAGCAGGGACCAAGAGAGAGAACAGAGGAAAAGAGGGGGGCGAACTGGTGGCGCCGGAGCAGCTGCTGCGCGACGTGGCGGCGCGGCGACGACGAGAAGGGGGAGGCAGCGTCGAGGGCTGCTTGGGCGGCGTCGGGCGGAGCTGGATGGGCGAGCAAAGCGGGGACGAAGCAGAACCACGTGCGAGCAAAGAAGAAGAAAAGAGGAAGAAAAGAAAAAGAAAGAAGGAAAAGAAAAGAAGAGAGAGAAAGAGTAGGTGGGGGTAGGTGAACTGAAGGGACGTCTGCAGAGGGGGGGAGACGTGCGCGCAGTTAGAGGGGGAAAAAGAGAGAGAGAGAGGGGGGAAATAAAAAATATTATACACATTCAAATATTAAACGATTCGAATGTTCAAATTCAAAATCGAAAACGATCTACCAATCCAAAATAAGCCTCGCATATAAAAAGGGATAAAGACCAAATTAATTAAACCGAACTATAACAAGAGAGGTCTATTAGTCCAAATTTGCACCTGGTCAAAAACTCCCCTTTTTCCATCATTCCTGACAATCTCAACGGTGGCTACCATAATATTGACACCGTCCAATTTATTTCGTCCTGAAACTCTCGAAAATCGACTGCCAAGTTCGGGGTCTAAATAACGGTCAAATTTGATCAAGTGCGATTTTAGCGAAATCTCTAATTTAAAATAATAACCGAGAGTGATCAGTTCCTGGGTGAGATTTTACTATAAGCACACTGACAAATTACGCGTTTTATAAATCCCAAAAATGGGCCAAAATTCGGGATGTCACAACTCTTCCCCCTTACAAAAATTTCGTCCTTAAAATTTACAACCCAAACCCGACTATTCAAACAATTGGGGGTACTGGTGTCACATCGCCTCCTCGCTTTCCCATGTGGCACCTTCCGTCTCGTGATGTTCCCAGATAACCTTGACCAATGGAATCGTCTTGTTTCTCAACACTTGTTCCTTTCTGTCCTTGAGTCGCATTGGCTTTTCCACGTACGACACTCTGTTGTCCACGTTTATTACTTTTTGATTCAGCATGTGGATCGGATTCGGTTCATACTTCCTCAATATCGACACGTGGAAGACGTTATGAACTTGTGACAAATTCGGCGGCAAAACTAGGCGACAGGCCAACGTTCCAATCCTTTCCAAAATCTCAAACGGGCATATGTATCTTGGACTCAGTTTTCCTTTCTTGCTAAACCGAGACAGTCCTCTCATTGGCGAGATCTTGAGGAATACATGGTCGCCAACTTGAAACTCCAACGGTCTACGCCTTCGGTCCGCGTAACTTTTCTGACGGCTCTGAGCCGTTCTCAACCTTTCCCGGATAATTTTTACCGTTTCTACCGATTACTAAACCAACTCTGGACCTGTTATACTTCTTTCTCTTACCTCATCCCAACACAACGGTGTTCTGCAAGCCCTGCCATATAATGCTTCAAATGGCGCCATTCTGATACTCTGCTGAAAACTGTTATTGTAGGCAAATTCCACCAAATGCAGCTGCTCTTCCTATTTGCCTTGAAAATCTAACACGCATGCTCTCAACATATCCTCTAAAGTCTGAATAGTCCTTTCAGACTGGCTATCCGTCTGTGGATGATAGGTCGTACTGAATTGTAACTTAGTCCCTATGGCCGATTGCAGACTTTTCCAAAAATTCACAGTAAACTAGGGATCACGGTCCGATGTGAATGATACCGGTACTCCATGAAGACGAACTATCTGGGGCACATATAATTCTGCCAACTTTTCTAGCTCGAAGTCCTTTCGCACCGCTAGGAAGTGCGCTGACTTGGTCAATCTGTCTACTATTACCTAAATAGAGTCATGTCCCCTCTGACTCCTTGGCAATCCCGTTACAAAATCCATTGTAATATGTTCACATTTCCATTTTGGGATTTCCAACGGCTGTAACATTTCACCAGGTTTACAATGTTGTGCCTTCACTTGTTGGCACGTCAAACACTTGGCCACATGCTTGGCCACGTCCACTTTCATTACATTCCACCAATAGTGCTGACGAAAGTTCTGGTATATTTTAGTGCTGTCCGGATGGATACTGTAGTGGCTCCTATGAGCTTCCGACAAAATCTCTTCCTTGAGTTCCAAATCATCGGGTACATACAATTGTCCTCGAAACTTAAGGATTCTATCCTCTGATACTTGAAAGTCTGGTTTCCTCTTAGAGTTGTCCATACTCAAAATTTTCTGAATCTCAACGTCCGTAGACTGCAACGCCTTGATCTTGGCTTGCACTTCTGGCTCAATCCTTAGTGTCGCCATCAGACTTGAGAGGTGTCCTACCTCAAACTTAAATTTTGAGTCCTGCGCTCCTTCTAATAAGGTCCATTCTTTAACCAACAATTGCGCGATGCTCGATTTCCTACTCAAGGCATCCGCTACCCAGTTGGCCTTTCCGGGGTGATATAATATGTCACAATCATAGTCCTTCAGCAATTCCATCCAACGCCTCTACCTCATATTCAGTTCCTTCTGCAAAAATAAGTACTTGAAATTCTGATAGTCCGTGTAAATCTGGAACCTTTCTCCACATAAATAATGCCTCCAAATTTTAAGCGCGAAAATAATTTGCTGCCAGTTCCAAGTCGTGGGTCGGGTAGTTCATCTCATGATGCCTTAACTGTTGCGATGCATAAGCAACCACCCTTCCGTGTTGCATTAGCATGCATCCCAAACCTCTAAGCGAAGCATCACTATAAATCTCATACCCGCCCGGTCCTGAAGGAATCGTCAACACTGGCGCCATCGTCAACCTCTGCTTCAGTTCCTGAAAACTTTCTTCGCGATTTTTAGTCCATTCAAACTTAGCCTCCTTCTTAAGCAACCTCGTTAATGGAGTGGCTATCGCTGAGAATCTTTCCACAAATCTTCGATAATAACCTACCAGTCCTAGAAAGCTTTGAACCTCAGTAACTGTCGTTGGTCTCGGCCAGTCCATTATCGCTTCAATCTTTGCCGGATCTACGGAGATTCCTTCTTCGGAAATTATATGCCCAAGAAACGCCACTCGGTTTAGCCAAAACTCGCACTGCTAAACTTAACATACAGTGCGTACTCCCTTAACGTTTGTAGAACCTTTTCTAAATGTACTTCGTGTTCCTCGGAACTCTTCGAATACACTAAAATCATTGATGAAGACAATGACGAACTGGTCTAAGAATTCCTTGAATACCCGGTTCATTAAATCCATGAAAGCAGCAGGGCCATTAGTCAGTCCAAACGGCATCACTGTAAACTCATAGTGCCCATATCTGGTCCTGAATGTTGTCTTTGGATTATCCTCCTTTTGGATCCTTAACTGGTGATACCCTGTCCTTAAGTCAATCTTAGAAAACACCGAGGCTCTCCGCAACTGGTCGAACAGGTCGTCAATCCTTGGGAGAGGATACTTATTCTTGACCGTCACTTGGTTCAGCTGACGGTAATCGATACACAACCTTAGCAACCCATCTTTCTTTCTTACGAATAACACCGGCGCTCCCTATAGAGACGCACTTGGTCGGATAAAACCTTTGTCATGTAGTTCCTGCATCTGAACCTTTAATTCCTTCAACTCTGACAATGACATCCTGTAGGGCGGCTTCAAGATTGGCTCAGTCCCAGGGGCCAACTCGATAACGAATTCTACTTCTCTTTCTGGTGGCAATCCCGGCAATTCCTAAGGAAAGACATCGGGAAACTTGCACGCCACTGATATTATTAAGCCGCATTTCACCTGCCATCGGATCAACCATACTGGCTAAACAACCTTGACAACCCTCGTCCAACAATTTAGTTGCTTCCACAGAAGAAACCCAAGGGGTCGAGGTTCCTCCTTGACTCCTTACAAACTCAAATCTAGGGTGTCCAGTCGGGCTAAAATGAATCACCCTGCTACTACAGTCCATTACAGCGTTCTGCTTAACTAACCAATCCATGCCCACAATCAAATCAAAATCATACATCGGCAACACAACTAGATCTATTCTACTTTCTACACCACCAATCACTACCTCACAATTCGGGCATCCTAGGGATATGCATATTTTATCCTTCAATGGCATAGTTACACACAATTGTACTTCTAACATAACAGGCTTTAATCCAGTCAATTCAACAAATTGAGCAGATATAAACGAATGTGATGCTCCTGGGTCGAATAACGCATACACGACATGCTTGCATAGAGAAACCATACCTGTGACCACCCCAGGCGCATTCTCCACTTCCCTTCACGCCATTGCATACACTCGTCCTTGTGCCGGCGGTCTGTTTCCATTAGCCGGTGGTGGATTTCCAGTCTGATTTCCAATTTGAGATTGTTGTAGTATTGAGGTTCCCGCGGGGCGTTGCTGGGGACAGTTCCTAATTTGATGGTTCAAACTCCCGCATATGAAGCAAGCCCCAAATTTGTTCTGTTGAAGGTTTGGCTTCTCGATGTTTTTCTTGATCGGGGGAACGAATCACCTATTTCCCACCATCGGTTTCTTCCCAAGACGGCGGTTGTCCCTAACCGGGATGAACCGCGATCCAGAGGCGGCTGCCCTATCAGTCTGTTCCTGCTCTATAGCCTGAGCCCGTTCATACATCTCAGTGTAGTCCTTGATATTCAGCGATATTATCTGACTTCTTAAATTTGGTTTCAGTCCATCCTGGAATCTCCGCGCCTTGTCCTCGGGGTGTTCTACCATCCTTGGCGTGAACCTTGACAATCTTGTGAATTCTGCTTCGTACTGATCTACTGTTATCGATCCTTGGCGGAGTCTCATGAATTCCGCTAACTTCCTTTCTCTAGCACTCTCAGAGAAGAACTTCCCTAAAAAGCTCTCAGAAAATACAATCCATGTCTGAGCGGTTTCCTTGGGAAACACCCTTCCTTTGGTGGCCTTCCACCAGTCATTGGCGTTGTCCTACAGCTGGTACACGGCCAATGTTACCTTTTCGACCTCAATGCACCCTAGCACTTCGAAGGCCTTCTCCAGCTCCTCAACCCAATGGGGTGTGGTCTCAGGGTCACCCTTGCCGTTGAACTTGGGCGGCTTCAGCTTCAAAAACCGCTCTACCAACTTAGACATCGGCCTAATCACATTCACGGGTCCCGGGATTGGATTCTCAACATTCCCCTGACTTCCATTATTTCCATTATTCCCGTTATTCCCATTGGCCCCATTGACAGCAGCAATGGTGGCCTCAACAGCAGCGGCGATAGTGGCATCTCTCTCCTGGGCCAATCTACCTCTCAGAATCCCAGCTTCCTCAAGGGCTCTTAGAATTCCATCTACTCTCGGATCCTCGGCAACTCTCACTTGTGGTTCAACACGATCCGGCTCATGACCTCGACCTCGACCTCTACCTCTACCTCTTCTACGGCCTCGACCTCTATCTATTCCTTGGTTACTCGTCTTCCCAACTTATAGGTCCATCCTCCTGCTATAATTCCCACATCGGGATTAGAGACCTAACCTAAGCTAAACCGGTCTACGGTCCTAGGCAGGGGACTTAACGCTATAGCAATCAATCACTCAACATGTGATTAAGTATAAATAGCACGAGACTTCAATCACAAGAATATGTGTATTGACCTCGAGTCCTGCCGTACCTGCACCTTATGAGTCAACTAAAACAAGCATTCAATCAAACACAAGCAGTCAGGAGGCACACATAGCACACGAGGTCACCCTACTGGCTACCCAAGGCCATCGCTCCTTATCGCTCCAGGCTTGGACCTAATTGGATCAAGCTGACCTTGCTCTGATACCAAATCAAACGGGGATGTCACACCCCGAACCCTACGGCGCGTGAGCATCCTGCCATGGTCGATTTGAGTGCGACGTCCCAACACGCGCCGCCGACCCAACTCCTAACACATAGACTTAAAGTACATGCGGAAGCAACTCAACACCCGTACAAAGATAAACACACAACCAAGGATAACCACAAAAATTAATACTTGTACTAGTACTGGAAGTCATATACAATATCCAAGTAAAACTCGAACACCAAAAATCAAAAGCGGATCAAGGCCACTTCTGACAAAGAGGGGTAAGTGGCTTAGGTTTAGGCACTACAACTAGCCGGGGGCTCCTCCCATAAACGCATCGGTACGCCTGCCATCCTCAAGGCTAGGGGTCTGAAAATGTGGTTTCAACAACAGTGAGAATAAATCTCAGCGAGTAATTCCCTAAACCTATATTAGGCTAATGTGCACCTCTTGACGAGTACTACACGACACACAATTCGAAACAAACTGACTCAGGCCCTGGGGCCTAAATCTAAATTTTATTTGTCCCTGCAGGTTAGGCATTCTATATATATATAATCACAACTGTACCAAAACATTTAGATTGCGGTACAAATACACATATCACTTAATTCCGATATATGTAATGCACGTGCTCATGTTCGCACTCATGTCATACCTCAGCAATGCAGTAACGCACACTCGCATGCTAGCACTCTGTCATTTACCAATTTCTCCTCCGACCTGCGTTAAACGCATTAGGTCCGACCTGCGTAAAACGTATCAAGTCTATCACTTCGAGATCGATCTCTGGCCCACGTAAAACGCATTAGGCTCATGACACATTACCCGCGTAAAACGCATCAGGTTGGTCATCTTTCGGTAAACCGGGCATCGTCTCGCGTAACACGCCTCGGGACGGGTTTACTACCTCATATAAAACGCATCAAGGTTTATTGTGATCACACATTCACAGGCATCAATTTTTATCTGAACCCCGCGTAAAACCCATCAGGGCATTTTAGGTGATCACAATGCACATGTCATTCGTGTACACTCGAATATGCATATGCCTTGCCTATGCATGTGATGCATGTTCGTGGTCATAAAATCTACACTTGGGCGTTAGCAAATTCCACAATGGGCAATCAATAGCACAACGTTATTCAGTCAATTAACAGTGCACTATGCCCAATCTACAAGTCAACATGCCCAACCAACACATAAGCACAACCATGAAAACACTTCAAGGCATTCTTGCACGGCGCATAAATCACACATATAACTAGCACAGTTGGATTAGCACGAACCCGCGCAATCAAAACCCACTAAACTATTCCATTCTTAATTGTCCTAGGCACATGTCACGGCACCTCAATATCATTCGCAATCCAAGACAATTCAACCACTAACTTAGTTCCTCCAACATCTCCGGCAATTACACCATTAACCCCTAATCATTCGTGCCTCGTCCCGATTTGGTATCAGCATGGGCAGCCCCCAGTGGGCCTCTCTAGCCCAATAAATCTCCTCAAAAAGCTCCATTTGTCTCCCCAAAATATCACCCAAATTAGCCACCACGAGGACCAAACTAGGCGCGCTCTATAATCCACAATTGAACCCGAATTAATCCGAACTCGGGCCGATTCAATCCCAAATCTGTCCAGCCCATATATCGTGCCTCTCGGGCCACTAATTCTCCATTAATTCATCATACTAATCCACCAAATCGACCACAATCACAACCCCTAATCACCTCCACAATCTAACCCCCAAATTGATCGCGCCTTGTCTGATTCAAACCCGATATGGACAGCCCCCACACCGGTCACTCTAGACCACTAAATATTCTCAAAATTTTCTATTTAACTCCCCAAAATATCATTTTGATCAGTCACCATAATGCCAATTAAGGCGCACACTAGAATCCGCATTCTAGACCTGAACTTCCCCGAACTTGGGCTATTCCATTCTAAACTTGACCAGCCATCTTTCGGCACTTACACAGCCTCGAAACCTCATCAAACGGTCACTATAATTCACTAAATCAGCCGCGACATCAACCCATACTATCCTTTGCACAATAACCCCTAAATTACCCTAATTTAACCCCTAAACTTGTCTAGAAATGCAAATAATCCTATTTAGGGTTTAGGGTCAAACTCACCGGGTGTCCTAAGCTTCAAATCGAGCCGAACACGTGGCGATGGCAGCTGGACAGTGGCAACCCCACACCCGAACAGTAACGGCAGCGGCGGTTCTGACGAATGACGCGAGCCTAGGCGGAGGGCAGTTGGTCGCGGTGGTCGGGAGGGAGAGAGAGAGAGAGGAGTGGACGGTTGGGTGGTGCTAAGCGAGACGGCGGCGCGCGATCGGCGGCCCTTGGCGAGCGGCGGTGGCGGCACATCGGCGGCCAAGAGAGGGAGGATTTGGGAGAGAATGAGAGAGAGGGGGGGTGATGTGCCGACTGGTGAGGGGAGTTGGCTGGGCGGCTAGGTAGTGGTTGGGACCCTTCAGGCGCTGCGGTGAGCTCGAGCAGCGGCAGCGGTGAGCTCGAGCAGCGGCGGCGATGCTGTCAGGGCGGTAAGGGAGAGAAATAGGGGAAAGCAACAGAGGCAACGTCACCGGAGTTGTGGCCAGGCGGACGGTGACGAGCTGGACGGAATAGAAGTAGCAACGTCGCCAGGACCGCAGCAGCTCCAGCAACGGCGAGCGATGACTCACGGCGGCGACGATCGGAGCAGAGACCAAGAGAGAGAACAGAGGAAGAGAGGGGGGCGAACTGGTGGCGCTGGAGCAGCTGCTGCGCGACGTGGCGGCGCGGCGACGACGAGAGGGGGGAGGCGGCGTTGAGGGCTGCTTGGGTAGTGTCGGGCGGAGTTGGATGGGCGAGCAGAGTAACGACGAAGCAGAACCAGGCGTGGGCAAAGAATAAGGAAGAAGAAGAAGAAAAGAGGAAGAAAAGAAAAAGAAAGAAAAGAAAAGAAGAGAGAGAGAGAGAGAGTAGGTGGGGGTGGGTGAACTGAGGGGACGTCTGCAGAGGGGGGGAGACGTGCGCGCGGTCAGAGGGGGAAAGAGAGAGAGAGAGAGGAAATAAAAAAATTATACACATTCAAATATTAAACGCAATCCGAAGGTCCAAATTCAAAATCGAAAATGATCTACCAGTCCAAAATAAGTATCGCATATAAAAAGGGACAAATGCCAAATTAATTAAACCGAACTATAACGAGGGAGGTCTACTAGTCCAAATTTGCACTTGGTCAAAACTTCCCTTTTTCCATCATTCCTGACAATCTCAACGTTGGCTACTATAATATTGACACCGTCCAATTTATTTCGTCCTGAAACTCCCGAAAATCGATTGCCAAGTTCGGGGTCTAAATAACGGTCAAATTTGATCGAGTGCGATTTTAGCGAAATCTCTAATTTAAAATGATAACCGAGAGTGATCAGTTCTTGGGCGAGATTTTACTATAAGCACACTGACAAATTATGCGTTTTATAAATTCCAAAAATGGGCCGAAATTTGAGATGTCACATCTATAAATAGAGACTTTTGTAAACTTGTTGAGGATAATGATGAAGAATGAAGAAGACTTAACATTTGCTCCCTACTTCTCTCGTGTCTCTTTTTTCTCTCATATTGTACTTCAAGTTGGTCTCCGTGTTGATTCCGAAGATCGCCGTTTATGTTGATTTCTGAGTTGATTCCAAAGATCGCCGTTTACTTTTACAACATGTTATTAGCACGAGCCGGTTAGAATCTCGGATATCACTCGAGGTAACATACCTTTACCTCTCTACAATTTCTTTTTAAGTATATCAAACATTACCAAGAGAGAGTTTGCAACGTTAGATATTACTGGAAGTAATTATCTAACATGGGCTTTTGATGTCAAGATACACTTAACATCATTAGATCTTAGTCAATCTATTCTCCCATAATCTACTTGTTCTCCAGCCCAGAAGGCTAAGGCTCTTATCTTCATCCGACACCATTTAAATGAAGATTTAAAGGCTGAGTATCTGACCGAGGAGGACCCCGCAATTCTATGGCAATCCCTGAAGGATCGCTTTGATCATCAACAAGAAGTGGTCCTTCCTCATGCAAGATTTGAATGGATCAACTTACACTTTCAGGATTTTAAGTCCGTAGTAGAATATAATTCTACTATTCACCGAATTGTATCACAACTAAGACTCTGTGGCTAGCAGATCACAAAGACTGAAATGTTGGAAAAAACATTATCCACTTTTCATGCCAATAACCTTGTACTCCAGCAGCAGTATAGGGCAAAGAATTACTCCAAGCATTTGGAGTTAATTTCTGCACTACTTATAGTTGAAAAGCACAACCAATTGTTGATGCAAAACCATAATTCTCACCCTACTGGATTTGCACTTGTGCCTGAAGCACATATCGCACGTCATAATAGCAAGAGCCACGGACGTTGGAAGGGCAAATGGTGTAACTTGAAAAATCAGCCTTACAAAAATTAGCCTTATAGGAACTGTGATAGAGGTTCACAAGGACCTAAACATGGTCCACAAAGAAAAGAAGGTCCATAAGTACCTAACTAGGTTGGTGCAAATGTTTGTCACAAATGTGGTTCTGCAGGCCATTGGTCTCATACTTGTCGCACCCCAAAGCACCTGGTTGAACTCTATCAAAGAGAACAAGATGAGAGAAAAAGGAAAGCCAATGTTGCAACTAAGCCCTCAATAGAGAATAAAGAATCTTCTCTTGACAATGATGATTTTAGTGATTTAGATTAAGCATCTTGATATTGGTGATTTTGGTGATTTAGATTAATCAAGATATATATTATATGTTTATGTATTCTCTTAGTTTTGAATAATATTCATGTTTAATTTTATAATTTCATGTTAAGTAATCAATGATGCTAAGCAATTAGCTTGAGGAGAACGATGGTGTTCTTTATCTTGTAGACAGTGGTAATACACATACTATCCTCCAGCAGAGGAAGTCCTTTGAGACATTGAAAAATTGTGAAGGGAATATTACCAATATTTCAGGCGATAATTATAGGCTCCGGAAGAGCTCATGTAATACTACCAATGGGCATAGAAATTTTCAATAATGCTGTTTTATTTTGCCCACGGTCTAAAAGGAACCTACTTAGATTAAACGATAGTCATTCTAATGAGTTTCAAGTTGAAACCGAGACCAAAGGTAGTAAAGAATACTTGTATCTAGCCCAGATGAGTGGATATAGAAAATAAATTATGGAAGAGTTACCATTATTTTCCTCCGAGTTATACTATACTAACATACATGTAAGTAATAAACATGTTGTGATGAACCTGAAGTTCATGAACCCATAAGGTTTTCAATTATGGTATGACCATGTGGATCACCTAGGGTCGAATATGATGCGCTGAATTGGGCATTCATTAACAAATCGTGGGCTCCCTTCACCCACTGATTATGTATGCGATGCGTGCTCTGAGCGTAAATTAATTGTACGGCTGTAAGGGTGGAATCTCCTATATTTTTTAATAGAATTCAAAGAGATATCTATGGGCCTATCCACCCTGCATGTGGACTTTTCAGGTACTTCATGGTCCCGATTGATGCTTCAATGCAATGGACATATGTTGACCTGTTGTCAACACGTAATATGACCTTCTCAAAAATTACTCACTTAGCTAATTAAATTATGTGCACAATTCCCTGATCCAGAAGATCCGGTTAGATAATGGTAGTGAGTTTACGTCTAAGGCTTTTGATGACTTTTGTATGGCCATTGGGATAGACGTGAAGCATCCTGTGCCACACACAGAATGGCCTAGCAGAATCTTTAATTAAACGTTTGAAAATGATTGCTAGACTGTTGTTGTTGAGGTCCAAATTACCCTTTTTAGTTTATAGGGACATGCGATCTGGCACGCTACAACACTGATTAGAATTCGACCCAGTGCATATCATGAATACTCTTCGATTCAATTTGTACGTGGATGTGAACCTGATGTTTCCCATCTGCGAATATTTGATTGTGCCGTATGTGTTCCTATACCACCTCCACAGCGTTCAAAACTGGGGCCTCCAAGTCGACTTGGCATTATGAGGATACGAGTCTCTATATATTATAAAATATTTTGGAGCCCCATATGGGCGACTTGTTTACTGCCTGCTTTGTTGATTGTATATTTGATAAGGCACATTTCCCGGCATTAGGGGAGAAAGCCTGAAGCTTAAAGAATGTCGTGAAATTTCCTGGAAGGAAGATCAATTGAATTATCTTGATCCACATACAAGAACGACTGAACTTTCAGAAGATTATTAACTTGCGAAATTTAGCAAGTAAACTGCCAGATGCATTTACTGATCATAAAGGGGTGACTAAGTCCCCTATTACTGTAGAAAACGCACCACCTAGAGTGGAGATCCCCTTGGGACCAAAAATGTCTAATGAGCGTAGTCAACGCCGGAAGTGTGGACGACCCACAGGGGCTAAAGACATAAATCCGCGGAAAAAGAAAAAATATTTAGTCACCCAATGCGCCTCCTGCAAAGGAATGCGATACCGGTGAAATTAGTGCAGTTGCTCCAAATGACAATCCTGGGAATACGGAACGGCCAAATCCTATTGATCTGGGAAACGAAGAGGATTTGGTTGATGTAAATTATGTGAATACGGGAGTAAGATATGATAGAATTGCCATTGTCGTTGACGACTCATTTGCCTCAGCTCCTTTGTAGTGCTTACTGTCTCAAAAGACAATATGGATCCAGAACCAAAATCCATTCTTGAATGCCAGAAGCATTCAGATTGGAATAAAAGGAAGGAGGCAATTAAGGCGGAACTAGATCGCTTAATAAACGTTGTGGACCTGTTGTCCGAACACCCAAACATGTTATCCCTATTGGATATAAATGGGTTTTTGTAAGAAAACACAACAAAAAGAGTGAGGTGGTGAAATACAAAGCGAGGCTAGTTGCCCAAGGGTTTTTCACAGAGACCCGATATAGACTTTGATGTCACTTATTCTCTCGTAATGGACAACGTTACGTTCCATTATTTGATTAGTATGGCAGTAAATATGAATCTAGATATGCACTTAATGGATGTTGTGACTGCATATTTGTATGGGTCACTTGACACTGATATATATATATATATATATATATATATGTATATATATAAAAGTCCCCGAAGGATTTTCAATTCCTCAAATGGGAAAGAATGAATTTGAAATAAAGGACTTGGGTCAAACCAAGTATTGTCTCGGCCTGCAGATTGAGCACCTCCCAGAAGGAGTTTTTATTACACCAGTCTAATTATACAAAGAGGATATTTGAGACATTTTATGTGGATAAATCTCAGTGCACCAATGGTGGTCCGTTCACTTGAAGTGGAAAAAGACCCATTTACACCTAAAGAGGAAAATGAGGATATGTTAGGACCTGAAGTTCCTTATCTTAGTGCCATAAGAGCACTGCTATATCTTGCAAATTGCATCAGGCCTGATATTACATTTGCAGTGAATTTTCTAGCTAGATACAGTGCCAATCCAACCTGAAGACATTGGAATGGCGTTAAACATATCCTATATTACCTCCAAGGAACTGTTGATCTTGGTTTATTTTACCAAAGAAACAAAGATTTAACATTGGTGGGATATTCAGATGCTGGCTATATGTCTGATCCTCATAATGCCAAGTCACAGACTGGTTATCTGTTCCTCTATGGAGACATGGCAGTTTCATGGATGTCAGTAAAGCAATGTATGGTTGCTACTTCCTCAAATCATTCTAAGATTATTGGACTATTTGAAACTGCCAAAGAATGTGTTTGAAGTTTAATACATCACATTCAAGATTCATGTGGCTTATCCTCAATTCATGATGCCCCCTCTATACTTTTTGAGGATAATGCGGCTTGCATTGCACAAATGCGTGATGGATTTGTCAAAAGAGACAAAACTCAAACATATTTCACCTAAGTTATTTTACCCGCAGAAAAAGGTGAAATAGATATCCATCAAATTCGCTCTAGTGACAATCTTGCATATTTGTTCACTAAATCCCTTCCTACTTCCACATTTGAAAAACTTGTATATGGAATAAGAATGCGTCGACTTGGACGACTGCTTTAATCAAGGGGGGCGAATAAACCATCCATGAAGGATGAAACCCAAAAGGTTTATGGCTGTGCTCTTTTTTCCTTCATCAAGTTTTTATCCCACTGGGTTTTTCTTAGCAAGGTTTTTAATGAGGCGGCCTATGTGCAATGACTATTAAAATGCGGGGGAGTATTATACGCACTAATACTCTTTGTCAAGTTTTTGTCCCACTTGGTTTTTCTTGGCAAGGTTTTTAATGAGCTAGTCTAACAAGCGTATAATAAAAAGTGAACATCCAAGGAAGAGTATTATAAATGCATTGAATGATGCATTAAATGATGTGGATGTATCACTTTTCCCCATTCAATGAATGGTCTCCTCTTTTAATGTACATGATTAGATCCTCATTAATTGTATACATGAATACACATATTCATGTTCATTGTATAATCCAGTCTATATATAGAGACTTTTGTAAACTTGTTGAGGATAATGATGAAGAATGAAGAAGACTTAACATTTGCTCCCTACTTCTCTCGTGTCTCTTTTTTCTCTCATATTGTACTTCAAGTTGGTCTCCGCGTTGAATCCGAAGATCGCCGTTTATGTTGATTTCTGAGTTGATTCCAAATATTGCCCTTTACTTTTACAACACTAAACAATATGTAGTGAGTTGGGACATGCGATTTTAATAGGCCCAAATGATGCAGTAGAGGCCCAATCTGGAGGAAGCAAATAGGATGGACTTTGGGTCCAGAATCCACCAGCCCAAAACAAGTTTGGAATCGAGACTTTAGTGCGTTTGAATAATGTTCATTTCAACATGTATCTCTAAACTTTTGTCCAAATATAAAGTACTCGTCACGTCTAATGACATGTGCACGACATGCCAAATAACGCTAGTCAAATTGAGTCTTTTCTTGCTCGAGTGAGTACAAAAAATGGGTGATTAGCTTCGCTTCTCAGCCTAGAAACTTTACGGTTGACCTACGAAATAATTGAGGACTCATTCGTATTCTTCTGGCCTCATCGAGAGTGGCCCACGTATGGACACTCATATCGTGTCTCTAATTCACGCATGGGAGAGATATAATAGATTACTGCTCCAAATTTGGCGTCATCGCATGTATATGTACCCGCCAAAATGCGAAGATTAGCGTCTAAATAAGTCGTTGCTCCACTTCGGGACATGATCCGAACTCATTCAACAAGAGAAAGAACAATGAGCCCCTGTCCTTCCCTCTCCCTCCTCCTCGTCTTCTTCCTTACCTCCCTCCACGCTGCATCTGCAGATGGCGGTGCCAACTGCGTCATCCACGAAACGTGCCAGAAATGCGCCCAAGAAGACCCCACAAACGTCAGCTACAAGTTCTGTGTCGCATCGCTCGAGTCGAACCCAAACAGCCACGGCGCTGACCTCCGTGGGCTCGGCCTCATCTCCATCAAGCTGCTGTGGCACAACGTGACTGGCACGAGGGCTTACGCCAAGAAGCTTCTGAAGAGCAAGAAGATGGATCCGTTCATCAAAGCATGCTTGCAAGATTGCTTGGAGCTGTACTCCGACGCGGTTCCAACGCTTAAAGAGGCGATCAGAGCCTACAAGGATGAGAAGTACCGGGACGTGAACATCGACTTGAGCTCGGTGATGGACGCCTCGACGACATGCGAGGATGGGTTCGCAGAGAAAGGCACGGCATCACCGTTGGCCAAGAGGAACAAAGACGAGTTTCAGTTGTCCGCTTTGGCTCTCTCGATTGTCGCGATACTCTCGCGTTCTTCCCATTAGTTAGTGTTGAACGTCGTGGCCTTTCATTGCCGTCGACTCCTGTTTCGTCGTGTTTGGCATATACTTGATCATGCACTTGAATTGTTTATTCATTTGCTTATGAACTGGAATGATAACGCTGTGGTTTTCTTGCGTGAATTACTGATTATATCGGAGTTCATAGCGTTTGTCACTGCGGCCTATCAATTTGCTGTTTTCTCTTTCTCCATGTGATTATCGAATGATTTTGGAAGATGAAGGAGATCTGATGGGTGTCTGCGTGTCATCGTCTTCTCGCTGCTTTAAGGCTAAGTTCCATGATCAATGCTTTTCGTGTACTTCAGTTTGATGTTCTCTAATGAAGTTGCTTTGGAGAGTTAGTCTTCACTTACGTGTAGCATGACGTGACAAATTGTATTCAGTACACTTAGTTGGTATACTAGTGCGCTTGCTAATATTTCGAAGAGGTCCTCATTTCAAATTCACTCGGGAGAAAGTACGCTACACTTTTTCATTCAAGAATTTTTTTTGAGGACTCTACGTTCATTTTATTTTAGCGCCGGAAAGAACCCTCTATTAAATGCCCCAAAAACTGTCGATATAAGACCCCGTGGGCGTAGGTTGAACGGTGAAATAAGACGTGTGACATACTCTGTCTAGATAGATTAATCGCGGAGGAATTATGTCCGTTTGTAAAGACTTATGAAAATAGACGACCGATTTTTTTTGTCATGAAAGGCCTTTTGAGGGAAATTAAAATGGCTTATACCAACAAAATAATTCAAAGGCCTTTTAAAGGAAACTAAAATGGCCTATACCAACTGAATAATTCGTTGCCTATATGTTTTATGCCAAACCAGGAAGGCTGCCCGAAAATTGGATTGCTCATGAGAGTCCTTCCTTCAGACATATTGGGAGTGAGCTACCAATCAACCACTAGCACTGTTGCCAATTTGTTGGAAATGCATAGCAAAAGCCCAATACCAATTAGACTCATCTTCACTAAAAACTTAAGCTAGTCAGAACTAACTATTATATATTAACAACTCAAACCATACCCATTCTCATGGGTTTTGTATTTCAGAAATTCGTTTCAATAATATGTTTACTAAAACTCCTTTTCTACCTTTTCACCTCCCACTTACACGAAAATTTAACACTATAAGAGCAATAGAAGTGAAAATAAAGTGGAGAGATTGTCACGCCCCGTATCCCACGAAGCGCGAGCATCCCACCTTCGGTCGTTTGATTGTGATGTCCCAGGAAGCGTCGCCGACCCACACCCATACAGAGATTAAGCATAAGCGGAAGCATAAAATAAACAAACCCAGACAACTACAATATGAGCCAAGGATAGCCAAACATCAAACAACATCTAGAAAATAATTACACGTTTCTATTACTATTAAAAGCCATTTGTACAATATTTATAAGCACAGCAAAAGATACAAATGGTCAGCAGCCACAAGGTCAAAAGAGAAGTGGTTAGGGAGGTCAGACTACTCAAAGGAAGGCTACAGTAAAAACGTTACTAGCCTCCACAACTAACTATGGTTCAGGATAGCCTAGGGTTCCCACTCGGGGTCGGAAGACTCTGTAGTGTCGTCCAACGACTCCTCTGAAGGCTCGGACGGTTTGGAATCCATATCCTCAGCGACTTCTCCATCCTCGCTTGAATCCTGATCTATCGGCTCCGGCTCCTATTCCTCTTCCATCGGCTCAGGATCTTCATACCACATCTCGGTATAGGATTCACTTTGACCGGCTCGTCTACAACCTGGGGATCCACGACCTCGCCACCCGCAAATATGGGTTCCATCAACCCATCTTGACCAATTGGTACATCAAAAGTTCTAAGGGGTAGCCCTAGGTTTCCATCAGCATCCCTCAAGCACCAAGCTACGTACTCCTGAGTTTGATGGAAATACTCTCCGACATCCACGAAAACCACCGATCTGAATCTCACATATAACTCTCCATTTCCTACGGGGAATGAGGTAGTATAGTGTTGTATCTATGTAGGTATTCCAAAAAGTGGCGGTTTCGGTATCTTTATGGCTGGGGGTCTGAAAATTTCGGTTTACACAACCGTGAGACGAATCTCAGTGAGTTCAACCCCTAAACGTAGGTTAGGCTAGCATGCAATCTCATGACCGAAAACAATTATTTAAATTACAATACAACAATAATCAAACCATTCTTTGACCCTGTAGGTTAGACAGATCAACATATAGTAGTCACGGCACATACGTGGCACGCATAATCACACGTATGCCAATCACATGCTCATGCACCGATTCTCACACTTTCACATGCCAGTCCATGTATGTTCATGCATGCAAATGTCGTCGACATGTCACGTGCATTTCTCGACCCACTGGCCCACACTGGCACACTGGCAATCGCCCAATTTATTATTATTATGACTCGAGTCAACAACATTCACGACCTGGTGCGTCTAGCCTGCTTCAAAGTACATGAGGCGCAGCAACTGATCTGGCCTAGTGTCTCTAGCCTGCTTCAAAGTGCATGAGGCGCAACACTGATCTCCTTTGAACCAAAGCCTGCTTCAAAGTGCATGAGGATGGTCATCTTCCGGATATATCGAGCATCGTCCTGCTTCAAAGTGCATGAGGACGGTATTGACCCGAAGGTCACGACCCGAAGGTCCTTAGGTGATCACACAACTCATTATTATCTGGACTTAGCGTAAAACGCTTCAGGGTATTTTAGGTGATTACATGCTCATGGCAGACACGCATTCTCACACAATTTCATCACATGCCTTACTTTTGGCATACATAATGCATGTCCATGTTATGCAATGCAATGCTCCACGAGCACCAACATAATTCAAACACTCAATATCACAACACGTGCTCAATTGGTCTAATTAATACCGTGTGGCCCAACGTGCGATTCGCAATTCAATAATTAATTACAAGCCAAACAGTGTCCAATCACACTCCACAAAAATCAGCCACACAACATCCGACATGGTAGTACGCAATCAATCATAATTAAGCACAAATTACGTACAACCAGTCATCCCGGACATATCAGGTAATTTTCCAATGGGCTCTTAATTGATCAATCAATCTAATTACTTTCCTCAATAAATTCTCAATGATTCACCACAATTTTTCCGATAATAATTCCTATCGATCGGTACACAATATTTTTCACTGCTAGTACTAGCATCCCTAAACCAGCCCAGAAAAATACACTATCAGTCCTAATTCGGGTTTAGAAATTTTACTCACTTAATCTAACGTCACGACGACGGGAAACAGCGGCCAATCACTGGTGAACAGTGAAACCGACAGCGTACGGACCGTACGGTGCTATAGTAACTCCCCCGACCGTACGGACACCGTACATAAGGTGACGTACGGGCGACGTACGGATGAGTTGGACGGCTGGGTGGCGATGGAACAGCGATCCGAGCTCCAGCGAAGCTCCGGCGAGGCTCCGACGCAGCGGCGGTGCTAACCCGGGAGAGAAAAAGAGAGAAAAAAGAGAGGGAAAGGGAGAGAGAGAGAGAGAGAGAGTCAGACAGGGACAAGGCAGAGGCTAGGGGCTGTGGTGGTCGACGGTAGGGCACGGCGGCCGGCGATGGCGCTCCGGTGGTCGGCGACGAGCTCCGGCGAGGCAAACCAAGAGAGAAAATGCGAGAAAGAGAGGATGATCTGCTGGTGGGGTGGTCTGGCCATGAGGGAGGGTGAGGAGAGAGAGAAAGCAGTCCAAGTTGGTCAAATATATTAGCCCATAAGTGCCACGTGTCGCCGATCCGCGAAAAATGACCAAAACGCCCATAATCTAACAGTTTTAAAGAGATAGGCTTAAATAATTGAGGTGCAATTAGGTATTTGGTGCCAATAATGCAGATGATAAGCACACTTAATTATCCCACAAATTTCCCAAAAATTCGGACAAAAAATTAGCCCAGGGGCAAAACAGTCATTTTTCCGGTCCCGGGGCAAAATTTCAATTTTCGCACATACGTGTTCCATATGTGCGTGG
The DNA here is from genome assembly GCA_031216285.1 of Syzygium syzygioides. Lineage (NCBI taxonomy): Eukaryota > Viridiplantae > Streptophyta > Magnoliopsida > Myrtales > Myrtaceae > Syzygium > Syzygium syzygioides. Next base: position 20,322,566 of record CM062245.1, on the reverse strand, counting down.
CCAACATAATATGGTGTCGGATTTGCGAAATTCACTTTTTAAGCCCTCGAAAATCGACTGCGAAATTCTGGAAATAAAATAACATTATTTTTTCAATTTTTGTCGAAATTCCAATTTTTATCCATAACGACTCATGGTATGCGTGGCCACCCAAAAATGGCATCGGCCTCGAAAAATAATCACATTTGGTCTCGAAAAGCAATGCCAGCGTCCCGAGGGGCAAAATCGTAATTTTTTACCCTCGGATCGAAATTCCAATTTTTATTCGTACTAACTCCAAATGTGTGTGGCCAGCGTAATATGATATCAGATTTCCAAAATAGTCTCTTAAGCTTTCGAAAATCGACATCGAAATCCGGGCTTAATTCCGTGAACAAAACTCGCTAAACTTCCAATTTCAGGGTCTTTCACTAACGGGCGGCTGTTTAGAGGTTACGCGTATCGACCTAGGGCTATCCGTATTGCAATGGTCTCGATCATTGAGAGAATGAGAAATTATCACTAGTTCTAGAGGTCACGATCATTCGGTTCAAGTTCAGGAATGGTTGGCCATGTGCACTTTCGATCATGCAGAATCACCTGCGTCCCTATTGTACATCGTAGGCCTTGGCCAAACCGAATCCATTACCCTTTCCTATGATCGGTCCACGTCGGTTCAAAATATTCCCTCAGTGTCTCTCGTGATCGGTGTCCGTTTCACGATATGGTCTCTGGTCCACGTACCGTTTTCTAATTAGCCTTACCCCATTGGTTAGTATCCCGAGAGTGATCAGCTCTGGACGAGATTTACTAAAATGAAATGCGAAATAATATCAGTTTTATTGATCCCAGAATTACATCAAAATTCGGGCTGTTGCAGAGATAATCAAAAAAAATATCATGTAAAAATTATATATACCATCCATTAGATAATCGAATGATGTAGAACCGTTTGTCTTATAAATCAATTGCATTTACACATATCAAACATTAGATGATCATGATTCCTTAATTTTTTATGATTTCTGTTTATATATAAAACAATTGCTGTTACGTAATCTAAAAATTAAATTCATGAAACTAGTAAATATAGGGAAACTAGTTAAATCAGTGAACACCGGTAAAACTTACGGAATTGGTGAATACTATTTCTATCATGAAATGCATTAAATGATTTTTTTTATGTAAACATATCTCTGAATTTACAATGATCTAAAATTGACATGCTGCAATAACATTAAAATTAAAATAGAAAAATGATAGCTTCATAAAAATGCGAATCGCGCAAAGAAATGATTTCACTAACCCTAGCGACATCCTATAAAGCGAAAGTGTACATAATAGATTCACCCTTGACTTCTTCTGTAAAAGATTCTGTTAGATTATGTCTCGAATTTGAAATTGTACGAAATCCGATCCGATTGAATGATGTATATCGGTCCTAACTGCATGTATTTATTTATTGTAGATAAATACCAAGGTCGGCTGCCTCGGTGGGACTCCTAAGCAACAGAAGAAATCGCAAAAGAAAATGAAAGACGAAAGGGGAAGGACGTTCTGCTGATTGGTCTTATCTGTTATAGCGGTCTCTATCTAGAAAAGAATTTGACCGCACAAAAGAAAGATAAGAGTGTAGATTTCACTTTCCTTCTTTATGGTTTTACAAAGGCAAATGCATCGACATTCCTCTTTCTTCTTCATCTTCGAAGAAGAGAGCCAATTTCGTGGAATGTTTCAAAGCGACTCGGCCAGATTGTTCGAGCTGCGCGAGCATTCATGGTTCTGGTGAGTCTTCTCGAACCCAAAAGTCTGTTTTTTCGCACACATGACAGAGGAAAAAACTTAGGGTTTTTTGCATTCTCTTCGGTTTTTTGTGATCTGTTTCGCTTAACCGAGAAGATTGAAGGTCGGGGTTATTTACTGTTCGTGCTCGTTCCATGTTGCAGAGGAGTTGTTTCCATCAAGAACGGCATTTCCACTTCCTGCCATCGAAACCCTCCCAAAATCGAATAACCACCGCAAGAAAATGAGGAAAATGCACAACTCTTCCCCAAGAAACGATGTTCCAGAGTCCAGCAGCGCCGGATCATCCTCCCCGCCAGAATCATCTGACCAAAACAACCACGCTCCGATGAAGAACACCTTTTATGGCTGTAACTTCCTCCCAAGAAAAGCTGTTGAAGGCGTGGGGAGGGCCCCGAACATTCACCACGAGGTCGAACGCGACCAGATCGAGATCCGGGATGAAGATCCGCTCCCCCGGTTCGACTCTCACGACCACCCAACCCTCTATAAGGTCATCGATGAGTTCGATCTTGGGATGGAGAAGCTGCCGGTCAGGGACCGCATAGCCTTTGATAACATGTTCCGTCACTGGCCTGCATCCATCGTGCAAAACATACAGGCAGGCCACAGGCACTACGTGACGATACGCGATGACACAGTATGCAATCACGGCGGCAGGGGTGGCAACAACAATTGCACCAATCGGCCTTTGTATTTCCGCGGCTTGAATGTATACTTCGCTAGGTGTCACAGGACCGGCCATTACTTTCTGAATTCGAGCGATGTGTTCCTGGCGAGACAATTCAAGGTCGGCGATATCATTCTATTCAGGTGGGACACTCAGAATGGATGCTTCATTATGGAGGTTGTGAGCGTCGGGACCTAACAAAGCACATTGCATGCATGGATGTGCAAATCTTTTGTAAAAAAGAAACCAAAATGTTGTGAATTGAGATTTACAGATATAGGGGAGAGATTTACGGAGGCGATTGGTTTTCTCTCCTTTTCTTCTCTTTTAAACATTTCTCTTCTGGATGATGAGAAGCGTCACGCATTGTATAGGGTGAGTTAATGTGACATATGAGTTGGGTACAACGCCTGTATTGAAATACTTTTGTGTTGAAGTTGACTAGCTTGAAATAGCTCCGCTTTGAGTCATCGCTGAGGGGTTGTGAAGAAAACTGTTCAAAAATAGAGAGGTTTCAATGTAAGATTTATATTTGCATAAGGGATTAACAACCTTTACGATTAGGGGATGAATTGGATGGATTTAGTTTACCCTCCTTGAATAGACTCGTGTTATCTCTTTCAAAATTCATCGAGTATAAGTGTCCAAATAATTTAGATTCAAAACCCTAATTGCCATATTGAACAAAACGTTAAATCCGACCAAGCTCTCTAGCCACTCAACCTCCTGCCATTAACCATGACTCCAGCGGCCTCTCTCTCTCTCTCTCTCTCTCTCTCTCTCTCTCTCTCTCTCTCTCTCTCTCTCTCTCTCATCAATATATGATTTCTAAACATAATTTCCTTAATTACGTCACTACATGGTATGGGCCGGTTTAGTTCTTGGTCCATAAATTTGCATTACAAATAAATGAGTCAAAACGGGTTAAATGTGTCAATTTGAATCACATCATTTATGGCCCAACCCAACCCACCCATTTGATGGGCCTAGTCACATTCAAGCATATTTCAAAAATGCCATTTTTCTTTCCAAAAATACCTGCCCCTGAACACCCAAAATACTTAAAATCAATCAAAAGCCAAACAATCTAAACCGTGAACAACATGCTAGAACGAGTTTGCAAGGATCGGCAATTTAATTATTTCGATGTGGGATTTTGCTTAATGATATTATTAGGGTCCTTGCAAAAATATTGTTACGTACGTGGTTATTGGCTCAAAAGTGAAGTGTATCTTTTTAACATTTGAACAAAATGTCTTTAAGAAACTATAAATTCCGTATATACATAGGGCCGGTTGGGTCTCAAGGAATGAAGAATATTCTAGGTCAACTAGATTATTTGGGATGACAGGGAGAATAATACTAGAAGTGCCAAAATTTATGTACGGCGCTCACATTAGTGTCTAAAGTTTTCGCCGGCTCACTTAAGTACCAAATCGGAGGAAAACGATCACTTAATTGACAATGGGCGAGAAATTCCGGCCAAATTAATACGTGGCTTATATAATTAAAATTTTCATCTTAGTTGGATTTTCTTTAAAAAAATAAGTCTACGTGGCATTTTCATGTGTACATTTAGATTTTTTAAATATATTTTTTATTTTTTCCTTCTTTTCTTCTCTTTCTTCTTCTTCTACCTTCGATCACCAACCACGCCCAGCCATTTGGCCTCGCCCGGATGAGACAGTCGTCGCCCTCCACAGATGAGGCCTGGTTGACCCTCGCCTGGGCTAGAGCGAGTGAGGTCGGCCATTGCCATGGCCACAATGGCCTCGTGGGGCGTCGCCTTCCCCTAGGCAACGGCCAGCCTCGCTGGATCTGATGAGGGTTGGCCTCGCCTCGCCAGGGCTCACCCTGCCCAAGCGAGCCGAGGCCGACCCTTGCCAGATCCGGTGAGGCCGGCCGTCGCCTGGGGGAAGGCAATGCCCCTTGAGGCCGCCATGGCCATGACGACAGCCGGCCCCGCCGAATTTGGCGAGGGTCTACCTCGCCTCGCCTTGGCGAGGGCAAGCCCCAACAAGGTTGGCCGTTGCCCAAATACCTGTTTTTCTTTCTTCTTTCTCTTGTTTTCATTTTTTTTTCTATTTTTCTTCATCTTCCTTAACCGTCCTTTGCTCTAATTGCGATGATCATAAACACAATGATTGAGAAAACTAAACTAAATGTAAACTGAAAAATGAATTCTCTCTCCCTTATATCTTTCTCTTTTCCCAAATCGAATTGCAAAAGAAAGTGGAAGCAATCTAATCAAGTCCAGAGAATCCACTCCACGCAGTGCCCGCCACAAAGCGATCCAACAAATTTTGCGCGACGGAATCAATAAAAGAATCACTGGGACGCATCAGCCACAGGTCGATCACGTTGCCGCTCCAAATAGTCCAACAAAAGACAAATTTTAAACGAGAAATTATCAATTTCAGATTGGGTTAGAGAAAGTACTTAGTTCTCTAAACTATTTTAAAAAAATGACTGTAAAAGTCAAAAGGAATTACTTAGTAGCTTATTTACAAGATTTAGTAAAAGCAAGAGTATTCATAGAAACTCCGATTGCGTAGTTGAAAAAGTGGAGAAATTATGTGAAATCGTGTACGGAATTACAAATTTGTGGACCAATTATTTACTAGCTTGAAGTGTCAAAATATTTTCCGACCATTACAAATATAATTCGAACAAATCAATGGCCAATTATTCACAGATTTAATGAGTCAAGTAATAAATAAATCAAAATTTGGGTAACTGTCTAAACATGATTCATTTTCTGTTCCCATATTCACTCAACCACTCTACCACTAATCTTTTTACTCCTACATCAAGTGATGGGAATTACAGACAAGACCACACTGCATGAAGTTCAGAAACCCAATAAAAACTGCAGGATGCTGACCAGAAAAACCAACATTGGAATACATCGAGAAGCCGCGAGGAGCCCAGACCTCGTTGCGAGAGGGAGGCAGGGGAAACACAGCCGAAAGCCCCCTTCAAATGGCAAAGAGGTACGGCCGAGAAAACGAGACGATCAATCTCGACCGGGCAGAACATCTCTTACCGCCAACCAAGGAGGAATCGTTCTAGGGCACAAACGAGAGGTTGACGTGGGATGGGAGAAATTTAGGGTTTAAAAGGTGCTAATGCAGAGAATCTAGGGTTTTAGAGGTTGGATGGATGGGTGAAGCTACCCAAAAGGAATTTGGTGTTCTGTTTTGAGTATTTTCAAGGCCGAAGAGGAATCCAAGTCCGTATCGACCGTTGTTAGACTTATTGAGCTTCGGAGTTTATATGCTCCCTCCCCATTATAGGTACTTCATCGAACATGATTCAAAGGAAAATTCGGCTTCTTTCAAATTACTCCTTAGACAAAATATTAAATTTTAATTTTTCCAAATTCTTTTAAAGTACTCTTTTGACAAAATCTAGAAGTTTAGTTTGACCCAAAAGAAATCCAAATGGGAATAGAGTTTGTGGGCCTCGGAAGTGTAAGAGCCCAAGAAATTCACCGGACAAACCCTACTTGACATACAGTCTCGAAGACAAAGTCTCAAGTTTTAACTCAATGGGAATAAGAAACTAATAAATAGTAAAATGAATTCAACGAGAATAAGGAAGTGACTCTATCTATAATTACATGCAAAGTCGACTCCAGTCTATCGTGCACAATAAGTAATGTGATATATTTACAAACAAACAAAGAATCTATTGGATAAATATGGGGAGAAGAATTGGCATAAACTATTTGTAGTATAATATACGGTAATACTCAGAAAAAAAAGAAAGAAGAAGAAGATCGGACGATCTAGTTGAATTAAGAAGAATTGGTTCCCGAAGAATTCGAATCTTGCACAATATGAAATCGCTTATGTTTGGTAAGGGTAAAACGATCGTTATACGTGATGAAAATGAATCGATAATATTCTATCATTTTTTAAGTGATATTTCTTTTGTCAATTTCATAATTATCATTATTAGTGTGCGTGGCCCTCAAAAAGTACAATTTTCAATCATATAACTAAAGCTACTCTTCCGACCAAAAAAAAAAGGATTAATATCACGAAAAATCCTAAACTGATACACTTGTGACAATTTTACCTCGAACTATTTTTTTTACCACGAAAAACCCTAAACTGGTACACCTGCGACAAATTTACCCCAAACTATTTTTTTAACCATAAAAAATCCCAAACTGGTACGCTTGTGACAATTTTACCTCGAACTGTTTTTTTGACCATTAAAAACTCTACACTGATACACCTGTGACAATTTTACCCCCAAACTAATCTCAAAACTGGTATATTTGTGACAAATTTACCTTCTGTTAGTGTTCGTTAAATTATATTAATATCACAAAAAATCATAAATTGATAAACTTGTGACAAACAGAGGGGTAAAACCCAAAATCGGTACACATGTCAATTACCACGTGTTATTAAACTTAGCAATTTGATAGTCTAATTTAACAAAAACTAATGGGGGGTAAATTTGTCATAGGTGTACCAGTTTGGGGTTTTTGGTAGCTAAAAAATTAGTTTGAGGGTAAAATTGTCACAGATATACCAGTATAGGGTTTTTGATAGTCCAAAAAATAGTTTGGAGTAAAATTGTCACGGGAGTACTGGTTTATGATTTTTTATAGTCAAAAAAATAGTTTGGACTAAATTTATCATAGGTGTACCAGTTTGAGATTTTTTGTGGTATTAACCAAAACAAAAAAAACTAAAGCTACTCCAAACCGGTTATTGCTTGAGGAGCTAACCTCCGGCTCTATTTACCCAAAGCCACTCCATTCCCTTCCCTTCCCTTTCCCTCCCGCATTCTCTCTCTTTCGCATGCAAGCCAAACCAAACCACATAATATCTCTCTCTCGGGAAGATCTCTCTCGGCGAAGATCTGCGTTCGTGTCACCTTCCTAGGGCTTGGAAGATGGCTTCCAAGCGGATCGGCATCTTGAAGGATGACAACGACAACCAGGAGGATCTTCCTAGGGCTTCGAAGCGGAAGGGGAACTCGAAGGCGCGCAAGGATCTCCAGAAGGATCCTCCTACCTCTTCTAGCGCTGGTAACCTCTTCCTCATTCCAAATCTGATGTCTGATGGCTCGATTTTCGGTTGGCTTTGTCGATTTTATGATTTCCGGTTGTTGCGATTCGTTTGCTTTTTGGTGTCTTACCTCGTAGTAGACCGGAGGGAGATGGAAAAATTTTGTGTGGAATTGATTTGGCTCGCATGCATGATTTCCTGTTCCCTATTTATTGGTCTCCCCCCGCTTTTGGCTGAGATTCCCTTGTCTGGTCTGATGAATAGGAACTCTAACGAACGGGCTTGTGTTTCCTTGGTCTCGAAGGTTGAATCGTCTTTTGCCTTTTTTAGGGTTATAGGAATGTTGGGGATGCTTTCTGGGTTGTCACGGTGTTGCCTGTAAACTCGATTTGATTGCCACGTTTTGTGATGTTTCTGGGTCTGAAACAAAGAGGTAAACTGATGGGTGCTCTTGCTCTGCAAACGCCTCTACCTAAACCTGCTTCCAGTGGGGGTTTTCAGTCACCAATGCTCCTCTTCCACCGCTTTACTCTTTGTTTTCCTCTAGGATTGATTACAAGATAATATCCTGCATTTGCTATTGCGCAGAAACAACCCCAAAGCAGGATTCCTGTTCCCACCCTAGTTCTTCCATCGGAGTCTGCAATGTTTTTGAGGAACTCCTCCCAGAAATTCGTTGTGTGCCTTTTGAAATTACACAGCGGTGGCTGGTATGACATCTTCTTAACCTTGCGCTAATCAGAGATTTTGAGCGATGTTTTGCTTGTGGTAGTTATTTCTCCCCTTTACGAAATTGAATGACACGATCGATCAGCCCGTGGCTTAATTTCACTCGCTCCCAGTTCTAAAGGGGAATAGGCCCTTTAATCTCTTGCTCACGTCGCGTTTGCTTTGTAAGTCGAGCTAGAAACATGGAGTAAAAAGGTCAATTTGAGAATGAATGGCATCATTCTCACGAAACAGCCTCCTGATTGATAAATGTGCAAACACAGCTGTGTAATATTTTTCTTCGTGATTAATCTTTATTCCCGAGAGGTTATCCCCCTTAGAAGCCCATGTCGACGGCGACGATTAAGAAAGAGTTCTCACTACACTGATGATAGCATTTGATTAGCAAACTTATAAATTCCCCGTTCGGTGCAAAGAGTTTCGTGCCGGCCATCGTTAATTCCGTTGCCCTAGCACTTCATTGTGGGCATTGCCTGTTTGTGTTTGTCATCAATATCGATTTCTCATATCCTTGAGTTACTGAACCATCCTCATGCACTAGCCTTCCAACTTTTTGTTTTGTTTGTATAAAGTCAATTGCGTGCGTAGCTCTAAAACGACGTCTCGATCGATGATATAGCTGTGCATTAACTTCATTGGCAGTTGTTGACACCTCTTTTTAATTTACCCAAAATTAAGTGCACAAAATTTGGGAATTAATTTTTTACTTCCTAAAACAAAAAATACTTCTATTTAAGTACATTGTATATAGAAATTAGGCACATTTCGCATTAATAGGGCCTATTAGAGTTTTGCAAAAATAAATAAATAAAAAAAATCTTTAAAAAAATTAAATTAATTAATTAATTTTAAAAAAATTGCACTGGGCCGGGTCGGAGCCGAGCCAACCCGGCCCCTTTCCTCTTCTTTCTTTTCCTCCTCACATAGCCCAACTCCCACGCGTGGCCCACCTCCCTTTTCTTCTTTTTTTCTCCTCCCCCTCGCACGGCCGAGCGCGGCTTTCTTTCTTTTCTTTTCCCCTGTGCGAGCTGGGCCCAGCCCGACCCAACTCCCTTATCTTCTTCTTTCTTCCTTTCCCCTCCGCCGCGTCGCTTTCCTCTCCCCTGTTCGCCTCTGCTCACTGCGTCTACGTGACGTTGCTGGAGCCGCCGCGTCATCGTCGTCATCTGGTCAGAGGAGTCCCGGGGGAGCACGACAACGGGACTGGCCATTAGGCCAGTCCCATCCGCCCCGGATTCCCGGGCTCTCCCCCCCTCTCTCTCCACCTCTGCCGTTCCTCAGAACCGGCCCCCCCTCTGCACCGGCCTAAGTGGCCGTGAAGTTGCGGGGCAGAGTAGGCCGGTGCAGGCCATCGTTAGCCGACGTGGGGGAGCAGAAGTAGTGGCCTTCGGCCACTATATACAGCCAGAGAGAGAGAGAGCGCTGGCCGGCAAAAATTTAGAGAGAGACACAGAGAGAGAAAGAGGGAGAGAATAGAGAGAGAGAAATCAAACCGAGTGGCCATCGGAGTAAAAAAGAATAGCTAGCAGCCTTGCCGCCGCCCCCAATCCGCCGGAGACGCTCCAGCCGCGCCGGTGAGCTTCCCCCGAGTCCCCATCTCTGTTTTCCCCTGTTTCGGTGTTCGGTATGGCCGAGACTCGCGTCGGCCGTATCGCATGATTCCCAGCCCATACCGTCATCGGTCCTGGTCCCCACTTGCCATCGGAGGCGAACCGAAGCCATCGGAGCCGACCGGGATGCCAGAGGAGGTTGCAATCCTCTGATTTTCGTCGCGCACGCCAAGTGCTCGATGAAATGCCTCCATGAACCAGGTTTGTTTTTTGGTCGCCGACCGGTGATTGGGTAGTTGGACGGCGAGCCCAGCCATTGGAAAAGGTACGTAGGGGTGTGGGGTGAGCCCCTAGGCCATGGGTGGCCTAGGTTGTCCGGCAAAATCGCCGGATTTCACCGACAAAGCTCCCGCGTCCGGGAGCCGTCATTGGATCAACCTGCAGACCGGTTTGCAAGCAAATTGGGCCGGTTCGACCTGGTCGAACCGGCCTAATTTTGTCTTCATCCATCGGACCAGGACCTAACCAGGCCCGATCCGGTCCGTACCCGAGTCGACCCCTGACCCGGGTCGGATCCGGAAATCCGACCCGGGTCAACGAAAAGGGTCGAGTCCGTTGATCGGGTTGGTTCCGACCGACCCAGATCCGACACGACCCAACCCGGTTTGTTTATATTATATTTTTATTTTAAAAAATTAATTAAAAATTTTAAAAAAAAAATTAAAAATTTTAAAAAAAATTTCTTCGTTTCTTCTTTTTCCGTATTTATTTTTTAAATAATAATTTAAAATTTTTAAAAATTTTTAAAAAATTTTAAATTTTTTTATTTCTTTCTTCTTTTTCCGTATTTTTTTAAAAAAATATTTCCTTTTTCTTTTCTTATTTTTTTTATGTTGAAAGAAAAATTTAAAAATTTAAATTAAAAAAAATTTATGTGACTTATCTAAGTGTTTTAATTATTATTGTAATCATTATGCATGCTATTGTTTTATTTAAATTAGACAAGCCTGAGGTTACACGGTAATACCTTGCATGTTTTTACTACCATCATGTATTAGTATGCATGTTTTTAATACAATTGCATGAGCTATTTTATTTCTGAATGTCATCTAACTTAGTTAAGGTTAGAACCTTAGGTTGCATGAATTGTTGTGTTTTTTACTGCTAATCGTTTCTGATTATGTACTAGTTTGACCACCTCACATGTTAGGAGAAAGGTCCTAAAATCGATACAAATTGCTTGATAAATGTTTTCAAAAAATGAACAGGATAAAATAGTACCGAAAAGGCATTAGTTATCCAACTAGTGTAATCAAGTCCCCGAATTTAGTTAATCTCTGGTTCATAGGAATAAAGTGATTCTCCTATCATCTTATTTGGATTTCTAATCGACCCACCTCAAATCGATTGGTGGCGACTCCTTGGTATAAATCATTTGCATGTTAAATATTTAAATCCTAAGTCGCGATATGGTATGGGCTTGGGAGAGCCCAAGTTAAGTCCTGAACTTAGACTTAGCATGTACCAGGCGAGTCCCCATGCTTTTTGCATATTGTCCAAAAAAAGGGCTCGGGAGGTCGGTCGCGATAGCAGTTTGCGTTGGCCTTTTAGGCATCTGAGGCCTCCATTTTTTGTGTCTTGCCCTCCTCTGTCGGTTCTTTTACTTTGTTACTTTCCTGGAGTGCTTCTCAAACATAAAGTATGACTCTGTGACTCGTATCTGTCTAAGTGAAGTTTTCTTTTCAGGGACGAATTTCAACCGAAGATGTTCTTTGGGTTTGGCCTTGACCAACGCAATCTGTGTCCCGCCTTGTCTCTGTTGGAGTGCTTCCCATCCTACAGCTTCATTGTGCACCTCAATACTTAGAAAAATGACTTTCACTTCGAAAAATGCCAACGCAAATATCATATATCGAAGCCAAAAACTAATTGAGAACCCCCACAAGTTGAACACCAATCCTAAATTATCAATGAAATAAAAAAGTAATCAATAAAGTATGAACACATGGGATTGTTTCATGTCATGAATATGTTCTTTAATTTCTTGACAGAAGCCATGCTAAAAGTAAAAGATATATACACGGTTACAGCTTCCGACGGCTTTAATAAAACAAGTCAATGCTTGGTCACTTCTCCATTAACCCAAAAATTATTGATTGGTGGACTCACTCATGACATAAGTATGCATGCAGATTCAAACCGTCCTAGCCAAACCCGAAAGAAGGAAGGCAAAACAAAACCGAACAATAATCCTCATGCAACCTCATCCAAAATATGCAACCAGTGGGAAACAAAGATCAACATCAAACCCTCGCAGCAAAAGAAAAACAGGAAATAGCAAAGAAAAAAAATATCGAATGCTAATCGCAAGCAACCCCATCCAAAATTGATCTTGGAAAATTTAAAGATGACCCATTATCGCCTACAGAAAAAAAATTTATTCAGACAGGCAAACCATGTGGTAATTTGTTTAGATGTTATTTTGAAATCGACTTACCAGTTCTTTATCATCCAATATCAATACACGACTTTCTTGGCCACGCACCACATCAAGAAAATGGGCTTCTTACATAAAAAAAAAAAATGGCTGTCTTTAGAGACGTCTTATCATTCCGTAATGATTATATCCGACGGGTACAGTAACCAAGACTTAGAAATGGGCTTCTTATGTAAACAAGAAAATAAGCCACAGAATGACAATCTCGGCTTTGGGAGGCTCATCAGAGCAATGGTCACATTTCTGACTTTCTTGGCCCGGTCTCAGTCCGCCCGGGCTTAGATTGGATCTTTGTTCTTGAGTTGCGACCCCTTGAATGGGCCAATGGTTTTCTCACAATAGAAGGCCGTCCTCGACTCTACGGACCTCAAGCTCCATTGTATATGTATTTCCACGAATTACATTTTCAAGGAAAATGTCCGAGGAAATTAAGGTGATATTACTTTTAGATTGGTGATTCTTTTTTCTTATCTGTCCTATTGCTAGCTCTCCTCACTCTTTGATTTTTGTTCTACCTCTTGCAGAGCGTAGAAGTGGAACCCCGCGCCTGTAATGCTAGCGTCCACACCCCCTCCAATCTCTTTAACAAAAGGGCCACATGCCTATTGACGATTGGTGGTTTAAAATTTTTTTGGGAAAAACAGGCTCTTCCCAGTCAAAAATAGGCCTAATTCCCTTAAAAACCCCCAACTTCAGCCTTTATCCCAATTATATCCCAAACTTTTTTTTGTCTCATAAAAAACCCTCAACTTTTGATTTTGTCCCAAATCTACCCAATCAACTATTTGGCCAATTTTTTAATATTATTTTTTCGAATTTTTTTATTTTTTTCTTTTCTTTTATTTTTCCTTTCCTTTATTTTTTTTTGTTTCCTCCGGCCAGTCGCCGGTGCGGCGACCGGCCGGAGGCTGGGGCCGGCGAGGTCGGCCTCGCCGGCCGGAGGCTGGGGCCGGCGAGGTCGGCCCCGCCGGCCGCTGGCGAGGGTCGGCCCCGCCGGCGCCTGGCGAGGTCGGCCTCGCCCAGCAACGGCGAGGCCGAGCCTCGCCAGCGGCCGGCGGGGCCGACCCTCGCCAGATCTGGCGAGGCTCGGCCTCGCCGGCGACTGGCGAGGGCGGCCTCGCCCAGCAACGGCGAGGTTCAACCTCGGCGAGGTCGATCGAGGCTGAACCTCGCCGTTGCTGGGCGAGGCCGACCTCGCCAGTCGCCGGCGAGGCCGAGCCTCGCCAGTCGCCGGCGAGGCCGAGCCTCGCCAGTCGCCGGCGAGGCCAAGCCTCGCCAGATCTGGCGAGGGTCGGCCCCGCCGGCCGCTGGCGAGGCTCGGCCTCGCCGTTGCTGGGCGAGGTCGGCCTCGCCGGCGACTGGCGAGGGCGGCCTCGCCCAGCAACGGCGAGGTTCAACCTCGGCGAGGTCGATCGAGGCTGAACCTCGCCGTTGCTGGGCGAGGCCGCCCTCGCCAGTCGCCGGCGAGGCCGCCCTCGCCAGTCGCCGGCGAGGCCGAGCCTCGCCAGATCTGGCGAGGTCGGCCTCGCCCAGCAACGGCGAGGCCGACCTCGCCAGGTGCCGGCGGGGCCGACCCTCGCCAGATCTGGCGAGGCTCGGCCTCGCCCAGCAACGGCGAGGTTCAGCCTCGATCGACCTCGCCGAGGTTGAACCTCGCCGTTGCTGGGCGAGGCCGCCCTCGCCAGTCGCCGGCGAGGCCGAGCCTCGCCAGATCTGGCGAGGGTCGGCCCCGCCGGCCGCTGGCGAGGCTCGGCCTCGCCGTTGCTGGGCGAGGCCGACCTCGCCAGGCGCCGGCGGGGCCGACCCTCGCCAGCGGCCGGCGGGGCCGACCTCGCCGGCCCCAGCCTCCGGCCGGTCGCCGCACCGGCGACTGGCCGGAGGAAACAAAAAAAAATAAAGGAAAGGAAAAATAAAAGAAAAGAAAAAAATAAAAAAATTCGAAAAAATAATATTAAAAAATTGGCCAAATAGTTGATTGGGTAGATTTGGGACAAAATCAAAAGTTGAGGGTTTTTTATGAGACAAAAAAAGTTTGGGATATAATTGGGATAAAGGCTGAAGTTGGGGGTTTTTAAGGGAATTAGGCCGTCAAAAATAGGATATTTTGGTGTATTTTTTCAATTATGTCTATAGTTATACCCTTAAACAAGCTCCTCTCACTCTCTTTTTTTTTTTTTCATTTAGGCACGTATTGAGCTAAGTTCATCTTACACTCCAAGGTAGAGAGTCACATTGAGATTAAAGATTTTCAAAATTGTATATCGGGAAGATATATCCCAAAAATCATCAAACGGTCAAATTCTTAAATTTGGCTACATAAAGCTTTTTTCTCAAGTTAAATGGATGAAAATCTTTGAATACTCGATTGATTTGAATTGAATTAGGTGTTGCACACTCTTAGACATGGCCCAACGAATGCATAATATATAATAATTCAAACTCATACTTTATATCCAAAAAAACAAATATTTTACAGTCTAATCAGATTTTTTTTTTAACGATTTAATTGGTCATATATACTCAAACTCGAGACGAAAAAAAAAAAAGGCAACCTGGTGCTAGTAGTTGGTGTAACTTGCTGAAATTCGTGGATCTGGAGGAACCAAAGGCTATACTGTACGAATTTATCTTTTCCTAGTGTATCTGTGAATCTATTCTTAGGATATGTTAAGGATATGCTTGCTGCGAAGATGGTAGAAACGAGATTATGTGCCACGGAGAGAAATTAAATAAGTTTGTGGGTCGGACCCCTCTCGTTCTAATTGGATCAAACTCAATTCCAACAGGACCTCTACTTATTTGCGATGACTAAGGCAATTGGCTTGCTGGATTCGCGCAAACGGTGAGAGTGTGTATTACCAAACTAATTGCGGAGGTCAAATCAACTTCAATATTCAACTTGATCTTTTGATTTCAGCAGCACACACATTTCTCAAATTGGAAATATAATCATATATTTTCAATGGGTCAATATTCTCCATAATTATAGAAAGGAAAATGCATGTGCAAATTGGCTAGCTAATTGGATTATCCAGTCTAATAATGCTGTGATAATCTTGTATTAGATGATAGACAGGCTACCAAGAGATTCAATTCATTTGTTGTTAGGGGATCGAATTGGATCGTGTTTTACTTAAGAGAGTAATATGTAGTATTCAAGCTCTGCTGCTACAACGCTCCACAGTGAAAAGTATTATTTCAATTTACTCGCTCCATAAATATTTGGGAGTCAAATGGCAGTCTCAAAGAAGAAAATTAAAATTTTAAACTCACTTTAGCCATTTTAGAATCTTACGAAAGAGGCAGGGTCTCCACCAGCAACCGTGCTTCCCATTCGCGCGACCTCTCATCTCTCTACAAATCCATCTCAAACAATCAATGTCTCTCTCTCTTCGGTTTCATTTTTGCTTCTTCCACTTCTGCGAAAATCTTTAGTCAAAGATCAACAAAAATCCCAGAAAAGAACCACCGTTTCTACAGCGAGATAGGAATCACCCGAAGTGGCAAAGCCTTCGTCGACTCAACAGATTAAGATGAGCCCTTTGCTTGGCCTAGTTTGGTGTGGCTCGATTGACTGATACTCATTCCCGCTCCCCTTTTCTTGCAGAAGCCACTCGTTTCTTTTTCCTTCCCCTTTCCCACCGTCGTCGATGGCTGCAAAGTCCCTCCAACGCCGCCGGGGAGGGGCCCTGGTTAAGCCCGCTTGCTGACGTAGGTGCCTCGTGGATGATGCCAATGAGTCGCAGGAGAGAGCCGGCGACAAGGCGAAAGAGGAGGCATGCGGCGATGACTTAGACCACTCCGCAAGCTTCGAGATCTTGTTCCCGGACGATTTCTTTGACTTCCAGAGCTCAGCTCTGAGTTTGTTCGACGAGTATGCAAGCTTCGGAGAGAGACAATCTTCAAGGACGACTTCCGGGATGTGTTCAAGAACCTGGGTGAGGATTTCGGGTTCAGGTTAGGATTCGGGCCGGGTACAGGTACGGGTCCCCCGGTTGGAACGTGGACGACCACTTCCATGACATCGCGGACTTGTTCGGAACGGACCCTCTATAAGCAATGTGAATTTTCTTTGTTCATGTGTTCTTCAAGTCGGGTACTGTGGTGTTGTTTAGGTTGTGTCAGTCACCGGCCGGCGACAGTTTTGAATCGGCGAAGTTTGTTTTGCCCTTGTTCTGGTGTCGAGTTGTTAAGTTTTCCGTCACGGTAATGGTGGCGGACGAGTTTGTGCTACATGTTCGCTGTTGAAATTATGTTCGTGTTGGAAACATGCCATGCGTGCGACGGAAGCATGCACAAATAAAGATGTTTTTTCAATATCATTTCGTGGACTTTCACTACAAAAAAACAAGGATTTAGCCACGGAAATTTGCGACGAATAATTTTTCGTTGCTAATTTGCAACGAACTTTGCGACGAAATTTTTTTCCGTCGCAAATTTGCGACGAAAAATTATTTGTCGCAAATTACCGACGAATTTTACGACGAAACAAAATTCGTGGCTAATTTGCGATGAAATTTGCCACGGAAAAAATTCGTGGCTAATTTACCACGGAATTAGCCACGAATTTTTTTTCATGGCTAATTTCCGACGGAATTAGCGACGAATTTTTTTTCGTGGCTAATTTGTGACGGAATTAGCCACGAATTTGTTTACATGGCTAATTTGCGACGGAATTTGCCACGAAAACAAATTCGTCGCGAATTTACTACGGAATTAGCCACGAAAAAAAATTCGTGGTGAATTTGCGACGGAATTAGCCACGAAAAAAATTCGTGGCTAATTTACGATGGAATTAGCCACCAAAAAATAATTCATGGCTAATTTGCGACGGAATTTGCCACGAAAAAAAAATTCGTGGCTAATATGCGATGGAATTTGCGACGGAAAATAATTCGTGGTTAATTTGCGACGAAATTAGCGACAAATTTTTTTCCGTTACTAATTTGCAAAGAAAAATACATTTTGTCGCTAATTTGCAACGAAATTTGTGATGAAAAATTCTTCGTAGCTAATTTGCAACAGAGTTAGCGATGGATTTGGCCGTTATTTAGAGCCTGAACTTTGGTGTCGAATTTATCGAAATTCCGGGACGAATTTAATTGGACGGTGTCGATATTATTGTGTCCAGCCGCGATATTACTCGGGATAGGTGAAAAGTGAATTTTTGACCGGGTGCTGATTTGGACTGATAAACCTGTCTCGCAGTGTGTTTTTATTAATACCATTTGGGCAAATCCTAAATTATTAATTTTTCGGGACCGTTAGATTGTTTTTTAATTCGAATCGTGGCCGTTGGATCGCAATTATTGCGATTTGACTTTTCCTCTCTCTCTCTCTCTCTCTCTCTCTACCCTTTTTCCACGCTGGTCCCCCCTCATGCGCCTGACACCACCTACCCCCATCATTTCCCCATTTCCCCTTTCTTCCTTTTCTTCCTTTTCTTTTTCTTTTTAATGTATGAACTACCACCAAATGAATTCGACCATTTGTGCGATGAACAATTTGCAGCATGGTTCAAAACATGTGTAAGTTGCATATAGACCAAAATCAAGTTATTAATATTTTATACATCATTTAAATATATATTATTGACTTTGCGTGTGTAATCTTAGGTTCACCGTAATCATGATCAAGTTGAAGAACAAGGATTGCTATATTATCTGTCATGGGGTCCATAGGCAAGCATACGAACTTGGCCAGCATATTTCATAAACGGGTATAATTTTCACACTCAAGCATATAGAATGGGAAAAGCTACAATGAATAGTGGTGTGTGTGTTCGGTCATCCAATTATGGTAGTTCAAAAGATGATTTTTATGGCTTATTGGATGAAATCATTGAGATAGAGTACTCCGGACCATTAATGCGGGTTGTATTATTTAAGTGCATGTGGTTCGACCCCGTCAAAGGAATGAAGGTGCATACGAAGTTTAATTTGGTTGAAATAAATCACAAGAAAAGATATAAGAAATATGAACCATTTGTGTTGGCACAACAAGCAATTCAAGTATATTATACATCATATCCTAGTTTGAAACGTGATAAAACTGATTGGTGGGCTGTATGTAAAACTAAAGCACAAAGAAAAATCGAAGAACACTGGAAGGATTTGGCATATCAACAAGAGGAAGTTTGTAACGCGGTTCAAACTGAGGAATATAACATTCCTACTCTACGAGATCCATGTAGATGTAACTGAAATTCGCGAATCAAATTTAGAAGGTGTTGCAGAATCAGATTTTGAGACAGAGGATGATGAGGACGATGAGGATGATGATGATGATGATGATGATGATGCTCAAGAAGAAGATCAATATGAAGACGAAGGTAAAGATGGAGATTTAGATTTTTGAGACATTTTACTAATTATGTCGTAATTATTATTATGACAAAAGTTTATTGTTGTCGTCATATATATTTATTATTGTTGTTGAATATTATTATTGCTATTACTGTTTATTTTTTTTGGTAACCTAGGGAACCCCCGCACGGCCGATAGCCGGGGAGTAAACCTTGGGGGCACCAATATTATTATTGCTATTACTGTTAATGTTATTGTCCGGACCAAAAAATGAATTATGCGGGTGTGGGATAAGTGTGGGATAGTACAAATGAAATTAGTGGCAAATGAGCCACGAATTTTTGCCACGAATTTTCAAAAAAGCCCGAAAATTTTTATTTTTATGAAATTCGTGGCTAAAATCGAAAAAAAAATGGATTTTTATGAAATTCGTGGAAAAAATCCGTGGCAAATTAGCCACGGATTTTAGCCACGAATTTCTCTAAAATCGAAAAAAAAAAAATTCGATTTTTATGAAATTCGTGGCTAAAATTCGTGGCTAAAATCTGTGGCAAATTAGCCATGGATTTTTGCCACGAATTTCTCTAAAATCGAATTTTTCGGGCTTATTTTTGGAAATTCGTGGCTAAAATCCGTGGCTAATTTGCCACGGATTTTAGCCACGAATTTCATAAAAATCGAATTTTTTTTTCGATTTTAGAGAAATTCGTGGCTAAAATCCGTGACAAATTAGCCACGGATTTTTGCCACGAATTTCCAAAAATAAGCCCGAAAAATTCGATTTTAGAGAAATTCGTGGCAAAAATCCGTGGCTAATTTGCCACGGATTTTAGCCACGAATTTCTCTAAAATCGAAAAAAAAATTCGATTTTTATGAAATTCGTGGCTAAAATTCGTGGCTAAAATCTGTGGCAAATTAGCCACGGATTTTTGCCACGAATTTCTCTAAAATCGAATTTTTCGGGCTTATTTTTGGAAATTCGTGGCTAAAATCCGTGGCTAATTTGCCACGGATTTTAGCCACGAATTTCATAAAAATCGAATTTTTTTTTTCGATTTTAGAGAAATTCGTGGCTAAAATCCGTGGCAAATTAGCCACGGATTTTAGCCACGAATTTCCAAAAATAAGCCCGAAAAATTCTATTTTAGAGCCACGGATTTTTGTCACGAATTTCATAAAAATCGAATTTTTTTTTCGATTTTAGAGAAATTCGTGGCTAAAATCCGTGGCAAATTAGCCACGGATTTTTGCCACGAATTTCCAAAAATAAGCCCGAAAAATTCGATTTTAGAGAAATTCGTGGCAAAAATCCGTGGCTAATTTGTCACGGATTTTAGCCACGGATTTTAGCCACGAATTTCTCTAAAATCAAAATTTTCGGGCTTATTTTTGAAAATTCGTGGCAAAAATCCGTGGCAAATTAGCCACGGATTTTTGCCACGAATTTCTCTAAAATCGAATTTTTCGGGTTTTTTTGGAAATTCGTGGCAAAAATCCGTGGCTAATTTGCCACGGATTTTAGCCACGAATTTCAAAAAATATTAGGGTTTGCCGCGAGAATTTTATATTTCGATTTGAATTTGCCGCGAGAAAATAAAAATTCGTGGCTAATTCCGTCGCAAATTACCCACGGATTAAAATTCGTGGCAAATTTCGTCGCAAATTACCCACGAATTTTTATTCGTGGATAATTTGCGACGGAATTAGCCACGAATTTGAATCTGTGGCTAATTTCAGCGGAAATTCACAAAACGGCGTCGTCTTCATGAGCCGATAGAAATTAGGGTTTTTCACTCGCTTCTCAAGATCAGACCAATCCAATCTCCGTCTTCTCTGTCTCTGTTGCAAGTCTTGGCGACCTTCGGCGTTCTTCGGTGCAAGCGATTGTTGGCGTTCTTCGGCGGCGGACGCTGGGAAGCGAGGACACCCAACGCGCGGTTTGCTTCTGTTGGGTTCTTCGGCAGCGTTGGGAAGCGAGGACACCCAACACCCACACTGTTCGGTCTGCTTCCGTTGGGAAGCCGAGAGGTACGTTTGGGTCTGCTTCTGTGCTTCTGCTTCTATGTTGGCTAGCTTCTGCTTCTCTGTTGGTGGGCGAAACAGAACCATTTTGGGTCTGCACACGAATTTGGGTCTGCTTCTGCTTCTGTGTTGGCTGGCTTCTGCTTCTGCTTCTGCTTCTATTTTTGCTTCTACTTTTTCTTCTGTGTTGGCTAGCTTCTGCTTCTTCTTTTGCTTCTGCTTCTGTGTTGGCTAGCTTCTGCTTCTGCTTCTGCTTCTGTGTTAGCTAGCTTCTGCTTCTCTGTTGGTGGGCGAAACAGTCTGTTTC
This sequence comes from Syzygium syzygioides, assembly GCA_031216285.1. Classification (NCBI taxonomy): domain Eukaryota; kingdom Viridiplantae; phylum Streptophyta; class Magnoliopsida; order Myrtales; family Myrtaceae; genus Syzygium; species Syzygium syzygioides. The sequence continues at coordinate 20,301,673 of CM062245.1, read as the reverse complement.
GCACACGAATTTGGATCTGTTCTGCTTCTGTGCTTCGGCTTCTGTTCTGCTTTTGTGTCGGGTCTGCTTCTGCGCGTCTGTGTTGGCTGGCTTCTGTGTTGGTCTGCTTTTGTCTGCTTCTGCTTCTGTGTTTCTGGCTTCTGCGCTTTTGTGTTTCTGCGCCTGTGTTCATGGGCGAAACAGAATGGTTCTGTTTGTGGGAGAAACAGAAATAGAACCATTATGTTTCGTGGGCGAAATAGAGTGGTTCTATTTCTGTTTCGCCCATGAATTTGATTCTGTTCGTGGGCGAAACAGACCCAATCTGTTTCGCCCACGAAACAGAGTCAAAATGTGGAAATTTGATTGGATTTAGGTTGAACTTTGGTTGGAATAAGTTGGAATTTGCTCAGATTTGGGTTGAAATTTAGTTGAAATTGATTTGAAATTTGGTCGGAATAAGGTGAAATGTGGTCGGAATGAGCTAAAATTTGGTCGGTCAAGTGGAAACGGTCCGCTGATAAAAAATCATCGCCTTTGGCCGTGACGCAAGTCATTTTTTGGTATTTCGGAGTCGTTTAGATGGGTTTTTTGGTGAAAAACGATTCTGCTGAATAGTGTTTTTCGTGATATTTGCGTTTTTTTTTTTCGTTTTGGAGTCATTTTATTATTATTTCATTAAACTATTTCCAAACCTTCTTTGAATTGAACCATCATTGGCATGCATCCCGTATACATTATGTTTTTATATTCATTTGTGTTAAGCAATTAAGAAGCAAGACTGGAATATGTGTTGAGCTTTTTTTCTTTATGCAAGGAATTTCCTTATCTTTTCACTTGTATTTCAGTCCAGTAAAGACAGAGTACTAAAAACGACCAAGTATTGATGCTTCACTGTAAAAGGTCTTGAGAGAAGCTCTTTCTGCCAGTGGTTTCAAGCAACTTGATCCTGATTTCAGCAGCACACGTGAAGAAACTCTTCGAGTAGTAATTATTTCTATGGCCACTACTTATTAATGTCATATTACATAAACATAACTGATAAACTTTACAATTGTACGTCTTCCTCTCGTGGTTATGTCTAAGGCATTACAGCAGCCAATCTGAAGTTTGCAGCAGGTAGTGAACTGAATTTATAGGTAAATCAATTCATATAGAGCACCAATGGGGTGCAAACTCAAGTGCAAAAAAAGCTCAAGAAACCTAAAAGGAGCCTAATGGCGAGACAAAGCATTTACAGTGTTGTCAATGCATTTTCAATCACATGCATGCCCCACTCTAACAAAAGTGTAAAACTTTGAGCCGATTTTCAATAATTGCAAAACTGAAGACGTAAGTCCTTCAAATATTTCTTGTAAAACTTTAAGATGGCTGGACAGGAGGAAATCAATCTCCCAAGTTATACTTTTAGCTAAAGCTTTGATGGGTTGCCTTGAGAAATCTACCTCCCAAGTTATCGTTCCATATTGAAACTATACTAGTCCACCACAAAGGCCTACTTGTTCCCAGCAACATTGACAAGGTTTGGAAACCGATCTTATAGTTTGCTACACTGTGTCGAGCCAAAAAGTGTATCCAATTCCCATTGCCACTTTAGTGCAGCTTGAAGAGAAAAATCACTCCAGTCCTCTCTAGTGCACCTCCAAACGCCAGTGTCGTGTTTTTGTTTTGGAGATTTAACCTGCTTTGAAGGCCAATTTTTGCAACTGGACATCTGTGACTAAGTCTGGATAAATAGCTGTGGACATTGTATTTTATAGCATTTGTCAGATCATCAACAAGTTTTGAAGTCAAGTTGGGACCTTTAGTTTTTTCTTGGATTGTAGTGTCAGCTAACATAGATCTCATGTATGGAAATTTTCATAGGTTTGAAGGAGAATTAAGTACTGATGCGGTGACCGATTGGTTTGCAACAACTATACTCAGTTTACCTCGCATTCGATACTACTCTAAGGAATCACTTGTAAGTTACATATTCCTTACCAGCTCTTATGCTAACTGTAGGAATAGAAGATAAATTTTTATTGCATCTTCATTTATCATCACGGTTGTTATGCCATAGCATTTGCAGTGTAAAGCACTGTTGAAAAAGTTGGACAGGCACTTGGCCAGATTGTTTTGATAGGAACAGCCAAATTTATATATTGATGATCCTTGCTGATGATGATCCTTGCTAATCAAATGCTACTGATGATCCTTGCTGTTGCTGATTAGGAGTTTGATATTCTGAAAAAATTTCGTGATGTTTGTTGTTGAATAGATGTGAAAAAATTAACAGGGGTTAGGAGTTTGATACTGTGATGTTTGCGCTGCAGATGGCCAAGACTTCGATTCTTGGACAACACTATCGACAACGTGCCAGAACTCTTCTTGGAAAGATGAACAGTTTGCGAACTGACTAATTTAGAACTTTGTTTCATTTCTTTCTTTTTGGGATTTGTTCTTGTTAATTTAGAACTCTTCTTAGCAAGATGAACAGGATTTGTCTTGACTGTGATTTTCTATCAATGTTGATTAGATTTCAAATTGAATTCGTCCGTAAACAACATTCGTCGCTAAATTATTCATTAAATTTCGTCGCCAAACTCGTTTTCGAATAATGTCCGTTGCAAAAGTCAAAATTTTTTTGTGCAAAAATACTGACCCAAAAAAAAAATTGCAAATTAGCCACGAATTTTGCCACGAAATGTTTTTGTGGGAAATTAGCCACGAATAACTTCGTCGCAAATAATTGAAAAAAAAATTTACGCGAATTAGCCACGAACTTTGCCACGAAAAATTTTCGTCGCAAATTAGCCACGAATTTTGCACGAAATTCGTGGAAATTAGCGACGGAAATTTGCCACGAATAATTTTCGTGGCAAATTAGCGACGGAATTTGCCACGAATATTAGCGACGGAAATTTTCCACGAATAATGTTCGTGACAAATTAGCGACGGAAATTTGCCACCAATAATTTTCGTGGCAAATTAGCCACGAATTTTCCCACGAATATTATTCGTGGCAAATTAGCCATGAATTTTGCCACGAATTATTAGCGACGAATTTTGCGACGAATTTTTTTCGTTGCAAATTAGCCACGAATTTTGCCACGAAAAATTAGCGACGAATTTTGCGACGACTTTTTTCCGTGGCAAATTAGCCACGAAAATTGAAATTTTCCGTGGCAAAATTTTGCGACGGTCTATTAGCAACGGATTTTTTTCCGTCGCTAATTTCGTCGCAAATTCATTTTGCCACGAATTTTTCCGAATTTTTCGTGGCAAAATTCGTGGCAAAACCCGGCTTTTTTTGTAGTGTTTTAAATCGAGGACGTATGTGGACGTATTCGTCTCGCAATCGAATGGTTTTTTGCACCCAAGGTTCTTGTTGACATTTGACAAAATCGGCAATTCGTTTGTCGTCCCAGAATGCACAAAAAAGAGCATACATAGCTGGATGGTCATAACGTCGCCTTCCTCCGTCGAAAATAACTTCCTAATTAATTTAGCGTAACACCTTACACGGCATGGAAGTCGTGAAACGAATGAAATTATTTAGTGGACTCGAATCAAATCGCTACTCTGTTGATTTAGTGGCACGAATATGATCTAGACAGGGTTATTGGGATAAGTTCGAGTTCAAGAGATAGACTCGAGTGAATATTTTTAAAAAGCGTTTTAACTTGAGAAAACCATGTTTTTAGCTTTAAAAAAAAGTAAAAACAATAGTACCAATATCATTCTTCAAGCTTTAAAACTGGAAACAGTTTCCTTGTTCCATCTATAAACAATTTCCAATCGGACCTATTCCCTAGCATGTTCACAGAAATTCCGCAAGGGCCAAAACAGGCCCTTATGCTCCGTCGAATATATGTCTAAGGACGAAAAAAATAATCAACAGAACCCAAAAGTCTCCATGTCCTTACTATGGCTTATTTCTCAGAAATCTCAAAATTCTATTGCTAATATAAAGAGAATAAACCAGTCAAGACCTTATGAAAAATTCATACGGTAGAAGCAATTTGTACCTGGAACCCACAAGTACACAACCGATTTTGGCAATTCGTGTATGCCATGTCTGACATAGAGACGAACAAAGTCATCAGTAATTGCAGCATGCAGGACCAAGCTAGACGATGCGAAACACGGTATAAATTAAATATCCATATACCTGATGTCATCTAATATTTTCAGAAACTTTTCAGTTCCATCTTCAATGGGAGGCAATCCTGGATATCCTTGAGGACGATTGGCGGCCTCACCTAGGTGTGGCCGTCGATCTCGCCGTCGCCTAGTCGACCAGCGGCCACGGCGAGGCCGGTCGGCCTCGCCCCATGGCCGGCAAGGCTACTCGGCCTCACTAGCGTCACTCGGTCGCCGGATCGGCGACCAGAGAAAAAATAAGCAGAAATTAAAAATTAAAAAAATTCAGAAAAAATAAAAAAAAAATTATGAAAAAATAAATGTTAAGTAATTTTACTTTTATTTAGGTATGTGTCCAATTAAAGGTCTCGTAATCCAAGCGAACGTTGCAATTCTCATCAAATTAACCACTTTCTGCTATCAAGATTTCAGTCAAATATTTGGGTAAGTCTTCTTTGCATAGTAATTTTTTCAATTTCAAAGTAATTTTTGCATGAAAAACAAAATTTTAATTTTCATAATTTTATGGTTTTAATTAAGAATAGTAGATATGATATTTTAAATATTTTATGAGATTTTTTTATTTTAATACAGATACAATACAAAGAAATAGGGCTTGGATGTATAATAAGAACTTACCTGGACGTCAAGGATTGATCGATGAGTTTCGTACTAGGTTGGAATTATTTTTAGACTTTACTAATAGTAAATATGAGTTCATGGTTCTTACCAAAAAAAAATATGAGTTCATGGATGGAAATAAGTTAAGGTGTCCGTGTAAAAAGTGCAGTAATGATAAATTTAAATGTGTATGATAAAGTTAGAGAATATCTTTGTAGATTTGGGTTTATTCCGAATTATTATAATTGGACTTGCCATGGTGAGCTATTTATATTTGATGAAGGATATCGAAGAAATGGCCAATTTTTAGTTGGGGAATAATGAAGCTATTATGACCAATTGAACCCATACGAGAGGATGGTGATTGATGTATCTGGTCAGAATTTTGTTTCAGAATCGAACCATGCAAGTACTAGTTTTACTCATACACTTGAACAAGTGGGTATTAGTCATGCATCACAATTGGAAAAGATAGGAGTAACGGATTTTGATGAGAATCTGTGTAATGGAGCTTTTTCATCTAATCAGTTCAGGCAAGTGTTGAAAGCAGTAGATGAACCTTTACAAGTAGGTTGTGAAAACCACACTAAGTTATCAGTGATAGCAAAACTATTAAATATCAAGGCAAAGCTTAATTGTCTGCGGATTGCTTCAACTCTTTTGTTGAAGTAATGAGGGAAGCAATGCCTCGTGATAACATCATACCAAGTGATTTTTACGATATAAAAAAGTTAATGGATAACTTAGGTCTTCCAGTTGTAAGGATTGATGTATGTAGTAGGGATTGTATGTTATATTGGAGATATAAAGAAAATGCAGAATCTTGCAAATTCTGTAACCAACCTAGATACAAGATTAATAGGAGGCAATGTCAATCAGAAACGTAGCCCGTGCAAGCAAATGTTTTATCTGCCCTTAATCCCCAGATAGCAAAGGCTTCATGCATCTCAAGCCACTGCTGAACACATGACTTGGTATGCATATCATGAAACAGAAGATGGTCTAATGTGTCATCTTTCAGATGTAGAGGCATGAAAATATTTTGATAGAATATACCCTTAGTTTGCAATATAGCCTCGAAACATCAGGTTAGGTCTTTGTGCTGATGGATTTGCCGCATTTGGGAAATCAGGAAAAAATTATTCATGTTGGCAAATTATCTTAACGTCGTACAATCTTCTACATGGTATGTGTATGAAGACACCTTATATGTTTTTGACATTGATCGTGACTGGCCCGCAAAATCTGAAAAAGTTAATAGATGTTTATATGCAACCATTGATTGAAGAGTTACAACGACTATGGGAGGAAGGTGTCCTTACATATGATGTTTCTACCGATGAAATATTTATAATGAAGGCTGCTCTTCTTTAGATGATAAATGACTTTCCAGCTTACGGAATGTTATCTGGATGGAGTACAGCTGGGATCTTAGGATGTTTGATATGTTTGGAGAGATCAAAGTAATTTAGATTAAAACATGGAAAAAAGCCCAGCTATTTTAATTGGCACGGACAATTTTTACCGATAAATCATACATTCAGAAGGAATAAAAATGAATTCATCAAGAATAGGACTGAAAGAACATGTCCACCATTGAGATTGACCGACGATCGAAATTGGGAGCAGGTGCAAGACTTTTCAACTGTTGTTCAGAGCTTTCATGGCACGACTTTTGCGTACGAAAGTACACATAAGTGGATAAAATGCAGTATATTTTGGGATCTACCATATTGGAAGGCCTATCTTATTCATCATAATCTTGACGTCATGCACATAGGAAAAAATATTTTCGACAATGTCATAAATACTGTAATGGATATCGTTCGAAAAATAAAAGACAACTTAAACGCAAGAAAAGATATAAAAGATATTTGTAATCGACTAACACTAGATGTGGATGTAAGCAGCAGGGGACAAAAGCCAAAAGCAGTTTATACATTGGATAAGGAGCAGAGGCAAATTGTTTGTCAATGATTGAAATTTGTGCGGTTTCCTGATGGATATGCTTCAAACCTTGGGAAATATGTTGATTTGAATGAATACAAGTTAACAGGTTTGAAGAGTTATGATTGTCACATATTGATGGAAAGACTAATTCCAATAGCTTTCAAGGAAGTTCTACTGAATTTTATATGGGGCGTTATTACAGAGTTAAGCAATTTTTTGGATGATATTTGCTTGACCGTGTTAAAAACATCGCATATAGAGAAACTAGAGAAAGATATTCCAATTTTTCTTTACAACTTAGAAAGATTATTTCCTCCATCGTTTTTTTGATTCGATGGAGCATCTCTTTGTTCACTTGCCTTATGAGGCCAAAGTTGCAGGTCCTGTCCAATTTCGATTGATGTATCCATTTGAGAGGTAATTTTTTTAAAAAAATAAAGTTCAAATTACTTTATTATATATTATATTTCGATAAACTTCTTTCTATTGCAACTAAATTCTTATACCATTTGAAGAAAAAAGTGAAGAATGAGGCAGGTGTTGAAGCTTTAATTTGTAATGTATATATTATGGAAGAAGTGACAATATTTGCATCATACTATTTTGAGCCGCACGTGCAGTGTAAGAGGCGGAGAGCAAGCAGAAATGATGAGGGTCCCATTGATCCCAATTGCAAAGCATTTTCTATTTTTAATTATCTGGGTCGACCAAGTAGTGCATGTCAGTTTTGTTACTTAACAGGCGAAAAATTGCATGCAGCTCATACATATATTTTACTGAATTGCCCAGAAGTCGAGCCATACTTCGAGTAAGTGTAAATTTACAAATATATGTATTGTATGTCAAACATTTGCTAATATATAAATGGTATTTATTACTAGGATTTTCCAAACTTCAATGTATGGACTACCACCAAATGAGTTTGACCGTTTGTGCAATGAACAATTTGAAGTATGGTTCAAAACATATGTAAGTTGCTTATGGACCAAAACCAAGTTATTAAAATTTTATACATCATTCATTAAAATATATATTATTGACTTTGTGTGTGTAACTTAGGTTCACAGTAATCATGATGAACTTGAAGAGCAGTGATTATTATATCATCTATCATGGAATCTACAGTTAAAAGTGTGAAGTTGGCCAGCATATTTAATAAATGAATATAATTTTCACACTCAAGAATATAGAATGGAAAAAGCCACAATGAATAGTAGTGTGTTTGCTCAATTATCCAATGGTAGTAGTTCAAAAGATGATTTTTATGACTTGTTGGATGAAATCATAGAGATAGAATACCCTGGACCATTAATGATGCGGGTTGTATTATTTAAGTATAAGTGGTTCGATCCCATCAAAGGAATGAAGGTGCATACGAAGTTTAATTTGGTTGAAATAAATCATAAGAAAATATATATGAAATATGAACCACTTGTCTTGGCACAACAAGCAATTCAAGTATGTTATGCATCATATCCTAGTTTGAAACGTGACAAAACTGATTGGTGGGCTGTATGTAAAATCAAAGCACGGAGAAAAATTGAGGAACACTAGAAAGATAGAGCCTATCAATAAGAGGAAGTTTGTAACACGGTTGAAATTGAGGAATATAACATTCCAACTTTACGAGATCCATGTGGAGCAATGATAGATATGAATCCAACTGGAATTTGCGAATTAAATGTACAAGATTGTTCAGAATTTGATTTTGAGATAGATGATGAAGATAAAGATCAAGATCAAGATCAAGATGAGGACGAAGATAAAGACGAAGACGAAAACGAAAACGAAGACGAAAATGAAGATTAAAATTTTTGTGATAAAACACTAATAATATGTAATTATTATTGTGACAAGTATTATTTTGGCTGTCATAGTTATTATTATTGTTCTTGTTATTATTATTATTATTATTATCATTATTGTTGTTGTTATTATTGATGTTGTCGATTATTCTTATTAATTTAATTGATCGTCGGAAAATTTGTCGCTAAACGACGACAAGTCAAATATTATTTGTACAATGACATTTGCAATATTCTATTTTCCATTGGATTTGGATCGTTGCTAATTTCGTCGCTCATTTTATGACAACAACTTATTCGTAGCTACTGTTGATCGAACAATTAGCGACAGAAGTGAAATTCACGGCAATTTTCCGAATCTGTGACGGATTCAAAAATATCCTTTATTTTTGGAATCCGAAATAAATCCATCACAAATTGGGATAGGAAAAAAATTCCCTCCCAAATTTGCAACAGAAAAAAAATGTCCTAAATTTGCGACGGTTTTTTTATCCGTCACAAATTTGTGACATACAAAAAAAGTCTGGCACAAATTTGCAACAGACAAAAAATCTGTAGCAAATTTGCGATGAACAAAAAAAGTTCGTCGCAAATTTGCAACGGACAACTCTCTCTCTCCCCCTACACGCGCACGTGCCCCCGTCAGCCTTTTTCTTCATTTCATACTTTTTCTTCTTTTTCTTTTTGTTTTCCTCTTTCTCTTCTTCTTCTTCCTCCCGTTGTCTTCGCCGAGTGCCCTAGACAGCCATCGTAATCGTCGCCTGCCTGCCCAGCAGCTCGCAGACACCATCACCGTTACTTCCGTCGTCGTCATCGCCTGCTCGCACTTAGGGTCGCCGCTTACCTGGCAGAGCTCATTGCTACCCAGCTCGATCGTGCGCCTCGCTCGCCTACCTCATAGCCGCCGAACAGCCGACTCAAGGAGTCACTGCCCAACCTCGCTGAGCTCGCCGCCGCCGCCCAGTAACCGCCCAACACCATCGCCGCCAGCCTCGCCTGAGCACTTGCCATCGCCGTCACTGTCGCCATCGCTGCCCAGCCGCTGCCCGACGTCGCCTAACGCCGTTGTTGCCGTCATCGCTGCTTGGCTATTGCTTGAGGCAGTCGCTGTCGCCCAGTCGTCGCTACCCAGCCACAGCCCGATGTCGTTGCCGCCCAGCCCCTACTCGACACCGTCGCCCCCCAGCTCCACCGTTGTTCCCCTGGCCGTGGCTGAGCGCTGTGACATCCTGAAAATTGGTCCATTTGGGACTTGCAAAATACTGAATTTTATGAATATACTCGTAGTTAATTCTCGCCTGAAACTGATCATTTCTGGGATACTAACCATTGGGGAAACGGTAATTAGGGATTTAAATTCGTACGACTAAGAGAAAATTTGATTGTGAATTGACTTTCGACAATAAAATTGCCGACGTGACATTTTGAACCATTGTTGGCTAATCCAAGGATAGTCAGGGGTCAGTTCGCCACTGTCATAGTAGTGAAACACGGATGATTCCGTCTGACCATGAAATGAATTGACGAATGATCCTGAACCTATGCCGAATGATCGTACCCCTTGGATCTAGTGATTGATCCTCACGATTTAAATAACAATCAAAGTCGTCGCGAATCGAATGAGCTTGCACATGACATAAATTATTATCAATCACGGGTTGAACATGCAAATTTTCCCAAAAAGCCGTCCGTTAGTCTGAGAAACGCTCAAGTTGCGTTTAATAAAATTTAATTAGTTAATTGAGCCCAAATTGGATATCGGAAAAATTTGGAAGTCACAACGGAACGTTAGGACGGCGTTGCAGCTGGAATGTGAAATCTTGGATTGTCCCGAATCCTTCAAAAAAATTCGATTTCAATGAGAAATGGAGAAAGTGACCATTTTACCCCTAAAAATTTATAAAGGGCAAGTTATATGAAGGAGGGGCATTTTGGTCATTTTGCCCTAAATTTTTTATTGGACATTTTTACTCTTGAAATTTTATGAAATTCCCAAATTGCCCTTGGATATTTTTGGGTAATATTCGATCTCGGCCGTCGTTTTCAAGATAAGATCGAATCTGGGCCATTGATTAAAAAGATTAGACAAGGGCAAGATGGTCATTTGCCATTTTGGTCAAATTTCACTATTTAGTCCAAAAACCTTCTCTCTCTCCTCACTCTCTCTCTCTCTCCATCTCACTTGGCCCACTCTCTCTCCTCTCCTCCCGACCACCCCCTTCCCTCGCCAGCGCCGCCGCTCACTGCTCGCCGTACCGCCGTCCCACGCCGCCATTCCGCACCGCCACCACCGTCCCATGCCGTCCGTCTCTCTCTCCCCCTCTCTTCCCCGTGTGGCCATGAGCCACGGTCGAGAAGACCAAGGAGCTCATCGCCGTCGCATGCCGAGCCGCGCCGCGCCACCGTTGAGCCGCGCCGCCATCCCCGCCAATCGCCGCTGCTTTTTTCTCTATCCGAGATAGTTTAAAGCTTGGTAAGTTGTGCTCTAAACCTTAGTTAGGACGTCGAGTATCGACGGACAATTTACGGGTGAAATCGGATTTATTAGGGTGCGGAATCGTACGATTTAGGAACGGAATCGATTAGCGGGCCTAGGATTGAATTCGGGAAGTTTTGATGGAAATTTTGAGGACGGAAGTGGGCTGTGGATGGCTGATTAGTGGGCTGTGATGCTCGGTTTGGTTCGTAAATTGGACATTTAGAATCGGTGATTAATTATGGAAAAATGTTGTGAACGGCCAAAATTGATTTGCCGTCGTTTGGTTGGAGAAAATTGGTAATTTTTGTGTTCAATGTGTGTTTGAACTATGACTAAGTTGTGGTGGTGAAATTGGGTTCATGATTGTGCAATTGATTGATTGAAATATGCCTATTGTGTGCACGCTTGGGCCAAATTGAATTAATTGTTAAATTGGCCATGTCGAATGCTTAGTAAGCACAAAAAATGCATGTGAATTGTTGCGTGCACGGGCCACGTGTAACTGGCCAATTGAGTGGCAAGTGATTGTTGAGCATGTGAATGAACGAGAAGTTGTGCATGGTATGGCATGTGCGATCGTGGGAACTATGCCATCCTAAGCGTGTACTTCAATGCGGGACGATGCCCGGTATTATTGAAAGACTGCCAACCCGAGGCATGTACTTCAACATGGGTTGTGTAGTAGGTGGTAGATATTGAGCCTGAGGCATGTACTGTAACACAAGCGAGAAACATGGCTTGAGGCGTGTACTGTAACGCGGGCCCCGGAGTATTGTAATAATTGGTCGCAATGAATCTGAGGCGTGTACTGTAACACGGGTCACTGGGGAGTGGTGTGGAAAGGAATGTGATGAGGCAAGCGAAAATGCGTGAAACATGATGTAAGCATGCATATGATTGCATATGATGTGACTATGATTAACGTGCAGGTTGCACGCAGGATAGGCCCATGTAACAATAATTGATGTGTCTACTTTGGGCTGATTGTGTGTGATTGTATTTTGTAATTGTCTGAAGGTACGTGATAGCCTAGGTAGGGTTTAGGGGTGTACTTACTGAGATATAATCTCGTGGTTATTTCAACCAAACATTTCAGAACCGCGCCAGGAACAATGAATCGCCCACCGCCGCCGCCTGAGTGTTTTGGAGTACCAATACACACCGAACAGGAGATTACAAAGTTTCCCATGGTAGATAATATGACCTGGATTAAGTACACTACCACGGTTTTTGTAGACGTAGGATTACCCTTATGGGAGCCCCATGTATATACTATATGGTTCTTTAGGAACAGAGTAAATGAGTTCAATCCCATTCAAGGATTTGACATTCCTTTTGATTTAGTTAGGGACTGGGACCTTACTGTTGTACCCCCTCCCGACGGTGAATTGACTAGTGCGAAAACTAGTATGGCTCAGTCTGGATTGCATCCAGCACCGGCAGCACAAGGATCTTCAAGGGGGCTGAACACGAGCCGGAGCCGGAAGGGTCATTAGCGGGAGACGACCCAATGGACATAGACCTTGAGCCAATTCCCGAGGAAGAACTAGAGGAGGTAGAGCCCGAGGCGAAACTCGAGAATGAGCCTACTGAGTCTACAAAGCCCGAGGAGGAGTCGGAGTATATACACCCGTATGAGCAGTGGATGGATCCTAATTTCGTGCCCGAGGACGATTTCTTTGAGTAGCCGGCTGAGGAGAATCAGGATGAAGTTCCAGCTGAATTTGGTGATAAAAACCACCCGATCGACATTGAGGTAAAGCTGGAGTCCTCGGAGGAGTAGACAGTTCAAGGGAGGTCGGATTCAGACGACAAGGAGTCAAGCTCAGAGTGGATGCTGAGCAAAGGGCGTAGGGGCTAGAGTTAGGGGTCGATAGTAGGTTTTTTAGGGGCATCAATTTTGGCGATAGAATATCAAGGTCATCGATCTTTTTGATATTGATGGTTATAGTATGGTGTGTATATGTAAATCGGCAGTTCGTAATTTAGTGTGTTTTTATAGTTGGTGGTTTGTAAATTGTGAATATTGTATGAATTGATGGTTTAGAAATGAATATGTATATTCTCCCTATTTTCCCTAGTTTCAATTGTCCGGGTATTTGTGGTTTCCACTGATCGTTTTAATTCTCTGATAATTATAAGTGAGGTTGGCGATACCTGGGACGTCGCACTAATTGACCAGTAGTGGGATGTCGCGGGCTCGACGGGGGTTTGAGGCGTGACATCCCCGTTTAAATTGGTATCAGAGCAAAGTTAGCTCGATCTAAACTGGTCGAAGTTGAAGCGATAAGGAGAATAGACTTGAAACCCTGGGGTAATAAATTAAGGAGGCTTTAGTGAGTTATAGGGCGGAATAAGCTACACGTGCCTTCAGATTGTTTGTGGTGATTGATTAAGTGAGTTGTTTGTTGTGATGACTGAATGCAAGTGCGTTTGGACCTGAGGTAAGTGTTCAGACCCTAGTGATAGGGGCCTTGCGTTTGTAGTAATGGATTACCTGTTGAGTGAATTCTTGCATTAAATTCACTGCCTAGGGCTAAACTGATCTAGTTGGCCTAGGTTACTAATTCGTGAGTGGAATTATAACAGGTAGGAGAGTGATAGAAAGCTGATAGAATGAGCAGTGAAGGAAGAGGCGTAGGCAGAGTCCCAAGAAGGGGTGCAGGAAGAGGAATAAGAGGTGGAGGTCGTGCTCGAGCTAGAGCTGTAGAAGACTTCGAAATTGGTGTTAGAGCAATAGATAATCTTGGAGTTGGTGCTGGAGCTGCAGTGAACCCCCGAGTTGATGTTAGACTTGCAGAGGACCCTAGAATGGAAGCAGTCATGAGAACCCTAGAGCAGATTGATAATATAATAGGATAGCAGACTTAGGAGCGAGCTGCTATGATTGCCTAGGCTGCCAAGGCCGCTGTGGCTGCCGCTGATAATAATAATGGGAATCAAGGGCAGGGGCAAATGAATGTGAATAGGCCAATACACCAACTGGTCGAACAATTTATGAAGCTAAAATCGACTAAATTTTCTGGGAAAGGTGACCCGGAGGCTGCACCTCGATGGGTAGAGGAACTTGAGAAAGCCTTTGAGGTGCTAGAGTATACCGATAATGAGAAAGTAACTCTGGCGATATACCAATTGCAGGATAATACGAATGATTGGTTGTCACGCCCCGTACCCCACGAAGCATGAACATCCGCGTATAGGTCGAAATGAGATGCGACGCTCCCAGGTTACGTCACCCGAAAACCCAAATCAGAGAAAACACGCCACATGCGGAAACGACGTATATATAATAACATATACTTTCATAATTAACACAAGCCAACCGATTTTAAATGATTAAAAATAACATATACTTTCATTTAAAAACACTTATATACAATATCCATTAAAACCAGAGATACAACAAAATGGCCACTAAAACAAAAAGGATCGGTAGCCTAGGGAGATCGGGCTGTCTAGTAGAGGCTACAGTCAAAAAGGGTTTGGCCTCTACTCCTAAAACTGAGGTCTGCCCTAGGGTAACCAGTCGGGGTCAGATCCAGACGTCTCGAAAGAACCCTCGAACTACTCTGGCTTCTCCTCTGAACTCATAGCCTCAAACTCTATCTCGGGCTCGGGGTCCTGCTCCTCGGCCTCAGAATTCATGGCTGGGGATCTGAAATGTTTCGGTTTTACCACAACCGTGAGAAATCTCAGCAAGTATAAACCACTAATCCTAAACTAGACTAATGTGCACCTTCAGAAGGGTAAATCAAATACATCAATCAATAAACCAGTATGTCATTAAAAACTTTCCTCGGCACACAGCCCAATTCACTATCTCAACCATGCAGGTTAGGCATTTGACACTAACGCAATCAACGTGCAATTAAACCGACCCGAAGGCCCAAGTTGAATACAACGACCCGTAGGCCCGACCTGAAGGCCACAATTTGATATAACGACCCGTAGGTCCGACCCGAAGGCCACAGCTTAATATAACGACCCGTAAGCCCGACCCGAAGGCCACAGTTTGATATAACGACACGTAGGCCCGACCTGAAGGCACAGTTTGATATAAAGACCCATAGACCTGTTGACACCTAATTTTTAGCCGATGCGTTATTAAAAATAAAATTCGAGATTACGGTTTCCGATCGCGACGGAGCCTGTTTCTCGAGAAAAAAAATGTCGTTTTTTAATTCTGTCTGTTGGTTTAGCTTTTATAAGCGATTTTCTATTCATTTCATACAAAAAACCTGAAAGTCAAATGATTGACTTTGGCGTTGATTTTTTAGTCAACCCTTTGACCAAAAGTCAACCCCAGGTCAAATTGGGGCTTTTCGCATAAAAAGATTCCTTTCAAGTCCAATTTCACTTTAGAAGTTGAAATTTTAGAAAAATTCAAAGATTTGATCACAAAATCAAGCTCCTAGTGAAAAGTCAACTAGGGTTTGACTTTTGGTCAAACCTTTGACCAAAAAATTGAAAAAAATTCAAAAATTCAAAAATCATCCTATTTTACATTCAATTTGCCTTTGGCATTAGAAATTTTGCAAAAATCGATTTAGAATCAACTTTTCGCCAAATTGCGGAAATTGATTCAAATCGGCCAAAAATGAAATTACTTCATTTCTAGTCGTTTTTTAGATTAGTTTTCTTCATGACATTTGATCTAGAGGTCATTTTATATCCAATTCTTGAATCAATTTTGTGATTCCAAGCCAAACACAAAAACCCCCAATTTTAGCCCTAATCAGTGATTTTGATCGATTCTTCATGACGTGCGCAATTAAGGCACGAATGAGCCTAATTTCTTATATGAAATCCAAATTCAAAATCAATTTTGGAAAAGTCACATGAATTTGGGTCAATTTGATCAATTTAGTGATCCAATGATTAGGAAGTCTAAGAGTAATTGGTCTAATTAGTGCAATTCAACTTGACCCACTCTAGACTAATATTCAATTTGATGAATTGGGACTCAATTTGGTTAATTAGACTTCAATTAAACTTGTTAGTCTAGCTCGGTCATGCAATTACCCAAATTCAGAGCTAATTGACTCAAATTGGTTTAATTCAAATTGAACTAATCCGATCGGACTAGTCATTTTCCGATCGAAAATTTTGATGATCGATAATCCGGTCGGATCAACCAAGATCAATCACATCCTCTTGAGTGCAAAAATGACAAAAATGCCCTTAATCAAAAATGACAAAAATGCCCTTTTTCAAAGATTAAACAAATTAATTAGGGGATTAGCAAATCAATCATGGCCATTCATTTAGAATTGATCATGTCCATACATGATGCCATGTCATTAATCTTTAGCCCTTAAAAAAGATTTTTAATCATTAAAAAATGCATTTTGGGGCTATTGGATTAATATAAGGGTTAATTTTCAAAATTAAAAGGGGTATATAGTGTTTTTTTTTTTTTTTGGTAAGGTAAATTGTATAACTAATCATAAAGCCAATTACAACCTAAGCTCAATCCAGCACCTGACCATATTAGGACACAGAGATGTCCAGACAGGGTCAATAGCGGACCAGCAGGAACAGGAAAACCAACAACCAACTAGGTACAAGCAAACATAGCCCAAACAAAAGGGTATATAGTGTTTTTCCCTCCAAAAATGAGGGGGGGTTCATTTCAGATCTGGTTTTCTCTCTCCTCTCTCTCTCTCTCTCTCTCTCTCCCTCTCTCTCCCTCTCACGTTCATCCCTCTCTTCCCCTCTCACGTTCATCTCTCTCTCTAAAGCTCTCTCTCACGGCAGCAGCTTTTTCGGCACTTGCCGGCTGATTTCCGGCGAGCTCCTCCACCGGCGTCCCCCACGGTGGCCTAAGGCCCGTCGCAACAGCAGCCGCCTTCGCTGGTGGCCGGAGCACCCCCCTCCGGCAAGTTCTTATTCTCGGCAGCATCACCGGCATTACCGCCGGTGATGTGATCAGCTACTACAACCGGCTGATCCGGCCTTCCGGCGACCTCCTCCGGCGATTCCAAGCAACCGACTATCATTCTCGGTGTCCTCAAGTCGCTATGGTGTCCGGCCTCGCATCAAATGGCCACCGGATCCCATTTTAAACTTGATTTTCGCTGATTAGTCCATTTGTGAGAAAACGAACTCATTCTCACATCATTTTGTGTAATCCATTGTCGTAGGTTGGCCGAGCTTTTCGAGATTTCTCCGTGTCATTCCAGATCAGAATACGGAGGCCGGATCGCTCGCTTGAGCATTGGATCACCGTGAGACAAGGTAAGAACGCTTAAACGCAACTCTGCAAATTCGTGTCCAGAAAAACCTGATTGCTTGAGATGCTGATTCGAGTTCGTTAACATCGAAATCTAATGAAATGATGAACTAGAGAGTCGTAGAACTCGTCTTAAGCTTCGATTTGGTATATCATATGCCTCGATCGGACTTCATTTGCTATGTCAAAACACTGTTAGACGTTAGGATCAGAATCTGTAATTGTCTGTTTAAGTCTGTTCTGATGCATTCCTAACTGACGTTGTGCTGTTCGATGAATTTTATGATTTTCTACGATCATTTTCTGAAAAAACTTCCCTCATGAAAGTTGTAAAACACATCTTGATCTATTCACTGTAAAATTTTCATAAAATTCTGAGCATATTAGCCTAGTACGATTTGCCACGTCATCTGCACATAATCTGGTGACATGCTGGTTTCAGTTCGACCTTCATGTGTTCTTCGGTCTTCATAAATTCGTGCGTTCGAGATATAAAAAAATTTTCTTCACGAAAGTTCTTCCTGAGATCGAGATCTTTCTATTGATACTAAGTTCATCAAAATCAAAGATCATTTGAATTTTCAAAAGGAATTCTCATGATTTGATTAGTTCTATGTCCAGATCTTATTTTTGTTCCTTTGGAGTTCACAAAGTGTTTCTCCGAATTTGATGAAGTTAGAGCCCTTTTTTGCAAAAATTCAAAACTTCAAAGTTGTTCATTGGGGTCTCAATATACTAACTGGAGATTTTGAGGACCTAATAGCAATTTTTGAAGGACTAATTTGCATAAAATCTCATGAAAGGTCTTTTCAGGTTAAAATTCCATTTGCAATTGAGTCCCTCGCGAAAATTGAATTTTATAAAAATTTGGAGGGCTTTTTAGCAAAAACTTAAAACATGAAAGTTGTTGCACATGGAGAATCCTAACTGCACAAAAATTTTCGCGCTGTTTTGATAAGGTTTGTTATTTTTCCCGCCATTATTTTGAAATTCATAACTGAACCAAGTCCAGCCTGTCACTGAGATTTAATTCGATATTTTCAGGAAAATTGGCTAGGATTTAGGAAAAATGGTCTTCTTGACTTTTGATCCTCATGTCATAAGCTTTCTAATGACACCTAAATCACTTCATTCGGACGTCATTAGGATAGTTAACCATACTTGAACAGATTCAATCCGAATTAGGTATTAATTGAATAAGTGGTTTTTTTTTATAAAGCCCATTTCTCATTATTGGATTGATTTCGAAACAAGGCCCATGTGCTTGAATGCATGTTCATTTTATTATAATGCATGTGTTTGTTAGATGAATGTTAGGCCCGGTGCATGTTCGGCGGGTAGCCCATTCAAGGTCATTAGAACCCGACTTTAGGGGTTAATTGATATGAGTTGCCGTTTTGTGAATGCAAATGGTAGCCCATTATCATTAACCATTAATCAATCAATGTTAGGTGATTAAGTGGGTGATGAATCGAAACGCATGAAAAAACAAAGGCTGATCCCGAGGCCCGTGCATAATTAGTGAATTGATTACGTCATTGTTCTTTCATATGTTGTCTTTTCATGAATGAATGTTATGAATGTAAATACCAACACCCGAGAGGCGGTCCATGGGAGGATAATCCAAAATTGAAAAGACCAAGGTGATTGACCGATGTCCAATCCGGTCTCAATTTGTACTCATTCGATGATGGTTCTAAACCGATGTCCAATTCGGTTTCAATTTGTACTTAATTCATTCATTCCCAATCATGTCTCGGGTTTTCGATTCATGTTGTATTAAACACCCGACGAGTTGCGGGTTTTTATCTTTTTTCTTTCTCGCACTTAGAATTAGCTCGTTTTTTAATACATCGAGTGATTACTTTAAGAAATGTCTTTCAAATACAATTGATTGTTTCTTTCTTTTTCTAGACTAAGATAGGATTAGTTTAGAATCTAAAAAATGAAAATACAAAAACAAAATGCATGATCACTTAGTGGACTAAGACTTTGGCATGAAAATGATAAAAACAAATGCATGACGGCTTAGATAACAACCATGTTAAGTTTAGCGGTACCGAAAGGGCGTTAATAGAAATATTAACGTAAGCTAGTCCCCGAACCTTTGATCTCTGGTTTTCGTAGAAACCGAAACGAAATTCCCGCGTTTCGGTTGGGTATTATAGCCGACCCCCGACCTAGGCTAGTGGCGACTCCTAAAAAATAATCAATCCGCTGTCACGCGAGATATGGATTTAGGGAAAATCCATGTTCATGATCAATGAGTTATATGGCTAAACAAAAGATTTACACTTCAGTAAAATCATTTTAAAAAAGTGCCATATAAACCATCTCATGAACACTTATCTCTAAACCCGCCTCATTCGAGTTTGGCCCTCGAGGGGTAGGTCGCGACAAGACCTGACCCGAAGGCCACAGTTTGATATAACGATATGTAGGCCCGACCTGAAGGCCTCAATGGATGAATCGACCCGTAGGCCCGATCCGAAGGTCACAAGTGATTATTACGACTCGTAGGCCAGACCCGAAGGCCAATAATTTTATAACAAAGCTTAGGCAATTACATCGTTTCACTCAACTTCAACCGATTTCCACTTGATATGCAAAACATAGGTTCGGCAATTCAAGCCAATTACTGAGCCAAATTATCAAATATTAATGTCCATCAATTCAACGAATTGGACACACTCTCGGTACAATCAAATTATTCCCAATGTAAACCAACTATTTTTAACATTTATTCCGCGCATTGGTTGCAATTCAATTTCATGCGCCTTGGGCCTGACTTGGGCAAACCAAATCCGATGGTCGTTCTTACCACTTCGGGGTCCTTCAATAGGAATTTATACCAGTCCTAATTAACCCCTAAAAAAATGCCCAAACTCAAGCCAATAACCAAAGAACCAATTAAGTCTCAAATTGAGCCCAATGGTGCAATTGGGTTCTGGTGAATAGTACTAGAACCGAATGTCCATTTTGCACTAAACTACCCCTAAACAATTCCATTAAGTTTTAATCAAATACTATAATCACCCAACCATCAAATATACATAATTAAGCCTCAAATAGGCTTAATTAATCCCTATAATGACCAATACAAGGTCACTAACAATTGAACCCAATTAATGCCACACTTAGACAAATTTACACAATTTCGGAGCCCCATGAACAGTACTAGGAAAAATTCACATTTATGTACTAAACCACCTTTAAACCATCTCATTAGGGCTTAATCACCTACCCTAAGCATCCAACCACCAAATACACCTAATTAAGCCTCAAATGAGCCTAATTAACACTTTAATTATCTAATTCCAAGCCTTGAATCATTGAATTCAATTAGTGCAAAACTTAGACAAATTTGCACATTTTCGGTACATAGTGAACAGTACCAGAATAGGGGCTGTTTTGGGCCTTAATCCACCATTAAATCATCTCATTAGGTCCTAATGACACATACAAAACATCCCACACACAATTTAAGCCTAATTAACCCTCAATTAGGCCTAATTAACCCCTAAAAATGCACAATTAAACTAATTAGGGGTTTAGGGGTTTATACTCGCCTATTAACGACTCGGGACGATGGAAACGGGTAGTCGATCATCGACGCGCAGTAAGGATCGACGGCGGCATTCCGGGTGCAAGCCGGCGATCACGGCGGTGTCGGGAATGGAAATTAGTGGTTGTTCTTCACTGTTTTAAGCTAGAACCGGGGCTGAAGTGGCTGGTCTTGGGCAAAACTGGTTGCTGGTGGTGCTGGATGGGCAGGGACAGCTCCGGCTGGTACTGTTCCAGCGTGAACAATACCGGAAACTGCAGAAACGGGACCGCAAAACAGAAAACGAAAAAGAAGAAGGAAATTTGAGGGGGGAAATGGCCGAGTGATCTGCTGGAGAGAGAGAGAGGGTCTAGTCAAATATGAGTCAACATCGTGTGGGTGGATTCCATGTGTCAAAATTTTGGCCATTTGGACAATTTTGCCCTTAATCCAATGACTAAGATTTAATCTAATACAATAATTTAGGGGCAAAATGGTCAATTGCCACTAACCCAAGGCTGACCAGACCTGGTTAGTCCTAATCAATCTTGGTTAACCCCAAAATTTAATCCAAATTTCGGAATTAATGAAAAATGGCCTAAGGGCATTTTCGTAATTCTCCAATCCCGAACCGAAATTTCAATTTTTGTCCATACCGGTCCTATATATTCATGGTAGATATAATCTGGTGTCGGATCCATAAAATTCATCATTTAAGCTCTCGAAAACTGGTCCGAAAGTCTCAAGGGGTAAAACCGTAATTTTTCGTTCCGGGATCGAAATTTCAATTTTTGATCATATGCACTCCAGACGTGCATGGTTGCCCCAAAGTGATATCGATTCCGAAAAATAATTTCGTTTGGGCCTCGGAAACGGGCATCGAGGTCCCTAGGGACAAAATCGTAATTTTTCCCACTTCTGTCGAAATTTCTATTTTCAGCCATTCATGTCCCAAACTTAATTGGCCACTATAAAATGATGTTTGTCATGCAAAATAGTCGTAATTACCCTTGAAATTTTAATATCGAAGTTCGGGCTTAATATCGCGATCAAAATAACTCGTTTTGAAGTCTTAGGGCCTCTCACTAACGGGAGGCTGTCTAGGTGTTACGCGTATCAATCTAAAATTGTCCGAATCGTGATAGCCTCGAATTTCGAGAGAATAAGAGGGATTATTGCTAGTACCGAGGGTCGCAATCAATTGGATTAAAATCGGGATTCACTGGTCAAGTGTACTTTCGGTCGTGCGAAATCACCCGTGATCCGATCGTACTTAACTGACTATATAAATCCATCATTCTCCTAAGATTGGCCCATATTGATTCAAAATATTCTCTTGACGTTCGTCGAAATTGGTGCTCAATCGCAATCGAGTCATTGGTCCACGTACTTGTTCCTATTTAGCCTTTCCCATTTGGTTAGTATCTCGTGATTGATCAAGTCCAGACGAGACTTACTAAAATCAAATGAGAATTAATGTACACTTTATTGATCCCGATAACGGGTCAAAATTCAGGATGTTACATTGGTGGAAGGCCACCAGAGATAGAATATTTCTAGAAGTTACGGCTTGAACTTGGACTGCTTTTACTGAAAGTTTTTATGAGAAGTATTTCTCGGCAAGTGCTAGGGGAAGAAAGTTAGCCGAATTTATGAGACTCCGTTAAGGCCAGATGACAGTAGATCAATATGAGGCGAAATTTGCAAGATTATTTAAGTTTGTGCCGAGAATGGTAGAGCATCCGATGATAAGGTGTGAAGATTTCAGGATGGATTAAAGGCTGACATTTGCAACCAGTTATTACAGGTAAATCTGAGGACATATGAGGAGATATTTGACAGGGCTCAAGTTTTGGAGCGTGATCAGGTAGATAGGACAACCGCATCTGGATCACAATTTGTCCAAGGTAGGGACAATCGTAATCTCGGGAAGAGGCCGATGACAAGTAATAGACGTTTTCATCTCTCCTATTAGAAGGAATATCGGAAAGCCGACCCGTAATTAGAATGGTCCATGTAGGGTATGGAGAGAAAGGCATGGAAATGGACCGTGTCCAACCCGGGGCGGAGCATGTTTTGGGTGTGGTGGATTTGGTCATCACATAAGAACTTGTCTTAATCCAAGGCAAAATAGATCACCTACATTGCCGCCACCTCAGAATGGGAATCAAGCTGGAGCAGCCTAGACAACAAATCAAAATAGGCCATCGGCACAAGGACGAGTGTATGCCATGGCCAGAAGAGAGGCTGAAAACGTGTCAGGGACTGTCACAGGTACGATTTCTCTATGCAACCATGCTGCATATGCTTTATTTGACCATGAGGCGTCACATTCTTTCGTATCTAAGCAGTTTGTCGAGTTGATTGGAATAGAACCGCAATTGCTTGATGTTGTGTTATGCATGACAACTCTCTTGAATGATAAGATGCTAGTATCAATGGGATGTCCAGATTGTAAGATTGTGATTGGGTATAGGGAGGAAAAGATTGATTTAGCAGTTTTAGCTACGTATGATTTTGATGTAATAGTGGAAATGGACTAGCTATCTAAGCAGAGGGCCGTAATGGATTGCAATAGTAGGGTGATCCAATTTAATCCTATTGGACATCCGGAATTCAAATTTATGGGAAGTCGAGAAGGATCCTCGATTCTATGGATTTCCTCGATGGAAATGACGAAACTGTTGAGTGAAAGATGTCAAGGATTTCTAGCGGCAGTAGTTGATTCGACAGCTGAAGAGCCGAGGCTCGAGGATATAGCAGTAGTGTGTGAATATCCCGATGTGTTTCCTCAGGAATTGCCGGGATTACCGCCAGAAATAGAAGTAGAGTTTGTAATAAAGTTGGCACCTAGAACTAAGCCAATCTCGAAGGCACCTTATAGGATGTCGTTGTCAGAATTAAAGGAATTAAAGATCTAGATGTAAGAATTGTTAGACAAGAGATTCATTCGTCCGAGTGCGCCTTCGTGGGGAGGACCGATTTTGTTTGTGAGAAAGAAATATGGATCATTAAGGTTATGAATCGATCATAGGCAGCTGAATCAGTTGACGATTAAAAATAAATATCCCCTACCGAGGATTGATCATTTGTTTGATTAGTTACAATGAGCTTCAGTGTTCTCTAAAATTGATTTGAGAACAAGATATCACCAATTGAGAATTAGGAGGGAGGTTATACTAAAAACGGCATTTAGAACGAGATATGGGCATTATGAATTTATGGTAATGCTGTTCGGATTGACGAGTGCCCCTGTTGCCTTTATGGATATGATGAATTGGGTGTTTAAAGAATTTTTAGATCAGTTCGTGATCGTTTTTATAGATGACATACTGATGTACTCGAAGAGCCTAGAGGAGCATGAGTTTCATTTGATTAGAGTGTTGCAGACTTTAAGGGAGAACGTACTGTATGCTAAGTTTAGCAAGTGCGAATTCTGGCTTAGTCGAGTAGCATTTCTCGGTCATGTGATCTCTGGAGAAAGAATCTCAATGGACCCATCGAAAATTGAGGCAGTAATGAAATGGCCTAGACTGACGACGGTAACAAAAGTTCGGAGCTTTCTAGGCTTGGCTGGATATTATCGTCGTTTCGTGGAAAGATTTTAGGCAATAGCAACGCTGTTGACACATTTTTTGAAAAAGGAAACGAAATTCGAATGGACTGATAAATGTAAAAGGAGTTTTCAGGAATTGAAACATAGATTGACAACGGCACCAGTGTTGACTATTCCATTAGGACCTGGAAGATATGAAATTTACAGTGATGCGTCGTTGAAAGGATTGGGGTACGTACTCATGAAAAATGGACAAAGACCGCATGAGTTGAACTATCTGACGCATAATTTGGAATTAGCCGCAATAGTATTCACCATGAAGATTTGGCAACATTATTTATGCAGAGAGAAATTTCATATCTATACCGACCATCAAAGCCTCAAATATTTATTTTCTCAAAAAGAATTAAACATGAGGCAGCGTTGATAGATGGAGTTGTTGAAAGACTACGACTGTGATATTTTATATCATCCCGGGAAGGCTAACCGGGTAGTTGATGCTTTGAGTCAGAAGTCGAGCATCGTCCATTTGATGGTCAGGGAATGGACACTAATAGAAAAAGTGCGAGACTCGGAGTTTAGACTTGAAGTAAGTCAAGTCTCGAGCTTACTGGCTACACTCAAGATTGAACCGGAAATTCAGGCTAAGATTAAAATGTTGCAATCTACGGACCCAAAGATTCGAAGAATTTTAGAGTTGGAGGAGGCCAAGAGGAAGCCGGATTTTTAGGTATCTAAAGACGGAATATTGAAGTTTCGACGGTTATGCGTGCCTGACGATGCGAAAATTAAGGAAGAAATTTTATAAGAAGCGCATCGTAGCAGTTATAGTATCCACTCAGGAAGTGCTAAAATGTATCGAAATTTGAGGCAATATTACTGGTGGAACGGTATGAGGACGAATATTGCTAAGCATGTGGCCAAATGTCTGACGTGCCAGCAGGTGAAAGCACAACATTGTAAGCCTAGAGGATTGTTGCGACCTTTAGAAATCTCAGAGTGGAAATAGGAGCATATAACTATAGATTTTGTGACAGGATTGCTAAGGAGCCAAAGTGGCCATGATGCTATTTGGGTCATTATCGACAGATTGATCAAGTCGGCACACTTTTTGGCTGTGCAAAAGGACTTCGTATTAGACCGACATGTTGAATTGTACGTGCAATAGATAGTTTGATTTCATGGGGTACCAGTGACTATTACCTCAGATTGTGATCTTCGATTTACTGCCAATTTTTGGAAAGGTCTGTAGACCGCATTGGGATCGAAGCTGCAGCTTAGTACAGTTTACCATCCTCAAATAGATGGCCAATCTAAAAGGATGATTAAGACCCTAGAGGATATGCTTCAGGCATGTGTGTTGGATTTTCAGGGTAAGTAGGAAGAACAATTGCCCTTAGTAGAATTGCGTATAATAACAGTTTTCAGTAGAGTATTAGAATGGCGCCCTTTGAAGTGCTATATGGTCGTGCTTGTAGAACGCCCGTATGTTGGGACGAAGTAGGAGAAAGGATTATAACTGGGCCAAAACTAGTCGAGCAATCAATTGAGGCAGTTAAGATTATACGCGAAAGGCTGAAGACAGCACAGAGCCGT
This sequence comes from Syzygium syzygioides, assembly GCA_031216285.1. NCBI lineage: Eukaryota > Viridiplantae > Streptophyta > Magnoliopsida > Myrtales > Myrtaceae > Syzygium > Syzygium syzygioides. The sequence continues at coordinate 20,275,786 of CM062245.1, read as the reverse complement.
CAAAAGAATTATGCAGACAGAAGGCGAAGACCTTTGGAGTTTCAAGTTGGGGATCTAGCATTTCGCCTTGCACTTCCACCGAATTTATCGTAAGTGTATAATGTGTTCCACGTATCAATGTTGAGAAAATATGAACCGGACCCGACTAATGTGCTAAATTATGAGGAGATAAAAGTTGATGACAAGATGTCCTATGTCGAGAGACCTATAAGGATTGAAGATCGGAAAAAATGGGTTCAAGGAACAAGACGATCTCAATAGTCAAGGTGATTTGGGAGCACCACGGGACTGAAGGCGCAACTTGAGAAAGTGAAGAAATTATACAACATCAATACCCCCGGTTATTTGAATTGTTAGTCGGATTGTAAATTTCGAGGACGAAATTTTTGAAAGAGGGTAAGAGTTGTGACATCCTGAAAATTAGTCCACTTGAGACTTGTAAAATACTGAGTTTTATAAATGTACTCGTAGTTAATTCTCGCTCGGAACTTATCATTCCTAGGATACTAACAATTGGGAAAAGGCTAATAAAGGATTTAAATTCGTACGACTAAGAGAAAATTCGATCGTGAATTGATTTTCGATCATAAAATCGCCGATGTGACATTTTGAGCCACTGTTGGTCGATCCAAGGATAGTTAGGGGTCAGTTCGTCACTGTCATAGTAGTGGAGCGCGGGTGATTCCACCAGACCACGAAATGAATTGACGAATGATTCTGAACCTATGTCGAACGATCGTACCCCTCAGTTCGAGTGATCGATCCTCGCGATTTAAATGACAACCGAGTTATCGCGAACCGAATGAACTTGCACATTACATGAATTATTACTAGTCACGGGTCGAATATACGAATTTCTCCAACAAGCCGCCCATTAGTCTGACAAAAGCTCGAGTTGCGTTTAATAAAATTTAATTATTTAATTGAGCCCAAATTGGGCATCGGAAAAATTTGGAAGTCACAATGGGACGTTAAGACGACGTTGTGGTTGGAACGTGAAATCTTGGATTGTCCCGAATCCTTTAGAAAAATTCGATTTCAATGAGAAATGGAGAAAGTGACCATTTTACCCCTAAGAATTTATAAAGGGCAAGTTATATGAAGGAGGGGCATTTTGGTCATTTTGCCCTAAATTTTTGGTTGGACATTTTTACTCTTGGAATTTTATGAAATTCCCAAATTGCCCTTGGATATTTTTGGGTAAGATTCAATCTCAGCCGTCGGTTTCAAGATAAGATTGAATCTAGGCCATTAATTAAAAAGATTAGACAAGGGCAAGATTGTCATTTGCCATTTTGGTCAAATTTCACTATTTAGTCCAAGAACCCTCTCTCTCTCCATCTTATTCGGCCCACTCTCTCTTTTCTCCTCCCAATCGCCCCCTTCCCTTGCCGGCGCCACAGCTCACCGCCCATCGTGCCGCCGTCCCACGCTGCCATACCGCACTGCCACCACCATCCCACGCCGTCCATCTCTCTCTCTCTCCCCCTCTCTTCCCCGTATGGCCATGAGCCACAGCCGAGAAGACCAAGGAGTTTGTCGCCGCCGCATGCAAAGCCGCGCCACCGCCGAGCCGCACCGCTGTTCGCCACCGTCCTCGTCAATTGCCGCCGCTTTTCGCTCTAGCCGAGATAGTCTAGTGCTTGGTAAGTCACGTTCTAAACCTTAGTTAGGACGTCGGGTATCGACGGACAATTTTCGGGTGAAATCGGATTTATTTAGGTGCGAAATTGTACGATTTAGGAACAAAATCGATTAGCGGGCCTAGGATTGAATTAGGGAAGTTTTGATGGAAATTTTGAGGTTGGAAGTGTGTTGTGGATGGCTGATTAGTAGGCTGTGATGTTTGGTTTGATTCGTAAATTGGACATTTAGAACCGGCGATTAATTGTAGAAAAATGTTGTGAAGGGCCGGAATTGATTTGCCGTCGTTTGGTTGGAGAAAAATGGCAATTTCTGTGTTCAATGTGTGTTTGAACTATGACTGAGTTGTGGTGGTGAAATTGGGTGCGTGATTGTGCAATTGATTGATTGAAATATGCCTATTGTATGCATGCTTGGGTTAGATTGAATTAATTGTTAAAATTGGCCATGTCGAATGCTTAGTAAGCACGAAAAATGCGTGTGAATTGTTGTGTGGACGGGCTACGTGTGACTGACCAATTGAGTGGCAAGTGATTGTTGAGCATGTAAATGAACGAGAAATTATGCGTGGTATGGCATGTGCGATCGTGAAAATTGTGCCATTCTGAGGTGTGTACTTCAATGCGGGACGATGCCCGGTATTACCGAAAGATTGCCAACCTGAGGCATGTACTTCAACACGGGTTGTATAGAAGGTGGTAGATGTTGAACTTGATACGTGTACTGTAACGCGGGCGAGAAACATGGCCTAAGGCGTGTACTGTAATGCAGGCCCTGGAGTGTTGTGATAATTGATCGTAGTGAACCTGAGGCGTGTACTGTAATGCGGATCACTGGCGAGTGAAATGGAAAGGAATATGATGAGGCAAGCGGAAATGCGTGAAACGTGATTTAAGCATGCATGTGATTGCATATGATGTGACTATAATTAACGTGCAGGGTGCACACAGGATAGGCCTAGGTAAGAATAATTGATGTGCCTGCTTTGGGCTAATTGTGTGTGATTGTATCTTGTAATTGTCTAGAGGTACGTGATAGCCAATGTGGGGTTTAGGGGTGTACTTAGTGAGATATAATCTCACGGTTGTTTCAACTAAATATTTCAGAACCCCGGCAGGAACAAAGAATCTCCCACCGCCACCACCTGAGTGTTTTGGAGTACCAACACACACCGAACAGGAGATTATAGAGTTTCCCATGGTAGATAATATCACCTGGATTAAGCATACTACCACAGTTTTTGTAGACGTAGGATTACCCTCATGGGAGCCCCATGTATATACTGCATGGTTCTTTAGGAACGAAGTAGATGAATTCGGTCTTGTTCGAGGATTTGACATTCCTTTTGATTTAGTTGGGGACTGGGACCCTACTGCTGTATCCCCTTCCGATGGTGAATTGACTAGTACGGAAACTAGTATGGCTTAGTCTGGATTGCATCCAGCACCGGCAGCACAAGGATCTTCAGGGGCTAAACACGAGCCGGAGCCAGAAGGGTCATTAGCGGGAGACGACCCAATGGACATAGACCTTGAGCCAATTCCCAAGGAAGAACCAGAGGAGGTAGAGCCCGAGGCGGAACTTGAGAATGAGCCTACTGAGTCTGCAAAGCCCGAGGAGGAGCCGGAGTATATACTCCCGTATGAGTAGTGAATGGATCCCAATTTCATGCCCGAGGACGATTTCTTTGAGGAGCCGATTGAGGAGAATAAGGACAAAGTTCCAGCTGAATCGGGTGATATAAGCCACCCGATCGAGATTGAGGCAGAGCCGGAGTCCTTAGAGGAGCAGACGGTTCAAGAGAGTTTGGATTCAGAGGACGAGGAGTCAAACTCAGAGTGGACGCCGAGCAAAAGGTGTAAGGGCTAGAGTTAGAGGTCGATAGTAGGTTTTTGAGGGGCATCAATTTTAATGATAGAATATCTAGGTCATCAATCTTGTTGATATCGGTGGTTATAGTGCTGTGTGTATATGTAAATCGGCGGTTTGTAGTTTAGTGTGCTTTTATAGTTGGTGGTTTGTAAATTGTGAATATTGTATAAATTGATGGTTTAGAAATGAAGATGCATATTCTCCCTGTTTTCCCAGTTCCAATTGTCCGGGTGTTTGTGATTTCCGCTTATCGTTTTAATTCTCGGATAATTATAAGTGAGGTCGGCGATATCCTGGAATGTCGCACTAATCGACCAGTAGTGGGATATCGTGGGCTCGATGGGGGGTTCGGGGCATGACAAGCGCCGTGCCGAGCGCTTGGTCGACTAGCGACCACTTGGGCCCACGCCCGCGCCGAACCCGCCACTGGTCGATCGGCCAAAATACAATTATTGTTTGGTTTTTCTTGATCTTGAACTAAGTAAGCAACTCCCTAAACCCTACCTAGTATAGTGAATATTAAGCGGACTTGTTTAGATATTGTTTAGTGTGTGATTGGTTAGTTAAGTTAGGGGTCGATTTCGGGATTGCATGTGGCTTTGATCGATGTACGACTGGCTAATTTGTCCACTATGTCGCCAATTAAACGTTCAATGACGATCAAGTGGTTGATTTAGCATTTTTTTAGAAAATGCATTAAATTGAACAATTCTAGAAAAATTCAGAAAAATTTTCAGAAAATTAAAAAAAGTCAGATTTTGGGAAAATATTAAATTTGGTGATTTTTTTTAAAATAAAAGAAAAAACCAAAATTTCAAAATATCACAAAATGGCAAAAAATAACTATGGCCATCCACTTTGAGTGAAATTTAAATTTTTTAGGTTCCCAAAAAAAGAATAATAATAAAAAATTTAAAATTACAAAAATTTTATAAAATGATTTAAAATACCTGTGGTCACCCATTTTGAGAGAAATTTTAATTTTTTTAGGTGCAAAAAAAATTTAAAAAATAATAATAAAATAAAAAATTTCAAAACTTCACAGAATGGCTTAGAATACATGTGGCCATCCACTTTGAATGAAATTTAAATTTTTTTAGGTGGCCAAAAAAAATTAAATATTTAAAAAATTTTAAGATTTCACAGAATGGCTTAGAATACATGTGGCCACCCACTTTTAGTGAAATTTAAATTTTTTTAGGTGCCCAAAAAATTTTTAAAAAATAAAATTAAAAAATTTCAATACTTTAAAGAATGGCTTAGAATACCTATGACTATCCACTTTTAGGAAAATTTAAATTTTTTAAGGTGCCCAAAAAAATTAAAAAGTTTCAAAATTTTAAAATTTCAAAACTTTACAAAATGACTTAGAATACCCGTAGCCACCCACTTTTAGTGAAATTTAAATTTTTTTAGGTGCCCAAAAAATTTTTAAAATAATAAAATTAATTTTATTACAAAACTTTACATGATGACTTAGAATACCTGTAGCCACCCACTTTGAGTGAAATTTAAATTTTTTTGGGCAAAAAAAATTCAACATATTAAATAGATTTCTCCTTCATAAGTCAATTTCCTACAAGAATGCGAACAATCAATTTCTAGCAATATTTTGATTTTTGGAGCAGAATGGTTACCATTCGCACCCTTAGTTGTTTAATGCCAATCGTATGGTTAATTAGGTTAATCGTGTGGTTGCTTTGTTTAATTGTGGCTGATTGGTTAACTATGGCCCAATTGTGTGGGTTGATTGATGATCGTGTGGTCGAGAACGAAGATCATGCGGCTGAAATTGATGTTTCATGATTGATCTTGTACTTGATGAATTGTCGTGTCATTTGAAAGTGGATCGTGTGTTTAATTATGACTATTGTCGGCTTAGCATGGCATATCGTGTTCATATATTAATGTTTGATATCAAAATGAGTGCGATTCATAATATATTTGTTCGTAGGAAATTACACATCATAAACATTCAACATTGGCTAATTAAGAGAAAACATTTTCTACTTCTAAAATAAAATGGTAAGCTTCATCATATACGTCATTATACCTTGGTTAAGCTCCTAATTAAATCTAATTTTCGGAATTGTCCAAAAATGGCCTAGGGGCATTTTCGTAATTTTTCGATCCCGGACCGAAATTTCAATTTTTGTCCATACCGATCCTATATATTTATGGTAGACATAATACGGTGTCGGATCCTTAAAATTTATCCTTTAAGCCCTCGAAAACCAGTCCAAAAGTTTGGAGGGACAAAACCGTAATTTTTTGTTTCGGGGTCGAAATTCCAATTTTTGACCGTATGCACTCCAGACGTGCGTGGTTGCCCTAAAATGGCATCGATTCCGAAAAATAATTTCGTTTGGCCTCGGAAATGGACATCGAGGTCTCCAGGGGCAAAATTGTAATTTTCCCCAATTTCTGTCGAAATTTCTATTTTCAGCCGTTCTTGTCCCAAACTTATTTGGCCACTATAAAATGATGTCCGTCTTGCAAAATAGTCGTAATTACCCTTGAAATTTTGATATCGAAGTTCAGGCTCAATATCGCGATCAAAATAGCTCGTTTTAAAGTCTTAGAGCCTCTTACTAACGGGCGGCTGTTTAGGTGTTACGCGTATCGATCTAGGATTGTCCGAGTAGTGATGGCATCGAATTTCGAGAGAACAAGAAGAATTATCGCTAGTACCGGGGGTCACGATCGTTCGGATTAAATTCGGGATACATTGGTTAGACGTACTTTCGGTCGTGCGGAATCACCCGCGATCCGATCGTACGTCACCGAGTACATCAAATTCATCATTCTCTTAAGATCGGCCTATATTGGCTCAAAATATTCCCTCGATGTTTCTCAAACTCGGCGTTCAATCCTGATCGGGTCCTCGGTCCACGTACCTATTCCTATTTAGCCTTTCCCATTTGGTTAATATCTCGTGATTGATCAAGTCCGGGCGAGACTTACTAAAATCAAACGAGAATTAATACACACTTTATTGATTCCAATAACGGGTCAAAATTCAGGATGTTACAAACATGCTGTGATAACATTAAAATTAAGACAGAAAAATGATGGCTTCATAAAAATGCGAATCGCACGAAGAAATGATTTCACTAACCCTAGCGGAATCTATGAAACCGTGTAAAGCGAAAGTATATATAACAGATTTGCCCTCGACTTCTTTAATAAAAGATTTTGTCAAATTATGTCTTGAGTTTGAAGTCGTGTATAAAATCCGATCCGATTGGATAATGTATACCGGTTCTAATTGCAGGTATTTATTTATTGTAGATAAATACGGAGGTCGGCTACCTCGGTGGGACTCCTAAGCAACAGAAGAAATCGCACAAGAAAATAAAAGTGAAAGGGTAAGGACGTTCTGCTGATTGGTATTATCTGTTATAGCGGTCTCTATCTAGAAAAAGAATTTGACCGTACGATAGAAAGATAAGAGTGTAGGTTTGACTTTCCTTCTTTATGGTTTTACATAAGTAAATTCATTGACATTCATCTTTCTTCTTCATCTTCGAAGAAGAGAGCCAATTTCGTGTAACATTTCAAAGTGACCAGGCCAGATTGTTCGAGCTGCACGAGCATTCATAGTTCTGGTTAGTTTTCTCGAACCCAAAAGCCATATGACAGAGGGAAAAACTTACGGTTAGGGTTTACATTCTCTTCGGTTTTTTGTGATCAGTTTCGCTTAACAAAGAAGATTAAAGATCGGTGATGCTCGCCGTTCATGCTCGTTCCATACTGCAGAGGAGTTGTTCCCATCAAGTTCTACATTTTCACCTCCTCCATCGAAACCCTCCCACCAACAAATAACCACAGCAAGAAAATCAAGAAAATGCACAACTCTTCCCCAACAAACGATGTTCCAGAGTCCAGCAGCGCCGGATCATCGTCCCCGCAAGGATCATCGGACCCAAACAACCAAGCTCAGATGAAGAACACCTTGTAATGCTGTGACCTCGGCACGGAGAGGGCCCTGAACATTCCCCACAAGGTCGAACGCGACCAGGTGGAGATGGGGGATGAAGATTCGCTCCCCCAGTCTGACTCTCACCACCACCCAACCCTCTATGAGGTCATCGATGAGTTCCATCTTGGGACGGAGAAGCTGCCGGTCAGGGATCGCATAGCCTTTGATATCATGTTCAGTCACTGACCTACGTTCGTCGTGCAAAACATACAGGCAGGCCACAGGCAATACGTAACGATACGCGACGGCACAAAATGTAATCATGGCGGCAAGGGTGGCAACAACAATTGCAGGAATCGGCCTCTGTATTTCCGCGACTTGAATGTATACTTCGCCAGGTGTCATAGGACCAGCCATTACTCTCTCAATTTGAGCGATGTGTTCCTGGTGTGACAAATCAAGGTCGATGATATCATTATGTTCAGATGGGACACTCCGAATGGATGCATCATTATAGAGGTTGTGAGCATCGGGACCTAACGAAGCACGTTGCATGCATGGATATGCAAATGATGGATGTTACACCAGATGGATGTTAAGACTGCCTTTCTGAATGGAGACCTTGATGAGGAAGTCTATGTGGTGCAACCCGAAGATTTTACAGCTAATGATTCAGGTGAGCTTGTGTGTAGATTGAAGAAGTCTATTTATGGCCTCAAGCAATCTTCTAGACAATGGTATTTGAAGTTTCATAGTGTTGTCATTTGATTCGGTTTTGTTGAGAACAAGTTGGATCAGTGTATAGACAGCAAGGTTGGTGGGAGGAAATTTATTTTTCTCATACTCTATGTAGATGATATCTTACTTGCGAGTAGTGATATTGGTTTACTACATGAGATAAAGTGAATGTTGTCGAAGAATTTTGACATGAAGGACCTAGATGAGGCGTCTTTTGTCCTAGGGATTGAGATCTATAAGGATCGTTCTCGTCAAGTATTAGGTTTGTCTCAAAGGACATATGTTGATCATAGGATTTAGTATGTAGCACTGCAGGCCAGGAATTGCTCTTGTCGTAAAGAGTGATAAACTGAGTTTGTCATAGTGTCCTCATACAAATGTTGAGGAAACCCAAATGAAGGATATACCTTATGCTAGTGCATTTGAAAGTATCATGTATGCTCAAGTTTGCACTGGACCAGACATTGCTTTTGCGACAGGACTTCTAGGCAGATATTAGTCAAATCTAGGACACGATCACTAGATTGCTGCCAAGAAGGTGATAAGGTACCTGAAGAGAACAAAAGACTATATGCTAATCTATATATATGTTCAAGACCTACAGCTGGTAGGGCATTTGGATTCAGATTTTGCTGGCTGTCAGGATGAAAAGAAGTCGACAACGGGTTACGTCTTTAAGTTAGCAAGAGATGCAGTATCATGGAAAAGTGAGAAATATAAATCAATGACATCCTCTACCATACAAGCGGAGTTTGTCGCATGCTTTTCAGCTGCTACTTAGGCAATTTGGCTCCAGAACCTCATTAGGAAGTTGATTGTATTTGATTTTGTGGATCAGCCCATATAGTTATATTGTGACAATAACTCTACAGTGTTGTTTTTTAACAATAACAAAGATCTTAAAGGGTCTAAGCATATAGAGGTCAAGTACCTGATCATAAAGGAAAAAGTCAGGGGTGGTGACATTATAGTAGAGTACATTTCCACAGATGATATGGTAGCAGATCCATTAACTAAAGGCCTTCGCCCTTGTATTTTTTAACATGTCGTTAGCATGGTCTTAGGAGTATCGTGGGATACTGTTGTTTAGTGGGAGCTGCTTTTATTTATGCTCTAATAAAGTTTACATCTGTGTTTTGTTACTTTTCGTAATATTTTGGATGTGTATCAATTCATTTGCATTCAATAAGGTATTTCTAAATGCATCATTGTCATGTTAAATACACATATAAGGTGAAAATCTTGAGATACTTTGTAAACCTCAAGTAAAGGCTATGGACATTCAGTTATTAGCCTTAAGGATATGTCTTGTTACACATAAAGTAAAGTTAATAATAAGGATAAGACATATTTAGGTTAATTAGAACCATAAAGATATTCTCTAGTGACACATCAGGTTTTTGTGACACTTAAGGAAAGAGAATGAAGACTGATAAAGGGGATGGCACATGAGGTATCACTCTTTTTAAGGTGTCATCCGTTTGCCACACAACCATATCGAATCCATATCAGTGAAGTTTAAGGCATTTGTGATCATGGAAGGCTCTGTGTGATTACATGTAGTTACTGCCATGGTTCGGTGTTTGAAATTTTATGGGATCGGATTGACTATTAAGAATTATCCATAAACCAAATAAAAGTGTACATAATATACGATTTCAATTAATATAGCCCAAGTGGGAGAATGTAATATTTTCCTAATATGGGTTACATTAATTGAGATTGTCATTACCTGCTTGCAGGTCTGGTCTAACAAAGCTGGATATAAGGTTTTTTAATTGGTCGGATATGGGCCCGACTTGTGTGGGTAGAGTTCGACCCGGCCTGTTATGAGAGAACCTGGCTAGAAACTCTATAAATAGCGTTGAAGGTCCCTCCTCTGCAGCCAACTCGTCAATCTCTCTCAAACGCTCTCAAAACTCACCTAAGGCTTCTGTAAGCTAGCTGAGATGGTCTTATAGCACCGAGACTTCGGGAGTACTTCGGGAGTGATAGGGGAGAAGACCTACGGCACCGGTTCATCGTTATTTCCGCATCCGGGATGATGGAATTCAAATCAGGTACTCAAATTCTATCCATCCTTTTACCGTATCGTCAATATCTCACTATGGTGATCCTAAGGCTCTCGGCCGAGCCATACGGGCCGGCCAACATGGATTCATTAATGATGTTATTATCCACCACGAGCCAATAATTCCCACTTCATCATTGTGAACTGATTTCATTTTGTCATTCACTGGATTTAGATATTACATATGAAGTCACCAATAGCTTTCTAATTATCTGGTATCTATTGTTTCAACTTCCAAAAGCTATTGGAGCTCGAATTATCTAGCAGCAACAACCAACCCACACCCCCCCCCCCTAAAACCCAAAATGCACCTATTGACCTGAGGAAAATATATAAGCCAACATAACAAACACTGATCATTTCTTCATCGAGAGTGTTAGGTCCTGAAAAAGCAATACAAGTGGTTGAGTTGTAGATTATTTTATCTGCTTTTGAGGATGATCTTGCAGCATGGCATCCTTTACGAAACTTCTCTCTATATAAATCTAATCCGCAGCTTTTTATAAAGTGCTTTCTTGAAGTCTCCATTTATTAATCGAAGGCCTGATTTATATCTGAATTCCAATCTCAGGTTCAAGACGATCAGCTTTTGGAATCACCAAGCTTGCTTAATTTCCTTGTTAAGATGTTGAAACCAATTGTCTCCGCATCTACCGAAGACAAGGTCTCCCATTTTGGTTTTAAGCTTTCAGGATCACGTAAGGATCCTGAGATATTCCATGGGGGGATGAACAAAAAGGATAGTGGCTCTGCCAATATCATATCAAGAGCGAAGGACATTCCTGTAAGTTGCAAGGAACTGAAGCCAAGCCTTTTGGATGATAGTGGAATTCACAGGCCTGAGCTAAGCCCCAAGTGGATAGCTTTGTTGACTTTGGAGAAAGCTGGTTTATCTACCATTGCTCTTGAAGGTACTATGAACCTAATCAAACTCTTGTTCCATCTCTCTGAAAAAGCTTTTTCTTCCCTGGTATAGATGTAATAGGCCTTTTCTTGGATTACATGAGGGATGTTGCTCATCTTGATGGCACTGACTACCTAACCCTGGAATATGCAGGAGATTACTTCTTGTGTACATCATCAAAAAAATAACAACATCTACAACAACTTAAGCTTTATTCCACTAGGTGGAGTTGGCTACATCATTAGATAAATAGTTGGACTTAGTTGGTCTACTACAGAGGTTTGTGCTTGTGATCCCATGGCTTTATCGGTGTTCTGTTGTAAATCATGGTGTCATCTCTCTCTCTCTCTCGTGTTCTCCTTCCCCTCCCCCCCCCCCGGTAGTTGTTTTGACTAAATTCCTTTTCTTAACAATTGTGTCTGGATAAGTTCTGTGATTCTTTTGTTGCTGTTGATGTGCCTGCTCATCTCTTCACATGAGTACAATGCATATAGCGTGTTATTTCTACTATAATGGTGAACACCTGCATACTCAATTTCTCAATTACGCCCAGCAATTTTCAGCAACTGCCAGAAGAATTTCTCTTTTTAAAATTTTGAGTTATCTTTTCTATGTATCTTTAAATCATTAAAAAGCAAATTATTGATCTTCCATCTCATTGTCTCCCTTGTTAGTCTTCTGATCGCTTTAAAGTTTACGAAATGCTTGTCATTGATTTTCTTGCAACTTTTTGGAAGTTAGCTCCTAATCTGTGTGTATTAAATATAGCAGAGTATTTGTAAGTTATATTTTCTCGCTGCTTCCTTTGTTTCTAGCGTAGTCCTCACTGAATGCAGACTTATCTTTCAAGTTAATTCTTGCAGAAAGTTCTGGCATTGTAAGAAAGACTGTCACAACCCGCTCCCTACGAGCGCGCGATCATCCCTCGATGGTTGATCATTGAACGCGACATCCTAGGACGCGTCGCCGGCCCAAACGAACTACGCAAACGGAAGCAAGAACAAAACAACCCGGACAACTAACAGGATGACCAAAAAGAATAGCACGAAACAATAACCGCATAATATCACAAGGTAGTTACTATTACAGAACGATAACCCAGGCTACAATCTTCAAAACCATAGTTATCAAAAGGGGGCGGTGGTTGACAAGCTTATATCCTCTACAAAAAGGTACTCAAAAGACAGGGTAAATTGATCTATCCTTCAATCCCTGTGGTACTCTGATAGCATCTCCGAATCGATCACGGTCGCGGATCTGAAAGTGGTTATATAATAACCATGAGAACGAGTCTCAATAAGCAATACCCTAAACCCTACGTAGGCCAATGCGTACCCAAACAAGCAGTACATGCAATCTAATTCCCAATATACCGAATTCACCTCGAAGTACTTACCTCGCCATCAAGCGCGTGCCGACTCTGCACGTTAGTCAAATGTAGTATAATAATAACAATAATTCGATAACATACCACAGTCATTTACACGCCAGCCACAATAGAATTCAATCAATTCCAACATTTCGATCGGTTAATCAATCATTCAAATCAATCAATTTCAGTCACACTCAAGTCGCATGTGTGGTCGAACAGCTTTCCACGACGTACCAGGTCCTTTCACTCGGCTCGCGCCACTGCGCCTCAGGCCCCATCTCACAGCCCGCACCACTGTGCCTTAAGCCCAGCTCTCATATCAAACCAGGCTCGGTCCTGCGTAACCACGCTTCAGGACACTTTTCCTTTCCAATGACCCGCGTAACCTACGCCTCAGGTTGGCAGCCCTCCGATCGATTCGGGCTTTTTCACATGTACATGTACCACAACATAGTTTGCCATTCTTACACATCATACCAATCAACTCAAGACACACTCACCTCATCCCAATTCGCCAAATCAATGCATCATGCCAATCCCAGTCAGTGCCAATCCCAATCACATCACAAGTCCATCACACCCGATCACAACTTCGACATCCCAAACAGTCACATACGAACACCAATTTTCATCCACACGAGCCACCATAATACAATCAATCAATGCACCACAACTAGCCACTTACTCATCATAAATTGATCTACCAATCGCCACATAATTCACGCACGTCGTATTCTCACCGATTAATCTAATTTCTAATTTAATCACTAAATTAAACTAAATAAATCTCTAAGTATGTCTAATAGTACCCATTATACTAAATAGGGATTAGGATATCACTTACTAGGTTTTGGCCCGGTAAAAATCGACTCGGGCTTAAAATGGCCTGAGTGAACAATACTGACTAGGTGCGGGCGAGGGCGCAACGGGCGCGGGGCTGGGCCACGGCGCTCGGCCACGGGCACAAGGCCCGGCCACAGACTCGGCCATGGGCTCGACCACGGCACGGCACGAGCGCTAGAGCGGGCACGGCGGGGTAGGCGGCCGGCTAGTCGGCTGGGGGCGGCGTGCAGCGACGGCAGTGAAAGTGGTGGCGACGGGCAGCGGCGACGTGGCATGGCGGCGGGCTGCTCTCCGGTGACTGTGGGACGTGAAGGAAAGGGAAGAAGGTGGTTGAGGCGGGGTGGTGCGGCTGGGGGCGTTCCGTGGCGGTGAGGGCGAAGCTCAGGCATCGGGGTGGTGCGGGGGAGCTGATCGGACGGCTGGGCAATGGCTGGGACTTGCCAGGCGCAGCGGCGAGCTCGAGTAGCGGTTGCTTGCTCGCGGCGGTGTCGGGGAAGCGGCGACGGTGGCGACGCTGTCGGGGCGATGAGGCGGATTGGGGACAGCAGCTGGGGCGACTGGTGGTGATGGCGGCAGTGGCTTATGGGGTGGCATCGGACGGGCTGAATGCTACGGAGGAGGGAAAGAGACGGAGAGAGGTGGCTGTAGTGGTGGCGACAGGAGGGGGGCGGCTGCTGGACGGCGCACGGTGGTGACGAACAGCGAAGGCTAGTCCGGCGAGTGGCGTTTAGCGACAAGCGAGGGGACGTCGAATGGAGTAGTGACCAGGTGCGGCTCATTCGGGAAGGAAGGAAAACCGAAGGAGAAGAAGAGAAGAAGAGAAGAGAGAGAGAAGAGAAGGATAAGAAGAAGGGAGAGGAGAGAAAGTGTCAGAGATTAGGTCTGCATGGCGTGGGGGGTGTGTGAGGGGACGTCTGCATGTGCACACATGCGCAGCAGAGGAGGAAAGAGAGAGGGAAAGAAAGAGGGAGGGGGGAGAGAGAGAGAGAGAGAGAGAGAGAGAGAGAGAGAGAGAGTCAGATGGGGAGGGAAAGAAGGTGTGCGCAGCCAGAGGGGAAGGTAGATGCACAGGAAAGAGGGGAGAGAAGACGGGCGGCAGGGGGGCTTCGGCGCAGCAGAAGGAGGGAGAAGGAGAAAGAGAGAGAGAGAAAAAAAAATAAATTTTCATTCAAATAATTAACGCGATTCAACGGCCCAAATTTAAAATCGAAAATGATCTGGCGATCCAAATAATTTCTAGAAGATAATAAGGGACAATGGCCACGAAATTTAAAGCAACTAATCCAAGGGAGGTCTACTAATCCAAATTCGTACCCGGTCGAAATTTCACTTTTCCACTATTCCTGACAATCTCGACGTTAGCCACGATACTATCAACATCGTCCGATTTATTTCTTCCCGAAACTCGAGAAATTCGACACCGAAGTTTGGACTCTAAATAACGGCCAAATTCGATCAAGTGCGATTCTAGCGAAATCTCAAAAGTTAAAAACAATAACCGGGAGTGATCAGTTCTCGGGCGAGATTTTACTATAAGCACACTGACGAATTACACGTTTATTAAATCCCGAAATTGGGTCAAAATTCGGGATGTCACAATTCTTCCCCCATTACAAAAATTGTGTCTTCGAAATTTATAATCTTACCCAATCATTCAAACAAAATGGGGTATTAGTGCGCATCAATTCTTCACTTTCCCATGTCGCACCTTCAGTCCCATGATGTTCCCAAATCACCTTCACCATCGGAAATTTCTTGTTCCGCAACACTCGATCAATTCTGTCCTCGATTCTAACTGGCTTTTCCAAGTACGACACTCTGTCGTCTACGTCTACTTCTTCATAATTTAGCACGTGTGTCGGGTCCGGCTCATACTTCTTTAGCATAGACACGTGGAACACATTATGGACGTGAGATAAATTTGGCGATAGCACGAGACGACAAACCAAGGTGCCCATTCTCTCTAAGACCTCAAATGGGCCCACGTACTTCGGGCTCAACTTTCCCTTCTTACCAAACCGTGACAATCCTCTCATCAGCGACGCCTTGAGGAATATGCGGTCCCATACTTGAAACTCCAAAGGCCTACGTCTCCGGTCTGCATAATTCTTTTGGCGGCTCTGAGCAGTCTTAAGCATATCCCGGATCACCTTGACTGTTTTGACGGACTGCTGAACCAACTTGGGACCCATGATGCTCATCTTACCAATTTCATCCCAATAAACCGGTGTTCTGCAAACTCTGCCATACAATGCCCCATAAGGTACCCTTCTAATATTTTGCTGATAGCTATTGTTATAAGCAAATTCAACCAAGGGCAATTATTCTTTCCAACTTCCCCTAAAATCCAATACACATGCTCGCAGCATATCTTCCAAAGTCTGAATCGTCCTCTCAAACTTGTCATCCGTCTAGGGATGATAGGTTGTGCTAAACTATAACCTCGTTCTTAATGCTATTTGAAGACTTTTCCAAAAAGTGGCAATAAACTTGGGATCACGGTCCGAGGTGATCGTCACTAGCACTCCATATAGATGAACTATCTGTTGTGCGTACAGTCTTGCGTACCTTTCTATCTAACGCGAAGTCCTTTCGTATTGCTAGAAAATGTATTGATTTCGTCAACTGATCTACTATAACCCAAATTGAATCATGGCCCCTCTAGCTCCTCGGTAATCCCATGATGAATTTCATCGTGATGTGTTCCCATTTCTATTCGGGGATTTTCAATGGCTACAATAATCCACCCGGCTTACAATATTGCGCCTTCACTTGTTGGCATGTTAAACACTCGATCACGTGCTTGGCTACCTCTACTTTCATGCCTTTCCACTAATAATGTTGTCGCAAGTTTTGATACTACCCGGGTAAATACTATAATTACTACGATATGCTCCAGAATAAATCCTCCCTTAAGCTCTGCATCATCAGGCACACATAACCTTCCATGGAATTTCGAAATCCCATCCTTGGTTACCTGAAAATCCGATCTCCTTTTTGTGGCATCCATACATCAAAATCTTCTAAATCTCTGGGTCTGTAGATTGTAAAGCCTTAATCGTAGTCTGAATTTTCGGTTCAATCCTCAATGCGGCAAGTAAACTTGAAAACATGGCTCACTTCAAACTTAAACTCTGAATCCTGGACTCTCTCCAACAAGGTCCATTCTTTGACCATCATACGTGCGATGCTTGATTTCCAACTTAGTGCATCCGTTACCTTATTAGCCTTTCCGGGGTAATATAAAATATCGCAATCGTAGTCCTTAAGGAGTTCTATCTAATGACGCTGTCTCATACTGAGTTCTTTTTGGGAAAACAGATACCTTTAAACTCTGATGATCTGTATAAATCTAAAATTTCTCCCCACACAGGTTATGCCTCTAAATCTTAAGAGCGAAGATAATCGCGACTAATTCCAAATCATGCATTGGATAATTCAGCTTACGTGGTCTCATTTGTCACGATGCGTATGGCACTACTCTTCCACGTTGTGTCAACATACATCCGGGTCCTCTTAATGACGCGTTATTGTAGGTTTCATATCCTCCCAAACCTTATGAGACCGTCAACACTGGCGTGATCATCAAACTCTATTTTAATCCTGAAAACTACTTTTGTACTTATCTGTCCATTCAAATTTCGTTTCCTTCTTTAGCAAACGCGTCCACGGTGTCGCTAACGCTTAAAAACCTTTCCACGAAATGTCTGTAATAACTTGCTAGATCCAAAAAGCTTCGACCCTCGATTACCGTTGTCGGTCTTGGCCAATTTATGACGGCTTCAATCTTTGTCGGATCCACTGTGATCCCTTCACCAAATACCACATGTCCTAAGAGCGCTACTCGGTAAAGCCAGAATTCGCACTTACTGAACTTAGCGTAGAGTGCATATTCCTTTTTAAAACCCGTAGAACCTTTTTCCAAAAGTAACCCATGCTCGGCGGAACTTTTTGAGTATACCAAGATATCTTATATGAATACGATTACAAACTAATTTAGAAACTCCTTAAATACCTGATTCATTAAATCCATAAACGCAGCAGGGGTGTTAGTCAATCCAAATGGCATCACTGTAAACTCAGAGTGTCCATACCTCGTCCTAAATGCCGTCTTTGGCACATCCTCCTCCTTGATCCTCAATTGGTGATAGCCAGTCCTCAGATCAATCTTACAAAGTATTGATACCCCTTATAACTGATCGAACAGGTCATTTACCCTTGGCAACGGGTGTTTATCCTTAATAGTCACATGATTCAACTGTCTATAGTCAATACATAACCTTAATGATCTATCCTTTTTCCTCACGAATAATACCGGCGCTCCCCAAGAGACGCATTCGGGCGAATAAAGCCTTTATCCAATGACTCTTGTATTTGGACTTTCAATTCTTTCAATTCTGACAGTGACCTCTTGTAGAGCGCTCTCAAGGTTGGTTTTGTCCTTATGGCTAACTCAACCACAACCTCGACTCTCCTATCAAGTATCAATCTTGACAATTTCTGAGGAAATACGTCAGGAAGATTACATACCTCGGCTATGTCCTTTAGTCTTAATTCCTCAACCAACTAATCAGCCATAAATTAATTATCTTTTTTTTTACACCTCAAAGATAAAGCTCAATCCATCCAAATTTCAATCCAACAGTCTCTCAAAAATAACTCACATCGATTCTTTACAAAATCCGAAATTTCCAAGCATAACTCATCCTTCCAAACTCGTCTAAGAATGTCATTAATAAATCAGAAATCCATAAATCGAATATACCTATTCACCATAAGTGATAATACATCATATATGATCATTCAAATAATAACTTCAAAATCATCTCCTATTGTACCTAATGCCATCTCATAACGCATCTAGACTTTCAAGGCATATCCTCTGATTCCTTCTCCACCATAATGAACATCTTTCCTTACGTTCGTAGTCGATTCTGATTAATCTACGGGGCAGCTCTCGCTTAATGTCCTATCTGCAGTCGCTGCAATTGCATTAGTGACCTAACCTGTCAGGTCAATAATTTCGCACTTGGTGACTTTACTGTCCACATCCACAACATGCTTCACTTCTACCTTGGCAATGGCCATTCCTATGCCTCTTTCCATAAGACCGACATGCGGCGTTGGAGTAGTAGTTCGGCTTTTCAAAGTTTTTTCTTACTGGAGGGACAAATTTTCGTTTCTCTGTCATAGGTTTCTTTCCAAAGCTCTTATTGTCCCTAGCCGGCGTGTACCGTGATCCATATACGGTAACCCTCTCATTCATATCCCTTTCAACCGTTTAAGCCTTGTCATATAGCTCATTATAGTCCCTTAAGTTCATTAGCATCAACTGATTGCAGAAATTCGGTTTCAGTCCATCCCGGAACCTCCTTGTCCTATCCACATGGCTCTTGACCACCCTTGGTGCGTACTTAGTCATTCTTACAAACTCGACCTCATACTGATTGACTGACATTCAATTTTAGCTAAACCCAAGAAACTATGTTTTTTTCTGTCCTCGCGCACTCTCTAAACGTACTTCTCATCGAAGGCCTCGACAATGACACCCTAACTTGGAATTATGCCCTTCGAAATATCCTATTTTGGGGGTCTTCTTACCAATCCTTTGCATTTCCTTAGTATTGATATATAGTCGGGGTCACTTTCTCCTCATCAGTACACTCGAATACCTCAAAAGCCTTTTTCTAAGTCCTTTGTCCAAAGTAATGTAGCCTCAGAGTCACCTCTTCCCATCGAACCTTGTAAGTTTAAATTTCAAAAATTCTCCAACCATCTGACGCATCTGTCTGACTGCATTAACTTACCCTTGACTTTGATTCCCAACATTTTCATTATATCTATGATTCTTGATATTTCCTTTGATGATGACAATAGTGGCCTCAGCATTAGTAGAAACAGTAGCATTTCACTCCTCAGTTTGCCCTCCCGTTAAAATTCCAACTTCCTCAAGTGCCCTCAAAATCTCAACCCATCTAGAATCCCCCCACAACTCCAACTTTCGGACCTACACGACCTCAACCTCAACCTCGACCTCGACCTCTTCCTCAACTACTCTTATTCATAAGATTCACGCTACCCACTTATTTGCTATAATTCCCCTCGAAAATTAAAGACCTAGGCCAACTATACCAGTTTAAGCTCTAAGCAGTAATTAACAACAATTCACTAAGCAGACAGTCAATCACAACACCACTCAATCACAAAGAACAGGGTTCGTGCACTAACCTCAAGTCCTGACGCACCTACATTTCACGTATTAGTGCATAATATCACTCAGCAATCACAACCAAGCAGTCTGGGTAACGCATGGCCAACAAGTCTCCCTAACTGGCTACCCCAAAGTCATCGCTCCTTATCACTCCAAGCTTCGACCATCTTGGTTCGAGCTGACCTTGCTCTGATACCAAATCAACGGGAATGTCACGCCCCACTCCCTACGAGCACGCGATCATCCCTCGATGGTCGATCATTGAACGCGATGTCCCAGGACACGTCGCCGGCCCAAACGAACTACGCAAGTGAAAGCAAGAACAAAACAATCCGAACAACTAACATGATGACCAAAAAGGATAGTACGAAACAATAATCGCATAATATCACAAGGCAGTTACTATTACAGAACGATAACCCAAGTTACAATCTTCAAAACCACAATTATCAAAAGGGGGCGGTGGTTGACAAGCTTATCTCCTCTACAAAAAGGTACTCAAAAGACAAGGTAAATTGATCTATCCTTCAATCCCTGTGGTACTCTGGCGGTATCTCCGAATTGATCACGGTCGCGGATTTGAAAGTGGTTATATAATAATCGTGAGATCGAGTCTCAATAAGCAATACCCTAAACCCTACGTAGGCCAATGCGTACCCAGATAAGCAGTACATGCAATCTAATTTCCATTATACCGAATTCACCTCGAAGTACTTACCTCGCCATCAAGCGCGTGCCGGCTCTGCACGTTAGTCAAATGTAGTATAATAATAACAATAATTCGATAACATACCACAGTCATTTACACGCCAGCCACAATAAAACTCAATCAATTCCAACATTTCGATCGGTCAATCAATCATTCAAATCAATCAATTTCAGTCACACTCAAGACGCATGCGTGGTCGAACAGCTTTCCACGACCTCCCAGGCCCTTTCACTCGGCCCACACCACTGCACCTCAAGCCCCATCTCACAGCCGGCGCCACTACGCCTTAGGCCCAACCCTCAAATCAAGCTGGGCTCGGTCCCGCGTAACCACGCCTCAGGACACTTTTCCTTTCCAATGACCCGCGTAACCTACGCCTCAGGTCTAGTCATGCCTTATTCGCCACACCCGCGTAACCTATGCCTCAGGTTGGCAGCCCTTCGATCGATCTGGGCTTTTTCACATACACATACACCACAACACAGTTCGCCATTCTTACACATCGTACCAATCAACTCAAGACACACTCACCACATCCCAATTCGCCAAATCAATGCATCATGCCACTCTCAGTCAGTGCCAATCCCAATCACATCACAAGTCCGTCACACCCGATCACACCTTCGACATCTTAGACAATCACATACGAACACCAATTTTTATCCATACAAACCACCATAATACAATCAATCAATCCACCACAACTAGCCACATACTCATCATAAATTGATCTACCAATCGCCACATAATTCACGCACGTCGTATTCTCACCGATTAATCTAATTTCTAATTTAATCACTAAATTAAACTAAATAAATCTCTAAGTATGTCTAATAGTACCCATTATACTAAATAGGGATTAGGATATCACTTACTAGGTTTTGGCCCGGTAAAAATCGACTCGGGCCTAAAATGGGCGCGGGCGAGGGCGCAACGGGCGCGGGGCTCGGCCATGGCGCTCGGCCACGGGCACAAGGCCCGGCCACAAACTCGGCCATGGGCTCGGCCACGGCACGACACGGGCGCGAGAGCGGGCACGGCGAGGCAGGTGGCCGACTGGGGGGTGACATGCAGCGGCGGCGATAAAAGTGGTGGCGATGGGCGGTGGCAACGGGCAGCGGCGACGTGGCGCAGCGGCGAGCTACTCTTCGGTGACTGTGGGATGTGAAGGAAGGGGAAGAAGGTGGTTGAGGCGTGGTGGTGCAGCTAGGGGCGTTCCGCGGCGGTGAGGGCGAAGCTCAGGCATCGGGGTGGTGCGAGGCAACTGACCGGACGGTTGGGCAGTGGCTGGGACTCGCCAAGCACAGCAAAGAGCTTGAGTAGCGGCCGCTTGCTCACGGCGGCGTCGGGGAAGCAGCGACGGCGGTAGTGCTATCGAGGCGGTGAGGCAGACTGGGGTGACGGGTGGTGATGGCGATAATGGCTGGTGGGGTGGCATCGAACGGGCTGAGGGCTACGGAGGACGGAAGAGGAAGGAGAGAGGCGGCTGTGGTGGTGGCGACAAGAGGGGGGCAGCGGCTGGACGGCGCTCGGTGGTGACGAGCAGCGAAGGCAAGTCCGACGAGCGGCGATTGGCGACGAGCGGGGTGGAGTCGGATGGAGCATAGACTGGGTGCGGCTCATTCGGTAAGGAAGGAAAACCGAAGGAGAAGAAGAGAAGAAGAGAAAAGAGAGAGAAGAGAAGAAGAAAAAGAACGGAGAGGAGAGGAGAGAGAGTGTCAGAGATTAGGTCTGCATGGCATGGGGGTGTGTGAAGGGACGTCTGCATGTGTACACATGCGCGGCAGAGGAGGAAAGAGAGAGGGAAAGAAAGAGGGAAGGGGGAGAGAGAGAGAGAGAGAGAGAGTCAAACACAATGATGGGGACGGAAAGAAGGCGTGCACAGCCAGAGGGGAAGGCAGATGCATAGGGAAGAGGGGAGAGAAGACGGGCGGCAGGGGGGCCTCGGCACGGCAGAAAGAGGGAGAAGGAGGGAGAGAGAGAGACGAAAAAATAAATTTTCATTCAAATAATTAACGCGATTCAATGGCCCAAATTTAAAATCGAAAATGATCCGACGGTCCAAATAATTTCTAGAATATAATAAGGGACAATGGCCACGAAATTTAAAGCAACTAATCCTAATCCGAGGGAGGTCTACTAGTCCAAATTCGTACCCGATCAAAATTTCACTTTTCTACTATTCCTGACAATCTCAATGTTAGCCACGATGCTATCGACACCGGCTAATTTATTTCTTCTTGGAACTCGAGAAATTCTACACCGAAGTTTGGGCTCTAAATAACGGCCAAATTCGATCAAGTGTGATACTAGCGAAATTTTAAAATTTAAAAACAATAACCTTGAGTGATCAGTTCCCTGGCAAGATTTTACTGCAAGCACATTGACAAATTACACGTTTATTAAATCCCAAAATTGGGTCAAAATCCGGGATGTCACAAAGATGGGGCAACTTTAAAGAGAAGCTGCGTGAGTTTGGAGGACTTGATGCTGTCTTTGAGGTCTCCATACATTGCTATTCCACAATGGAGGTGTGAGCTTGTATGTTTGCTTCATCTAGTGTTTTGTTCGCCTACTTGGGCTGGGCTGCCCTAGTTTATGCAGGATGTAATGCTTTTAGTACTAGGAACTGTAGTCATCTTTCTACCCCTTCAGATAGATTGTGTCCTGATTTAGAAACAAGGGAAATTACAGTTGGAGTTAAATCCTTGTGTGCTGGAGAAGAACTAGTTTGGAGTCTTATTTAATCTTATGTAAACTTCATATCTATGACCAAAAAATAGAATAAGTCCTTAATAGCTGATGTACCGTAGAATTGAATGTTCCTCACAATTAGATATCTTTGAAAGAAGTTTTGTGCTGGTACTGAAGAATTGTCCAGCTTTTAATTTTTTTTTTGTAATTCTTCTGACTTTTTATGTCTTCGCAGTATGTTCATATTCATTGCTGTTCTCAAAGCTACATGTAGCCCTTCAAATATGTTGTTGCTTTGCGGGGTTGGAGAGAGCGACACACTTTCTTTTTGGGATACTAAAAATGACGTGTATCTGAGTAGCTTTGCCCGGAAACTCCTTCCGGACGAAACCGAGCTCTTGCAGAGAGCGACACCCTCTTTTGCCTCCCTTTGATTCAATGGTTGGGCTATGGATCAGGTGTTTTGTCATTTTCATTTAAAACTTCAGATCTGTAATGCTGGGATTTTTTCATAGTACTCGATACCAACATCAAGGGACTTTCACTACAGAAAAACAAGGGATTAGCGATGAATTTTACGATGAAAAATTTGGCAAAACTCATCACAAATTGAATTTGCGACGAATTTAGTGATGGAAAAAATTTCCGTCACTACTAGGGCATTGCAAAATTTTGCGACGGAAAAAAATTCATTGCAAATAATTTGTCGCAAATTAGCCACGAACACTATCCATCGCAAAATTCCTTGCAAATTAGCCAAGAACATTATTTATCGCAAAATTCATCGCAAAATAATTCGTTGCAAAATTCGTAGCGAATTAGCCACGAACACTATTCGTTGCAAAATTCGTCGCAAATTAGCCACAAACTTTATTCGTCGTAAAATTCGCCGCAAATTAGCCACAAATTTTATTCGTCGCAAAATTTGTTGCAAAATCTGTTGCAAAATTCGTCGCAAAATCCATTGCAAATTTAGCACGAACTTTATTCGTCACAAAATTTATCGCAAAATTCGTTACAAAATTCGTTGCAAAATGTATTCGTCGCAAGTTAGCCATAAACTTGATTCGTTGCTACTTATTCGTTGCAAATAAGCCACGAACTGTAATGGTCACAAAATTTATCTCTAAATATTCTGCGCAAATTTTACATTATTTCGGCCATCAAATCTTGTCCATATCAATATCTACCCATTAATGAACATCATGTAATACATTCAAAACAATCAAAGGACATGAGACAACCATAGTTTCTGCTTCATAAATAGAAAACGAACAAACTAGATACAATGCCATATAATTGAAAAATATAACTGAAGGAAAGATGCTAGTCCGCAAAAAATAATGATATATGCAAAGTTGCAAAGTTTGACATGATGCTATTTGATATCCAATCTTATAATACATTCAAAACATTCATAAGAGGCAGAACTACCATAAATTCTGCTTAAAAAACGAAAAATCAACAAACTAGACACAAGATTGGGCAGCTTTGATACTCGGCAGGATACCAAAAGTAGTCACTTTTGTCAACACTTAATGAAATGTGGATACATAAATAAAGATATTCAATCAGTCCAGAGTATAAAAGAAGTGTTTATGCATGGATGTGGAACTAGGTATAAAAAAACAAGTAAGAGGGTTAAAAAAAATGTTTCAGGATGAACATCAATGTTCTTACATATGAATATGAGTCAACTTTAACATCCACTGTAGTTTTTTCACCATTGTAAACTGTATTTCTGTCACCTAGGAAAAATTAGATCCTTGTCCAAACAGTATTCAATAGTTTAATGACTTAGAAAGGTGAATTACCACCATCAATTCCCAGGAAGAGAGGACTCAAAGTCAATTAAGGCATGTATTTCTACAATGTTCAAATATCATGATTTTTTTTAACAAGCATGTCATCCTGGGATCTCTAAATTTTCAGTTTTTCACAAGCAAAGAACCTAGTTGTAAGAAAGTTGTGCACAAAAAGTAATTGTAGGGCATGAAAATATTGGGTGAAACTACACCTATGTCATAAAAGATTGTGAAGCAAGCTTACCCCCGATTTTAGGAATTTTAACTAGAAAGGACCGAGAAAATCATCATCATCATCATCATCATCATCATCAGCAATCTCAGCGTCATTGTGTCGCTCATCATTGTGCCTATCACCTATTGGATTGGCGGAAGGTATAGGAACGTCATTGCGATTGAGGTTGAGGTGTCGTATGACGATTTGCATTTGTTGTTTCAAGTTATTTATTCTTCGTCCTTCTCTACAAATATATTTTTCAGTTAGTTTACTTCTTGGGTCAATTGCTCGTCATGTCATGACCTCCTTCGACCAGTCGCATTGGATGATGAAGTTTCTGCATGATTCGGCATGTACATCCTTGACAAGGATCCCATCCCAAATATTTTTTTTCCTTTTTTCATCCCACCCATTGCCTCTACCCATAATGCCATACTGTCAATTGATGGCTCAGATACAGCACAACCATCACTACCACTAGTATTGCTCATTAAAAGTTCATCATATTTTTCCTACATAAACAATATAGATGAAAATAAAATAACTTCATATATATATCTACCATAAATATTAAAAGCATTCATGGTTTTCATTCTAGTTCCATAAAGCTCAAAGTATAACCTTACATACCTTAATAGCTTTTGCTCAATCGTCAATCCATGTCTTATCTTTCTTTTGAAATGTGCGTTTAAATGTAGCTGCAAATGTCGGTTCCGTCCCCAATTCATGTGGCTACAAAATGTAAACATGAGTAATTGAATTAAATTAACTCATAACTTATTTAATAGACGTACCATTTGTTTGCAATGCTCTGTAATATTGATAGAGTCTCTAGCATATGTGGCAGACCCTTCACTAGAACTAGAATATCAATTCTTTTTATTATGCTTACTGATTTGCTAACTCTTTTCAATTTCCCAAATTTTATTAATTTCCGCCCAATTATCAGCTGTAATGAAACCCGGCTTCACTTGCTTGATTTTCGCTCTATTCATCACATTTCGTATGTGATCACTGACTTTCTTCTGAAAAATTCTTCTCACTTCATCCTCTTGCTCTTCATCCTACCTGAACTTCCGCTGCAATCAATACAAAAAAAACTAAAAATAATTATGATGGTCACATATCCATTACCATGCACCAGAAAATTTGGCGATCGATTTTGTAAAGTTCATCTTGGGGAAAATATCTGGTCCCTTTAGTACCGAAAACTAAAGAGTTGTTCTGGTTCCTTTACATCATTCTTGACCATCAATATACTACACCGATCTTAGTTGGTGATAAAATAGAATATCTAAAACTTACCTTGAACTCATTCCACCATAAATCTTTCACTTCTTGTGGAATACTTCTGTAATTAATAGACTGGCTCATCTAATAGTTTTTTACTATTTTATTCAGTTCCCTCACAACAAATGAAGCATCCGTGAATCTGCAAACATACGGATAATGTGCAACATCGACAATTCAGTTGACATCCATATCTAAAGCCATAAATATTACATATGCTAAAAAAATGAAGTACTTACAAATCTCCAAATGGGCATATCATGAATTGGTTATCTTCTTCACCTGTGTTTCCGTCATTATGCGAATGTTGCGCTGAATGATAAGGTGAAACGGAAGGAGAAGGAGCTAAAGGAGATGGAATTGGAGGAGATTCAGTTCGCATGTGGCCAAGTCCCTAACATGTTCTTGGACGTTGGAGGAAGGACTAACGTGTCCATATTATCCATTAACATATTGTGGTTGAAGGTTAAATGAAAGGACAGGAGACGAGGAAAGGGACCGGGACGAGGACGAGGACGTTGAAGAGGTTGGTCTTCTATGCATGTGACCTCTACGTTTATACTGACAAGTAGGAAGGTTAGATAAATATGTAAAAAAATATGAACACGTATTATAGACATGTTGTACAAAACATCTCAAGGAACATTTTTTGTGAAACTTGAAATCCAGTTCTAACAGTAAACACCTCGTTTTGATACTCAAAATCAAACGAAATCCGGTTCGCTTGGACAACCCCTCAAGCCATCAAAATACAACTCATTCGGTACTCAAATCATTTTGAAAAACCTTGAAATTTTTATATGTTATAGCCACAAATGTCTCCAACAATTTTCGTGAAGTAAGTATTTTGAAAATAGGCCTGGAAAAATTTATAAAAATTCGAACAGACCCAAAGGTCAGGTAAACAGTAAATCGAGCAGTTTTATTTCGATCCAAAGATGGACTTCCGAATGGCATCAAATGATTTCCAAAAGTTCCCAAATTAAAATATTTTATACTTGAAGATGTTGGAAACAACTTTCATGAAGAACACTTCTTCAAATTCGGCCCACACAAGTCACAAAAAAAATAACAAAATCCGGTGACGCAACAATAACCGTACCGAAAATCAACAAATATGCATCGCCAAGCAAACCAAGCTCAACAAACCACTAATCCAATTATCCACAGCCTTTAAACCATCCCTAAATCATCACCTTAGGCCATTAAAGTCACCACAACTTCAGCCCCAAATCAGCCCGCACTAATTAACCCCTAAAATACCCTAATAACCCCTAAACTTATCCAAAGTGCACATAATCCTAATTAGGGGTTAGGATTTCCACTCACTTGGATTCCTAAACTCCTTACAAGGCTGAACAAGTGGGTAAAATGGGTAGGCTAAGTTGATTCCACGGCGGCACAAGCAATGGTCCTCGGCGGTGCTAACGGCGGTGGTGCGCGGCTATTCCGGGGGATAGCGCACCAAGGCGGGGGCTGTTCACACGGCTTAGGAAGGGAGAGAGAAAGTGGGACAGCTGGATGGTGGTGGTGCTAGGAGTGGAACGGCAGCACCCGGCGGTGGCACCGGCGAGCGGCGGCGCTCCGATTTAGCTTGGCTTCTCATGGCCAAATGATGGAGGAAAATGGAAGAGAGGGAGTTGGTGTGGGAGGAGAGGGCTGTCGACTGATGATGAGAGGAAATGGGAGGAGAGAGAGTGGTCAAGGGGGTTAAATGATTGGTTTCACCCACTTTTCCTTAATTTCAATTTTGTCCCTTAAATACTTGATTCTCATTAATCTAAGCCAAAATATCTAAAGGTGTTTTGGTCTTCACCCCTTGAATTATTGGGCTGAAATATACATTAAAATATCCAATTTTAATCCCTAAAAATGGCCCAAAATTCAAAACCCTAAAAATGAGTCATAGGGGCAAAACGGTAATTTTTCAATCCTAGGTCGAAATTCCATTTTTAGACCGTACACACTCCAAA
Source organism: Syzygium syzygioides (assembly GCA_031216285.1). Taxonomy (NCBI): domain Eukaryota; kingdom Viridiplantae; phylum Streptophyta; class Magnoliopsida; order Myrtales; family Myrtaceae; genus Syzygium; species Syzygium syzygioides. The sequence goes on along the minus strand of CM062245.1, from coordinate 20,247,521 downwards.
TATGCGTGGCCACCCTAAAACGGCATCAGCCTTGAAAAATAATCTCATATGGCCTCGAAAATCGACGTCGGAGTCCAAAGGGGTAAAAATCATAATTTTTCCAATTTTGGTCGAAATTTCAATTTTCAGCCGGACTAACCCCAAATGTATGTGACCACACCAAAATGACGTTGGTCTTGCAAAATAGTTGCAAACACCCATAGAATTTCGACATTGAAGTTCGAGTCTAATTTGGCGATCAAAATTGCTCAATTCATAATTTTAGAGACTCTCACTAACGGGTGGCTATTTGGGGGTTACGCATATCAACCTAGGATCACTCGAGTCGTGATGGTCTCAATTACCGGGAAAACGTAAGGAATTATTGATTATTCCAGGGGTCACTATTGTTCAGTTCAGGTTCGGGATTTGTTCGCCACTCGTACTCTCGATCGTGCAGAATCACCCGCGATCCGATCGTACATCGTTGGCCAAACCAAATCCGTTACCTTCCTAGGATCGGCCCACACTAGCCCAAAATACTTCCATACCGTTTCTCGGAATCGGTGCCCCGATTCGCAATCGGGTCCCGGTCCACTTACCTTTTTCTTAGTTAGCCTTTCCCATGGGTTAGTATCTCGCGAGGGGCCAGCTCCAGGCGAGATGTACTGAAATCAGATGAGAAATAATATCCTCTTCGTCGGATCCCATAATTGGGTCAAAATTTAGGATGTTACGCCGGCGGCAGCGGTGCGGCAGCGAGCAGCCAAGGGGAAGAGGGCGATCGAGAGGGAGAGAGGGAAAGGTTGCCGAGAGGTGAGAGAGAGAGAGAGAGAGAGAGAGAGAGAGAGAGAGAGAGAGAGAATTTTGGTCTAAATAGTCCAACTTTGACCACTTTTGGCAATTTACCATCTTGCCCTTCTCTCACAAATCCAATCAACAACCAAGATTCGATCTCATCTTGAAATCGACGGCCCAGATTGAATCTTTTCCAAAATATCCAAGGGCAATTTGGAAATTTCTCAAAAAGTTCAAGGGAAAAATTATCCAACTCAAAAATTAAGGCAAAATGACCAAAATGCCCTTCACCTCTAAAGCTTGCCCTTTATAAACCTCCAAGGGTAAAATGGTCACTTTTCATTTTCTTGCCGAAATTGAATTTTTCTAAAGGATTTGGGAAAAATTCAAAGCTATACGTTCCAACCACAACATCGTCCTAACGTCCCGTTGTGACTTCCTAATTTTTCGATATCTAATTTGGGCTCTAATTAATAATTAAATCTTATTTAACTTAACTCGAGCGTTCCTCAAATTAACGGGTGGCTTTTGGGGAAATTCGCATATTCGATCCATGATTGATAATAAATCGAGTCACATGCAAGTTCATTCGGTTCGTGACAACTTTGATTATCATGTAATCGAGAGGTTCTATCACTAGATCTGAAGGATACGATCGTTTGGTATAGATTCAGGATCATTCGTCAATTTATTTTGTGGTCCAACGGAATCACCCGCAATCCACTACTATGACAGTGGCGGACTGACCCCTGGCTATCATTGAATCAACCTACAGTGGTTTAAAATGTCACCTCGACGATTTTATGATCGAAAATCAATTCACGATCGAATTTTTTTTAGTCGTACGAATTTAAATCCCTAATTAGCCTTTCCCTAATGATTAGTATCCTAGGAATGATTAGTTCCGGATGAGAACTAACTGCGAGTACGTTCATAAAACCAAGCATTTCATAAATCCCTAATGGGCAAATTCCAGGATGTTACAAATTATATCCAATGGGTACAGGAACCAAGACATAGAAATGGGCTTCTTACGTAAATAAGAAAATAAGTCATAAGAATGACAATCTCGACTTTGGGAGGCGCATCGGAGCAATGATCAAATTTCCGACTTTCTTGGCCCGGTCTCAGTCAACCTTGGCTTAGATTGGATCGTCGCTCTCGAGCTGCAACCCCTTGAATGAGCCAATGGCTTTCTCACAATAGAAGGCCGTCCTCGACTTTACTGGCCTCAAGTTCCATCCAATATGTATTTCCACATATTACATTTTCAAGGAAAATGTCCAAGGAAATTGAGGTGATAATATTTTTAGATTGGTGGTATTTTTTTTTTATTTGTCCTATTGCTAACTCTCCTCATTCTCTAACTTTTGTTCTGCCTCTTGCAGAGCGCTGGTGTGGAACCCCACACTTGTGATGCGAGCATCCACACCCCCTCCAATCTCTTTACCAAAAGGGCCGCATGCCTATTGGCGATTGGCGGTTTATTTTTTTTTCCGGAAAAACGGACTCTTCCCATTCAAAAATAGGATATTTTAGTGTATTTTTTCAATTATGTCTCTAGTTATACCCTTAAACGAGCTCCTCTCACTCTTTTTTTTTATTATTTTCATTTGGGCACGTACTGAACTAAGTTCATCTTCCACTACAAGGTAGAGAGTCACGTTGAAATTAAAGATTTTCAAAATTGTATATCTGGAAGATACATCCCAAATATCATCAAACGGTCAAATTCTTAAATTTGGCTACATAAATCTTTTTTTCTCAAGTAAAATGGATGAAAATATTTTAATACTCAATTGATTTGAATTTAATTAGGTGTTGCACACTCTTAGACATGGTCCAACGAATGCATAATATATGGTAATTCGAACTCATACTTTAAACCCCAAAAAACAAATATTTTACAATCCGATTGGATTTTTTTAAAAGATTTAATTGGCCATATATACTCAAACTTGAGAGGCAAAAAAGGCAACCCGGTGCTAGTAGTTGGCGTAACTCGCCGGCATTCGTGGACCTGGAGGAACCAAAGGCTATCCCAGACGGGCTTATCTTTTCCCGTTGTATCTGTGAATCTAATCTTAGGATATGTTAAGGTTATGCTTGCTGCTGGGATGGTAGAAATGAGATTATGTGCCACGGAGAGAAATTAAATAAGTTTGTGGGTTGGACCCCTCTTGTTCTGATTGGATCAAACTCAATTCCGACGGGACCTCTAAAGAAATCTCGAGTCCAGCTTCAGTAAGTGGACTTATTCGCGATGACTAAGGCAATTGGGTTGCTGGATTCGCGTAAACGGTGGGAGTGTGTATCGCCAAACATATCGCAGAGGTCGAATTGACTCCAATATTCAACTTGATCTCTTGATTTCAGCGACACATTCATTTCTTAAATTGGAAGTAATAATCAAATATTTTCAACGGGTCAATATTCTCCATAATTATAGAGAGGAAAATGCATGTGCAGATTGGCTAGCTAATTGGATTATCCAGTCTAATAATGCTTTGATAATCTTGTATTAGATGATAGACAGGCTACAAAGAGACTTAATTCCTTTGTTGTTAGGGGATCAAATTGGATCATATTTTACTTAAGAGAGTGACATGTAATATTCAGGCTTTGCCGCTGCAGCGCTCAAATTCTGTTCACAATGTAAAATCTCATTTCACTTTACTCACTCCATAAATTTTTTAGAGTCAAATGGCAATCTCAAAGAAGAAAATTAAAATTTTAAACTCAGTTTAGCCGTTTTAGAATCGTACAAAAGAAGTAGGGTCTCCACCAGCAACCGTGCTTCCCATTCGCACAACCTCTCATCTCTCTGCAAATCCATCTAAAACAATCAATCTCTCTCTCTCTCCACGGTTCCATTTTTGCTTCTTCCACTTCTGAGAAAATATTTAGACATAGATCAACAAAAATCCTAGAAAAGGACCACCGTTTCTACGGCGAGATTGGGAATCACCCGAAGTGGCAAATCCTTCGTCGACTCAGCAGATTGAGACGAGCCTTTGCATGGCCTAGTTTGGTGAGGCTCGATTCACTGATACTCATTCCCGCTTCCCTTTTCCCGCAGAAGTCACTCTCTTCTTTTTCCTCCCCCTTTGCCACCGCTGCTGATGGCCGCGAAGTCCCTCTGATGCCGCCGGGGAGGGGCCCCGGCCAGGCCCGCTTGCCAACATCGGTCCTCTGGTGCCTCCCAGATGAGGCCGACGAGTCGCAGGAGAGAGCCGGCGACATGGCGAAGAAGGAGGCGCGCAGCGATGAGTCGGACCACTCCGTGAGCTTGTTCCCGCGCAATTTCTTTGACTTCCGGAGTTTGGCTCTGAGTTTGTTCGACGAGTACGCGAGCTTCGGCGAGAGACAATCTTCAAGGATGACTTCCGGGATGTGTTCAAGAACTCGGGTGAGGATTTCGGGTTCAGATTCGGATTCGGGCCAGGCACGGGTACGGGTACAGGTCCCTCCGGCTGGAACGTATACGAAAAGAGCATACATAGCTGAATGGTCATAACGTCGCCTTCCTTGGTCGAAAGTAACGTCCTAAATAAATTTAGCGTAACAGCTTACACGGCATGGAAGTCGCGAAACGAATGAAATTATTTAGTGGACTGCTACTCGGTTGATTCAGCAGCACGAATATGATCTAGACAAGGGTTATTGGGATAAGTTCAAGTTCAAAAGATGGACTCGAGTGTATATTTTCAAAAAAGTGTTTTAACTTGAGATGACCATGTTTTTAGCTTTAAAAAAGCAAAAAACAGTAATACCAATTTCATTCTTCAAACTTTAAAACTGGAAACAGTTATCTTGTTCCATCTATAAACAAATTCCAATCGGACCTATTCCCTAGCATGTTCACAGAAATTCCGCAAGGGCCAAAACAGGCCCTTATGCTCCTTCGAATATATGTCTGAGGACGACAAAAATAATCGACAGAACCCAAAAGTCTCCATGTCCTTACTATGGGTTACTTCCCAGAAATCTCAAACTTCTGTCGCTAATATGAAGAGAATAAACCAGTCTAGACCTTACGAAAAATTCATACTGTAGCAGCAATTTGTACCTGGAACCAACAAGTACACAACTGATTTTGGCAATTCGTGTATGCCATGTCTGACATAGAGACGAACAAAGTCATCAGCAACTGCAGCATGCAGGACCAAGCTAGACGATGCGAAACACAGTATAAATTAAATATCCATATACCTGACGTCATCTAATATTTTCAGAAACTTTTCAGTTCCATCTTCAACGGGAGGCAATCCTGGATATCCTTGAAGCCATCCTATGTCATCTGCAGACCCGCGGACAGTCCTCCCCATGCTCGCTCGATAACACGGAGGTTAGGTTAAAAACAATTATGTCACCATAACACTACCTAATCTGAGGATATAAGTAAAGCATCAGAAGTTGCCAGCTTGCTTAGTCGACCAAGTCCCTTGATGTCCGTATCAAGTACTAAGAAAAAATCCCAGCATCACAGATCTAAAGTTTTAAATGAAAATGACAAAACACCTAATCCATAGCCCAACCATTGAATCAAAGGGAGGCAAAAGAAAAAAAGAATGTTCTCCTATGACAATCGTTCAGATAATAGCAAAAACATCCAGCCAACTTTACAACGTCCCATTAGGAAAGACATAGATCAGGATTTCGTGTGAATCAGTACCTTTGAAACATGAAAAACTCTGTTCGACCGGTATAATTTGAAACAATAAGTGCATCTGTATTTGCAGATGAACTCCCGGCAGAATCCCTTGTTATTTCATCAACTGCAGGAGGGGCACAGATTTCATTAGAAGATGATCCATGCAACGCTGAACTTTTGCTAAGAGAAAGTCGACTGCTTGCAAGCTGTCTCCCTTTTCATCCAGAAGTAAAAGTCGCTAGCTCCTGCTCGTGCAGCAAAGAATGCTCAGATTCCCCAGAAGTAGATTCCACTGCAGCAACACAAGAATGCACCATCTCATCATCCAACACAGAAAGCTTGGAAAAAGGAGCCACGGGATGGAAAAACAATTACTGGATAAGAAGTGAGAGTACTAGAGGATATGAAATTGTAACAAAATATTAGAAGACATAGAGATGAAACTGACTCAAAGGTGGACTGCATCTGTTATGTGCTTAGATCATTTATTTAGCATACGTCCAGTTTATCTCCTTTTTTCCGAGTGCTTAGATCCCGACTACAACTGGCAGGTGCTTTTGTTGAGTTAGCAGTCACCGTGTACAGCATAGCAGTTTGAAATTTTGAACTTATCACGGGACAACTGGTGAACATTTTCCCATTAACTGAAATTATCTGTCATAAGGTGAACCCAAAGAGTAGTGCCGCAGATACCCAGGCAACAATGGACAACAAATGCATCGCAAGAAAGATCTTGTTTCTTTTGCAAGGAGACTTTATCGAAAGGAAGAATGTTGTCCAGCTTAAGAATGAAAATCACAATCTCTGAGTCCTTTCTCTCTAACTAATTATCACAGACCTTCAACTCGACAGTTAGAAAGGACATTGATCAGGCAGTTCAATTACTATGTCTATGCTTAGAAGCTCCCAGTACTAAAGAAGGCTGTGAAACAACATACGAGAATTCTTCATGGAATGATTTCACTGATATCTTCCTTTACTTTTGTGTGCTCGCGTGCGAGTGCGTGGGTGTGGGTTCGTGCCTGCGTGCGCGCACGCGCGTGTGAGAGAGAGAGAGAAGCTACCTAAAGCAACAAAACAGAACATTGAACGATGTAGAGAAAGACTCCCAGAATAATCCGAAAAACAAAGCAGCCAGTTAGGCATGACGACCTCTGTGCAAGATAAGAAGCAGCTTCAATTGATGAAGGCATGGAGGTAAAAAGCTGAGGTAAGAGTCCATCATATCCAGAAGAGGTCTGCCCCTGCATAAAAGAAATAAGTTCATTGAATCTCAAGAAACTATCTAATCTAGGAGGTCAATAATTTACCGAAAAGAGGGCAAGCTCCTGGGTAGATCTAATGCTTTCACAATGTTTAACATACTTGTATATATACTTTACAAACACATCTATTGAAATTTTGCAAACTTCAACGTGTGACATGTGGAGTGCAAATAATTCAGAGAATCCAAGCTCAAGAGAGGTCCTTTCTACATAGAAATATGCCCTAGATTCTCGTGACAAACACTAGTTAAAAACTGTGGTGGATAGAGTAGTACTCCAGTAGGAAAATCATTTGATAAGCTAATACGGCTTCATTCCACACGCACCATATCAATGTTAGGTCACATCTTCTCAGAAAGCTTCTTGATATCGATGTTTCAAACTTTGGCTAAGCAAAATCTGCATCATGGTCAGAGTCATGTAGTCGAGTTTGAAAATGGCAGGCAACCAGTGAGGCTCTTGCCGTGCCTCATCGATAAACAAAAGGGAGGTACGGGTTCGCTGAGCAGGAACAGTTCAGGAGGAAACACACAATCTAGCAATTGTCTTTTGAACGCCAAAGCCAGCAAAAAGGAAGAACATCTTCCTTGAGAGAAAAAACTTAATTCAATAGCGAAAATACTCTTAATCTCATAACAAACCTTCCAAGACTAGTAAATAGGCATAAAATCCTTTATCAATTGAGCTCCTACCTAAGGAAGTAAACCTAACACCACTAGGACTCTTTAAACGTGTGGAAAGTGATGAATCCATCTTGATTCTCTGCAAATGCCACCCTAAGGACGTTGGCTCTTGTTTCTTAACTACATTCACACGTTAACCTTTTCTAATAGGGTCTTCAGGAACATATTAGTAGTAGTCCTAGGATAGGACAGGCCCCATGGAATCTACAATCAGCCTGTGCGTACTAGAGGCACATTCAACTTTTTTTCTATGGATTTGGTTCTAATATAGCCTTGGTCACTCCAGTCCAAGAACTCAGCATTCCTATAGTCCCCATGTACAATGCTGGTCCAGGACCATTTTCTTCACAAATTTCCTCTACTTCGATCAAGTAATTGGGTCACCTGAAACAGGTTGCTCTTCTTAGTTTAGAATCTTTCTTGGTACTTTTCATTCTTAAAGACAACCTAAAACAGCTGTCAACACGACTTCCTCGAGTCTATATCTAGCAACAGATTGCAGTGTCACATCGATATTCTGTCTAGGATGCAAGAAACAGGTTTCCAACTCAGCTTCATCTTGACGGTAAATTTTATGATTCTGCCGTTTGTAATCCCAGCTGTCGGTGAAGGAGTTCCTGTCGACGAAGTATTTTCATCGGAAGAATCGGATGTATATGTTTTGATAGTGGGCACCTGCACGAGATAAGATTATTTTAAGGAGATACCGATGCATATGTTTGCATGATATTTTGTTAGCCTTCTGCGACTTAAGAAAGGCCCCTGCAAATTTGAGTGGCGACCTGAATATATTATTTGCAATAACCATGTTAAATTGTGAATGCTTAATGAGTATTGCTCTTGAAATATTTGATGAGGTTCACTCCTATTCTCTGCATATAGTCAAATGAGGTTGATCTGTGATATTTTGTGCACTCATCAAACAGGCTAAAAGCTGCTGACGCACTGTGGAATCTGTCATTCGATGACAGAAATCGTGAAGCCATTGCATCAGCAGGTGGCGTGTGTGCCTTGGTATGGTGCTTATTTCAACTTAACAATGGCTTCTCATCAAGCACTTCTGCTGCAATTTCCTACTATTCTGCACAATATAGGATTACATGAGATGGCAAACTGTGAACAAACAAACTGGTGTAGTCCTACCATTGCATCTTTTCTATACTGGGACGTGGAATTGATTTCGGAAGGGTGCAACTTTTCCAGTTCTCGTGCTCTCTATTGACCTTGACTGCCGCATTTGGACTTTTTTAGCTTTTTACTTGTCAACTTGACTGATAATCTGTTTCGAACATATTATATGCAAAAGAAAGTGGAAAATAATGCACTCCAAAGAATTCAGCTGTCTGTAAAATTGCTTCCTGACATAATGTTCTTGCCCCATCATTATGGACATTGTCTGACAAAAAGTAGAAAATGAGAACTCTCGTCGTGAATGCTCCATAATCATCACTCTGTACCATTGAAGCTATTGCCTTAGTATCACTATGCATAGAATTGTGACTATACCGTTTGTATTTACCCTAATAAATCTCGATGGTAATCTTTAATGGTCAAAATTTTGGCTCATCATTCTACATTGGTTGATAGGTTACTCTCGCAAAGACATGTTTAAATGCCTCCCCACTCCTACAAATGTGAGTTGCTCGTGCTCTTTGGGGATTGGCAGTTTCAGAAGCTAGTCTCGTATATCTAAATTGGATACACTATTAAGTTCCTCTACATGCCTTCATTCATCTTAAGGAATTAGATAGGATATGGTTCGATGCGTTCTGGAATTGCTTTGAATGTCGATTTTGGTGTGCTTCGTCTTGCATCTAGGAGGAAATTGACATGCCCGTACTTTTCATGCAAGTGAGTCAGGACATATTTGATGATGTTGAGTTGGTGCCATCTTTTGCATGATGTTTCTGCCCTAGTAGTTTATTGGAGTGTGTCCAAATTGTTCCTCAGTATCTTTGTTTTCTGCCTGAAATACTTAGCTTTTGTTTTGCGTGATGCTAAGCCACAAATTTTTTTGGTAGTTTGTCTATTGGGCTAGATGGTGGTGTTGCTCCTCTTATTGAAATGGCTCGCTTTATTCATAACGTAAGTCTTTGACCACTATGATGTATGCCTGCAATTTAATTCAGCCCTTCTCTTTAGCAAATGTAGATAAATTGAGTGTTATTTAAAATTTTATTTTCGGCATGTACGTGCGGCTGCAATCGGTGCTATATGCAATATCGTTTTCGTGCCTATTAATGCTCTAAGCATGGTGGAGCAAGGGGGACTTTCCTGTTCTTGTTCAACTTTGTTCTTCATCAACCTCCAAAACGATACGTTTCATGGCTATATTGGCTTTGGCATTTATGTTTGATGGCAGGTACCATTTTCCAACCCGCAGTATATTATAGTGGGTCCTTTTACTCCATCTGATAACTTTGTAGTGCACATGATATATCTTCCAAAATGAAGTCTGTCATGTTTATTTCTATTAATATTCATAATTTAAGTGACCTGGAATTTGTTAGCACCACACATTTCATTTAGTCGGTGCATTTGTCTATTAGCTCGCAACAAAAAAATAATATTTGGTGTATATTCTCATATTGGAAGAGTTTTTATTATTTGAGCACAATGAAACTGATATGCTGAAACTTACTTGATCTATCTTGCAGCATGGATGAACAAGCATTGGTTGGGACTTTATCAGAAAGAAACTCTAATGGAAGGATGGCTTTTAAGCAAATCAAAGATTATGTGCTCGTGTTTCCGGATCAACAAGATCATACTGTTGCAGTTGCATCGTCTGCTCCTGCATCATTCGCAGAAGTGACGGAACATTTCATTTGCAGGTCCCACCATCTTTCCTTATATCCAATTAAATTCCAAGTTTTACCTTTGAAATGCCTCTTTTTAAATTCATTTGATTAAATTTGCTTATTTAAACATCTTGCATTTATCTCTGCAAATGAGAAGTCTGAGATAGGTAGTTTGATAAATAAATTGTGTAGCACATGGGAAGCACTGCAAACCGCTTCCTTTCTAAGAGATGTGGATGATTATCAGAGAAACTATATTACTGGTTCAGTAGTGTCATGTGAACACTAGGCAAAGCAGGAAACTTTTGTCGGTTAGCTTTGTCTGTTTGTTTGTTTGTTTTTTAGCTGCTCTTTTCACACTGTTTCCTCTTATCTTCTCCCTCTAATTATTTCTCAGTGAAGATAAAATTAAAAGATTCATTTCCATGTTGGAGAAACCTTCTGAACTCAGGGCATTCGCAGCATTTGGCCTCCTCCAAGTAACTAGCCTTCTACGTAATAAGATTGTGGGATTATTACCTATAAAACTAAATACAAACTTCAGCAAATATTATCCTCAAATCTAGAAGTGCTTCATCTCCAAGCTGCACACCAAATTTTAATTGCATAAATGTAAGCCCCAGGAGAGTTTTCTTTCTCACGATAACAAATATGGATTTGAATTAGATTATTCTATCCATATAGATTCCTTTACTGCTGCAAGGACAGTAGTTGTTGTCGGAATCGAAAAGAAAATTGCTCATCTTTGTTTCATGGAGACCTAATTGATAATGTGGATAAGATTGTAAGCGGAAGGATGGAAAATGCATTTCAAAACCATCATTTTCTGAGAAACTCGGATAGAGTTGCCACTCGCTAACACTTCTGGCTCAAATGAATCATATCCCCATTCAAATCTTGAGCAAATAAATTCGCTAATGCTATGTTTGGGAGAAGAGAGGAAAGAAGATTGTAAGAGAAAATACCTCTCCTTTCCATCCGACAAAAAATTTAAAATTTTTCTCCATTTTGCACCCAAACTTTCATTCCCTCCATTTTCCTCCGTTTCCCATACGTAACATAATTGTTTGTGGCTTGTCCACATTGCAGTTTATGGTGGTCGCCATACCTTGCACCATGTGAAACTTATGCAAGACGCTGGAGCTGCGAGTGTTCTGCATGCAACCATTATTGATGAGACCGCACTCAGCGAGGCCAAAAAATTTGCAAGGATTGCACTTCACAATTTGGAGTATCACCAGGCATAATCTTCAAAGGGGATTTGAAGGACTTTTGTCTTTTAAGAACGATTTTCAAGTTAGATTATGCTAGACACATACTTGTGGAATCCTTTTTAACTTTTCTACATAAGCTTGATAAAAAAAGAAAAAGAAATGCTCACGGAATTATCTGGAAGTGTAAGTGGTGCTTGCTAATATCCCCATTTCTGCTTTGGAATGTATAATTCCGGTCCATATGCTATGCTAATGAATTAAAGTACCTGAAAAGCTCTTATGCAGGGAATTTGCACCTTATGCAGGGAATTTGCACCTTTTGCTGTATCTCATTGCAACTCTTCCCTACTTTATGGCATTTGCTGTATCCAACAATCATGTACACAGGACAAGCAGCATAGGGAAGCCAATGCCATAAAGTAGGGAAGAGCTGCAATGAGATACAACAAAAGGTGCAAACTCCCTGCATAAGAGCTTTTCAGGTACTTTAATTTGTTAACGTAGCATGTGAACCGGAATTATACATTCCAAAGCAGAAATGGGGATATTAGCAAGCACCACTTACACTTCCAGATAATTCCGTGAGCATTTCTTTTTCTTTTTTTATCAAGCTTATGCAGAAAAGTTAAAAAGGATTCCACAAGTATGTGTCTAGCATAATCTAACCTGAAAATTGTTCTTAAAAGACAAAAGTCCTTCAAATCCCCTTTGAAGATTATGTCTGGTGGTGCTTCAGATTGCGAAATGCAATCCTTGCAAATTTTTTGGCCTCGCCGAGTGCGGTCTCATCAATAATGGTTGCATGCAGAACACTCGCAGCTCCAGTGTCTTGCATAAGTTTCACATGGTGCAAGGTTTGGCGACCATCATAAACTGCAATGTGGACATGCCACAAACAATTATGTTACGTATGGGAAACGGAGGAAAATGGAGGGAATGAAAATTTGGGTGCAAAATGGAGAAAAATTTTAAATTTTTTGTCGGAAGGAAAGGAGAGGTATTTTCTCTTACAATCGTCTTTCCTCTCTTCTCCCAAACATAGCATTAGCAAATTTATCCATTTGTGTTGCTCAAGATTTGAATGGGGATATGATTCATTTGAGCCAGAAGAGTCAGTGAGTGGCAGCTCTATCCAAGTTTCTCAGAAAATGATGGTTTTGAAATGCATTTTCCACCCTTCTGCTTACAATCTATCCACATTATCAATTAGGTCTCCATGAAACAAAGATGAGCAATTTTCTTTTCGATTCTGACGACAACCATTGTCTTTGCAGCAGTAAAGGAATCTATATGGATAGAATAATCTAATTCAAATCCATGTTTGTTATCGTGAGAAAGAAAACTCTCCTGTAGCTTACATTTATGCAATTAAAATTTGGTGCGCAGCTCGGAGATGAAGTAATTCTAGATTTAAGGATAATATTTGCTGGAGTTTGTATATAGTTTTATAGGTAATCATCCACAAATCTTATTACGTAGAAGGCTAGTTACTTGGAGGAGGCCAAATGCTGCGAATGCCCTGAGTTCATAAGGTTTCTCCAACATGGAAATAAATCTTTTAATTTTATCTTCACTGAGAAATAATTAGAGGGAGAAGATCAGAGAAAACAGTGTGAAAAGAGCAGCTAAAAAACAAAAAAACAAACAGACAAAGCTAACCGACAAAAGTTTCCTGCTTTGCCTAGTGCTCACATGACACTACTGAACCAGTAATATAGCTTCTCTGATAATCATCCACATCTCTTAGAAAGGAAGCGGTTTACAGTGATTCCCATGCGCTACCCAGTTTATTTATCAAACTACCTACCTCAAACTTCTCATTTGTAGAGATAAATGCAAGATGTTTAAATAAGCAAATTTAAACAAATGAAGTGAAAAAGAGGCATTTCAAAGGTAAAACTTGGAATTTAATTGGATATAAGGGAAGATGGTGGGACCTGCAAATGAAATGTCCTGTCAGTTTTGCTAATGCTACAGGAGCAGACGATGCAACTGCAACAGTATGATCTTGTTGATCCGAAAACACGAGCACATAATCTTTGATTTGCTTAAAAGCCATCCTTCCATTAGAGTTTCTTTCTGATAAAGTCCCAACCAATGCTTGTTCATCCATGCTGCAAGATAGATCAAGTAAGTTTCAACATATCAGTTTCATCGTGCTCAAATAATAAAAACTCTTCCAATATGAGGATATACACCAAATATTATTTTTTTGTTGCGAGCTAATAGACAAATGCACCGACTAAATGAAATGTGTGGTGCTAACAAATTCCAGGTCACTTAAATTATGAATATTAATAGAAATAAACATGATAGACTTCATTTTGGAAGATATATCATGTGCACTACAAAGTTATCAGGTGGAGTAAAAGGACCCACTATAATATACTGCGGATTGGAAAACAGTACTTGCCATCAAACATAAATGCCAAAGCCAATATAGCCATGAAACGTATCGTTTTGGAGGTTGATGAAGAACAAAGTTGAACAAGAACAGGAAAGTCCCCCTTGCTCCACCATGCTTAGAGCATTAATAGGAACGAAAACGATATTGCATATAGCACCGATTGCAGCCGCACATACATGCAGAAAATAAAATTTTAAATAACACTCAATTTATCTACATTTGCTAAAGAGAAGGGCTGAATTAAATTGCAGGCATACATCATAGTGGTCAAAGACTTACGTCATGAATAGAGCGAGCCATTTCAATAAGAGGAGCAACACCACCATCTAGCCCAATAGACAAACTACCAAAAAAATCTGTGGCTTAGCATCACGCAAAACAAAAGCTAAGTATTTCAAGCAAAAAACAAAGATACTGAGGAACAATTTGGACACACTCCAATAAACTACTCGGGGCAGAAACATCATGCAAAAGATGGCACCAACTCAACATCATCAAATATGTCCTGACTCACTTGCATGAAAAGTACGGGCATGTCAATTTCCTCCTAGATACAAGACGAAGCACACCAAAATCGACATTCAAAGCAATTCCAGAACGCATCGAACCATATGCTATCTAATTCCTTAAGATGAATGAAGGCATGCAGAGGAACTTAATAGTGTATCCAATTTAGAAATACGAGACTAGCTTCTGAAACTGCCAATCCCCAAAGAGCACGAGCAACTCACATTTGTAGGAGTGGGGAGGCATTTAAACATGTCTTTGCGAGAGTAACCTATCAACCAATGTAGAATGATGAGCCAAAATTTTGACCATTAAAGATTACCATCGAGATTTATTAGGGTAAATACAAACGGTATAGTCACAATTCTATGCATAGTGATACTAAGGCAATAGCTTCAATGGTACAGAGTGATGATTATGAAGCATTCACGACGAGAGTTCTCATTTTCTACTTTTTGTCAGACAATGTCCATAATGATGGGGCAAGAACATTATGTCAGGAAGCAATTTTACAGACAGCTGAACTCTTTGGAGTGCATTATTTTCCACTTTCTTTTGCATATAATATGTTCGAAACAGATTATCAGTCAAGTTGACAAGTAAAAAGCTAAAAAAGTCCAAATGCGGCAGTCAAGGTCAATAGAGAGCACGAGAACTGGAAAAGTTGCACCCTTCCGAATTCAATTCCACGTCCCAGTATAGAAAAGATGTAATGGTAGCACTACACCAGTTTGTTTGTTCACAGTTTGCCATCTCATGTAATCCTATATTGTGCAGAATAGTAGGAAATTGCAGCAGAAGTGCTTGATGAGAAGCCATTGTTAAGTTGAAATAAGCACCATACCAAGGCACACACGCCACCTGCTGATGCAATGGCTTCACGATTTCTGTCATCGAATGACAGATTCCACAGTGCGTCAGCAGCTTTTAGCCTGTTTGATGAGTGCACAAAATATCACAGATCAACCTCATTTGACTATATGCAGAGAATAGGAGTGAACCTCATCAAATATTTCAAGAGCAATACTCATTAAGCATTCACAATTTAACATGGTTATTGCAAATAATATATTCAGGTCGCCACTCAAATTTGCAGGGGCCTTTCTTAAGTCGCAGAAGGCTAACAAAATATCATGCAAACATATGCATCGGTATCTCCTTAAAATAATCTTATCTCGTGCAGGTGCCCACTATCAAAACTTATACATCCGATTCTTCCGATGAAAATACTTCGTCGACAGGAACTCCTTCACCGACAGCTGGGGTTACAGACGGCAGAATCATAAAATTTACCGTCAAGATGAAGCTGCGTTGGAAACCTGTTTCTTGCATCCTAGACAGAATATCGATGTGACACTGCAATCTGTTGCTAGATATAGACTCGAGGAAGTCGTGTTGACAGCTGTTTTAGGTTGTCTTTAAGAATGAAAAGTACCAAGAAAGATTCTAAACTAAGAAGAGCAACCTGTTTCAGGTGACCCAATTACTTGATCGAAATAGAGGAAATTTGTGAAGAAAATGGTCCTGGACCAACATTGTACATGAGGAGGACTATAGGAATGCTGAGTTCTTGGACTGGAGTGACCAAGGCTATATTAGAACCAAATCCATAGAAAAAAAGTTGAATGTGCCTCTGGTACGCACAGGCTGATTGTAGATTCCATGGGGCCTGTCCTATCCTAGGACTACTACTAATATGTTCCTGAAGACCCTATTAGAAAAGGTTAACGTGTGAATGTAGTTAAGAAACAAGAGCTAATGTCCTTAGGATGGCATTTGCAGAGAATCAAGATGGATTCATCACTTTCCACACGTTTAAAGAGTCCTAGTGGTGTTAGGTTTACTTCCTTAGGTAGGAGCTCAATTGATAAAGGATTTTATGCCTATTTACTAGTCTTGGAAGGTTTGCTATGAGATTAAGAGTATTTTCGCTATTGAATTAAGTTGTTTCTCTCAAGGAAGATGTTCTTCCTTTTTCCTGGCTTTGGCGTTCAAAAGACAATTGTCTAGATTGTGTGTTTCCTCCTGAACTGTTCCTGTTCAGCGAACCCGTACCTCCCTTTTGTTTATCGATGAGGCATGGCAAGAGCCTCACTGGTTGCCTGCCATTTTCAATCCCGACTACATGACTCTGACCATGATACAGATTTTGCTTAGCCAAAGTTTGAAACATCGATATCAAGAAGCTTTCTGAGAAGATGTGACCTAACAATTGAGACACGGGCCAAAAAGGGTAAGAGGACCCATGAATAACAACTTTAGGAAGGATCTTAATGTTTTTATATTGAACATGAAATTCCATATTGTCCACAATGCAAAATTCCAGTCTTTCACATTGATATATTCATATTAAGGTTTCTATATTAAATCACCTTCGCCTAGTATGAATCTCATACAAACAGAAAAATTCCTATTTCTCTATTTTCCACTTAACTTGCAAGCCTACTCCTCCACTTATTCCCACATTTACTCATTTACTCTCGCGTACATACAACTCCCAAGCATGAATCTCATGCAAAAACCATTGGTTTGCAGTCCAACATAATCCCTCATCCTAAAAGCAACTGCATCATGTACTTTTCTTTTTGTTTACATGAGAGTATTCATGCTAATTATTTTCTTCAATCAGCTGCTTCAGGTGTTCTCAAAACTTGTGCAGATCATAAAATTGCTGTCTAAGGAATGGCCACAACAAGCACAGGGGCTTCCATGTAGAAAAAAGTTCACTAAGTGACGACACATAAATTAAGTCATTCAGTTTATAGAAAAACAGATTCATAAATTACCCAACAACTTCATGGGGAGATCTTGTCAGTTGAACTAGTGCTTCCATAACAGCCACCCGTTGCCCTACTGCTGCATTGTCACCATTTCCACATTGTTGAGAAGCAAAATTAGCCAAGGCCTGAGCAACCTGTGAAGTTTGACACCATTCAATTGAAAAATGTGTCAGTACTCCCACCCTTAACCAAAAGGAAGAAGTCAGCATTACGTTTCTAGCATCATAAGAGATCAGTTGTATGTTATCAGAAGATCAAGATATATGGTGAATGCTAAAGGCAAATAGTCATGAGAGTACTACCAACCACACATCATTAACAAGAAGAACATTATTTTTCAGCTCATTCCTTCAGAAAACTACCCCCGTTATTGACAAAATGTCCCATTATACGGGATTAATTCCAGCACTTCACTCTTCATCCTTCAAAACTTGAAGAGTGCCTTTGTTTGGGAAAAACATTTTCCTCGTTTCAGATGCCGGATACTGTATTACAAAACTATGACACTTGAAACGTTGCAAGCAAGCATCCTTATGAGTAAAATACTCCATAGTGTGAAAACTGTTAACCTGTAAACTATTTCTACATTATGATTTCTTTGAATGGAACCTCTTCCACTCGAGAGAAGATTTTTTTCAATTGAAAGTGAAAGAAATGCATCAGATGAAATGACACAAGGCCGCTTAGTAATGGATGATAGTTATGGCAATTTCAGATAAGGCTACCGGATGTTTTGGCGCTTATTGGTATGTTATCTAACACCACTCTCACGGTATTTTTATCTGAATAGAATGAAGCACAACACCTGCTTCTGAACACCCTCGAACTCGCAGTTGCAAGCAAGCATCATGACAGCCTGCACTCCATCAGCCAGTGCGACTTCCATTCTACACTTGTCGTCGCTAACCAAATTTCCCAGAGCACCAGCTGCGCATTCCTGAAGACAAGTGAAAGACCAATCGACTAGTAAATTATCCTTAATCATTGATTTAGAAACAAATGATAAAAGAGAAATTGCTTGCAGCTTGAACCGATGTAAAATGGGAAAATTTGTACCAAAATATGATAATCCTGGGACCACTTGAATATAAGATCAACTAGAGCCTTTACTGCACCAGCCTCAGCAATAGCACCCTGACAAGAAACCATTATCAATATCAGAACAAAACTCGATATCCTGCAAAAGTGATAAGCAAGCAACAACGGCAATACCTTGTGCTCTTTTACAGCAGAAAGATCCCATAAACCACCAGCTGCCACTTGAGCAACCAGCCTGTTCATTGACCTTGTCAAACTAGTAAGAATCTGGATTCCACCTTCTTCCACAATGGCTTTTGCAACATTGACATTTGCAAACAAGTTTGCTATAGCCTGAAACATACCAAGAGGTCAACACATCAGAAATTAAGTTCTCAATTTCTTGTATGTAAGGTGGAGTCAGTTAACATGCCATTTCTATGTGTTCCAAATTAATATAATGATGAAAAGAGAGTGTTACAAAAGTAACTAGGTTTTCCGCCAAAAGGAATGCAAAAATTTAATCAGATAGCTCCGAGTACCAGAAAAACCTTACTTTCACAGCCTCTAATTGTAGCCCTTCCTGACAAGATTTAGCAAGGTCTAAGAGGATGCGTATGCCTCCATCTCCCACTACTGCTTCAGCCCTTCCTCGGTTAAGAGGAAAACGGTCATCAATGACAATTAACTCTGCAAGTCCAGATGCTGCTCTCTCTTGCACATCTTCTTGAGAGCTCTGCATCAAGTTGAACAATAGTGGAGTGCCTTGCCTCAACCAGAAATCCTCTAAACCCGGTGGATTGCTCCTCGCACTTTGTAGAAGCAAATGTGATAGAATCCCCTCTAACCAAGTCATCATCTCATCCATGCTCTTAGGAGTTTCCTTCGAGTTTCTCCAGTCACAAAATACAGTCCTCCCTCTGCTTGTGATGTTGGCAAATAAGGAAGCTATTCCTTCCAAGATATCCATAAAATGAGCGAGTAACGATTTTCCATTAATCCTGGGTGCAGTAAAATTTGCATCTCCCTCCAGATCGGGACAATTCAGGGCAGACAGAACTTTCAAGCTTCGGCATGAGATCAACAATCTTGAAACAACCTCCGGACCAACGTCAGTTCAAGAAACATCCAACCCAACTAAGTTAGGTAGCTTATGCCGAACATCTGAAACAACACCCCACTCCACAGATGCTGTCCCGGCAACTGAGAGGAACCTAAGCGATGCCACACTTCCCAATGCCAACTCATCAACTTTCAGACAATCCAAGAACCCAACATCGGCCAAATGTGGACAATGCTTGCCTAGAGCATTAATGGCATCACCTCGAACATCCCTAATTCCCAAAAGCCGAAGTTTAGTCAACTTAGGGCAGCAGAAAGCTATCTGTTTGACAGCATAACTAGTGATCCTCTCACAGAGGTCAGGGCCAAGTTGAAGGCACTCGAGCAACTCATGCCTCGCAGCAATTACAGATACAGTTGCATCAGTTACTTTCCTGCAGTAATGACCACTTATTTCTCGCAAGTTCCTAGCCTAGAGAAAAATTATTGCATCAGCCAACTCGGCTCCTAGAAAGCAGAGCTTGTGTACATTCCTGCATCTAGAAGCGAGCGAACTCACCATCGCTGAATCACACTTATGCGCTCAAAGATCGAACGACTTCCACAGACTAGGACAAGCAGTCAGGACTCTCCAATGTTTACACGTGGATGCCAAGCTTACCCTATCACGGTAATTCAGATGGGAAAACAGCTCAATCACCAAGCCGTTGGGCAAGTCCATCCAATTGACATCTACATTTCTCTCTCAAGTCAAAACTCCGTTATGCGCAACCACCTTCTCCTTTCCCTTTCTGGACACCCCGGCGGCAGCCTACAAGGCTACAACTCATATTTTGTTCAATTCTCATTGTCGAGCTCCCAATAGGGATTGTGAAAATTGGCTTCTCTGCAATATGAAAAGAGCGTTGATTTGCCAACATTTGGTAATCCAACCTGATTATAAAACAGCAAAGTAATTCGGCATGACAAGTAATAAAACCCCCTTAAATTCATAAAGATGGTAGAGTGCAAGAACAGGAGCAACAAGAGTCAAACAATCATACCAGTATCTAGACAGCAAAATATAACCTCAGGTCCTCAACATCTAAACATTTGTACATCGCATATGAGTATACATAAATATAGATAGTCTTCTACACTTCCGGAGATTCCGAGCTCAATTTGCTTACACAGTTAAAGGAGGGATCAAGTCCACAAAAGATAATATCAGCATGTGGATCCACAGATTACTTGATCAAGTCTATGCATCTAAAGAATGACTGAAATTCGAATGTTGCATTCAGGTGTTCATCTTTAATTCTTTTCGCTCCATGCTGTACAATCTCGTAAAATAATCCATCCAACGGTTCTATAAGGTAATCCAATCAGGTAGAACACTTATGTCACACCTTTTATGTCAGAAGCATTAATCATTTAGAAATTAATCGGGGCTACCATTCGACTAGAAAAGAAGCATACTAAAAGAAGGCTTAGGTAAAAAGGAAAGGGGGGAGGTGGGCGAGGGGAGGAGCTTTCCGTGAAGATAATGGCGAGCAGTCCTCCCTGCACCTTTCCAACCTTCTTGAAACAAAACAAGAACGGAGAACCATCGATAACTTGCGGCTGCAGTGCAAAAGTCGGCACG
The DNA here is from genome assembly GCA_031216285.1 of Syzygium syzygioides. Lineage (NCBI taxonomy): Eukaryota > Viridiplantae > Streptophyta > Magnoliopsida > Myrtales > Myrtaceae > Syzygium > Syzygium syzygioides. The sequence continues at coordinate 20,226,730 of CM062245.1, read as the reverse complement.
AAAAGGTAACGAAACAAATGCTTATCAACGCAGAGGGAACAGCAGCTCGCCAGAAACGACAACTTTTCATATCCTTAAATCCATGAACCGCGGGTACATAACAGGAAAAGGACGAAGATTACCCAATCGTAAGCCGACAGAACAACAGAAGAACAAAAGAACCGAGCAAAAGCAAGAACGAAGAGATCCTCCGGCAAACCGGATCACGGAGAAATCACATGCAACGGGCGACCTCTCAGCTACAAACGGACCGCGAATCCCCGATCAACACGACATCGAAGAACGCAATGAAGAGGGAAGAGGAGGGAGGGAGGAGAAGGCGTACGATTCCAATCTTGAGATGAGACGAGAAACGGCCGAGGATCGGGCTCTCCGCCGGCGCTTCCTTCGATTTCGCGGCTTTCGGCGGCATTTCCGGTCAGGCAGCGGAGCTCCGGGAGCGCGAGAGGGAGGAAGAGCGAGAGAGAGCTCTCGAAGGTTTTACGAGAGAGGCTGAAAGAGAGAGAGAAAGTTCTCGAAGGTTCTACGAGAGAGGCGGGAAATATTCATGGACCATTATCCCTTTCAAAGGAGATCCAAGCAGCACTTGAACTGTTTTACCATACTGCCCAGCAATTGAAAACTACCCATTTTACTCAAAAAAATGATTTTCACGAAATACATTCTTTTATCGTGAATTTTTTCACGAAATAAACATAATCAAGCACGCTCTTTTCTATTGTTAGATCCAGCATTAATTATTCATTCAATATGATTTGTAAATCCAGCGAAATAAAGACAACTAAAAATGAATTTGCTTGTACCAATATGTGAGCATATCTACTGCTTATGTTATTTTTACACTCGAAAAAATTGGAGTATAATTGATTGAATTTTTCATTATGATTGTCTTTTTTTTCGAATTCTCCAAAATTCGATGATCAAAGAACGATCAAGTTTCACAAATGCAAAGCTAATTCCAAAAAGAAGCATAAACTATAAGTCGAGTGACAATTCTAGCCTCAATTTTTTTGTCTCATAAAAAAGCACCAACTTTTAAATCGAGTGACAATTCTGACTCCGACTTTTTTGATCTCGTAAAAAATCATCGACTTTTACCCTTATCTCAAATCTGCCCCCCGTCAACTCTCTGTCTAAAGTCACCCTTGTTTGAGAAAAATGGTATGGTCGTGAGCTTGGCGGATCTCCTCCATGGTGTCTGTCGACGGGTAGTGTTCTATAGCTCTGGATTACGATAAAATGACGTAATCTGGCCAGAGAGATTCAATCTTGAGATCTTTTTGACTTGCCCGTGAAACGAAGGAGATAAACAATTTCATTGTTATTCTACAAGCTGTGGCTCGGAGAAGAAGACAATGCATAGTGCTTTAAATCTAGTCAGTAAGCCACGTTGATTTATTACAGAGGTGGAATAGTCAAGTCAGATAGTCAATGATTCTAAGATAAGGAGAGCCAAATTTGGAATTTAAGTGAAAGTTAGTGATTTTTAACAAGATAAATAAAAGTTGGGGCTGGAATTGTCACTTCACATAAAGTTTGTGCATTTTTACGAGACAAAAAAAGTTAGAATCAGAATTGTCACTTGACCTAAAGTTGATATATATATGGAATTAGGCCCACAAACTCATGTCGTTTAAATCATCAAAGATTTATCTAGATACTCCACTGAGTAAGATTAGACATGTCTATAAAAGTTCGCATATTCATTCTAGAGTAGATAAATTCAAGAAACAATGAGCGTGACAAATTTACATCAAATTTTGAATATAAAGGAAAAGAGTTGTTCATTCGATCGCAATGCTTGTAGTAAGAAGAGCTATTCCTTTTCTTTGGAAAGAGTGAACTATTCATTGAACTTTGATTTTGATCTCGCAAGCCAAATATAAAAAGAAAAAAAATCACGTGAAAATAATTTTTATACACAGCTGTTTAGATCCTCCGTGTAATCTATATTATGTAATTTTTTGAGTTTTAAAGTATAAAGTTCAAGTCTTACAGGAATATAAATTTAAAAGATTGAAGTTTCAAAGAAAAATACCGAAAAAAAAATGAAGAATAGATTAAACTGTATTTTTCTAATATCCAAAGTAAAAATTTCAAGAAAACATAAAAACAATGGGCCTTCCCACCATTGGGCCAATGCAGTCGATGGTGTCATCTTGGACGGGGTCATGGAAAGTGACACGGGGCGCACGTTTGCAAGGACTTGATTGATGTATAGAAATCTTAATTGTTGCCTTTTGTCTTTACCAAATAACGAGAATGACAGAAGAGCTGTAAAAAAAAATACCTGCATTGTAAATTTCAATAAATACATGAAAAGAACAATAAATAATTAATCAAACTACATTACACCGGTTGAACTTAATTCTTTTACCTAGAAATTTTAATATCATAAAACTCAAACAACTTTATGGAGGCAATATATCGATGAACGATCTTGTATGAACGAAAAATGATACACTAGGAACGTGTTAGGAAAAATGACACCAATGATTAATGAACTTTAACTCGATGTGCAATATGATCACTGAACTTTTAATTTATTTAATAAAATCCATGACTTTCAGCCCAATATGTAATGTAGTTCCCAGACCATATAATCCATAGACTAGATCGAATCTAAGGATATTACAATCTGAGGACTAAATTGAATATTTATCAAAAGTTGAAGAACTATATTGAATAAATTAAAAGTCCAAGGATTACATTATACATCATGCTAAAGTTCAAGAGCTATATTTAGCAAATTAAAAGTTCAAGAACGATATTGCATATGAGATAAAGTTCATGAATCATTTGTGTAATTATCCCAACGTGTAATAACCATATTAAGTAATGAAATATGAAATTTTCACCATTTAGAGTCATTAAGTGCGTATGATAATTTTAAATGGTTATTTTATTCTTTCAACGAAAAACGGTTTAATACAAATAATTTCTTAACAATTACGTGGTAAAATCTAACAACGACGTTCGTAATTTTAGATGTAGCATTTGGTTTTCCATCTATATTATTAATAAAGGGAACTTCTTAAATTAGCATCGGTGTCCACTCCGGATTTACTAAAGTACCATCGGCATTTTTATGATTACTAATAAGGATAAAGTCTAAAGTAGTAATTTTTTTGGTTGGAGAAATGGTAATTGTAATGTACTAGAATGGGAAATTACTTTGATGGTGGGTAGTTTTTTGGTTGTTTAGTAGTTACTCTGATTGATACCAAAAGCCTAGACACTCAAAGTGCCGTATTTGACTCACTTTTGCCAAAAAAAAAGGTTATTAAAAGCACTTGTATGACAAATGATCTTCTAAGGGAAAATTTCAAATAAGAATTCGAAGTGGATCCGTTTTCTTAAAAGAGCAATTGAAGTGAACATTATCTTGAATAAGGGTCTCAAGCGGTCAATTAAATCTCAAATAAGGAGCTAATCTCACCAACTAGGCAAATCTTGTCCACATCTAGGGACATTCTTGTCCAAATACCTGTTTTTCTTTCTTCTTTCTCTTGTTTTCTTTTTTTTTTCTTTCTTCATCTTCCTCAACCGTCCTTCGCTCTAATTGTGATGATCACAAACACAATGATTGAGAAAACTAAACTAAATGCAAACTGAAAAATGAATTCTCTCTCCCTTATATCTTTCTCTTTTCCCAAATTGAATTGCAAAAGAAAGTGGAAGCAATCTAATCAAGTCCAGAGAATCCACTCCACGCAGTGTCCGCCACAAAGCAATCCAACAAATTTTGCGCGACGGAATCAATGAAAGAATCACTGGGACGCATCAGCCACAGCTCGATCACGTTGCCGCGCCAAATAGTCCAACAAAAGACAAATTTTAAGTGAGCAAGAAAATAATGAACGAGAAATTATCAATTTCAGATTGGGTTAGAGAAAGCACTTAGTTCTCTAAACTGTTTTAAAAAAATGACTGTAAAAGTCAAAAGGAATTACTTAGTAGCTTATTTACAAGATTTAGTAAAAACAAGAGTATTCATAGAAACTCTGATTGTGTAGTTGAAAAAAGTGGAGAAAATGAGTGAAATCGTGTACGAAATTACAAATTTGAGTGAAATTACAAATCGTGTATGATGGAATCCACGTAAGCGAAGATGGTAAATGGAGCAATTGCTGAATGCTAATTCTAGGCAGGACTCATTCAGAATACGACATGGCAATCAGTGAAGCATAAGCAAACTTCTTTCCTTATCTTTACTTACAAGCGCAAAGGAAGTTCGACCTTTTCTGGCATAATAAAAGAAGCGTAAACACCAAGCTAAAAGGAGAAATATCCAGTTCTTCCAACTGACATTACTGCAAAATAGCTTATCAACCTTCTTAGCTTTTCTAAGTATTGAGAGGTGCACAATGAAGCTCTAGGATGGGAAGCACTCCAACAGAGACACAGATTGCCTTGGTCAAGGCCAAACCCACAAAGGCCAAGCCCAAAGAACATCTTCGGTTGATATTCTTCTCTGAAAAGAAAACTTCACTTTGACAGATACGAGTCGCAGAGTCATACTTTATGTTTGAGAAGCACTCCAGGAAAGTAACAAAGTACAAGAACCGACAGAGGAGGGCAAGACACAAAAAATGGAGGCCTCAGATGCCTAAAAGGGAGGTGCAAACTGCCAATGAAGTTAATACACAGCTATATCATCGATCGAGAGGTCATTTTAGAGCTCCACACGCAATTGACTTTATACAAACAAAACAAAAAGTTGGAAGGCTAGTGCATGAGGATGGTTCAGTAACTCAAGGATATGAGAAATCGATATCGATGACAAACACAAACAGGCAATGTCCACAATGAAGTGCTAGGGCAATGGAATAAACGATGGTCGGCACGAAACTCTTTCGACCGAATGGGGAATTTATAAGTTTGCTAATTGAATGCTATCATCAGTGTAGTGTGAACTCTTTCTTAATCGTCGCTGTCGACATGGGCTTCTAAGGGGGATAACCTCTCTGGAATAAAGATTAATCATGAAGAAAAATATTACCCAGCTGTGTTTGCACATTTATCAATTAGGAGGCTGCTTCGTGAGAATGATGCCATTCATTCTCAAATTAACCTTTTTCCTCCCCATGTTTCTAGCTCGACTTACAAAGCAAACGCAACGCGAGCAAGAGATTAAAGGGCCTATTCCGTTTTAGAACCGGGAGCGAGTGAAATTAAGCCACGGGCTGATCGATCGTCATTCAATTCCGTAAAGGGAAGAAAGAACTACAACAAGCAAAACATCACTCAAAATCTCTGATTAGCGCAAGGTTAAGAAGATGTCATACCAGCCACCGCTGTGTAATTTCAAAAGGCACACCACAACTTTCTGGAAGGAGTTCCCCACAAACATTGCAGGCTCCGAGGGAAGAACTAGGGTGGGAACAGGAATCCTGCTTTGGGGTTGTTTCTGCGCAATAGCAAATGCAGGATATTATCTCGTAATCAATCCTAGAGGAAAATAAAGAGTACAGCAGCGAAAGAGCAGCATTGGTGACTGAAAAACAAATGCTAGCCCGTCATTTTACAACAGGCGCATGTGGCAACAGTAAAAAGAACAAGCAAACTGGATAAATAAAACCAGTTACATGACAACAGTGGAAGCAGGTTTCGGATAAGTTTCGAAAGGCACACCACGAATTTCTGGAAGGAGTTCCCCAGGAACATCGCAGACTCCAAGGGAAGAACTAGGGTGGGAACAGGAATCCTGCTTTGGGGTTGTTTCTGCGCAATAATAGCAAATGCGGGATATTATCTCGTAATCAATCCTAGAGGAAAATAAAGAGTAGAGCGGTGGAAGAGGAGCATTGGTGACTGAAAACCCCCACTGGAAGCAGGTTTAGGTAGAGGCGTTTGCAGAGCAAGAGCACCCATCAGTTTACCCCTTTGATTCAGACCCAGAAACATCACAAAGCGTGGCAATCAAATCGAGTTTACAGGCAAAACCGTGACAACCCAGAAAGCATCCCCAACATTCCTATAACCCTAAAAAAAGGCAAAAAGACGATTCAACCTTCGAGACCAAGGAAACACTGGCCCCGTTCGTTAGAGTTCCTATTCATCAGACCAGACAAGGGGAATCTCAGCCAAAAGCGAGGGGAGGGGGGGGGGGAGGGGGGGACCAGTAAACGCGGAACGGGAAATCATGCATGCGAGCCTAATCAATTCCACACAAAAATTTTCCCATCTCCCTCCGGTCTACTACGAGGTAAGACACACGAAAGCATACGAATCGAAGCCCTAGGAAGATCCGGAATGAGGGAGAGGCTTACCGGCGCTGGAAGAGGTAGGAGGATCCTTCTGGAAATCCTCGCGCGGCGCCTTCGAGTTCCCCTCCCGCTTCGAAGCCCTAGGAGGATCCTCCCGGTCGTCGTTGCCATCCTTCAAGATCCCGATCCGCTCGGAAGCCATCTTCTCCAGATGGACACGAACGCAGATCCTCGCCAAGAGAGAGAGAGAGAGAGATTCTCTGGTTTGGTTTGAGAGAGAAGGCGGGAGGGAGAGGTAAAGGCCGGGAGTGGGCCTTTTGGGTTAAATAGAGCCCGAAGGTCGGCTGACGGTTACCCCCCTCCTCCTCAAGCGGTAACCGGCTTGGAGTAGCTTCACTTAATTACACTTGTGCTGGATCAAAGTTTCCCAAAAATCACACATAATCTTCTTTTGAAATTTTATGTTTATCAAGACTGCCTCCCTTATTTGAATGAAAATACTACTCTTTTTAGGATTCTAATAATAATGATAATCCTAAAATTGTACCACCCGCCTGAGTGGTACTGCTGAAGCGCGCACTCTTCCTCTCGCAAAAGGCTGAGTGTTCGAATTCCGGGCCCCGCAGGGTGACTTAACCGGTGGTACGTGTGTGGTGGCTAGCACGTGTCGCCCCCGGGGTTTACTCCCGGCTGTTGGCCGTGCGGTGGTTCCCTGGATTATCAAAAAAAAAGAAGATAATCCTGAAATTGTAAAAAGAAATATTACTTTAAAGATGATAGAATATTGTCAGTTCGTTTGCGTTACGTATAACGACCGCTTTACCCTTACCGAACATAACCCGATTTCATATTGTACAAGAGTCGAGTTTGTCGGGAACCAATTATATTTAATTCGACTCGATCGTCCGGCCATTCTTTTTTGAGTAACTATTATATCGTATGGAATCAAAGCGACTTTGCTCTCTAGGGTACATTATACTGCAAATAGTTTTAGTCGATTTTTTGAGCGATGTAATCCCGGCAAAACAAATCAAGGTCGGTGATATCGCTCTATTCAAGATGGGACGCTCGTGATTGGATGCTTCGTTATGGAGGTCGTGAGTGTCGGGACCGAACCAAGCGCATTGCGTGCATCCATGTGCAATTCTTTTGGTCGAAAAGAAACCAGAATGTTATGAACTTATCCAGATTTACAGATTCCGGGGAGAGATTTATGGAGACGATTAGATTTCTTTCCTTTTATTTTCTCTTTTAAACATATCTGTTCTGGATGATGAGTAGCATCATGCATGGTGTAGGACAAGTTATTGTGACATATGAGTTTGGTCCTAAGCCCGTATTGCAGTTCTTTTGTGTTGAAGTTGACTGGTTTGAAATAGATACGCTTTGAATCGTCACTAGGGTAAAATAGGAGAGCGATTATGAAGAAAATGGTTCAAAGAAAGAAAGGTTTCAGCGTACGACTTATATTTTCGTCGAGGATTGACATCATTTTCAATTAGGGGATGGATCGGATGGATTTAGTTTACCCTCCTTGAATAGATGGGCATTATCTCTTTCAAGATTCAATGATCATAATCATCCGACTCCATAATTCACATTCAAAACCCTAAGGCTGCGTTTCGTCGTTCGGATAAAAGTCATTTTGGGCAAAGAATAATTTATATATTTTTATGATGATAAGATCAACATCATATTATGGGCGCTACGTAAGGGCATGTATGTCAATAGATAGGATACGACAAAATCTCAGGTTTTTTTATTCTATCTAGTCTTATCCTCATTAGAAATATAGACGACCAAACGCAGCCTAATTGCCATTATTAAACAAATCGCTAAATCCGACCAAGCTCTCTAGCCACTCAGCATCCAGCCATTAACCACGACTCTGGCCACGTCTCTTTCTCTCTCTCTCTCTCTAATCAATATATGATTTCTAAACATAATTTCCTTAATTATGTCACTATGTTTTCTTAATGTGTTACGGTCGATTTAGCGAGCCTTATGTATTCTATAGTAGTTTGCAAGTTTTGACTCTGGTATTAGTGACTGAGTTGACTCTATCAATTATTCTCAAGTGAAGAAGGGGAAACAAATCAGTCATTGGTGGAGAGTATAATGAGAATTTTTAGTTGAGATTTCATGTGATCCATGCTCCATTTATATCTTGTGATCATCATCATCGTAAGATCGTGACCAGATCAATATCTTTTTCTTAGTCGACCCTCACATAGCTCTTTTTGTTATTGGAAAATCAAACCTTACATTGTTGATTTGATTTGATCATACCCATATTCCTCAAGCGCCACTTAAAAATTGAAGAATTCGAAAAGGAGTTAACCCCCCTTTCGGCCCAAAGCGGTTAAACGAGAAACTTACCCTCAACTGATGTTTCTGTTGAAGGTTTCTTGAAGAGGCCGCACACAAAATCCATCGCAAGTGATCTCTCCTGCACGGTTCAGTCCTTTCTTCTTTTCACCCGTCGACACTCGTCTATTCTTCTTCACTGAAGAAAAGCAGTGCTGCTGCGTCGTATCCGTTCGCTCATCAGGCCATCAGATTGCTCACAAATCAAGAGCCGATCATCCGTCAAATACCCTATAAACGAACCCTACGACTTCGAGTAGTGGAGCTGATCGCATTGTTTTGGTTAGTTTTCTGGAAGTCCAAATTCATTTGATTTTCTTGGTCGTCCGCTTTCTTCTTAACGGATGGGAGTCTTCATAAACGCTAAACGTTTACAATAACAAACGTATATGAAGATGATCTTTATTAGGATTCACATTTTCTTCTCATTGTTTCCTGTTGCAACAAAGGGGGTCAAAGATTTGCATTACCCCATTCAGGGTTGTTCCTTTATAGCGGGGAAATTGTTTCCATCAAGGTCACCATTTCCGCTTCCTCCATCGTAACCCACCAACAATTACGACAAGAAAATCAAGAAGATGCACAACTTTTTCCCATCAAACGATTTTCCCGAGTCTGGCAATGCCCAGTCATCGCCGCTGCCAGAATCATCGAACCAAGTTAACCAAGCTACTATGAAGAAGACGCTTTTCTATGACTTCCTCCCAAGCAAAGCCGTCGAAGACGCGGAGAGGGCCCAGAACATTCCCCACCGGGTCGCTTGGCAACTGATCGAAATCCGAGATGGACATCCACTCCCCGCGTCCGAGTCTCATGAATGCCCGACCCTCATCAAGGTCATCGATGAGCTAGAAGTTTTCACGGGGAAGCTGTCTGTCTTGCACCACAGGGCCTTCGATTACATGTTCCGTCACTGGCCTATGCCCATCGTGCAAGGTATCTTGACGGGCGGTGAGTACCGAGTGAAGATATTTGACTCCACGGACTACGACCGTGGTAGCGGCAACGATAGCGAAATCATGTCTCCGTGGTTTTGCGGAGAGAACGTTTGTTTCGCAAAGTGGCGCGGTATGGATCATTACTTTCTGAACTTGGGCGAAGTGTTCCGGACGAGACGAATTGCGGTTGGCGATGTGATTCATTGCAGTTGGGACACTCAGAGAGAGTGTTTTGTTTTGAAGGTGGTGCGTGGAGAGACCTAATGAACGATGATCATGCGCATGCACGATGCATGCAATTTCCAGATCTACAGATTCGGTGCAGAACTTCTTGATGACGTTACTTCCTTCTTCTCCGTTTTTGGAGGTTTTTTTTGTTCTTGATGAGCAGCTTCTTGCGGAGAAAGTCAATGCGATAGATGAGTTCGTTCTTTTGCCATCATTTTTTTCCCTTGTGTAAAGGAAAATTGAGAGCAGGCACCATAGAAAGCTTTTCATCCATCCTTGATTTGAGGGCTGGTAAGAGAATGGATTCCCTCAAATTAAGGGTTGATAAGACCGCTCGCATGAAAAAAAAAAAATTTGCTCCACCAGACTATATTAAAATTACTAGTTAATTAATTCCTATGTCGAAGTTGACTGATTCGGTAGTATATATAGATACTTGGAAGAAAACAATCAAATCATGGATTCAAAGTGCGTGCATATATGATATCTCTGTGGTCTTAACTAATGCACTTGAACTGTTGTTAACAAGATCCATCTTAATGTTCCACAGTGGACTCACAATTTCTCTTTCATTTGGGTATACATTAGCATCAGTTATTATTTACCCTCTTTAGATGAAATGATCCGTCAATCTCTTTTAAGATCCAAAATGGTCAAGATTAATCGGATCCCACAAGCTATTGGAAAAAAAAACCCTCGTTCCCAAAACAAACAAAATCTTAAACCTTCCTTCCCAAAACAACCATTGCCATGCTCGATACTTCTTAAAGTTTTGACAGATAAACAGTTTTTCAAATTTGAGGGTTCGTAAAAGAAAAGTTATCCTCATAATATGTGTAAATCGGAACTCTCAATCACATTATTTAGTAAAGCATCATTCATATAAAGGTGGATAAATCGAATATGTCACTGTACTGCATAAAGGGAGAGGATCTTAATCTTAGGGCTCCGTTTGTTTCGCGAAAAATGAATAATTTAAAAAATATTTTCCTAAAAATGATCACTTACATCACTTAAAATAATTAATCAATAAATAATATTTTAAGTATTGACAACAATTTATGTCTAAATATTTTTAGGAACGCTGAAAATGTGATAATTAGTCAATAAATAATCTCCTCCGGTGTTGTGTCACAGCTTAGAGGTTTTCTATACAAGGGACTATGCACGAAGGATAGGCAAACCTCGAAATTTCCAAGTCCTAGGATTTTCTTGTGTATTTTAGAACACTCATGGGGCAAGCAATATTGTAAATGTATACTCATGTGACAAATACAGGTAGTTGGTAGATGGGAAGATATGATCTCTATCGTTAATTTGAAAAAAGATCAATGGTTGTAGTTAGGCATGTACTACAATTGTATCTATTCAATTTTAAACTTTTTTTTTGTCAATTGAGTCATAAAACTTTTGCATAAATGTCAATTCAGTTCATCCGAATCATTTTGGCCGGCTAACTCTAACATAGACAATTTTTAATAATGTTTTAATAATTATCAAATTTTATTTTTTTATTTTCTTTCTCTTTCTTATTTTTTTTATTTTCTTTCCTTCTGGAGAGGAAGAAGGAAAGAAAAAATAAATTTAAAAAAATCGGAAAAAATTAAAATATTATTAAAAATTATCCATGTCAGCGCTGACTGAGCCATGTATGACAGTCAATGTCCATATCAACACCGGCAACCAAAATTGGCCGAATGGATTTACTTGGCATAAATATAAAAGGTTAGCACTTAATAGGCAAAAAAAAAGGGTTAATGATTGAATTAGCACTATTGCACTTGTATGTATCATCTCACAATTAATAAATATTCAAAGTTTCTCTCTCTATGCCTTGTGAGCGAGCAAGTGAGTAAAGTTAACTTAGGAAGAAATTCTTAAGATCGTAAGGATAAAGGGATGCCTGATGAACCGTCCCGTGACACTTGGTTGAACAAATTCCTTTTTATCATTTTCAAAACCATTTGAATAAGTGAGCAATTATATCGATTTTGTTCTTAAAACAGATTTTCACCTAGAAAGAGGAAAACATTATATAACACAAGTATACAACCCTTCATTTTTTTTTCTTTAAGTAAGTATATAACCCCTTTATTCAAGCTTAAGTAGGGGTGTGCATTGGGTCCGGTCTAACCTAGTAATTCGATCGGACGAAACCGAACTGGCTAGTTTCTGAGCGGTTCCCAATTCCACGTAAGGAATCGAACTAAAAGCTTGATCAAATTTCTTTATTTTTTATTTTTTATTTTGAAGCAAAATCCTAATTAGCAAGTTATTTTTTCTTTTAATGTCGGGAAACTCCCACTTATAGGAATAAACGAAACCCCAAAACGAAATCACCGGTTTCGGGGCTGATAGTGCGACCTGACAGGACCGATTGATCCGATCCGGTTTGGTGGTGGGCCAATTCTCGGTCCGATACACCCGAAACCGACCCTACCCGAAACCGGCCCTGCCCGCTCCTGTTCCGGGTTTCAGGACGGGACCCGACCCGCCTTGGAAACCGATCACCCGCGAGCTTAGTAAATGAGATTCGGGTCGGGTCTCGACCCGCAATTACACCATTTCACGCGGTCGAGCCAGCATGCGACTCCTCTCTCTCTCTCTCTCTCTCTCTCTCTGTCGAATTTACTTAATTAATAAGACAAGTACAGATCAAACAAATCGCGCATCGATTCGGCACAAGAGAGAAAAAACTCATCAGCGACGAGGCTCCGAGATCTCGATCCCCATCTTCTTCACCTTGCTCTGCGGCTGCGCTAGCTTCTCGAGGCGAGATCTCGACCTTCCTTCCGATCACCGCGCGATTCGTGTCGTGACTCGGCCGACGGAGAAACCATGGCCCCGGTCTCGGCCCTCGCCAAGTACAAGCTCGTCTTCCTTGGAGACCAGTCCGTGGGCAAGACCAGCATCATCACCCGCTTCATGTACGACAAGTTCGACAACACGTACCAGGTCTCGCTGTCTCTCTGTCTTTTTCCTTTCGCGACCAAATTTCGGCTGTCGTTGCGGGGGGTCTTTCCATTTTTTTTGGGGTTCGTTCGGGTTTTGGGTTGGTCCCGCCGCGTTCTGGGTCCGCGGCGCCGATTGAATCCCGATCTTCTTCTTCTTTTTGATCATTTCGTCGTTGAGTGATGCTGCTCTGGAAGCGATCGGTGTTTGCCCATTTTGATGGTTGAATTGGGTCTTCGGTATTGTTCTCGATACGATGCGATGATGATGGTTCGATCTTGATCCGGGGTCCCAGCTGGATCTCGTAGCAGTAATCATCTCGTTTTGTTGCGTTCTTCTATCAGTTTTTGGAAGGATCCGGTGGTACCTTCATGATGGAGTGAGCATATAGCATTGTCGCTGGAGTTCCCTGTCAGCTTCGTGTATTTATGTTTTGTACATGCGGTTGGCGAGATCGTTTGAATTGACGTTCTGGGTTGTCGAGAACATCAAATTATCGGTTCTTAGCGCGTTTCTTGTTAGTTGATGTTGAAGTTTCAGGAAAATGCGCTGTGTATATCAAATCTTGGCTGCTTGTAGATATTAGAGAGTGGGATGTATCTTATACTCAATTCCGATTTTTTTGTTACTTGTAGAATTTTAAAAGATGTTAAGTCAAAATTTGACGGGAGGATGCTGTCAATCTATCGTAAATAGGTTGTCATAGATTCAGCCTAACTTTCTACCCTTCGTGAGAACCGTAGACACTGGTGGGTGGCCATTCAAAATTTTAAATGCGATACCTTTGTGAAAATGTGCTACAGGATTTGAGTTGTTTGAAGGCTTTAATGCTGAAGGACTTCTGTGGATTTCAATAGCAGGCTTCAAAAAGTTGTTCTCTCTTTAATTGTTGGTTTGTTTCACATAATGTAATACTACTAAGGGTACTAGATAGATAGATTAGATGTTTTTATGTTTGGAAGTTGAAAGTATAACACCAGAAATACATTTCTGATAAAGTTTTATGCGACATCAAGGTTTTTGGGGTAAAACCTTTGAGCTAGTCCTTTTATTTGCATTATAGTAGTATCCTGCGACAACAGTTCATCAAGCGTGCTTGTCATTGGGTATTATACTTATTGCTAAACTTTAACATGCCATAATGACGTTTACCTTTTGCAACATTAACATGATAGTCGCCGTGGATTTTAGCTGCATCTGCAAAAGATTTTTTTCTCTGTGTTTCCCTCTAGGTACCTACATTTGATGTATATTAACATGGTCGAGTTATTGACTTGTCTGTGCATTAAATCTTCTAAGCAAACTGACTGCTGTCCTATGATGCGTTTGAATATTGTAGCATATTAACGTAAGCTTTGATGGTGTTACAATTGTCCAGGCCACTATCGGTATTGATTTCTTATCAAAGACAATGTACTTGGAAGATCGAACTGTGCGGTTGCAGCTCTGGTGAGACGTTAGTTAGGTTTCATGTTACGGGTGCAAATATGATGGCTCGTTGCATTGATGTTCATTTCTAGTGCTCATAACATAACGCATCCACAATTCTATGATGTAATAAGCAGAGATGGTACATGGGTTGGCCCAAAAGTTGACCATTTTGAATAAAAAAATGTTGAATCTAGAAATCGGGTTGTATATGCATATTTTGCAATATCATTTTGTTGTCACGCATCATAGTTGTATCACATTGAAGTAGTTGCTACTTTGTATGGTTGAGGCTCTTGTGAAATCAGAGTTTGTCCAATATGCGAAAACGGCCAAAGATGTAATTTTATTGCCGCTTATGAATTAACATGACTAAGTAGTTTTCTGGGTGCTGTCAATCACGGATTTTACCCTGTTATTCCAAAGATTAGTTTGTAAGGGATTCAATGCAGACTGTATTTTGATGATTCATTGACACTAGTGAGCTTCATGGATCAAGTTACTTGATGTGGAACTGAAACTTTAAGCTCGCTCTTATTGTTGATATATCTTTGTTTATCAAGAAGTTATTAGCTGATGATGAGACTGCTGAAGAGGGAGTTTTTTTCAATACTTCTTGTGGCCACTAAGTAGCAGTGTTTTGAAACTCTTCCAAACTAGCCGATCAAACAAGTTTAACCAAGTATAAGTTCGTCTCTTGGTATGGATTTTTGATTGGTTCAATGGGGTAACAGAAACTGATCAGTTCGGTCTTTGGTATAATTTGTAAAGACTGCTGAATACCTATCCACCTATTTAGTTCATTATAACATCATTTCCACGAGTTGTCATGTTAGTCCTGTGGGTGATTGGGTTAGAGTCACACTACCAGCTTGTGAGTGTAGATTTGATTTGTAATGCTTGAATTAATGTTTGCTTTTGACCAGGTAGAAACATAGAATAAGATATTTCTGCACCTATCTATTTTTCTTGGCCTGATTGGATATGGTT
Source organism: Syzygium syzygioides (assembly GCA_031216285.1). Taxonomy (NCBI): domain Eukaryota; kingdom Viridiplantae; phylum Streptophyta; class Magnoliopsida; order Myrtales; family Myrtaceae; genus Syzygium; species Syzygium syzygioides. Next base: position 20,211,618 of record CM062245.1, on the reverse strand, counting down.
CTTTTGGTGCAGAAGGATATGCATTGATCCTTTTGTGACATTGTATTCACTTGCATTAAAAATTAAATGCTGATGTGTATTGCAGGGATACTGCTGGACAAGAAAGGTTTCGGAGTCTGATACCGAGTTACATAAGGGATTCTTCTGTAGCAGTCATTGTTTATGATGTTGCAAGTATGATATTCTTGCTTCTCTTCCAACTTACCTCATGTTGTTGGATGAAGATTATTGTCTTAAATTGCAGTATATATCAGCAGTTGTTTCTAGTCATATATTTGATTTTGGAATTCTTTCTTTTCTATTAAATTCATATGCATTCTTCATCTGTTTAAGTTGTATCATTCATAAATATCTCCATATGAATGGGTTTGTGTGGCTTTCTTTTTCTCCTCACTGCTTTTCAATTTTTGTTCCCTGTGCCTGTTGTATCTTCCCATTCTGCATGTAATTCACAGATAGTGAATCCATCCTACATCTATGTTGGTTTCCTAGCAGAGAAGAGATTTCGAGCCTTAACCTTCTCTATTTTGAGCTTAAAATCATGCTTGGTTTGCAAAATTGCTTGAGGAATTGTGATTAATTACTATTGTAAGAAAGTGTTCTGTGACTTAATCATTTGACTACTTCATATTTGAATAGGGAATAAGACTAGGTCAAGTGCATTACATCTCCTGAGCTTCTTGCCTTCTCCATTTTTAGTTCTTTCCCATTTTGTCTTTTTTCTCTTGTGCGCATGCGTGTGCAGCTCTTTTTTTTTTCCCTTTCAAATTTTGGGACTGGGGCATCTGGATCTCACCCCTTGGTGCCCATGAACAATTTTCTTTCCTAACAGAAGCTAGGAAGTGTAGATTCTAGCAGGAAGTAGAATAGGTAGTAAATGTCAAATGAATTCTTTAAGTTGTGAGGTATGACATGAGAATCCATATTTATGTGCATTTATAGGAGTTGTAAATGCCAAATTGCAATTGTTTGTAATTTGAACTTCTTAATTCTTAATCCAAGAAAATCATTAAAAAACCATTAGTTGTAAGTAGGAAGAATCTTTAACAAGTGGTTAGTCTGCATGCAATTTGTCATTCAGTTAATATTGTTGCACTTGATATGGTTTGTCAGGCCGACAATCATTCCTCAATACTTCCAAATGGATTGAGGAGGTTCGCACTGAAAGGGGAAGTGATGTTATCATTGTACTCGTTGGAAACAAAACCGATCTAGTGGATAAAAGGTAAGTTTGCTCTATTTTATATTTTGGACTGAAAAAAGCTGTTTATCATGGGAATAAGATTTACTGGTTTGCTTTTGAAGTTAAGTTTCATTCTCTGCTACCTTGAGTACTTGCAAGACTGCATTTCTCAACATTTGGTGTGCACTTTGACTCACTAATGTTATTAACAAGAAGAGCATATTTTTCTTGCAAGTGCTGGAGATTACCTTCTTTCTGTGGTCAATCTTTAAGACATCACCTTCACCTCATGTTTTGCTTCTTAATATTGGCCAGGCAAGTATCGATAGAAGAGGGAGAAGCCAAAGCTCGCGAGTTGAATGTTATGTTCATTGAAACTAGTGCAAAAGGCGGGTTTAACATAAAGGTAATCATCAAATGACTTGAAGCTACTTTTTCCTGGTATTATACAGTAAGCATACTTTTTTTTTGTACAGAAAGAGTTTCTATTTACAATCATCAAGCTACTGGCGTACAATACTGTAATGTTATGAGAGAGATTGTCTGACTTGGAAAGTCAAGCATTGTTCTTACGATACCAAAAATTTAGAGTCCATGTAATGGGTTATAATCCAAAATTTTTTTTTATATAGTTAACCTTCTGAATACACTTTCTCACCATACCCAAATTTCCTAGTATCTCCAGGGAATAATAAAGGGATCTAGTGGATGACTCTACTCTCAAATACATTATTGTTTGTTCTTCCTTTCCATGCTAACTGAAAAACAATGGCAGTAATAATGGACACTCAATGATAGTTAACTAGTTGTTAGATCGTTATTATCAATCATGTGACAACCCCATGTTTAGAAAACCACTCTCTTTCCTTCACTTTCTTAAGCTAAATATCAATGTATCATACAGGATGGTAAAGCATAACCTGATCTTTAGTCGATGCTTGACTTAAGCTACTTTCCTATTGTACTTGTGTCAATTAGTTCATGCTCCCTTTTAATGCAAATTGTATTCTTGAAAGTCGATCACTGTGTAAAATGTAAATTATCTTTCGAACTTGTTTGTCTAGGCTTTGTTCCGTAAGATTGCAGCCGCCTTGCCAGGAATGGAGACACTTTCTTCAACAAAGCAAGAAGACATGGTTGATGTCAATCTTAAGTCTACCAACCAAAATGCGTCTCAGTCACAACAGCAGTCTGGTGGATGTGCCTGTTGATAGATTCGTGCTTGAGCATGTCATCTTTGCTGAACATTGTCTCGATATATGCTTCCTTTATCATTTTGAAGTGTCTTGTAAGTTTATATTCTGGTTTCCTTTTCATAGCATGGAGTTTTTGGTCGGTTTGTTTTTGCTTATCCTCATACATAGGATTTGTCTTACTAGCCTTTTAGGTACCGATGTTGTGAACTCGGAACGACTCAGACTAGTACTAGTATTGTGATATAATTGAAGTCTATGTGTTTCCATTCTCATAGTGGAAGAAAGAACCTTACCAATAGAGTCGGGATTACTCGGTCTCTTTGCTTTTATGTTGAGGATTATAGAGAGCTGCAATTGTGAATATTGTCATGCTAGAAATACAAATTGCAATACTTTCAATGGAGGGTTGGTTGGTCGTCTACATCCTCAACAATTCTCTGGGAAGGAGAAACAGCCAGTGTGTAATACCGCCTTTGTGGTGTCCCTCTTTACTTTCTTTGTTTCTGTGTCCCTCGAAGTCCTCGAATCGCATTACAAAGTGTGGCCTGAACACAATTCATAGACATATGTGCGGCTAGGGCAAATTTTACGGTGTCAATGGTGTTTGGAAGGATGAAAACTCGAAATTGTTCCCTGAAGTGCAACAGTAAGGTTATCCGCCAATGTTTGTCATCAGCTTTTGTCAACTTTTAGTTGTGCAATGAAGAAATCAGTATCTTAAGTTTACTGCTCTGCTAGTCGCTCGATCCGCGCTCGCAGGGTTGGTTTATAGGGAATATGACAGATAACTAATTAAATGGATTTTAAGAGACAAATTAATATCAAACCAAGTTGATATTAGAAATCAAATTGAGATTAATATTATGCTAAAAAAATTGTTAATTGTCGGGTAAATTCAGCAAATTACACATCTCTATAATTTCAAGGAGTTCGTACATGATTTTCTATGAAATCCATGATGAAATATCTAGAAACCAACAAACTTCATGGATCTCCAAATAGATAGTGAGCGCGAGAGAGAGAATTCATTATGCTTGTTAAATTTAGAGTTTCTTTGGTGTATCTGAACAATAATTACTTCTGTTCAAGGGCATAAAATTTGGGTCTCAAATCAACCAGACGGAGATCATGCGGCAATCAAACTCAATCCCCCTTTTGAAGTTTCTTGAATTACACTCCAGGTAATTAGATTCACAGATAGTTTTCAAAGAAAGATTGGAAGAATCAGGACCCTTTGCCCCTCCCATCCGACCCTTCTTCCCCTCCCCAATAAAATAGTCAGCCCTTGCTCATCCGTGAAGACCCTCAACCAATACAATGGCAATTTCATATTTTAAGAGTTAAAAATTGAGGAGTGATTAGCGCTAATGATTGTCACTAGTTGCTAGTCTCACGCTTATCACGGAATGTTTAAATTGAGTCATAGTTATTCTGCAACACTCGTGATCCAAAGATTCGAGGTTGGCAAGCCTGTTATCATGACATTTTCAAGACATTACTGGTCAGAAAGTTTCTCCTCACGAGTTACGCAATCCCCAGATCAAGCCAAAACTACTTTGTATCGCTCACGATCTAAATGTCTAAGGTTAGTGAGTGCCTCACAATTGCCCCCACAGGATGTTAGTGATCGCGAAGTTTCTTTGCACGAGTTATTCCACAATTAGGCAATGCAATAAGAATCATTCAGTAATTCACTCATTGCATAATCAAACTCATGACCTCATGAAAGGTAGGCAACTCATCTACCCTTATACTAAATCAACTCGATCGTAGGGGAGAACCTAGATAATATAAGAATGAAACCCATGATCGTACTTGGAATGTCACATATTCTACTATTTCTCAAGCCACATCCCATTTTAAGAAGTGCTTGCTGACAAAAGGACAGCGCGACAATGCATAAACAACCAGGAGACCGTGTACACCGATGCTCCACAAGGTTGGCCACGTGGGTGTTTTTTTTTTAACTCTGATGCATGATGGAACGCCCGCCTCTATTGCGTTCTTTTGTCCCCTCTCAACCGATTTTGCCTTTGTTTTAAGGAACCCTCCTCCTCCTCGACAAGTGCGTCGGACACGTCCGAAAGAGTTCCTATGTCTTCCAGGTTGTCCCTATTTACCGGCAATTATGGGCACGATGCAGAGCAGACGGCCTCAAAGCGACAAAGAAAGGGGAAGAATTGATGCCTGCCACGACAAACATAGTACGGTTATGACAGAACTTGAAAATTTCTCATTCTATATCACTCTTAATCTTCTTGTTTTCCTCTCTCATCTATATGTTATTATAACATCGAAATGTGAAAAATGTAAAATTTACCAAAGAAAAAGGACAAAATGGCAAAAGCCAGAAGTTACTAAACCATTTTTCCACTAGAAAGTGCGTTTAATGAAATTCTTTAATTGTCTCCCTCTTTCTTTTTCTAGATTTTCGAACGAATGCATTTTGAAATTATTGAAAGAAATATCAAAATGTTCATTTATTAGTGCTGCCTTTCTAGAAAAGAATTAGTACAGTGGTAAATTAAAAGAAAACAATGTCAAGTATTTTGTTGGGTCATTCAATTGAAGCAGTTAAATTGCAATTACTTGGTCATGACAATGCATAAGGAAGAAAACAATTGCGCATGAAACTGGTATCATCTTTAATTGAAAAATTGAAGCAACTTTGAAACTGTCTTGGGGTTACATCTCACAATGTTCCTTGGTTGCATCTTGTTGGACTAAGATCGTCGAGCATCAATCCACCGTCCTAAAAATATCGTTCTTTAATGCATTTTCACATAATCCCAACACAAAACACAAAGTGTCGTACCACACGAACAATTCAAGAGGTTTTCAACAAACGATCGTGACATGTTCTCTTGTGACCCAATCGGGCACCAATCACCAAGGATCGGATCTTCATAGATCTGTAGAAATGCCTCTCATGCTCATGGTCATGTGAAACGTTCTCTCTTCGTGCCAAGATGCTGGATCCATTGGCATTTGGCTGTGTACAATAGCGACAATATTGCAGAACATGGATCGACCCAATCAACAAGCTGTCTTTGTTGGAAGAATGAAAGCTTGTCCTCAAAATTGCCCGAACCACGACATTCCCCTTGTAATAAGGACCTATACACACCCTCCATCCACGTGTGGTTTTCTTATATAAACATTTTTTAGATCCTGCAATGTGGGGTCATTAGTAATACAATAATAATCTTAATTGCTTAAGCCAATGCAATTTCCTCCTTTTCTCGCGGTTACCTCAAGAGCATCTAAATGTGATCTTCCATCCAAATGCAACTTTTTAACCCATTTAGAGACAATGTATTTGACTTTTCATTTCCCATACAATTTATTTCTGTCTGACCCAATATTAGTTTCTAATAATATTTATCCGGAATTGCTGACACCCAAAAATGTCCAAATCTTTGATTGTTTACTTGGGGCTTAGAGATATTGAGCGAAATACAATGAAGGTAAAATTGGTCGATTGTTAAAGGCTCTTAGTCGGCAAGTATTATTGGTCGACTAAGTAAATGGGTCTAGCCGACGGAACCCATCACGTGAGTAAGTAATGCTTGACCTAGTCAGCAAAGGGCCACGACTAAGCAAAGTGGTAATCTAAGTAATGGAGCCGACAATTTTGGACACGATTCAGCCAGGGCTCATCGATGCAGATGTGAAGAAGTGAAATCAAACAATCATAAGGTAATCAGTGCCGCATATTTGAAAGCCATTGATGATTGAGGCCAAGAAATCGCAACCGTTGAGTAATGGAATGAGGGACTTCAAAACTAGCCGATGATGCTAGATGTGAAGAGTAGAGGAGCAACTATCAAGTAGTGGAGTTAAATCTTCATGTTGATTAACTGTCTGCAAATACAAGTTGCGGAATTTTAGGAGTCAAGTAAAATATATTTGATTTTTTCATAACAGTTGTTAATTGAAGGTGGTAGTTATAAATACTAGGATTGTAATTCATGCAAAGAACTGTCAATCTATCAATGAACACCAGTTATTCGATTTTACTTTCAATTTATCTTTACTTTTGACTACCCTTTTACCGAACACGATTGTCTCCAATCTCAATATTTTTAATTTGCTAGTCAATTCGCATTTGCTGTCTAAGAATCAGCAAAGAACCATTCACATCAATCCATATTTCACAAATTAAGTTTTTTATTAACACATTTCGGCGAAATGGGAATGAAGTTGTTGCGCTCTCCTTTTGCTTGCGCACTCCACGATCATTGTAGAAAAATGCTTGCATGCACTCGGTGCATGATAGAGCAAAGCATATCAACCGTTGCATCACTCTCAGATCAAGTAAACTATATGGATAGTAGCTCAATTGAGCTATACACCTAAGAAAGGATTAGGAAATCTAATAATGAGTCGTTATCTGAAGGGCTTTGCTCTAGGCTCTAGCTAGTGTAGAAACATTTTAGGAGACTGCTTGTTTGCATCGGCCTAGACCTATACATCATTACTTAGCCTGTCCATTAACTAGTTGAGACACAGCAACTGTATCTAGTTTGACCCACGTATGCAAATCGCACTTACCTTTTACCAAACCTTAACTCACCCACCTCTTTAACTCCCTCTTTCTACTCGACCAGCCACCATCGCTGCTCATCGGAGCTGTTGTAGTTAGTTAGTTACCACCGTTGCAAACGACATGAGTGCCATCCACCACGGGGAAATCTCTGGCTGCCATCGGTTGATAACTCCCTAACCACAACGGCCATCGTCTTTGGAATCATCTCTCTTAGACTTCAATTGAAATGAGATTTGGCCCCTCTATCGCAGATTTCGTGCCTGCAATAGAGGAGTGGTTTCTCCTCACCATCAAATGGATGCAAATGAGATGGATCTCATCCCTGTTGACGTGGCAGTGGAGAAACACACGGAATAAAAAAAGGGAAAATGACAAAAATTGTCCATCAACTTTGGCTTGATGTTCAATGCCATCCTTAGACTTTTAATACGTTCAATGTAATCGTTGAACTATTCCTAAATGTTCGATATAGTCTATAAACTCTTAATTTGTTCAATCTAGTCTTTCAACTTTCCATTACAAAGTCAAACAATCCTTCAGTACTATTCACAAGTTGTTATAATCGCACTATCACCCAGATTTTAAAATTTCTTTTCATTTTAATTCATTTCCTAAATCAACAATAAAATATGTTATGTTTAAATAACCCTTTAACCTTTTTGGTCTTATAAATATTAGTTTAGTTCCATCCAAATATATTTTTACTTTTGATCTCTATAATAATAAAAATATATTAGGGTTTTATTATATTAATATTCCTTTTATTTAAAAATAATTGTTCTCATAAGAATATTTTATTTAATTTGTCTATGGATTTCTCGTACATATATTAATCTAAATCCCGTTCCAGTTTTTTAGATAGATAAAATTTTCAATATATTGTATTTCTCATTTTTTTTAATTAAATTTAGATAAATCTGTAGATTAGCAAATTAAAATAGCAGGAATATCCACCTAGTAAAACTCAATGAGGTTCTATTTTTATTATTATGGAGATTATAAGCTAAAATACACTCAGTTGAAAATATTGTAATATTCGTGAAGACCAATAAGAAAGTCATATTTTTGTTGACTTAGGAGATCGATTGAAATGAAAAGCTGTTTTCAAGAAAACATGGGAAATCAGGAAATCATGTAACTATAAAAACATCCGACTCTTTTAGTAAATGTTGAGGGGCTAAACTGAATAGGTTGACAGTTCAGGGAGTAGATTGAATATTTAGTAATAGTCCAAACATCGCATTAAATAAATTAAAAATTCAAGAATGACATTGCACACTGAGCCAACGTTTACAACCTCTTTGTGCCATCGTCTTGTAAATAGGCACCAACAACAAAAAAAAAAATGAGCATAGAAGAAAGGTAATAAAGAAGAACAAGGATTAATATCACAAAAAACCTAAAAGTGCTATAACTGTAAAAAAATTACCCCAAACTAAAACTCCAAACTAGTACACTTGTAATAAATTTACCCTCCATTAGCTTCCGTTAAATTTTACCATCAAATTATTGAGTTTGATGACACGTGGCAATTAATGAGTGTTCAGATTTGGGATTTTACCCCTCTGTTTGTCACATGTTTGTCAATTTGTGATTTTTCGTGGTACTAATTCAATTTAACGAATGGTAAATTTATCATAAATGTACTGCTTTGGAGTTTCTCGTGATTAAAAAAAAATATAATTTCAAAACAAATTTATCAAAGGTGCACCGGTTTTAAATTTTTCGCTACATCGACCTGAATAACAAAGAAGATCTTCATGTTGAGATATTGACCCGAGATCCCGTTGTGGAGTCAACATCGACGCCCACCCGGTTCGTGTATTTCTAGAAAAACAATCTTTTATTTGGCTCGTTTATGTGCTTGTGACAAAAAAAATTACTGGAAGGACCCGAAGAAGCACCTCTTCTCCTTACTTTCCTGGAGAGATCATGTCAAGTTGAAAAAACAAAACGCGGAAAACTAACTGACCATACAATTCGAGTCAAATGCGAGAGCGAACTAAAGAAATTAAACAAGGAACAATAATATCATAGTAGAATTTATTCTACCGTGCCTAATATAAGATGTATACAAAGAATTCATTCAGAAAAGAAAAGATCTGCCGCTAGTCTTCGTTGTTTTATGTGTCTAATATCATAGTAGAATTTCATCTTTTGTCGATGCACAATGATTTTACGACTCTATCTCTACCCATTCCCGTTACATCAATTGGTAATGGACCGATTGATCCTACTCTAGGAAACTTGATCGGAGGACTTGTGGTCCCACGGGATCTAGCGGCAAATCAAGAGTCATCTATTATCCACGTTAGCGCCGGCGGTACTACATAAGACAGTCGGCATCTACATCAGTGCCGGCCCACCAAAATTGGCTAAATGGATTGAATTGACACACATACAAAAGTTTTAAAGACCCAATTAGCGAAAAAAAATGGGTCCATGACTCAATTGGCACAATTTCAATAGGCTTAGAATTTTTTTGGTAATTTTCTCGAATTTCGCATTTCGGGAATGAATTGTGAACCCTCTCCTTCTAGATCTTATCAGGACAATTCCAAAATCCAAACCGGACATGCACGCTCCCCAAGTATTCGGCGACGACGACGACGACTACAATAACGATGCCCTTGATTTTCCCAGCCAAGTCAAAGTCAACTGAATTGAACATGGATGCATCGTTCTTCGTGAGATCCTAAGACCGGCACCGGCTCAAAGTCGTCGCCCCCTTCTCTTTGCCATAGCACTCGACATGAACGCTCTCGAGCAATCTTCACCATTCTCACACTGAGCATTCTTATCGCGGCCGGCGTCGATTTGGCACACACGATTGTCCTCAGAACGAGCCCGACTGTGTTTGACGGAGCACACGCATCTTGGAATAACGACGGCCGGAATCCTAAATCTTGCGTTGGTTCGATACTTTAGTTCTGGAACTCTTTTTTTCTGCGCGTTTACCCAGAACTTGTACACTTTATGCACTTCAAGACTTCCGTTAGGTCCGTTTGTGTTTTGTTGGACGGAAAATCTCGCTTGACTCTTTTTTCGACCATTTCCGGACTTGTTGTTTTAGGCTGTATTTATTTCGCGAATAATGAATGATTTGAGAAGTATTTTCCTAAAAATGATCGCTTATATCGATTGAAATAATTAATGCCCGTGAATTTTGTAAACGTGTAGTGTTGTCATCGATCTTTAAATTAGTTCGATTAAATCGCTAAACTGGTTTAGGTTTAATGTCCTCTTCTCGTGATGAAAAATATGCATATCAAGAGTAAGGTAAGCGAGACTAGAACATCTGCTACTAAAAGATATGAAGAATGTGGTAATTTATGTTTTAATTCTCACGGTCGATCCAAAACTTGAGCGAAAAAGATTATTGACATTCTTTTATATTGGAGGAGAGGCATTGTCTCAATCGAACCATAAATTTTTTTTTTCTCTCGTACAAAGATAATTTAAAATCGTTTAAATGATCAGATGACCTAAATGAAACAATTAAACATTTAAGGATGATTTGCCAATTCAGTAAAAAAAAAAAAAGTCCGCAATCGATTAAAAGTCATAAAACACATTGCACAAAAGACAATTAAAAAAAAAGTGCCAATGAGGCGTCTCGCCTGGTGTGGCCGGGACGGGCGGGGCCGGGACGCCCAAGTCTGAGGTTCAAATCCCGGCAGAAGAAGAGAAAGAAAAAAAAAAAGAAAGACAAAAAAGTTTAAAGAGCTAGCAGTGTCATTAGCCATGTTTAATTTGAAAGGACAAGAGCTCGTAGCTGTTGAAGGTATACTTGTTTCAAAAATGCTTTTTAGTAAAGTCCAGAACTATCGATGCCACATGCAATCTTTCCTTTTGGTTTTGTGTTTTTTTTTCCCCTTGAATGGAAAGGCTACGTTGGAAAAAAAGTGAGAGGGATTGTACTTGTTGTAATTAAGGCATCATTAAAAGTCCTTTGGAAATTTAAAACGATTCTCGTAGAGAACATACTTTTGAAATATAAGTCCTATATTATGAATACAAGAAATTCTATACATTCTTATCGCACTCCCTCCACGGGACACTTTTATTCGGTTCATAGCCCGCTAATATCCGATTTTATCCTATATTGAGCGGAAACCAAATACAAGATAAATTTTCTCATATCCTGAATTTTATCCTGATTACCTAACATGACCATAATATGTGAGTTTTGACTCGATGATGATCGATCTAATCTGTTGATTTTATTTATGTTCTTTTCCTTTTTGAGGGCCAGAAGCTGCAACAACTCTAAAAGGAGGCGGTCGTGGCTTTGCACTTCAGTGGGCGGAAGCAGCGATTGGCAATAAATTTAAAGTTGTGGAGGCTTCTTTTAAGGGGTGAATGGGCTTTTGAAAGAAAATTAATTTCTTGTGCATCTCGAAAAATGAAGAAGTATGAATTTGATTATGTGAAAGCATTTGGGTCGACCGATAACACTAGACAATAGACTAACAATGTTTGGTGGCCACATTAGCAATTCCCCTGACATTGCACAAAATGATTTCAAGGACTACACCGACCATCGAGCAAAAGTTCATAGACTGCCCATGATATCACCGCTTTAGTTTACCGAAGGAAACTCAATTTTTGAGGCATAACAAATTCCCCTTATCAAGGCCCATTGATGAAAAAGCGAATCATCATGAAACATTTTCTGAAAACTTGTCTAACTCCATGTACTTTTAAGTCCCAAAACTTTCATTTCGGTCATTCATTTCCTACGTCTCGATTGGATCGAGAGTTGCATGTTTTAGGACTTAAAAGCACGAAATGAAAGTTTTGGTGCGTAATCGTCTCCATCAATAAAAAGATTACGGAGATAATGAATGAGGTGATCCGAGAATCAATCACTCGGCCAGACAAAAGAAAAAGGAAATCGATCGAATCGCCTTGGTTTTATTCCGTTTTCATATGGTCCTCTCTAATCTTTCAAATATGTACGTAATTGCGCATTAAAAATTAAAATTTAACGTAATCATAACTTTCTATAAAAAAAAAAGGAGGAAGGAGCATATTATAAAAAAAACGGAAATCCATTTCGAGAAATGGTCGTTAGTCACAGCCCCTCCAAAAAGACACAGCAGAGCCCCACACCTCACTTTCGTTGCCTTCGTTATCACATCTCCACCTCGCAGTCCCACCACCACCCGCACTCAACAAGGGCCACCGCAACCGCCACCCGCCGGCGCCACCACCGCCACCCACCACCACATCAGTTTGATCCCCATTCTTGCTCCAGAAGAAGATATGCGATCAGATACCCGAACCCAACACGACACCGCCGCCTGTTCGCGCCGAGCAAATAAATGAAGTACAAGAAGCACCCTGGCAACCTTAGCAGCGGTGTCGGCATCTACGCCTCCTGCCTCCATGAGCGCCTCTTCGCCCTCATCGCGCCCAAGCCCAGGCTCACGCTCAGGCTCAGGCTCAGGCTCAGGCTCAAGCTTAGGGCCGGTCCTTTGCCGCCGCTACCGCCGAGGAGGACCGTCGCAAATCACTGTCATGGCCGTCCAGTTTTCGCCGGCCGTCCTCCGTGACACATTGCCAAGTCAGCGATTTCTAGTGAAAATTGACTGGAATGACTATATTAAAAATTCACATAAGCGTTTAGGATTAAATTGACAAAATTAAAAAGTTTAAAACCGAACAATAGATTTAAGACTGATTGGATAATTTCTCCTTGTTACATGGCTCAATCCATGTTCAAATGGGCTTGTTTATTAAATCTTGCTCCGGGACGGTGGCATATTTAATCCATGAATTTTGTAAGCGTGTAGTGTTATCATCGATCTTTAAATTAGTTCAATTAAATCGCTAAGCTAGTTTAGCTTTGATGTCCTCTTCTCCTAGTGAAAAATATGCACATCAAGGATAAGGCAAGCGGGGCTAGAATATCTCCTAGTAAAAGATATGAAGAATTTGGAAGTTTATGCTTTGATTCTCACGGTCGATACAAAACTTGAGGGAAAAGATGATTGACATTCTTTTTATCGGAGGAGATAATATGAAAAAAAAAATTTAAATGATTGGATGACCTAATTGAAACAACGAGTCATTTAGGAATGATTTATAAATTTAGCAAAATTCTAAAATTAATTAAAAGTTCATAGAACATATTGCACAAAAGACCAGAAAAACAAAAGTGCCGATGAGGCGACATGCCGAGTGGCTGGGAGGGCGGGGTTGGGATGCCCAAGTCCGAGGTTCAAATTCCTGTAGAAGGAAAAAAAAAAGGACAAAAACGATTAAATAGTTAATACTGTCATTAGCCATGTTTAATTTGAAAGGACAAGAGGTCATAATCGTTGAAAGTATACTTGTTTTAAAAATGCTTTTTAATAAAGTCTAGTAATATTGATGCTATATCCAATCTTTCCATTTTGTTTTTTTTTCCTTAGAATGGAAAGGTTACGTTGGAAAAAGTGCCAGGGATTGTACTTGTTGCAATTAAGGGCATCATTAAAAGTCCTTGGAAATTTAAAAATTCACTTATAGAACATATAAATGAAAGATAGGTTTTATATCGTGGCTACGTTAAATCCTATTCATCTTTATCTCATTTAAGGATATTTTTATCCGGGTTATATTTCTTTATATCTGACTTTATCATGTTTTGAGCTTGAACTAAACACAGGATAAATTTTATCATATCCTGAATTTTATCCTGACTGCCACATGTAAGCATAGTTTATAAGTTTTGACTCGATGTTGAATCTAATCCCTTAGTTTTATTTTTGTTCAATTTAATGTTTGAATTTTTTGAAATAAGTTCAATGGATGGTCGCGGCTTGTCGCGGCTTGCACGTGGCGGGCGGAGGTAGCGATCGGCAACAAATTTGAACTTGTAGAGGCTTTTTTAAGGGGCGAATGAGCTTTCGAAAGACAATTAACTTCTTATGTATCGGAAAATGAAGAAGCACGAATTTGAACGCACGAAAGCAATAGGGGGCGACCGATAACACTAGACGGTAGACTAACAACATTTGATGGCCATATTTGTAATTTTTTTTAATATTGAACAGAACTTTGAACAAAAAGAATTCAAGGGCTACAGCGATCATTAGACATAAGTTCATGGACTCCTCGTGACATTACCGCCTCAGTGTACTGAAGGGAACTCAATCTGCAAGGCATAACAAATTTGCCTTAGTCGGGGGCCCATTGGCGAAAAAGCCAATCGTCACGAAACAACTCCCAAAAAACTTGTTTGGCTCCACGCGTTTAAGCCTCGAAACTTTCGTGCCGGTCATTTCTATGCTAAGCCTCGATTGGACCAAGAGTTGCATGTTTAACGACTTAAAAGCACCAAATGATAGTTCCAGGACATGATCATTCTAGGACATAATCATTCCCATCAATAAAAAGGATTACGCAAACAACGAATTAGGCGATTCGAGAATCAATCGCTCGGCCAGACAACGAAAGCAACGGAGTTGATCGAGCCCCCCATCATTTTTTATTCCGTTTTCATACGATCCTCCCAAATCTCTCGAGCGTGCACGTAATTGCGCATTAAAAATCAGTATTTTACGCGATCGTAACCTTCTATATAAAAAAAATGATAAAAAAAAAGAAGAAGAAGAAGAGGGAATGACCACGTTATAAAAACCGGAAATCCATTTCGAGGAACGGCCGTTTAGCCCCGGCCCCTCCAATACGCAAAACGAAAATCAAATCCTTCTCTCCATTTCGAAATTAAAAAAAAAAAAAAACGAAGAAGAAGAAGAAGAAGAAGCTCGCCCCCAAAAGTCGCGCAACAACCAAGAAAAGACGCAGCAGCAGAAGAGCCCTTCCCCATCCCCCCTCGCTTTCGCTGCCTTCTCCACATCCTCCCAATCCAACCACCACCGCTTTCGCCCGCCGACCGCCGCCGCCCGCCGCCGCCCGTTCGCGCCGAGGGGGATTAAATGAAGTGCAGGAAGCACCCCGGCGACCTCAGCAGCGGCGGCGCCGGCGGCGGCGTCTGCGCCTCCTGCCTCCGCGAGCGCCTCTTCGCCCTCATCGCCGCCCAGGCACAGGCTCAGGCTCAGGCTCAGGCGCAGGCCCGGTCCTTCGCCTTCGCCGCCGCCGCCGCCGCCGCCGAGGATCGCCGCAAATCCGACGCCCAGCCGCCTCCCCTCTCGCTCCCTCGCTCCGTGTCGCCGCCCTACGTTTCTCGCCGGAAATCCGACCACCACCCCACCCACCAGCACCAGCATCGGTTCTACAGCACGCCTCAGGTCGCCCCCACGTACAGCGCCGCCTCGGAGTGCGGCGGCGGCGGGGATCTCACCTCCCAGAGGTCTTTCAAGAAGAAGAGCCGGAAATTCTCCCTCCTCGCCTACCTGTTCAGATCCAGATCCGTGAAGTCCGACGCCGATCCGAATCCGGACTCCTCCTCCGATTCGGATCCCAGGGCTTCTCGCGCGTCTCCCGCGCCTTCGTGGCTGTCGTTCCTCCCGGGCCGACGGAGGGCGCAGCAATCGAGGCCGCCGCCGCCCTCCGTCGGGGGCTCCTCCGCCGCCGCCGTGGCCGGCCGATGCGGGAAGCCCTCTCGGATCCCGGCTCGCGGGATGTCGCCGGCGCGGGAAGAGGACTCCGACGGGAACCCCGGCGTCTACCGGTCCCCGTCCGGGAACGTGTGCTCCTCGGAGTCGTCGCCGGGCTGGCGGAGGACGCCGGCGTCCGCCTCCGCCTTCGCCCCCAAATCGGCGACCCGGGCGAGGCCGAGCGGGCACGCGAGGAGCGTGTCCGGGTTCGCCTTCTGCCTGAGCCCGCTGGTGAGGGCGAGCCCCAGCCGGAACCGGAAGCAGAAGGGCGGCGGCGGCGGCGGCGGCCGCGTCCCGCCGCCGGAGGCCGGGTACTCGGGCGATATCAGGGCGCCGGCGAAGCCGCACCTCGCCGCGGCGTCGCCGTTCTGCAAGAACCGGTCGCGCAAGCTCGCGGATTTCGGGAGGGCGCACCACGACCGTTGATTTTTTGGGGGGGAGGGGGCCCGGCCGTTGACGTTGACTCAGGTGACGGTGGTGATCTGGTTTCTACGCTGGGAAGCGTTCTTGGTCCCGTTGATTTTTGAGCTTTCTTCGGTTTTTTTTTTCTTTTTTATTTTTATTTCTGATTGTCCATATTATTAAACAGAAGTACAGTCCGACACATACGATAATTTTTTTTAGCGCACAAATAAAAATGTCTGATTTTACGAGTGCATTTGCTTTTCACACGTCGGCAACGACAAGCGACTGTAATTACGTGTTTGCCCCTCATGCTCGATCGAATTCACATTGCGGGAACGGAGACAGTGGATGGGATGGGATGCGATGCGATGCGAGGTTTGTACCTGCATTTGATTATCGATACGTGTCCGATTGGAAATGTTTTCTATTAGTCTGATTTAGGATGAATTATTGCCGTCGAAAATGGAAATTTTTTTTTCTCTAAATCTTCTGTCCAAACGAGAGAGATGCTCGATAAAAAAAAAGAAAAAAAAAGGATTTTTATTAGATAAGTGGCAAGTGGTGATCGGGTCGGCTTTCGTAACGTGATTATTCTTAGGGTTAATATCTTCAGAATTTTCGAACCGGTACCTCATGACACATTTTCTTCAAATTAATTTTTCGTCTCGCAAAAAACCACAAACTCGCATGGCGTATTAATCCCGAACTAATTTTCGTTTTATGAAAAATCCTAATTCGGTGTGCTTCCGATCCAAATTTGATCTATGTCAGTTAGTTTGGGATCTGATGCGGAAGTAGGGCGGGTGCCAATTTTGATTTTTTCTGAGACGAAATTGGTTTGGAAAAAGAAAATGTGTCGGCGATACAAATGGGGGGCTTCTAATGGTATTAACTATTTTTTAAAACCAATAATCATTAGGCAAAGAGTGGGTATAATGTTGTGCTCTAATGTTTCCACATGGCCAAATGGATTGATCATTCAATGACAGAATCGAATCATTCTCGGTTTTGATTCATTCAAGATTTGAGCAAGTTCGCAAACGTCGAATTTGGGGGAGGGTTTCTTTAACGATCGTCCTGGTAGCATAATGCTCAAGATAGGTTTAGCTTTTGTCATGGTCAAATCAACACTTTTTTTTTTGTCGAAAGAAAGTTGTATTCATTGCTCAAAATGATACATGATAAATATAGTGACTTTCATAACAAAAAAATTGATATACAACAAAACAAAACCAAATCCAGAATACAAGGATGATCAACAGGGCAAAATTAAACACATACTCATTCCATAAAAACAGATCTGTCAAGCAAAATAATTGGCAGCCGATCACTGGAACTCGAATCATCATTAGTGATGAGCACACACCGAAAAGTCCTTCGCCAATAACCACGGCGTTGCATGTTGGCAGTACACGTGTAGGTTGGGCTTCCTCTGCACCATCGCCGGACGGAGACAAACGAAACGGGTTGGAAAAACGCCGATCTAATTTTAGGAAGAGCAAATTTTCTTGGTTTAGCGAGACGCCAAAACTCCTACAATCGTCAATGAAACTGGTGGCAGAGGACCTATACACGGATAGAGCATGGGGGTATCGAATTTTCGAAAATATTATTAAACTCCCTAATTTGAATCGGAAGAGAAAACTCTCGTATCTAAAACTAAATTAGGAGAGTTTAAACTCTCAGATCGAGAATTAGATTGGGAAGAAAAAATAAGAAAAGAACAAAAAAACTTAAATAAAATCAACGGAAAGGAAGGGTGAGACTAGCTCAAACCCTCTCCATGCTAAAGCTTGAAGAGGAGGATGGAGAGAGAAGAGAGAGAAAAACTTTTCGGCTTCTAAGAGGGAAGTCCAAATCAACATTAATTACAGTAGAATGTCGGTCGATTTGAACGATTCCTACGGTAGTCCTTTCGTTTGACCACGGTGGTCGTTGTCATTTAGCTCCTCTGAGCTTTTTACATACACATTGACGAAAACAATTAAATTGAAAAATGAAAAAGCCACAATTATCGGGTAAATGAAGTACCGTTTTAGGGGGAATCAGAGGTGAGGACACTAATCTCTCAAGTATGCAGTTCGACTCTCACTTTATGTAAAAAGGTAGAGAAAAGGCCAAAACAAAAAGATTATAATTAGAGATAGAACAGACAAAAAAAATTACCGTTGTCAGGCATTGCGTTTCTTTCCAAAACATGATACTTGGTCAACAAGATGCATATGGTTAAGACACTCGTTAATTACATCCAATTTATATTTAGTGGCTGAATGCAATATGGACTACAAATGTACCCCGGAGTTTGGTTAGCCCGACCAATTTCTTGCACTTTGCGATCATGGCGGCGGTGGCTACTCAATTTGGACTTACTTTGCCGTTAGGATGGGCACATGGCACTGAAAATTTTCCCGTGAAAATGCCTTTGCTTCTAGGGTGTGCATTGGTCTCTGTCCAACTCAAAAATCAAACCAAACTGGACTAAAATGACCGGTTTTAGGTGGTTCTCTATTCCAAAAATTTGAAATCGCGAATAACTGGTCCAGTTCCAGGTTCCACTTAGGAATTGGATCGAATCGACAAACTGACCAAGATTTCCTAATTTTTTTATTTTTTATTTTGAAGCAAACCTAATTAGTAAATTGACTCTTCTTTTAATATTGGAAAACTTAGGGGATAGAAGAAATCAAAAAAGAAGAAAAAGAAATCACCAGTTCCGGGACCAATCCTGGAACTAGACCGATCGGTCCCATTCCAGGAGGTCAATTCCTGGTTTGACAAATTGTGAACCGACCCTATTTAGGAACCAACCCATTTTGGAACTAATCACTCCTAGCAGCTTCCCACACCCTAGTTATATACTTATTAAAGTGTATTTTAATTTTTATATTCAGTTAATTTAACATGGATGATAATTACAAATAATGCATTTAGATATCGATATATATATATATATATATCTTTCATATATTTAGTTGAATAATGTAGATAGCAATTAAACACAAGACATTAAAATATAGTTTTTTAATTTCACTCATGATTTATCCATTTTTATTTATAAACTTTCAGTTATTATTTTATGTGATTGGCCAATCTCAAATTTAGACATTTGCAAGTTTTTTTTTTTCGGGTGCTGTATTGCTTAAATAAATGTCGAAAGGGGCAACATGCACGTCGATTTCTTTAAAAAAGAGCAATAAAATGAAGCCATTGTCATGCCAATATGGTGAAGATTGGAACGTCCTAATTAAGTGCAGAAACACCGTAACACGTCATCTAATCGATATCCGACGTTGCGACGAATCGTGTGCTTTCTTCTTGGACGGCCAAAAATTTCGAAGATTAATCAACAATGGGATTGACCGCAATACTATATAGTCAATGGAAAGTTACATCATCATCAAATGCATCGTCGATGATTTGTAGAATAGACAAGTCATTTTCATCGGGCTCAGAGAAATATAGTGTGAAACGGTTGACTTGTGCCGTGGGTAATAATGTCCCTTTTCGATTGGGTTGTTTATTGGATGATAATGTTGATTGACTTATCTGCGCGGCGGCTTATGCGTACGCCGTTTTCGTCTGTAATTTGATAAACTAGGCACAAAGGCCCAAATCATCAGTGAGGCAAAATTTACAGCTCTTATTTGGAGCAGTAATTATTGGGGGAAAAGCTACCAGACCCCAAATTTTACGCTTACAGTGATACTTTTATTCTGAACCTTTTATTTGTGACATTTTAAATCTCAGATTATACTCATTGTGACACATCTATTCTAAATTTTTTTCTTGTGACATAAAAAATCCCAAACTTGTACCCATGTGACACATTAACCTTCCGTCATATAATTTTTTAGTCAAAACAACGTCGTTTTTTAATTTCACTTAAACTACTTGGGTGCCATGTTAATACCATTTGCTTCCCAGCATCCATGTAAGCATATTTTCTACGGTGCTCATCAATGGAACCTTGACAAAAGGTAAATGTGTCACATATGTACAAGTTTAGGATTTTGATGTCACAGAAAAAAGTTTAGGATAAATGTGTCACATTAGGTATAGTTTAGAATTTTTGATGGCTTTTTTCCTGATTATTTAGAAAAAACATGAATTTTTCATGGGCAATTCTTAAATATATAGGTGCTGTAATATAACTGATTTTTTTTTGTGACTAAAAGAGAATTGCACGTATGTATATATGGTGCGTGTGGCCAAATGTGAAAACATATCTCTGTAAGATTTTGTGAGTCCAATGTCAAAAGTCTATAAAATGAAGTCTATAAAATGTCAATCGGCTGGACTTAGATATAGAGGCAAAAAAGGGTCAGGGTGGACATAAGCTCAAGATCTCATTTTGATATCATATGAAATTTTGTAAGATCGCTGTTTTTTTTTTTGGTCAGAATTGTAAGATCGCTGTTAATTGTTCCAAAAACTCAAATTTTTAGATGAATACACGATGTAATATTTAAATATCCTAATACTGTTACATGCCATATTATTAAGAAGCATTCTTTTCTATTTAATTTGATGGGCATTCAGTTAATTCTAAATATGCCCTGGTTCTTCAAAGTTTATATGGTTTGCCAGACCCCACAAGGTAGGTCTTGGTTTTTTGTTTTTTTTTTGGGTAAGTATGTAGGTCTTGGTTTTGGTTTGTCTTTCTCCTGAGAAAGTACTTTTCATATATATAGAAAATGATGGCATATATAGAAAGAAGCCAATCACACTAAAGAGTAAAGTGATTGTGTAATATTTTAAATAGGGAAACCAATCATCTGTTTTTAAGAGTGTTTTTGGTACAGCTCGCCGGCAACAGCTATAGCTATGAAATGGGATACGGCAACTATTGTAAATAGTTTGGGAAACTCCTCACATCGGACCCTCAAAGCTGAAGAATTTTTAGGAAGTTAGTTTCATCCAGTTTTGAGGTGTTGCGGTTTTAAACATGTATCAGGATCTCGACCCCCGTTTTTCAATCAACATAATGTTGCAAATATATTAAGTGGGTCGGTTTCAAATCACCGGTAATTAAGTAGATCACTGATTAAATGAGTAATCTATCAGCAAGATTAGATACCGATACAAATAGAATAGATAGTACAACCACATTCGCTAACTAATGTTTTATCCCTTTCTGATAGTATTGAGTTGTTATAGGCCCACAAACTTTCGGGAAAAATGATTTGACCAGCCCTAAATTTGTTATATACATGTCAATTTTAGTTCTTAGCATTTCAATTTTGTCAATATAGTCATAATTTTTTACATGAAATTTCAATGTAGTCATTTCGGCTGATTTTTGCTTGAAAATTTTAACGTGATGGTCCAGTCGTCACCGGTCATCTCGTCCTTCTCAGAGGCGGAGATATGCGACAACTTCGACCTGTACGATCAAGACAAAGACGGCCTGATCTCCACCTCTTCCTTCAGAGGTGAAAATGGGTCCCTCTTCATGAAACCCTCGATCTCTCTGCCCTTTTGAACCCATCTCTTTTGCTTAGATTCCAACGCAAAATCGAGACAAAAACCCCAAAATATCTCTCAGTTTCTTCAACTGGGTCAAGACCAGAATGGGTTTTGAAGCAGACGTCAAGTCACGCTACCGCATAATCCATGTGTTGGTCAGGGAATTTTCAACCGGCGAGACCCATTTCAATGAGCAGTAACAAGAAATTTGAGAAGAAGATGAATACTAAGAAGGAAAGTAAAGGAAGAAAAGGCAAAAAAAAAAAAAGGTTTAGCGGTGCCGTTTCTATCACCAATAATCCCCATCATATGCTGATAATGTCATGTAAGACAGCCGGTGTTAACTGAACCTCCACGTCTTAAATTGGCTGATAGACTATATTAGAAAATTATCAATAGGTTTAGAATTAAATTAGCCATATTGAAAAATTTAGGACCGAATTGATAATCGTACATTAAATTTAGAGCTAATTAAGTAATTTTTCTCAAACTTTCGCCTAGTTCGGCCACAAAAAATGTACATATTGGACCGCTTGCTCCATTAAATAAGATATTCATATGAGGTCAAGAGATCGCTATCACAACATAACACTTTGTCATGTGACGCTTATTCTAACGCTTCACAACTTTAACCCATGCTATTGTTCTTCCTTATTTATAAAATCTAATATCAAATGTCACCTCCTTTTGTCATTATCACTGTATACACATCAAATTGTATTTAAACATACATGATCCACTTAATATATCAATCACATGTCATGTACTCCACGAAAATATTAAAAGGAGGAGTAATCGCGTCTACTCCGTAATTGGTAGGGATAGAGCCATCGAAACTCCACCACATATCATCAGCCCATGGCCAAACGAAGCTAAACTTCCAAGGAAACTTTACCCAAAAGTTCAATTTGAGGATGTCATAGTGGTTTGAAAGTTCTACTTTGGCGTATATAGTAAGAAATTAATCAATTACATCCAATGTAACATGTGTATTACAATTATATCCTTTAAAGAAATTTCATCGTCTAAATTTGCCTAGTCTAATCTTTATCCAACTTCGTACGTCCTTGCTCAACCACTCCCATTCTCTCAATTTAAAGAAGCTTGCAAACACTATAATGGAGTCAGCGTGGTCACTAAATACGCAGATTACTAACCAAGTAATTTCTGATCATCTAAGGATCAAACACACTACACCAATACACAAACAATGGATAATGCAATAACGATCCTTAATTACGACAATTTTTTACTGATGAATGCAAATGCTATGCAATTGTGTACATAATACACTGCTATTAGGGAAAAATCATTTGAGTTCTAACCCTTATGAATAAAATGCAATCAAATACTAAGCCTTCAAATTAATAAAATTAAGTCCAAAAACCTTCTTCGAAAAATGAAATTAACTTCTTTTGAGGGGCTACATTATGCCAATTGAAAAGGTCTAAGGTTCACTTGCATGCTCGATAAAGGTTTAGGAATCGATTGAAAAAGTTATGACGCGATTACATTTAATACCTAGTGACTTTTGGTGTATTTTTTTTCTTTTGTAAAAGAGTATCCATACAAAGAATACCGTAGAGACTTTCTTCCCTTGTCTAGTGTGTGATTCACTTAGTTCTTATCCCTGCGGTACATCCTGGAAGCTTGCTGACGTCCTATGTTGCGTGACCTCACAGGCTCTGCGTCTACTCCTCGCCTTCGTCCGTCGATTTGGTATAGACCCATCGGTTGATGCCAGATTTGTCCTTGAAATTCACACCTATCATAGGGTTGTTCCTTCCCAATTCCACCTAAATCTTGTGTAACTTTGATCAATATCCCTAAACATCCATTTTATTTTGTGGACTTTGCATAGAGGGAGACGAGTCAAATTTTCATCGCTCTCTAGAAGGACTCCATTATTCAAAGAAAGCAGATTTTTTATACAAGGAATACTCCTATGCATCAATTACTTGAAAGAGACACATAGTCACCACAACTGTTCTAGTTGAACTAGTCTTTCCATCAAAATAAAAAATAAAAAAAACTAGTCTTTCCACCGATAGTTTATGAAATGGAACAGAAAAAGACCATGCGATGTGAGACTATGGAAAGAAAAGAAAAAAGAAAATTGACGTGAGGCTCACCGTTAAAAATAGCTTAAGCTCTTTGGTTGGATTTTTTATCATGGTATCGGAATCAGGTTTTGCACATATCGCATGAGCGTCCACCTACGTTAATCAAATTTTACGTATCATTCCTAATCCAATGTGTACGTGATAGAGGAGGTTGAAATATCACATATTGCTCGATAATGAGATTTATATGCTTATATAGTCCCCTTCCATCTGTTTGACATTCTAACATAATCGATGAAAGAGAGTTAGCGAGAAAATAACCACTTTGGTGGACTGTACCCCATTGTCGATTTGCCATGTGACCAAGAGTTCTTCTTAACGATAACGGTTCGAAATAGTTGGTCGTGCGATCTTTGGAGGAAAAAGATGGGTATGTCTCTAGGGACTTGACCCGAGCCTCTCTTCTTTCTTTCTTTTTCTTTAAGGATATGATTGGTACGGTCATATCAACATGCCCTTTTGATTCGAAATTGCTCCAAGGCCTTTGTTAAACTTTTCTGATATCTGTCGTGCGGTGGTGTGTCGGCATATTGTTTTGATTTAGAGCGCGATACTCCTCTCATCAGAACGTTGATGGCTTGATTCGAAATTGCTTCAAAAGGTCTCTTTTGGTACTCAGTCACTGAAGAGGCAAGGATATCTTTGGTCTTTTGAAATGCAAGTTCCTGCGAGTGTTTCCACTCAGAATAGGCACCCTTCTTCTTTGGTCATCCCTAACGAACCCCGCTCTACACCCACCAATCTAAAACCATCTAAAACAAGAATAACCTAGGATCCTGCCGCCAATCCCGAGTCGTTCTTGCATGGAGCTGTACTCACATGAAACATACCCGCTATAGAATCCCTTATAATTTGCATTTGTTAATAAATTCAGGAAATTGTATAAAGGAATAATCAATTGTATATCATAAAATATGAAAGGACAAATTTACGCATCTCCACCAACTAACATGTCATACATATACAGGACTCTAATGATCAAAACATAGTCCTATGTATCTTCTGCATTCACTTACATGAGTTGTCGAGGAAATAAACAATACTTCAAACCCAAAACAAAAAAACTCACTTAGCACGCTCCAAAAGATTGCTGGAATCTACTGGGCAGCAGAGGTAACATACAGCAATTTTCACCTCCTAACCATCAATTTTAACACTCCATTACATTACCAATCAAGTGATCAGAACTATGCATTAAATCCCTTTTAACTAAATGACCAAAACAATCCCACAATTCCTTAAGGAAAAGACATTGCCTGCCTTAGTTCATTTCTTCAGGAAGCCATATAGCTTCTCCTTCATGGTCCTTTTTGCCTAAGAAGAGGGAAAGAAAATGAACTGTGAGTTCTAATGAGAGGAAAGTGAGATTTCTCCTTAAATCTTGGCTCAAATCTCACCCAATTCTCTTCAAATCGGATATGAAGGAGATGTCTAACTGGCGACGGGTGGTTTGACATTGAAGGATCTCAGCACTTGAGGTAAAATACAGGTCAAGCTGAGATTTTCTTCCCGTAAAGAATTTCAAAATGCTCATCAGGACTTAGTAGTTTCGTGTACTCAAGAAGCTTAGGTGTCAAAGTCGAGTGTCGTGGCATTCGAGTTGTCTCTATCTAGTCAAACTTCAAACCTTTGAGGCTGCGTTTGGTTCATCATTCTTCTCGCCCAATCTTGATTATGAGAGATTAGGTCCCTAATTCAAAGTCATGTCTGCTTCTTTCAAAGATGCTTTGAGGTGTTGAGTCAGGATATCTTGAGCAAGTAAATAATTTATCGAATGCATTTTATTTCAAACTCGCCGGCCGAAAACTCAATTTTTTATGTGAAATATTCTTTTAAATGACAGAACATATGTCAATTTATAGTTAGAGTATTGCATATATAGATTTTATATTTAGTTAAATTTGTCAAGTATAAGATGCTACATATAATTGTTATAGTTTTCACATATTGGAAATTTGGGTGCAAATTCACAGAGATATTACACCTCTAAAGAATTTTTCTTGAATAGTTAAATGCAGAGTCAAACTTTTAATTGTGGTTTTAAAATTGAAAACTAAAAAGAACAACAGCATGACTTTATTCTTTAATATCGATCAAGGATAACCTTAAAAATTCACCTATCAACTCTGACACAAAAAGAAAACAAAAGATAAAAATAACAAAAACAATTTATGTACCAACTCTCCACCAATATGAAAACATTAAAAAAAAAAAGGAAAACTTGAGAGTTAAGCAGATATGGATTCGCCACGGGTGGACAACTGGTAAAGGATATTCTAATCGTACTTTAGATGTACCATACAACATTACGACCTGCACCGACACGTTGTAAAATTAATTTATGACCTTATGACGAATTACCATAACTAGGGGTGAAACAGAGACAGAAAAATTAAAGGTACGGTATACTAATATATCTTAAATATTCTCCGCGAATGCATAGGTTGAACTTGACAGCAAAAATTGATGATAAATCGACGTCAAAGGGATACTCATCAAATGCATTATTGACTAATTGTAGACTAGACAACTCATTTTATTCATGTTAAAAATATCATGCGAAACAGTTGACTCGTGCCGTTGGTAATATGTTCCTTTTCGATTGGTTATTCATTGAATAATGTGTTTATTGACTTTTCTGCGCAGCAGCTAATGCGTGCATAAGTTTCTTTTATAAAGTTATAAAATAGGCACAGAGACCCAAATTATAATCGACACCAGACGTAATTCACAGCATATGTATACAGTAAAAATTATCGAAAAAGTCATGAACTTATTTCATTTATACCAATTTAATTCTAAACATTTTTATGTACTAATTTAGTTTTAAATCTTTTAACATAGTGCCAATTCAGTCATTCTAGCTAATTTTGGCAGGTAATGTTGCTAACGTGAATGTCGGGCAACCTACGTGGCATAACCGACGCTAATGTGGACAACTTTCAATATTTTTTTGAATTTTTATCTATTTAGTTTTATTTTTTTTATTTTTTTTCCTCCCCTCTCTCCTTCCTCCAGCCGGTCGTCGAACCTCGGCGATCGGCCAAAGGCTAGGGCTAGTGAGGTTCGCCCTCAATAGCAATAGTGAAGGTGAGCCACATAGACCGGCTCGCGTTCACGTCAGCAATATCCGGTCAAAATTAGTCGAAATAACTAAATTGGCACTACATCAAAAGGTTTATGACTAAATTAGAATCCAAAAAAAGCTAAGACTAAATTAGAACCTATGCAATAAATTTATGACTTTTCTGACAATTTTCTCAATGTATACACACTTCGCTCTCTCATTTGAAGCAGTAATTGTTTAGAACCTTGTTCGTCTCCATCTCGTGTAAAGTCTATGGGCAATGATAAATATAGTTGTGCTGTGATAGAACTATCCCCACCCCATGTATTTTAATATATATATATATATATATATATATATATATATATAGTTTTTATATAGATGATCCATGCAAGTATGGATTTGCTGCGGGTGGACAACTAGTAGGGGGACACTTTCACGGCATTTCAGGCGTACCACACAACATCACGACGAGTCGTCTTAAATCGTAATTAGGTACAACAATGTCATAACGTGTCGTTAAATCAATTTGTCACGATACGGCCGATCGCCGTAACCAAAGCATAAAGCGGTCATAAAAAAATGGGGATATGGTGTATCAGTGTATCTTAGAAATTTCCGTGAATAGGAAGGAAGAACTTCCACTTGCTTCTTCTAACGGCCAAAACTGATGATGGATCAACGGCAATGGGATGACTATTTGGTCAATGGAAATCTATCCCATCATCAATTACATTATTGATTACTTGTAGACTGGACAAGTCATTTTGTCCAGTTTGAAAATATCATGTAAAACGGTCGACTTGTGCCGTCGGCAATATGAATCCTCCTCGATTGGGTTGCTAAATAGTGTTTGTTGACTTTTCTGCGCGGCAGCTCATGTGAACACAATTCCTTTTCGATTGACGAGTCACTTTTACTTGCAAGTTGCACCAGCACAAGGACCTTTGAGCTCGACTTTGGAACCGCTGTGTCCTAAGTGGGACAATGGCAGCTTGCTTTGGAGCCGTAAGCGTAACATTCAAACATCTGGGGCATGGAAGTTTGTAGGCCTCCAGTACTAAACTTCAAAAGCAAAGCAGCGTAGCTGGAAACTGTTTAGGTTTGGTTTCGGGTTTCAAGTCACGGAAATCCACTGAGCAGGAACCTGCCGCCTCATTGCACGTCTTTCTTCCTATGCCTAGTTAGTGGTTTTAAGATTAGCAAGTATCTGAAAGAGTTTTCTTGGGGTCATACAGAAGTCGAGTTCAAATATCATTTAGTAATTCAAATCTGGGAGCGCAGCGAGTTTTGACATAGGATCTGGGGATGAGATCATTGCAACAGTTCAATAAGGCTCTTCTTGGTAAGTGGCATCTTTTGTCCTACGTAAGTAGCTTCTGAAGAGTCTCTTAATGATGAAATTCGGCACTCGCTAAGGTGATTGGATAACTAGATTCAGAAGGGGTATTATACACAGAAGATTTCTTGCATTCATTCAACTTGAGCTATTGGGGCATAATTCTCCTTTAGAAGGATGAATGGGGTGGACATCATGTTATACTTAGGGGTGATCAATTCCCGGTCTGATCCGGTTCCAAGGTGAAATCAAGAACCTGACCGAGAGAACTGATTCCCAATTTTAGAAACCGCGGACCGGACCGGTTTGTTCTAAGATCGGGAACTGGACTAGACCGCCAGTACAATCCAGTTTCAGTCCAGTCCAATGGAACTGGTCACTTAGAATTTTTTTTTTTTGGTTAAACACTTAAAGTTTGGTTCACATTTTACTAATTTTTGTCAATGAATTTATGTCAATGAAATTCACTTAGGGTTTAATTCACATTTTACTAATTTTTATTAATGAATTTATGATAATGAAGTTCACGTAGAGTTTAGTTTACATTTTATTAATTTTTTTAAAGAAAAAAATAACAAAAATATATATTCAAAAGTCGGTCCGGTCCGGTCCGGTTCCCTCTTGGAACCGGGAACCGGACTGCCCAGAAAATGATTTCCGCTTTTAGGAACCGGACCAAACCCGTCGGTCCAATCCGGTCCAGTCTGGTCCTGATTTGGGTGGTCCAAGTTGCTCACCCTACTTATACTCATATTTTGGATTGTGGCACAGCTCATTTCCTTCTCTAGCAAAAATAAAAATAAAAAGCACAACCTCAGAATGCTCGACCTGCCTTATGATTCTCACAGTTTTAACAGAAAAGAGGATACGTCCGTATGGCTTGTCAGTAGAAGTGAAATGGATGGCTTACAGCAGCTACTCCATGAACTCAACATAACTGGGAATCCTTTCCCTTGGAAAATTACACCAGGAGAAAGAAAGCATTTTAAGCTCCAAGGGGTTGGTCGAGTGTTAAGCACCTAGTTTGGAGCTAACAGATCCAAGTCCAAATCATGGCGTCATCTTCTCATAGCAATATTGGGGGCCACGTCTGCCACTCTGTGGTTGGAGCGTCACCCCATATACCTGCATGAGACGGCACGAAACGGTTTGTATGTATCTGTGGGGATTAGTCAAGCCGCAGGGATACACCCTGTGTTTTCGATAGGAAAATCGAAAGCAACTGCAATGGTGAGCCTTTTGTGGTGGGAGAGTGCTCGGACGAGAGTCCTAACCACAGAAAAATCGAAACAGAAAGGGTTGGGTGCTGGTGTGGTGGAGGTCTCTTTGTATCCAAGAAAGCAGAATCTGTATCTTTTCGTTTCTCCTTAATTGCCAACAGGTTAAAAAACTTTGGAGTTCAATATGGCCATTATGCATTAGCTGGGTTGTGGCAAGGTCTGCAAGAGACAGGAACTCTAGCTTGATCATACTCTAATGGTTTGAAAGTAAGAGAATGCAATCCAGTCCCCTTTTGGTGTCATTTGGAAGGAGAGAAATGAAGTGCCTTCTGGAATAAAGTAACTCCAACGGGTTTGCCTCTTTTGGAACCTTTTAGATCCTTTCCAGTTGGTTGCGAAAGGGGTGAGAGAGAAAGGGACCACATATTCAATTTTTTTTGGGTGACTTACAGATTTGGTCCTCTAAGTTTTAGAGTTTGTGCGATTTGGTCTTCTAACTTTCATTTCATGCAATCATGTCATCTAACTTTCTGAATTTGTGCAATTTGGTCTTCCAAAGTTTTGCTTGTGCAATCAAGTCCTGTAACTTTCTTGGTTTGTTCAATCAAGTGCTTTGTTTACCCACTATGACTAATATTGTCAAGTCTGGATTTCTGTTTTCTTGCTTCTCACATTCTTCTATGTGATTTTGGCGGCAAATTAGTATCACACGTCATTAATAAACTTGAAGGTTTAGTTTAAGCATTTGATGGAAGGATTTTATTGCACAAATTAAGAGAAGACTTAATTGCACAAAATTAAACTTATAGGATGACGTCACAGAAATCAAGAAAGTTAAAGAGCACGATTGAACAAAAGAGAAGTTCTTTTGCTAGAAATGAACAAAAGAGAAGTTAGATGACAAAATTGCACAAAAGCTGAAACTTAAAGTACTAAATATGTACTTGACCCACTTTCTTTTAACAGATAAAATGTAGGTTCTTGTAATTGACAGTCACAAGAACACAACCTGAATTTTTCAAGCAGAAAGACTCATCTTTTGTTTACTGAGATGCTAACTTACTGGTTCTATATTTAACCAAAAAAAACTTACTGGTTCTATAGTATTATCTTATCGTCACGCATTGCTCTAGTCACTAGAGGCCATGAAAGGTTCAACATTCTATCGATTGACTGGTTCTATTCACAATGTCAAAACCTACACAAAAATGGTATCGATTCTTCTAATGCCCCACCTTTTTTACGTCTCTCTGTCTCTCATACATTCTCCAACTGAATGTAACCCTAAAGAAGCATTTTCTATCAGTGGCGAGAATGTAATTTTCGCTAATGGAAGTCCATTCAAAGATGTAGAGTTTGGAATGTGTTTGCTATGAAATCTTTCCTTTCTCAATTGGTTATTTTTTAATCCTGCGCAAATACACTGGTGGAGAAAATTCAGCTCATCTCGAGTCCTAAGAAACCTTTGTTCTCTTGTTGCTGGTTTCTTTTGAAACTACTGCTGCTGCAAACAGAATCTATAAAATCGATGAAGGTTTAGGACAAATTCATTTTAGAAATGTGATACTTTATGCTCGTTCGAGGATGTCATGTTATTTCCAGTGCCTTTCATCTGCTTCATTTTCTCGAGATGCATATATTTTCTTTAATTTTGGCTTTACCGTGCATAGTGTTGAACTTGTGAGATCCTTGTTTTGGATATTAACAGGGGACACTACTGATATCCTTTCAATGACACTTCCTCAACAATGACTTCCGACTGAAACACCTTCCTCATAGAACTCATAGATCTGCTCTGTACAGCATACTATACTGAACCTTCATAAGAAAATAAGCTTAGGGCAATGTGCTTTGTGGTGGGTATATGAACATTTTGAAGAACTTTTCAAGGTCCGCAACCTCGTGCCTTTGGCTCTTAGACTATAGCTTTCAGACACTCCAAACCCGACCCGACCCCCCCATTTGACACCCCTATTTCCTGGTCAAGATTTTCTCGGGCCAGACGATATTCTCCTCCCTATAGTGATCTCATTCCCCTTTGTTGTTGGTATACTCGTTGTGTATTGCCGTATGGGACTATTTCAGGTCTCTTGCTTCTCTAGAGCCTGAGTGGACTGCGTTTTGTCAAAGAAAATTTCTATAGGTTTGGAGCTTGTGACAGAAACATCCAAGATTAACTGCATATATGAAACGGTTTTGCTAAATACATGTCATGTTCACAGGGGATGGTCATGCTGGGCTTTGCAACCGAGGAAACAATACGTACCCATTTCCAGGGTCAGGCCCATCAATCAGGAGTCATCGCGTGTGCTCTTGTCATCAACAAATTTGATTTTATCTTAACAAATTTTATCTTGGTCAGACTTATCATGTAACTCATATTTCTCCACAAAAGGCACGTTTTGTGTAAAGTCTTCATGTGGTCCTCTTTGTTCTTAAGTGGTTACTTATACTTAGGCACTCTCGTTTCAAATTGGAATAAATCGGCAAAATTATGGCCATTGAATTTTTCTCTAAGATTGAATTTTAATTCACTGGAAGCCAAACTCGTGAATTCTTTCTTTGAGAGTGAAGTAAGGCATCTATCTTTAGCCTTCTTGAATCGACCAACAAACAAATCAACCGACTCATTATCATATCGATAGATTCTATCCAAATCAACGATCGATACTTCAGGTATTGCCCTATAAAATTGAGATGAAATTGTCTTTTTCTCTCAGCCCAAGTTCGGATTATATTAGGAGAGAGATTCTTACATTAAGTAAATGCAGTTTTTTTTATAAAAACAAAGGGAACAACTTAAACTCAGGAATTCATTTATTCATGCTTCTTCATATTTGGGCAATAAATTGGACAATATGTTCAATAGTCGATTGATCAATCTTGTGTCCTCTTGGGTATGGCATGTTATTAACCCAATCAGGATGTGGCTTTCAATATATTGATCTAAAAATTCCTCTATCAGCAGATATTCGTTATGTAATCATATCTATCATTTGCTAAATATCTAGAAATTGGTACATTTGACCTTCTTTGCCCCCTAGGTTCAAGATAGATAGGTTGAAAAGCCCAACCTTCTTGACCCCTACTCACAAGTCTGTCAACCGAGGTGTAGGTCTGCCAATCGGTTGACAAACTTGTGCGCAGCACAAGCAGACTTGTAGGAAGCCAAGACTTCCCCTCTTGTCATTTCAGACGCGAGAGGCTACTATCCCTGCCTACTTAGAGATAGCCAATCGAAATTGATGTGGTGTTTACCTTTACTACCTAAGAGGTCCTATGTTCCCTCCAAATCTTTTTTTTTTCCCTGGAGAGAGGGAATACGGAGAGAACATAGGAACAAGCCTCTACCATACTAGGGAGATAGATTCGTACATCAAGTAAATGCAATTTTTTTTTATAAAAACAAAGGGAACAACTTAAACTCAGGAATTTATAGACCCAAAAAAAAAACTTAGGAATCTATTTATTCATGCTTCTTCACATTAGGCAATAAATTGGTCAATATGTTCAACAGTCGATTAATCAATCTTGGGTATGGCATGTTATAAATTGAATCAAGATGTAGTTTTCAATATACTGGTCTAATAATTCCTCTATCAACAAATATTCTTTATGCAATCGTATCTGTCGGTTTGCTGAATATTTGGAAATTGGTATATCTGACCTTCTTTGCCCCCTGGGTTCAGGATAGATAGGTGGAAAAGCCCGATCTTCTTGCCCTCTAGGGTCATGATCGAGGTCCTGGTTGTTGACGTTATGACTAACTAGCAAGTTAAGCCTATGGGGTGCATTTCTTATATTTGGAGATGGAAGTAGACCAAAAGGTCTTTCATTAACCACATTTGGCATTACCCCCTAAGGGCCGAATATTTTCATTATTTGTCATATGCCCCACTTGTGGAATATTTTGATTTGCCACATTGTTTTTGTCGACGTTGTTAATATGGGGACGAATAACCTAATTATTCCCACTAACCAAATTAACCCGATTAGGGTTTTCAGGCCTTTCCAAAAGAAAGATTGTTGACACCTAAAATTTTCTCTGACGAGGCGAACATGCATTCCTAGTAAAATACATACATAACAATAACAAAATGAGATGAAGAATAATAAATGACAAACCAATATATAAATAAACAAAGAGGAGAAACCATTTTCAATTTTTAGCAAAACGTCAACAGATTTTCAAACCCCTCAGCCCAAAATTGAAATGAGCACTAGCCCATTCTA
Source organism: Syzygium syzygioides (assembly GCA_031216285.1). Taxonomy (NCBI): domain Eukaryota; kingdom Viridiplantae; phylum Streptophyta; class Magnoliopsida; order Myrtales; family Myrtaceae; genus Syzygium; species Syzygium syzygioides. The sequence goes on along the minus strand of CM062245.1, from coordinate 20,178,288 downwards.
TGTGCTAGAGCCCAAATTCATTAGGCGAAGGCCCATGAAACAAAAAGCCCGTGAGAAAGGAAAATGAAGCCTTCTCGGCCCAAATGAATAAAGAAGGAAGAGCCCACATTTCTTTCCCTTCGGCGAGAAGCAAGATCGATCTATCTCGCTCGCTCGCTCGTTCGTTCCGACACACCCGAGATCTCCCGATTCAAAAAATTTCTCAAAAATCCTTCTCGATTCATCTTCGCTCTCTCTAGAGGGATCGTCGTCGAGAGTCGTCATTTGCGCCTTGCGGCTCTGCCTTTGGTTAATCCTTGTCATAGCTAGAAGAGCTAGACCTATCTTTAGAATAGAAGCAGCATGACCACATTAATACGAGAGCTAGACCTACTTCATAAAAAAAATTTGAGAACCATCTCTCTCTCACTTTCCCGGTAGCACAGTCCCCACCAACCCTTGATGAGTTTTCCTAGCCTATCTTTTTCGCTTTTTTTTTTATTTTTTTATTTCTATTTTTGTACAGCCCTGTCACGGTCATGACTAAATAAACGGCTGTGGTTGATTTAGGCCGATAATTGCCACTACGAGTGGATATGAAGTGGTGGCATTGACCCGCCGATGTTGCATTGCCCCGGCCTCATTCTTTTGAGCTTTTGCTGGATTCACTTAGTTACAACGATCAATTTTTTTTTTTAATCTGTAATTTTGTTGTCAAGCATGTTATATGTGTTTGGTTTGATGTAGCGAAATCGTTTGTCAAGCTTATGAATTTTCCAAGTTTATAATATATCTTTAAATATCAAAAATAATAAAACCAAATGAGGTAATAATTGTTTCCTGCAAGCCAAATGAGTTGCTAGAGTTGCCATTTGTACTTGTGTTCCTAAGAGAAGTTAAACATACTGTAAAACTCAAGGACACCAAACCTTGAGATAACTTTGTATATACGCTAATTAGAGTAAATGATTTCGTGAGTTCTCGTATGAAAAGCATATGAATAAAATTTGCCTGCAAACTCAAGCTGAAGCTATAACTCCTTTGGAAAGCCTAATTTTCCTTCAAAATGCAATCTGATGTGCATATGGAAATGGAGTTGAATCACTCATATCAAGCCCTTTGGGATCTTTTATGTTCAGATGCTTCTATGGTGCATGCACAATCTCAAGTTTTTCAGTGAGTATTGTTTTTTTTTGGTAAGAATTCAGTGAGTATTTTTATTTAGGCTAATTCCAAAAAAAAAAATCAATTTTATCTTGAGTGACAATTCTGATCAGAACTTTTTTTTCTCAATAAAAAGCACAAATTTTTACTTTAGTCCCAAATCTGACCCCTTGTGATGTGAAATTTTCGAATTATTCAGATCAGATTTGAGATTAGAGTAAAAGTTGGTGCTTTTTATTGAGGAAAAAAAAGTTCGGATTAGAATTGTCATTCAAGATAAAGTTGATTTTTTTTTTTGGAATTAGCCCGAATAAAATACTCATTGAAAAGCTTGAGATTTTGCATACACCATAGAAGCATCTGAATATAAAAAGATCCCAAAGGGCTTGATCCGAGTGATTTGACTCCATTTCAAGATAAAGTTGGTGTTTTTTTTTAATTAGGCCTATTTTACTCTCGACCGACAAAAAACAAAAAACAAAAAACAAAAGATTTGCCCAATGCAAACACGACAGAACTCACTGGTTTTTTTGGACATTGGTGGGACAGAAACTATATCCTTGGTTTTCTTATTTTGAACCAAACGAGGAAATAATTGTTTCATTGGGAACTGCCAAAGAAAACAATTATTATTCTTGTGAACTTAACGTGCAGTTAGAATTGCCATCATCGACATATACATGCTATAAAGAGAAATTAAACACGTTACAAATTTCAAACACAATAGACTCCAAGATAAATTCAGAGCATGTCTGCTTGGACTTAAATAAAAAGCGAAAATGATTTTCTTTATTTGGGCAAAAGAAAGCTTAACAACATAATTGGAATTTCTAGGAAATTATGAAAATAAATACGCGGCTGTACGTGTTAACCTTTTGAGTGCTGTCAAAATTCCAGGAGTACGCTGTGCGATTTACATTATGCAAAAAAAAAAAAGAGAGGAAAAATCTAGGGTCGGTCCACAACTATGTCTAGGGACAAGATTAGGAGGAAAACAATGAATTAGCATAGTTCTAGAAGCTACATATGTACCTAAGTTTCCACAAATTACAAAAAAAAAATAAAAATGAAAATGAAAAAGAAACAATATTCCTTAGCTTCCTTCCCGTTGGCTTGGCTGGGCCAATGAATTGACGACCGTTCTCTCTCTTTTGCTTGTCTTTTTTGGGTCCCGACCGTTCGTTCTCAGCAGCCCAACTTTGACGGCTCCCGACTCCAAAAAAAAAAAAGAAAAATTCCATTTTCCAATTTCATTGACCAAAAAAAAAAAAAACAAGCTTCCAGTTTCAATTTTCCATTTTCGTATTTTCACCGGTCCAGAACTTTAATCCAATATACAATGTGGTCCATGAACTGTTAATTTCTTTGACTTTGTCCCCGAGCTTTAGCCTCATGTCAATATGATCGCCCAATTTTTAATTTGTTCACTATCGAATATTTTCATGTAGTCCGTGTATTAAATTGAATACGTATTGAAAGTCCATGGATCGCATCACATGTTGGACATATTAAAAATTTCGACGATTACATTGAGCATTAGGTTAAAATTAGGAAACCGCATTGGACGGAATTAATATAGTTCTCGGGAACGAACGACGCTGCATGTTTGGGGCAAAGTTCAAGCGCCGTGTCTGCGCCGTTATCCCCTCTTCATGTTCTTTTTCGCGAATTTCAAATTAATTTACGTTAGCGAGAGATCCGTTGCGGACAGGCAGCGGTGGCACGTCGGCGGGTTCCGGTCGCGGAAACCCGCGGGCCCCACGCGCCCCGTACCGATTCGCCCGATTTCAAAAATTCAAAAGGCAAACGCGGACGACGATTCCGCCACCCCCCGCGACTCCCCGGGTGGGGACGACCGCACAGGATCGGGTCCCCCCACACACCCGTCCTCGTCCCCCTACTCCGAAAATGCGCACCCGGCGCATTATATCACCCGGCACCGCCCGTGACGTTTCTCCGTCAAGCTAGCCCCGAGAAAGAAAGAAAGAGAGAGAGGCTTCCACGCGAGCGCCATCTCTCTCTCTTCGCGTTCTTCTCAAGTCAAAGCTCCGGTTTCTCCTTCCTCTCTCCCTTTCTCTCTCTCTCTCTACCTCCGCGCGATAGCTCTAGGGTTTTTGGCTTCTGGAGGAGTACCGGTGGCGGTAGAGTTCAGGGTTTTTGGCTCGGTGTTGAAGGAGGGAGTTGTGTGGGTGTAACGATGGCGACGATGGAGAGCTTGATCGGGCTGGTGAATCGGATCCAGCGAGCTTGCACGGTGCTCGGCGACTACGGCGGCGGGGACAACGGCGCTTTCTCTTCGCTCTGGGAGGCGCTCCCCTCCGTCGCCGTCGTCGGCGGACAGGTCTCTCTCTCCCTCCCTCCCTCCCTCCTTCCTTCCCTCCCTCTCTCTCTCTAGATTTCTTCGCCCTCGGCCTTCGGGAAATCGGTTATGGTGTCTTTTTTTAGGCGGAGGAGATTCAGGAGGAATGTCTTTATTTCTTCTTTTTTATTTTTATTTTTTTGCTTCTCTTTTTTTATTTTCATGACGAGAGGGAGAAGACTGGGGGCGGTCAATTGCGAAACGGGAAATCTATTTTCTCTTCGTGATAAGGGAGGAGAGAGAAAGCGAGGAATTTGACAGGGGTATTATATGTATATGCAAGTCGGGATTAGCAAAACGCGATGGATCTGCGAGAGCTTAGATGTGCTCAGGGTTGATGTCGAGTGGGGAATGTTTTCTCTTGGCGGATGAGTGTCAACTGTTGAGTCGTGGAAGTTCAACTCAGCGGGGGGGGATTGATTGTCTGACCGGTTGTTCAATTTGCGTTTTCGAGTGCAGAGTTCGGGGAAATCTTCGGTGCTCGAGAGCATCGTGGGCAGAGACTTTCTACCCCGAGGATCTGGTACGTCGGTCGAAACATTCGATACGAATTAGCAGGCGGGTCTTTGTCTGATTGTTTGCTGAGGGTTGTTCGTTCGTTTGCTTTTTTTTTATGATGATGATGGGCAGGTATCGTGACGAGGCGGCCTTTGGTCCTGCAGCTTCACAAGACGGAAGATGGAGCGCCGGAATATGCGGAGTTCCTTCATCTGCCCAAGAGGAGATTTTCTGATTTCGGTACGGACTGTTTTGCCTGCTGATTCAATTTTGATCAATGTAATGTACTTGGTTTGGTTGCGTTTTCGTTTCTGGGGTACCGAATCAATTTTGCCCTCAGTTCAGCATGTTGAACTGCATTGATGGATAAAGTGCCCCTAATTTGCAACATGTGAAGAGTAACTATCCAATTATTGAGGACAACGTTTCTCTAACTAATATTGAAATGACTATTTAGGACTTGGTATTTTTTTGTGTTCCGGCCGATAAAATCCCTGAGTCTTGTTTACAAAGGACTGCTATATCTTAGTTGTCCTTTCTACCTTTTTTTTTTTTGCCTCCACGAAGTCGTTTCATACCTTGTCTTACCGTTGGAGCTAGAATCTGTTTCTGGTGTCACGTAGAAGTGAGACTGTGAGCCAGTATGAGAGAAGATTGGAGTCCTTGTCTCTATTTTCTAATCCGTCGCAAGTTTTGGTGCACTTTGGCAATTATTGAAATTTGCTAGCTGCTGGTTCCATTGACAGTCCTCCAATGTGTTTAGCATAGCTCGGGAATATTTGTGCTTTATTAGTTTAAAATGGGAATCACTCTCTGTTCAGTCATCTTTCCCGAGTGACATCTTTTAGGACAATAGTGTGGGGACAGTGACCCCCCCTTAAAATTGGTCTTTTTTCTCCAGAACTGATTGCGCTTTCTTACCTAGACCGTAAGTGAAAGTAGTTGAGCTATGCCACTTCTGTTTTCTAACAATTTTCTGCATGGATTGATTTGTAACTTGTTTTATGTCTGCTTGAAATTTTAAAATGATTTAGGCGACATGTTTATATCATAATATTCTCCATTTCTCGTGCTCCATTTAGAATGAACATATGAGGATGGACCTTTTATTCTGTGCGCATTACTATTTTTAGTGTCATCTTCCAGTTTCTGCCTATCCATTGATAAAATCATGATTTTCCTCCCTGTTTGTTGCTCTATTTCTTATCCTGACTCCATAATTGGCCTTGTAATTTCAGCCCTCGTCCGGAAGGAAATTCAGGATGAAACTGACAGGGTTACTGGGAGGTCGAAGCAGATATCTCCTGTTCCAATTCATCTTAGTATATACTCTCCAAATGGTATGTTTGAGCTTGCGTTCTTGCAAGTTGCAATAGATACTTTGCTGTATTTCTTCATTATGCTGCACTCGTAGAATTTCGCAGCACTAGGTCCTATTTGTGGTTGTAAGAGATAAAAAATGGGTTTTTTTTTTTGTGTGGTTTCTTTAGCTTTAGTATTTGTTGCCTGCTTGCTGGTTTTATTTTCGTATTTTGTTCTTGAAATGATGTACAAGACGTTATTCCGTTGATCATTTCTTTTGTTGTTTCTTCCTCCTATAATTAATTTCTTGCTATCTAACTGTGTAATTCAAAATGCTATGTTGACTGCCGATGTACGTTCCTTTTTAGGATTGAATGTTGTCGTCGTCCCAAAATGCAGGTTTTTTCTTTTCTATACTAAGAGAAAAAGACTGAGTTGCATCTAATTGATCAGGCAAAATGTAGGTTTTGTGTTTTTCCAGTTTTGTATGTAAAAATGACTGATTCATGTTTATTTTTAACCTTTAGATATGATTTCTTAGTTATTAAGCCTCTATTTGCTCTTTTTGGGGTATGATACAATTGCTAATTGTGTTTCTGATAAATCTATTTCTTAAATTTGGCATGATTGCAACTCTATCTTATCTGCTTCTCTTGAACTTCTTTTTTTTGTCTTTTCTGCAGTTGTCAACTTAACCCTGGTTGATTTGCCTGGTTTAACGAAGGTTGCTGTGGGTATGTTTCTTGTTTAGTTTAACTTAGCATTAAATTTTTACCCAATATGTTTTCCTTGTACTTGAGAGAGATTTTTCCTCTTCAGAGGGACAGCCTGAAACTATTGCTGAAGACATTGAAAACATGGTTCGATCATATGTTGACAAGGTAACAGGATGTTGCCAATTTTTTAGATGCACTATGTTTACTTTGAAGTTTTCAAATGGCCATGACCATGTCGTATTGTGCTATGCAATGTATACGGCTGTTTTATCAGGCATAACTTTTGATCGAGTTGAAGGAAAATATTGGCTGTCTTAGTTTTTCTTTCCAGTGCATGCACGTTGTCAGGTTTATAGCTAATGTTAAAAGCACCTGCAAAAGGATGTGATAATTTTGGGGAAGCAGTTTTGGTTTGCCTTGTAACTTGTTCAGGAGTTAGAATATAAGAGTTTCAGGTTCTATTTGCTTTATTTACTCGAGGTTATGTTATGGGAACTGGTTATCTATATACAAGTGAATATGTTCTTTGTGAAACAGCTTGATCAGAGTGATGATGAATTAAGCAGTTGTAGATCATTTTTGTTCAAATCTTTGGATTGACTTGTTTTCATATTTTTGGCATGTTCTTTGGGCGTTGAAAATAGCTGAGATGGAGATGATTATAAAGTTAATGCTTCTGCACTAATGCTTAATATATGATTAGACTTGTGTTTTTTGTAGCCTAATTGCGTCATACTAGCAATATCTCCAGCGAATCAGGATATTGCCACTTCAGATGCGATCAAGCTTGCCAGGGAGGTGGATCCGACAGGTATGTTCTGCTTGTCTGGTGACAGTTACTAAATATTTTTCCCGATATGGATGTTATTAGTCATAATTCACAAAGATGTTTTCATCAGGTGAACGGACATTTGGAGTCTTGACTAAGCTGGATTTGATGGACAAAGGAACTAATGCTCTGGATGTACTATCTCTCTCTCTCTCTCTCTCTCTCTCTGTGCGTGTCTGTCTGTGTATGCACACATGGGCCTGTCTCTGCGCTTGGGCATGTGTATGCGTGAGTGTGCCTGTGTCTTTTGGAATATTCTGTATGCAATTTCTTTTGCTACATGCACCCCTTTTTTGGGCTAAACATCACCACCTACATGTTTTCTTATGTGCACTTTTTGCACTCAGGTTCTTGAAGGAAGATCTTACCGGCTGCAGCATCCTTGGGTTGGTATTGTGAATCGATCACAAGCTGATATCAATAAAAATGTGGATATGATTATTGCGAGGCGCAAGGAGCGTGAATATTTTGCAACAAGTCCTGATTATGGACACTTGGCCAGCAAAATGGGTTCAGAGTATCTTGCAAAGCTCCTGTCAAAGGTTTGACCACTATTTGCATCATCATGGAAGTTCTATTACTTTGGAAGGATTTATTTGTAACAAAGTGATCTTGGTTCAGCACCTGGAGACCGTAATTAGGTTACGGATACCGAGTATTACATCCTTGATTAATAAGAGCATTGATGAACTTGAATCAGAAATGGATCATCTTGGCAGGCCCATTGCAGTCGATGCTGGGGTGAGTATTGTGTAAATGTGCAATTATTGATTAAACTGGTGCTCCTTAGGCTGTATTTAACTGAACTCTGTTTCTGTAGGCTCAATTGTACACTATCTTGGAGCTTTGTCGTGCATTTGACAGGATATTTAAAGAGCATCTGGATGGAGGGTAAATTCCTTCACTTTTTATCTCTTGCTCCATCTCTTGCTCCATCCAGATTGATGACATTTGGTGGTTGAATAACCTTTATGCTTTTTTGTTGTACTTTATGATTGGTTGTGTGATTTCTGTGGAAAAAACTGGTATCAATGACCGAACTTTTCTTTATTAAAATGATTATTGGTTTGTTGGTTGTACTTCATCTATCAAGTTGCACGCAGCTGTATTGTGGATAATATATAATTGGATTATGGTCATGGAGTGATAGTTTAATAGAAAAATATTGTTCCTCGACATTCTGGAGCTGCTCAGCTTTACATAGTACATGTTATTGTTAACATGGGAAACACGGGTGTTTATGGAGTATGGTCACAGAGTGATAATATTCAACTGTGATCTTTTGTTGTAAATGGGAACGCGGGTGTATTCGTAACTCATTAATTGTTAGCTAAAATTGTATTAGTGACAAAAACTAGAAATTATTTTATTCTTTTATGAGGTGGAAACTTTTAAATGCTGATCAATAGAATGTTCCTTCATTTATTAAAGAATCTCATGTAGCTTAAATTCATTCTTTCCTCTCTGTTGTGTATTTCCTTATTAAGCTGGTTGTTTCCTGTGTCCTTTTCAGGCGACCAGGAGGTGATCGTATTTATGGAGTTTTTGATAACCAGCTTCCTGCTGCTTTGAGGAAGCTTCCATTTGATCGGCATCTCTCTGTTCATAATGTTAAGAAGGTTGTGTCAGAGGCTGATGGTTACCAACCTCACCTGATTGCTCCAGAGCAGGGTTACCGGCGTTTAATTGAGGGGTCTCTGAACTACTTTAGAGGCCCAGCTGAAGCCTCAGTGGATGCTGTAAGTAGTTTTTTTGTGTGGAATCTTATGGTGCCTCTAATTCTTCGTACTTCTAGGAAACTCATGAGTGTTACATCACAGGTGCATTTTGTTTTAAAAGAACTCGTGAGGAAGTCAATAGGTGAAACACAGGTAATTTGGAGAGACATAATTATATTCAGATCCCACCCTTTACATTAAGTTGAATTGTGGTCACTGATGAAACAGGAGCTTAGGCGCTTCCCAACTCTGCAAGCTGAAATTGCTGCTGCAGCTGGTGAAGCTTTAGAAAGGTTCCGGGAGGATGGGAAGAAGACAGTGATACGTTTAGTGGATATGGAGTCTTCATACTTGACAGTGGAATTCTTTCGTAGACTTCCCCAGGAAATGGAGAAAGGTGGAAATCCCACTACTGCAGCAACAGTGGACCGCTACACAGAAGGGCACTTCAGGAGGATAGCTTCCAATGTGTCTTCCTATGTTGGCATGGTGTCTGAGACCCTTAAGAACACAATTCCCAAGGCCGTGGTTTATTGTCAAGTTAGAGAGGCCAAGCAGTCTTTGTTAAACCACTTTTACACACAAATAGGACAGAAAGAGGTTCTCTCTCTCTCTCTCTCTCTCTCTCTCTCTCTCTCTCTCTCTCTCTCTACATGCACACGCATGGAGAAATGCACAGGAAGGATATCAAGTTGCTTGCTCGTGTGGTTGCATGTGTTTATATTTTAAACAGATAGGACATAAAAAGAGGAGTTATCCAGAGAGCAGATCTGTGGTTACTCCTGTGATTGATGTTTCAAGTACGCCTACAAAAAAAAGAAGAAAGAGGACTGGCGAATGCTATTTACTTGGAATGTGTCAAAATGGTGCAGTCTAGCAGTGTCGCCTTACCCATATCCAGAAGGAAAAGGGCGAAAAAAGTAGAGACACAATTTATTCAGGAGCTGGAGCATCTGCACCAGTGTTAAAAGAGCATGTCAACCTAGTTGGATTAATGCAAATGTGCTAGTTTTTCATGGGTGTCTTTGACTCTTTAGGATAATGTGCTGCCTTGCTGTTGTAGGGAAGGGCTACTAGCCCATTCACTTCTTACAAGTGGTGGGCTGGTGTAACATGTAGTGCAATAACAGTCAAGTTGGAATTACTTGTCTAGGCTGAATGTAATCCCTTTTCTGGTCAAAGTTCTGCATTCTCAGGAGAAGGGAAGCCTTTAGAGTTTACGCATTGTGTTCTTAAGCATTCGGCTGCTTTTTGATCGTTATGGTTTTCATTCCTTTCACAGGGTAAACAGTTGGGTCTAATGTTGGACGAAGACCCGGCATTGATGGAGAGGAGGCTACAATGCGCCAAGAGGCTCGAACTATACAAGGCAGCACGGGATGAGATTGATTCCGTTTCGTGGGTTCGATGAAGTTAAATTATATGTACTAAATTTTTCTGTATGATAATAGTATTCAGACTTGAGCGATTTGTTGACTGATGAAGACTCGCTCATTCTTTCAATCACATGCCTTATAGATAGATATAGATGTCTTATTTTGTATTGTTTTTCGATGGATGGCCCGGCATGTCACATTCGAAATCATCGGCGCACGTGATTTCCCCCCAGTATTGGCGCGGTTCGTTTATTAGATTGTACAGAAGCTCCATCTGTCTGTATATTGATTGAAAGATTCGAAGCCTGGTCGTGTACCTAGCTATTTCACCCCCTCGATTGGTGACAACTTTTGTGTATGCAGTATCCTCTCCGATGGATGAACTGTCGCATCTCGACACGGTACCAAGGGCGGGTCTAAAATTTTGGCTCACGGGACCCACTGAGACCAACAATTTCTTGGGGTCTCTAAATTTTCGGGCAACTCATATTCAACCTGACTCGCAAAAAATAATAGAAAAGTGGATCTTGACCGGTTTTGTCACCTCTAGCTAGTAATGGGTTGAAATTGGTACATTGTCGACCTGCTGATGTTCATATTTAGTTGGGTTCTACTTGGATAAATCTGTTTCAGCTTGCTTCGAGCATTTTAGGGAACCAATACTTCTTCACCTAGCCATATACAGAAAAGTGGATCTTGACCGGTTTTGTCACCTCTAGCTAGCAATGGGTTAGAAAATGGACCTACTTCAGATCCACAATGATAATGGAGCTCTAGCTTTCCAAATCAATTTTCCATTTTGGGCAAACCATAGTTCGCCAAGCCTACTAAATTTGAATTAAAGAAAAAACAACTAAGTCTTATACTAATTTGGGGGAAAATTACCAAAACAGTGCTAAACCTATTGCAATTGTGTCAATTTAGTTCTAAACTTTTTTTTTGTGATAATTCAGTCCTAAACCTTTTACATTTGTGCCAGTTCAGTTCATCTGTCCAATTTTGGCCGGCCGGCGTTGACATAGACGCCGGCCAGCCGGCAAACGTTGACGTGATAATTTTTAAAGTATATATTTTTGTTTTTTGTTTTTTAATTTTCTTATTAATTTTTTTCTTTTTTTTCCTTCATCTTCTTCAACCTCTAGCCGGTCACCGGTGACCAAGGAAAATGACATAAGAACAAGATTAGGGTTGATGGGGCCTTCGGTTCTATGGATATTCTGTGACATCCGGAAATTTCGTAATAATATGTTTGTGACGTTAGAAATTTCTACGCTTGAAAATGATACTTAGATTTAAAGTTAAGTATTATTTTCGAGTTAGTATTCGTGCGGACGCGTAGGAATTTTCGTTGGATCGTATTTCGCGAAGCGCGGATTCGGAAACGTAATCGTACCGAGTGCGATGTGTTTAATATTTAGACGTTGTCGTGTGCGTTAATCATAGTGCGTTGTTAATTAAATTACCGTTGTTTTGGTAATTAGTGGGTATTACTATTATTATTATTGTTATTGTTTAATCTTGGTTAAGTAAAGTTATTGCCGTAAGAAAAAGGAAAAAAAAATGTGCTCAAAATATCCTCTGAACTTTTCTTTCCCTCACGTGGCTATTGAAGAAAAGTTGACCCCTAAGCCTTGTCCCCTTAAGCCAGACACCTAAGTCTTGGGTAATCATTTTCCTTGGCCAATACTCCCACGATTAAGCCACTGACTTCTTCTACCTGGCCTTGATGAAAAGATAAGATGCCACATGTGAATACAATGAATTTATGCACCCCTCATATACTTCTCAGTTTTTATCTTCACCTGGGTAATTACCAAAGATCATTTCACCCAAACCCACACTCTCTCCTTCACTTCCTACTCTCACCATCACCGATCCAAAAATCTGCGGAAGAATTTTAACTTTTGGGATGTTCAAATTCTGCACAAGGTAAGTGAAAACTCTAGGTTTAAACTAAGTAAATCTACTTGACACTTGCAACTTGGTTGCTTAAGAAAGGTTATTTTAAGGTGAAATAATGAGGTTGTGATGATGGTTGAATCTGTTTTGCTGGTTCTGTGCACGTTCAAATGGATGTGATTTGTTTCTCTAAAGTATGGTGATAATCGGCAAGCGAAACGATTAAATCGGAACGTGTAGGTGTTAATTTTGAGATGATTGTTGGATTCTTATTATTGATTTATGTATATTTAAAAATGGTAGAAATTCGTTTTAACCAAAGTGAGGATTATGTTTATTTTGATACTCAAAGTGATGATTTTGTTTATTTTTGAAACTGGAAAGATTTTAATCCTCAAAATTTGGTTTTATGTACCTTGAAACTGCTAAGACTTTGTTATCAAGATCTGGCTCTATGTACTTTTGAACTTATTTAGACTTTGCTATCAAAATTTGGTTCTATCTACTTTTGAAAAATATTCAGACCTTAACTTCATACTTTACTTTCAGACTTTACCTTTAGACTTTATTTTAGACTTTACTTTCAGACTTTACCTTTAGATTTAACATCCAGACTTTGCGATTCAAACTCTACTTTTAAAATCGCTTAGACTTTGCCGCTCGGATTTTACTGTTTAGATTTATTGTACAAAATTTACTGTTTAGATTCACTGTTCAAAATTTACTGTTCATATTTACTGTTCAAAATTTACTATTCAGATTCACTGTTCAAAATTTACTATTCAGACTTACTGTTCAGATTTACTATTCAGGTTTTACTGTTCAGACTCACTATAAAATCGATTCAGACTTTACTGTTCAAAACTAGCTTCTGAGTCTGATCCACTTCTGAATCTGAATCTACTTCTGAATCTGAATCCGCTCCTGAGTCTGAATTTGCTTCTGAATCTGAATTCGCTTCTGAGTCTAAATTCGCTTCTGAGTTTGAACCCACCTCTGAGTCTGAACTTGCTTCTGATGACTCAAATTTGCTTCTGAACCCTAATTTGCTTATGAGCTGAGTTTGCTTCTGAGTTTGAAATCTAATGTTTCATGTTTAAATTACTCGGATGTTGCATTTCATGGCTTTAAAGTACAAAAATCGTGATGGCTCGGTATGGGACGGGCCAAAGCGGACTTTTGCATACAAATACTTGGTTGTCATGACTTGCATGGGAATAATATTAATTCCGTCGCCCATTTAGTGGCGTGTGACGATGCCCCGTGTGTCGGGATGCCTCGTTGGTCGGGATGCCCCGGGGAGTGTTTCGGGATGCCTCGGGATTTGATATGCCTCGTTGGTCGGGATGCCCCGGGTGTGTGCCGGGATGCCTTGGAGTTGGGATGCCCCGTTGGTCGGGATGCCCCGGATGTGTTTGGGAGGATGAAGTAATGAACTTAATCGCATGAACATAAATGTTTTACCTCATGCTTGCGTCTGAGTGAAATATCATGATATGTTGCATCATTCAGATTTTGCGGCACATCCATACGGAAAAGGTATAACTTGTATTCAAGTTCTATGCATATCGTTTGTTACGCATGCATATGTATTAATGCCAGGTGAAGTGGTAAGCGGATTTTTTTAACTTAAAACTAGAGATTTCATTTGCTGAGTTTCGGCTCACTCCATTATTTTTTCAGACTTGTAGGATGGATATTCTATAGCCCCTACGTTTTGGAGTTCCCATTCATTTTGATGCTGTTTATGAGGATGTGTTTGCGCCGGAGTTTGATGCTGTATATACTAAGTGTAGTTCTACGAGATGGGTTGATGTGGGGCTTCCGGAATGGGTTCCTTATCTTTTTGTTGCTTGGTATTACAACTTGGAGGGCGAGTTGATTGGCCCATTGAGGGGCTTCGACCTAGACGATAGTGGTTCCGCAGCGGAGGGTGAAGTGATTGACCCGTGACAGCTTCGAACTTTAGGCAGAATTTTGAATGCAGGATCTAGTTGGAGATAGGCAACTCTGCCCTACCCAGTTTTTGTTTTTTGTACTTGTATGATGCTTTGTCTGGGTTGTAAATCTGACAAGGGTTTATTAATGAGAAGAAAAAGTATTTTGACCAAATTTGTGTGATATTCATGTTTAGTTTTTGACTTCCGCTGGCCATTTTATTAACAATATTATTTGGTACGTATCGCGTGTGACGTTCTGGGGCGTCACATATTCTCCCTCTTGAGCATATGATAATCTCTCCGAAGAGCGACCAGAATTCACGTGTCTTATTGTATGTACATTACTAGTTAAGTTGGTTGTCTTTATGCCCATAATCACCAATTATTACATGATTGAGAATTCATTGGCGTTTGGTCGGCACCCAACCACGGCGTGCCATTTGCATTTCTGGGTCCCATGGCCGGTGCCGGCTGTGGCCCTCCTTCATCTCCAGCCAATATATACTCAATTCGCCTAATGAAAGATTAAGAAATAAGTTAAAATAAGAAGACCACTATTCCAAAGGATGCTATCAGGACGAGAATATATTTGCGTGAGGAAGCACAAGCTCGCTACTGTCAAGCATAACTGAGCGAGTTCTCTCTCATGAGTGGTTGGTATAGTTTTTGATTTGAGCAAACATGGTGAAGCTAGCTTTTGGTAGCTTTGGGGACTCCTTCAGCGTGGGGTCTCTGAGATGTTATCTCGCCGAGTTCATCGCGACCCTCCTCTTCGTGTTCACTGGCATCGGGTCCGCAAATGCTTATGGCAAGTACACCATGACTGACCGTCTTTTTTGAGGACACATATTCGCGTGATGTTGTCACGTCTTCAAGCACATTCCATACCTAAGTTGCATGTACCGATGTCAAAACAAGGCCGCTGACGAAACATACCAGTTTCTTTCTCGAGAAATTAGTCTGTGTATACACTGAGCGTTCCATTATGTGCTTCCGATAATTGGTCGGCTTTTGAAGGAATATGTTTTGTGTTGTCTTAGGCAAGCTCACGTTGGATGCGGCCCTGGACCCGGCCGGACTAGTCGCGGTGGCCGTGGCCCATGCGTTTGCGCTGTTTGTGGGGGTATCCATCACGGCGAACATCTCTGGTGGCCATCTGAATCCAGCTGTCACGTTCGGATTGGCCGTCGGAGGCAACATCACCATCTTGACCGGCATCTTCTACTGGATCGCCCAATGCCTCGGTTCTATTGTTGCCTGCCTCCTCCTGAAATTCGTTACTATCGCCGAGGTACGTACTCTTGCACAGGACCATAAATAAATCCTAGGATCAATGTATAAAATATGATTTGGCTTAATGATGAAATCCAGTACATAACTATTCAAATCCTTACTGTAGAGCATACCAACCCATGCTGTTGCTGCTAGCATGAGTTCGATAGCAGGCCTAGTTATGGAGGTCATCATCACTTTCGCACTGGTCTACACCGTGCACGCCACAGCAGCCGACCCCAAGAAGGGATCGCTAGGGATCATTGCGCCCATTGCCATCGGCTTCATCGTTGGCGCCAACATCCTGGCCGTTGGCCCGTTTAGCGGCGGGTCCATGAACCCTGCCGGCTCTTTTGGGCCTGCCGTGGTCAGCAGCGACTTCTCTGAGAATTGGATCTACTTAGTCGGCCCGCTCGTCAGAGGAGGGCTTGCCGGGCTTGTGTACTGTGACATCTTCATTGGGTCCTATGCCCTAGTACCCCCTTCTCAGGACTATGCTTGAGAGAGACAAAACTCTTGTGCTTTGCGTTTTAGTTTCAGTAATTGGGTTTCCTGTTGTTCGTGACGGTGTGTTTTGCTTGTTGCTTCTGTGGGCTTGCTCTTGTTAACAAATCACGAGTGTACAGCAAAATCACTTCAGATTAAACTACCGTTGCTTCTTTTATTGGGTGTTCTAGCGTCGCGATCCGTAGCATGAGTCCAACATCTCAACCTTGAATTAACCGCTTCATGCTACACAAATTTTATATGCGAGACTTGTTTAATGTCATTCACGCACGAACTTGAGTGAATCTCGAGCCTTCCAATACATTATAGTGACTAAGTTGTTAACATGCTCTATTTGTTCAGCGAAAAATTAAGGATTTGAAAAATATTTACCTAAAGATAATTGCTTGAAATAATAAGTCAATGAAAAAAATTTTCATTATCAACAATAATTTATCCCTAAACATCTTCGTGAACAGTGAAAATATTTTTCATTCATTCATTTTTGTAAGCATTACAAGCGATTATTTTTACAAAAGTATTTTTCAAATCATTCATTTCACACGAAATAAATGGAGACCCTTGACCAATTTGAATCATCAAGATGTCGAATCTAAGATGCGGAAATAACATTACAGAATCGTCCGCTATAGTCAGTAGTTTATAAAATGAAAGGGCACATGTATAGCACATCAGGTCGAGGCAACAGGCACGCTACTACTAAACCAACTTATTTCGGCGCGCACCAGGTCCATGCCGGTGCAAACACAAGGCGCAGCTGCCCAGTCCTCGCCAGGGCCTCGACAGGGGCCGGCGACCCTCACCGAGCCACAAGCGAGGGCAGGCGACCCTGGCTATGCCACAACTCACCTGAAAACACCACTGAGATCACAATCCACTCGCAAGAATATAATATATGTCACCGTCTCATCATACCAATGGCAAACATAATGCTAATTCTCCCAAAGCGATAAAGGAAAAAGAAGTGCATTTGATCTCATCAATCCGACAAAGATTGTTTACGCAATTCCAGCATCATTATCAGCGCAAGAAAATATATATACCGCGTAGACATCCATGACTGTAGAATGCGTTGGTTCCAATCAAGCCCCAGGAGCAACAGTTCCTTATTACGACACCAGCAACCCACCTTTTTGCTCATTTAGCAAAGAAACTTAAAACAATTCATCAAGACTTTTAACAACATGTCCAAACCAAAATTCAAGCGAATTACGCCATCTGTATAGCAAGTTCCAGCTAAAGTATTCAGATGAATGTAACTTGAATGCCATCCCGCAATTCTCAACTCCACCAGATGGCTGTAATTTGTCAAGAACCATCTCAACAAAAAGTCCAAAAATCATAAAGTCGTTCATGTAAGTTAATTTACCCAAATAGCTCTCGACAGTGGTCCCGTGTTGGAGCTCTCATTCCATCACCGCAACTCCTCCAGCAGCCTTTATCTTCTCCATTATGTCATTTGCCTCTTCCTTGGTGACACCCTGTTTAAGCAAAACAGGGGCCTTCTCGACAAGGTCCTTAGCCTCCTTCAGCCCCAAATTGGTGAATGCCCTGACTTCTTTAATCACTTTAATCTTTGCGGCCGTATCGAATTTCTCCAGCTTCACATCGAATGCCGTCTTCTCCGCCTTTTTCTCCTCGGCCTTGGCGGATCCCGTGCCCGCTCCTCCATGCGGGCCTAGGTCCATGCCTTCGGTAGAGATCGTCTGCATCTTGGGATGCCTCAGCCTCTCCTGAAGAGCAGGCCCAATCTGGGCACGCTCTTCGGGCGGCATTCCGGCGATGCGCTCGGCAAGCCGCACGATTTTATCCGAGGGCGGAGGTCTAGGGCCGTACGGATCATAAAAAGCCGGGTATTTATACCTCTTAGGCTTGGCATTGGGATCCCTGGGGACAAAATCGTGCTGGAACGAGCGCGACTGCAAAGGTCCCGTAATGCCCCTGAGGCCGAGCCGAACACATGCAGACCTGACAACTAAACCAAAGAAGACAGGGACACATTAGCTCGTTCGAGCAGCGAGCGAACCGCCCCGCCCCCACACAACTCCTCCTACTTCGACCACCCCAGTTATCAAATTCAGTCGTCGGAGGCACGAGACAGAGGCGTTAGGGACCTGATTCAAAGTCGCACAGCAACATCGCTCCGCAAAGCCAAATGCAACAGTCAAAAACGGGGTAATAACAATCTCTCCCTGCGCGCTGTCTTTTCGGGTAAAGCGAAGGTAAGGAAATGGACGGTAGTACCGGAACAAAGCAAGAGTCTAGAGACGCTACCTCCCTCCATCCGGCGAACGAATCCAAGGCAGGCCAAGCCGCCCGCCGCCCGCCCCGCCCCCGCTCCGCTCAATCCTCGACTCTCGCTAATCGCACGGTCATCTGAACACGAGAAAACCAAGGGAAAAAAACACGTCAGCGCCCGCCGCGCGCGACCATCAGGAGCCGAGCTGAGAAGAAACGGAACAGCCTCCGAAGAAGAAGAAGAAGGAGGAGGAGGAGGAGGAGGAGAAGAAGTGATCGACTCACCGGCGGACCAGTATCTCCGGCGAGGTGGAGTTAGGGTTTCGGCGAATCAACGGCGAGGGTAGAGAAAGAGAGAGAGAGGGGTTGGAAAGGTGGAAGCTGAAATTTGAGAGAGAGAAAATAACGACAAAAAAAAGAAAGAAAAAAAAGAAAAAAGAAGAGCCGGTGAGATAGGAAGAGCGCGTGAGCGATGCTTGTTCTGTTTATTGGGCCCGGTGGGCTATGCGGCCCAAACTTTTTGGCCCAATAAAGAGGGCTCGGCCTTCGCCTCCCCTCCCCCCTTCGAGCTCCTCCATCGGCGGTGGGGCCGTCGCGGGTGACCCCTCCCCCCCCCAAGTCGAGGACCGTCTCCGGCGACCCTCTTCTCGTCTGAGCATATATCGTCGGCGGCGGCACCACCGCCGTCAACGGCTCGTGCTTTGTTTTGTGGTCTCCTCGGCGGCGCGGTCTTGACATATTTCTATTCGTTTTGTTGTTTCTATAAAGTTATGGTAACGACTACGTCTATAGATCAAACGATGGGTGGCACGTCTGTTTCGCTGGAAACTTCGCGATAAAGGAAAATATTATCCATGGAAATCATTTTCATGGAAAACAATTAAGTTTTTCATTTGTTTGGTGTTTTGGGGAAAGTGATCTCCTTCTTACTAGAATCGGAAGCCGTTTTCCCAAAACTAAGCTTACTGTTTTCGATTCATAAAAAAACGTTTCTCGTCAATCGATTAGTTTTTCATCATCCAAATACCGTAAAGTTGAAAAATAATTTCTTGAAAACAGTTTTTTTTCAAACAAACGGACCCGAGATATTAGTTAGACGAGCCTCCCTATAATCTACTGCAATCAAATAACTATCACTTAACAAATTACTACATCAAGATATTAGTTATGATTAAATCATGTTAGAGAGTTTCATATTTTTTTTCGAAAGAAAATTTCTTTCATTCATCGAGATCAAACATGAGAGGAATGTAGAAAACTTACAAGTAAAGCAAATCTCAATGAGATGCAAAACAAAACAAAACCCGAAAACAAAAAAGTATAGCCTGCATCTATGAGCACGCTCTTATCCTAAAATAGCATGAAAAATAGTTGATGGCGAATCATCGGAATCGTCATTTATGAGCACACACCGAGATCTTCCCTTCTAGAAACCATGACTTGCAATATGAGCCTAGGTTCGATGCCCTCAATACCATCGCTATGCGGAGAAGACGATGAGGAGGAGGACAACAACAACAACAACAATAACAACAACAACAACATGTTGAACCACCATAGATCCAATGCCTCTAAGGAACTCCCAAGGTTAAATATAGACTTAAATGGGGAGAAGAGGGCTTTTCGCGAATCCAGAGAAGTCATAGAACCATGTCCCGGGCATCGTGCTGGATGGACCGGTGATAACGTTCTCATAAAGTTTTCAATTGCAAAAAGATTTATTCACCATGACGAGCAAAGAAAACCTATCACAGTGAGAGAAAGAAGACATCGAACGAGGTGAAAAAAGACTGCCAAATTAGATTGCAAGAGAAAAAATATATAAAATCAAATCCTAAGAAAGAAGAGTAGAGCGCAAAGCAGGCTCTTTCGTTTCTCCTAGAAATGGCTGGGCTGGCTGCCCATGTTGAAGTCGATATAGCATGGACACATCCTCCTCTCGGGGGGCCTAACTCTTTGGTCGAACTCGCCGGCGATTTAACGACGGGCGTGGATCTCTCTCATCCGACGTGGGACAAACCATGACCGGCCACCTCACAAAATTCCGCGACCGTCTTTCACTAAAGGCTTGGGCAGGCCGGACCTAGTACTCGTCCTAGAAGTCCCCGTCTGATCAATCCCTCATGCTTAAATTCGTTAGGTTTTCTACAAAAACGAAATGGGCCTAGCCGGGCCGGCAGACAGATTAGGCTCAGAGAGGAATCGCCTGCCCAGCTGGCCCATTTTGCCCGGTCGGACTTGGGTAGGCCCAAACACGCGCGAGGTATCTGCCGGTTGATCAAGTTTATTCTTCACTAACAAAAGATACTTAGCTATCATGAGACGATTGATTAAGAATCGTGAAGTTACGCACGCTAGTAAAGTTCATCGACTAGTACTAGATGCAGATGACAAGGATGACAAGTAAAGCTACACAAAAAATCAACACAGGTGGGACTTAGGTAAGTCGTTGCAGTCTCGTAACCTATCCTTAATTAGTGAAGAAGATCATCTAAGATGAATCACTGGTGCCTGTTCTTCCATTTGCTAACCATATGGTGTTTGCTTCATAGGCAAGTCATTCCCTCGCTCCGCATGACTTTCATAAATTTTCGCCGTCTTTGTGTTACGCTTCTTTATCATGAGCATTAAGGTGGGATGTCGTGTGACATCTGGAAAATTTCCCTGCGTTTATCAATATGTAAGAATTTAGATGTGGTAATTATCATAGGTGAAAATCCAAGTCGAACGGTTAAAGCGGCAGTAACGAAATGCCTGAACTAAATTATTATGTTCATAATTTCGGTGAATGGGCCTACTAGCAATTAATTATTGAATAATCACTTATGGATTGATTTTCTAGAGTGACGATGATATGCGTATCGCCATATTAGTTGCCGACAGAGATTGTTATACCGCGAAAATTCTTTTGCCGCTTGAATGTGTTGAGTTGGTAATGTACTAAATTGGGTATTTTCTTACGCTCGTAAAATTTTACTAAAGGTTTGGACGGATTCAAAATATTTTTTAGTCATCAATGTTTTTAAACGGACACCGGCTCTCTTATTTTCTTACCGATTCAGCTAGTGTTTGGCAATTATTAAATATCTACTTTCGAAACCATGTGATTGAGCCATTCGTCCTTCTTTGATCTATATCATATGCCCTTGATGACATCATGTGCTACCTCATCTAATTTAACCTTAGCGCATAAATGCCATTGTTGAATTACTCCCCATTTGGACGATGGAGATGAAGTCTCTCGAAATATCTTCTCTTGCGGCTAATCTTATCGAGCCATTTGTGCCTAGTTATTTACTTAAGGCCACATGAAGCATTCTTATTAGAACAACTTACTTCTCTACCCATAGGTTTAATGATTTCATCCTATGAGCACATATTTACTTTAACCATGATTAAGTTAGCTCATTCATTCACTCTTTGCCGAGATAGAGCTCTGAAGCTAAGACCCGTCCCCAATCATTTCACCAATCAACTTCTCACTTCCTCTCAATTCTCGCTTTCAATTCTCAAGAATAAAAGTGAAGGTCTCACGTTCATATTATTATAGCTTTGCTCCAATCTTTTGAGTCGGTCAAGGTAAATCATTAATTTCTTGTACCTTCCATAAATGGGTTTTATCGTTTTAAAGGTTAGAGTTGTTGATTTACATTAATGTTTGTTTTGCTTTGAAGGGATTTAAGCTTGATCTTTACACAAGTCATTTTCGAGGTAAGTGAAAACAAGTCGCTTGTATATTAATAACAATAATAATATAAATATTTAATGTTAGGTTGCATTTAAAATAATACCTAACAAAAAAAAATCAAAATAAATATCTACAGTTATAAGGGTTTATATAAATACGGGTCCATACATGTGTTATTGCGAGTAACCCTGAACTGTAAAGAGTTTTCCAAGGGTAAGGAACTCTAGAATAATATACTACTAGCGCGACAGCAGATTTATGTGATTTTTTTACACTATTTTAACTTATAACTCACAAAGTGAAAAACGCTAACAAAAAAAAATTAAAAAGCAGTTACAATGTGATAGGTATGATTTTGACAAAATGACAACTACAAGAACACGATTGTATATATTTTTAAGCATCTGCTCCTTGTTATCTACTGCGCTATAATAAACATTATGTTAAAAGTATTATACAATAATTTAATCACAAGATAATTCATGTTTTTTTTTTGGTAAAAAAATCTGAGAGAAAATAAGAAAATATTTTAATGAAATACTTAACAGAAAAAAAGTTATGAGAAATGTTAATCGTATATTTAGAACATCAAAACTCATTAATGCTCATAATATTTTCATGGTGTTGAACGGGACAACCAAAATAACTAGTTGGGTAGTTGGAAGTGTAGGGAATGGAGAGGGCAAGAAAACTGAAAAAATGATCAATTTATTGCAATATAAACTCTCAATTCATTGCAACTTATTGCAACATAAACTCTTAATTCTCAATTTGACAAAAAAAAAAAACTGCTAATTCTCAAATTTAGAGGTAATTTTTAAAAATTTATAAAAATGTTCAATATAGTCTTCCCATTAATTTAAGTTCAAGGATTATATGTACATTTTTATATAGTTCAGGAATTAAATTGAACATGTACCAAAAGTCCAGCGACCACATTGATCATTAAGCTAAAGTTCAGTGAGTTAAAAGTTTAGAAACTAAATTATATATTATTTTAAAATTTAACGACTATTTGTATCGTTATCTAAAATTAAGAATCCGCAAATATTTGAAAGAAAAAAAAATTCCCATGTCTTTTTTATCAGAGCAGGACGAAAGTTTTCAAATTCCTTGCTTCCTCTCTCATTCGCCGCACCTGTCCACGTGGCACGACCAGATGCTCCGGTATCTGGCCCCCGACCGAGAAAATATTAAGTGAGTTGAATACTCCACGTAAGTTATACAGCGCACCATTCAGATGATGACACGTGGCGAACCGGGCCCACCGGTCAGATTTGGCAGTCCCCCATTGCTCCGCTTTCAGATCTTCTCTCTCCTTCGCTACTCTCTTTCTTCTTTCACCGCACTCTTCCTATTTCTTTTTGCCTTTCGAGACCATGGACGATGCTCGCGCCTGGATTGCAGCGTCACCAGCCAACCATTGACGACCGCTCACGAGCACGCCGACGCTCATCCATGGCCGTCGTCGGCGTCGTTCGGGGATGCTATTGATCCCCTCGGGTATCCATTCTTTCCCATCCACCATGGACGCCAGCCACGGACGACGCTCGCGGCCGGCCGTGGACGACCCTCATCCATGTCCGTGATCGTCGTTGGCATCGAGCAACGCCGGAAGGGACGGCTCGATCCGGAAGTTTGGCCAGATCTGGAGTCATGGCCGCGAGCGACCAGCATCGCTCGCGGCCACAATACAGGGATTATGGCCCCAAAAGTAAAAGAAGAAACAGAAATGAAGCTCTGCTTCTGCATTGTGGGTCCATAATGGCGGTGGTGTGCTTCTGGTACGTGTACCAGAAGAAGAAGATGGTGAAAAGTGAGTGAGAAGGAGAGGTTAACGGCGAGGAGATAATATTCAGGGACAGAAGTAACGGATAGGAGAGAGAGACATACGGGAGAGAAGCAAAGGTTTATAGCGGGACCCGTCTTGCCATGTGGCGCTCATTGGATGGAGTGTATATTCAGCTCACCTAATATTTTTTCGACCGGGGCCGCCTCCCAACGTTGTCGTTCTCGGCATTGCAATGGGAATAGATATGGCAATTTCCATCCTCAAGCGGGCAGATATATATATACTTTCTTCACCAGAGAAAGCACCTCCACGAGATTTGAGTGATGCCCATGAATGCGGCAGCTTCAGCTACTCGTCACAGGTAACGCGCCCCCACCACCCAAAAGGGGAACCGCCCTTTTTCGCGGCGGCGGCGGCGGGTTGCTGCTGGTGGTTATCGCCGCCGGGCATCGTGTTATAGGGGGGGAGAGGAGAATGGCGTTCGCGAAGAAGGCGGCCCAAGTTCTGGGGGTGGTTGCTAACGGGTCCTTCAAGTCCTCGAGATTCGCTGGGCAGTCCTTTGGCTCGAGGTCTGTCACTTCTCTCGCCCACGGAGTCCACGTTTTCCACTGCCCCGTGAGCTTTCAATTCAGTCCCTCCCAATTTCTTCTTGCCCGCGAGCTCTTTTACTCAACTTTCTCGTCATTTGCAGTTTTCGCACCGTTCTCTTGTTTTGCGTTCCGAGATTTTGATTGTTTTCCGGGCATTGGAGCTTTTTTTAAGACGTGTCACGGACTCTTGATTGTCTGGTTTTGTCCCCTTCACGAGACTCCGTGGATGTCATGGCGAGTGGTGATGGTTTATGTGCTTGCTGAATTTTGGGTCTCGACTTTGGAGTGCGAAGCTTGATGGCTTATGAATGTAACAGGATGACGTTGGAATTGTGGCGAAGCTATCGGATTGTATCGCTTCCAGAGGCGGGAATATACTTGGGGCCGATGTTTTCGTGCCCGAAAATGAGAACGTCTTTTATTCCAGGAGGTACGTGTCTTGTTGATTTAGTTTTTCTCTGCTGTACATTCTGCGTTGTTGCTTTTCTTTTCTTTGTCGTTGGCTTCTGGTGAAGTGTTAAACTGTTCTGGTCAAAGAAAAGGAAAAAGTGCTAAATTTTTGTTACATTGCCGCAATGAAGTGGGTAAAGTTAGTTCTTTGTGACGTGAACTGAATGCAAGTGCAAGTTTTTTTATGCAGATGATTCTTGGTTTGCCCATTCTGATATATGTAAATCTGCAAGTAGGGAGCAAAGTTAGTCGCGATTCAATCAGATTAGTTCCCTCTTTCTATTATGGCTAGGCTACCCCTCTCTGGGTCTCTAAGTCAATTTAGAAGATGGGATGGTTACTGGTTAAACATGTAATATGTGTGGGTTGTGTTTGGAGGCTGATAATGGGCGTTTCTATCATCTTTCCTGATAGGTACCATCGGTTTTAATTGTCACCTGTGTATCTTTCTAATGGAATGTTAAATTGTTAATGCAACGTTAGCGCAATGAATCGAGTAAATTAGTTCTTCGGGAACTGGGCAAATGCAAGTTTTTCTGCAAATGATCCTTGGTTTGTTCATTCTGATACACGTAAATCTGCAAGTACGGAGCTAAATTATTCACGACTCTTTAGAGCACTGTATTTTCTTTGAGTCTCCCTAGTCAGTTTAAATTGGAGAATAAATTGTTGTTGGTTTATCGTGTGATGTGTGTGGATATGCCTATAGGCTCATTGCAAGTGCACTTATTATCATTCTTGATAGGCACTATATGTATTGATTATCACTTCTTGAATTCTGAGCACCTTCGCATTTTTTCTTCCTCAAACTTAATAGTCAGTTCATTTTTGACCCGATTAAGTGGCCACGGGGGCAAATGGATGAGGACTTCCTCAAATTGTCCAAGAAGTTCAATGCAATGAGATCAGTTGTCTGTGTTCCAATTTTAGATCCCAAGTACAAGATTGCTGTGCTTGCTTCAAAGCAGGTTCATAGTACGAGACTAATCGTCTCTATCTTCTGTTTTGGTCTGCATATCTTCATATTTGCTGTGTATTTATCAATTTGCAGGACCATTGCCTGGTTGATTTATTACATGGATGGCAGGATGGGAGACTTCCTGTGGAAATAACTTGTGTGATAAGGTGAATTTCTCATCTATGTTTGACCGTATCTGCATTGTTTTAAAAATTTGAATTAAAGAGGTTGTTTTCTGGAACAGTAACCACGATAGAGGCCCAAACACCCATGTGATACGATTCCTCGAGAGGCATGGCATTCCATATCATTATTTGCAGACGACCAAAGAGAACAAGAGCGAGGGAGAGATGTTGGAATTGGTCCAGAACACCGACTTTATAGTACTTGCCAGGTATATGCAGGTAAATAAGCTTGTGTATTGTGATTTATTATCGCACTGAAGTTAAAGTAGAAAGTATCTCTCTGTGGATGACTTTGTTCTATGATTTGCAATTGAAATAACACACATCTCTCCTTTTATTCATCATTCCAGGATCACTTGTTAATGCAATCTGTCCTTTTTTAGTCACTGCTAATGTGCAGCTGATTTTTCCTCAGATACTCTCTGGAAACTTTTTGAGAAGCTATGGGAAGGATATAATTAACATTCACCACGGCTTTTACCATCATTTAAAGGAGGAAATCCGTCTAAGCAGGTTAAAAGATTAATAACTCGGAGCTATATGATTTGCAATTGTTTCACAGTTTCATTCTCTGTGATTTTAGTTTTTCCTTGATTTGCTTGAAAAAATTATCAGGCTTTTGATGCGGGTGTCAAATTAATTGGAGCAACAAGTCACTTTGTGACAGAAGAACTTGATGCAGGGCCCATTATTGAGCAAATGGTAAGCACTAACTTTCCGACCCTGGTATGGGTTTTGCCTCCATATATTCTTCAGTGGACTTGACAGATTAAGGTCAATGCCGACTAATATTTTCTTGTGCTCAAAAGGACTTTAATGTGGGTAAAATAGGCACTTGGTAACTACCTGAAGTCTGCATACACATAGGTTTCTATGGATGTCAGTAGTTTTTTATCAACTGAATCTTGAGTCCATTTTGCCTTCCGCTTTGTTTTTTTTCTTTGTACCTATGCTTTCTCTTCCACTTGACAGTGTTTTGATCTTTTTCAATATAAAACCTATCAAATGTAAGGGACAATCCCTAGAGACTTCATTAGACTCTCAGCTTGCTTTTGTCACCGAAGTATAATCATCTTAATGGTTCTAGGTTTTGCTTGAACTAAATACTAGCCATGAAGTCTTTATTGAAGGTGAAGAAGAAATCTGGAAAGCTTTGCAGAATGGAACTTTATGTGGCTATCCTCTGTAATTATTTATCCAAGACCTTGAGCATATTATGAGTAGAAAAGCACTGGGTTCGAGCATGCCTAAACCTTAAATATAGAGATCTTGTTTGTTGCCCGTAGAATTTTCTTATTGGATTATAGAGATTCTCAGTAGTACCTGTGTTCTTAAAAGTGTTTTTAGATAATGCCTCATTGGACATTTGCTTTAAGATCTACATTTTTCTGTTCCCTTCTTCTCTTGGTCAAAGAAAGAAGGATTTGGAAGGAAATTGAGGACTTGCTTATGAAGGAAATTTTTTTTTTTACCCACAAGGTTGGCTGAGTGGTCGAGGAATAGATATGTGCCTATGCATTAGATGCACAACACCAGGTTGATTGTGCACGGTATCAAGCACAAGCAATCACATAGTCGAATCTACCCACCTGGGCTATCGCCCGTTTCTTACCTGCCATAGCTGCCTAGCCCGTACCTGATGTTATTAGAATATTTCATGGCATGAGGTTTTCTTACTGGAAGCGAGAATTGTGATTTGTTTCTCCTCAATTTGATCATCTTCATAGGCAATCAGCTGTGTCCGTCAACTTTGGCTGTTATATTGTGTTCAAGATCAATAACAATTTTTGTCATACCTCCAGATTTTATCCGTTTACTCATGTCAAGCTAGGAAAGTTTTGTCCGCAAACTATTTCTACAAGACTTAATCCGCTACTTGTCCAAAAAAGTTCATCTAATGAATCTCGCTTTCTAATCACTTTTTGGACCTTTTCAATTGTGAGCTGGTTTTAATATTTCTTCTCTCTAATTGCAGGTTGAGAGGGTATCGCACAGAGATAACTTGCATAGTTTTGTGCAGAAGTCAGAGAACCTTGAGAAACAATGTCTTTCGAAGGCGATAAAATCATACTGCGAACTGCGAGTACTACCTTTCGAGAAGAATAAGACTGTTGTATTTTGACAAGGGGAGGCGCAGTTCACGGAAACTGCAATGTCTGCACACTTACTCACTTGAGAATTCTTTACGACAAACCTCTAATCCCGCGAAGAGTACTAGAGACATCTCCACATCTGTTGCCGTCGCTACACTCGCTTTTACTATTCCCTTGGATGAAAATCTAGTGAAGCTGATTTGTAAATTCATTGTTGGTATGAGATCCAAATATAAAAGCTGCTTATTTCTATCTTGAGAAGCACTGTCATCAAGGTTTCATTTTGTGTCGCAAGAGTGATCTAGAAGCAAACGAGCAATACCAAAAAGTGTTTCTTCATACCATGCTCCCGAAAAGTATCCAAGTACAGTGCTCAAAGCTTGTGCGGACAGTTATCTTACTTTTTCGGCATGTATTAGGACATCGGGAGAGGGGAAAAAGATATTTATTGTCAAAAGATAAACAGGCATCGGATTCAGACTCCTGATTTCATTAATGGAGTTTCTTCATGTCCTGTTTCCGGAACTGACACCATCAAAAACTCGTAGACTGATGCTGTTACTGATGTTTAGAAGCTCTGGAGAGCACTCAGCAGCTTCAACCCAGTTACCGTGACGAAGAAGGTTGTGTATTGCATCAGCCCATCTCTGCTTATGGGCCTGATTCTTGCACTTGAACTCTAGAAAACCCTGTGCCGTTCTGAGACCAAAGAAGACTTCTTCGGGGTTGTCTCTTTCTGTTCTGTATGGCCAAGCGGAATTCTCATCGCATATGCCATAAACTATGCCTGGTAACAGTATAGAAATGTCAGACACCGAGTTGACAATACAGGATATATGCAAATGAAAAAAGCTAGGATAAGGTACTGACATTTACTGTTCGTCGAGAATGCTCCTCCAATGTGCTTGCTCTTTAGCTTCAGAATGACCTGACAATGCGCATAGAGTTTTAGTGCCATTTCTTTCTTTCTTTTCGTAAGTTTCTGTGTCAACTCCGCAGTAGAGAAAGCTATTTACCTGGGACTTTTTGTTAATGTACACAGACGCATGCTTCATTTGAAATAATCCTGAAAAATTCAATGGAATACAAGTCAAATGGCAATTGCTCATGCAATAAGTCGAGTCAAACCGTTGATGAGGCTTTCTATAGTGAAGCTACTATCCTCCTTTAGATAATAATATCACCTTTTGTTGTATGCTGCCAAAGTTCGCCTTCGCATGGAGTACTGCTTTCTTCAATGTGGCTGCGAAGAGTCATGATGGTATGTGTTTCTGCCATTCCCTTATCATAGGGACTTATCGCTGCGTTCCTCTTTACTTCGTTTCGCCTTCTTACTTTCAGCGCCGCTTCTCCTCTCAAAGCTGAAGCAAGGCAGTGCCACATTCAACTAAACATCACCACTTTGTGTACTGATTCACATGAACTTCAACTGTACATAAAATCTATTGATTGCAGTACCTGTAGCGGCGGCTGCTGTGAGAGTCACGAGGTCTCCCGCGTTACGTATGTCCACAGCTGATTGGACTACAGATGCCACTCGATCATGCTCAGCTCCGGCTAGTTCAGCTAGTTCGACGCAATGTGATGCTAGTAGTTCTGTGGCTGAGGCCAAAGCCGCACTCATCTTTGAATCCGAATTGGAGCTTTGTGCTGCAGCCACGGCAGCCAAACCGGCAGCTAGCCCGGCAATAGAAATAGCTGAATGAAAGTGCGCGTTTTCCATGCGCATGCTTTCTTTCTTCTTCATCGCGTTCCTGTCGTGCTCCATATGACCCTGGTGGTGGTGGTGGTGGTGACGGAGGTGGTGGTGGAGGTGGTGGTGGATCCATTTCCCGAAAGACCCCGTCCTCCTAGCTTGAACTGAATTCATAACCTTCGATGCCTGTACAAAAAAAATGCGAATCAGCAGGGTTGCTCGGTGCAATTTGTAAACCAAGTTTCAGACCAAAGCCAAAGTAAACCATTGGAACAACGGGAAATTTCGATTGGTAGGGTGTAAATTCTGTTTGGACCACATGGGTATAAGTACAGACTTTTCACGTGTAGAATGTGAAACATGCTTGACAATTCAAGTGAGAGCTATCCGAGAGAATGGAAATCTGTTTTTGGTACTTTGGTTTTGTGTTTCTTGAGCACCATCCTAATTCATAAGTCGCTGTCTTATCCTCTGTTCAAAATCATGAACGTGAACTATGACCGCGGAAACAAAAGAAGGGAAACTGTGACTCACAAGAAGTTGAGGAGCAACAGGTGCCTGCGGCTGTGGACATGTATTGAGGTTCTTGTTAGGTATTGTGTGTACGTCGTTCTTTTTGTGAGCCAGAGCTTTTGAAACCTCCGATGGGGAAAGGCTCCACGATCTCGACAAGAACTCCATCGGCTCCTTCGGCGTCTGTGGTTGAGGGACCGATGGCAACGAAGACGCTCCTTTCAGTTCCTCATCCTCTTCCACATTTTCCAGCTTGAATGAAGAGTTGAACTTCCAACTGAACTGATGCACACCATCCATAACAATCCTGAAAGTTATGCCTTTCTGTTTGTCTTTCTTCTGAGAACCATATAGCTTTAGCCAAATGCAGTTCAGACTACTTCAGCCAGTCCTGCTGCAACAATCAAGGTAATAAGCAGGCTGATTTCTGCGCTCGGCAAAAAGGGTAAACCTTCAAGTAGAGAAACTTCTTATCAAACAGAGATTTGCCGAATACTCGCTGCGGAACGTCGAGATACTGACCTGAACAAAATCAAAAGTAAAAGGAAAAGCAGAGGACTGAAATGACACCTTATGCTTCACATGTGAATGTTGATCCTAACCTGATTGAGAGAAAGGAGACCCCTTTTCATTCACACATGAAAAGCTCGAGAAAGAGACCAGAACACATGAGATGGTCCTCACAGACGTATGAACCAAGCGGGCTTCTCAGCAATCACTCATGCCACGCACCATCTCTCAAAGCAAGAAAAGACTCAACCCTTTATATATGCATAAACAAGCATGGCCAGAAACAGGGAACGAAGGAACAGATTAGCAGGAGAAATAAATCAATTTCTCGTGCTTTGAAACGGGCCCAGATTAAGGTCGGGTGAACCAGACACAACCCGCTTCGTGAAACTCGAAACGGGCGATTAAACTTCCAAATCAAGGAACATAAACTAAAGACGCACCCAGGATTAGCGGGGGCTGTTTCACCACGACGGTACAAGCAAACGGGCAGGTGTCCATCACAAAACATTTGATTAAGGGGAACATCAGTGCGAGAAACAGACAACTCGGAGCGATGCGTTAAATAAATGGCGGGTTTGCGTGATGCTTCGCGGGTAGCGAGATCAATGGCTTTCGGGGGGTTGGGTCTAGTCCCAAAAGAGTGCGTGCAATGCCGACCAAAAGTCCCTGTGCATGAACCTTATCCAGTAATCCGACCGCCGAAAGATTTCTCCCTTTCTCACGTCCTCTCGGAACAAGCAGCAAGATTGTTAAATTCTTTTTCGACATGATTTTTGGACTGTAACTTTTCCGAAACACCTAAAAAACTTCACCCGGGCCGCGGGGGACCAATCCTATTTTGTCCCTAAGAAGAAAACTCATGATCTTTCAACGTGTTGTCAAGGGACCATACAGCCCTGTTGGCTTTTTACCTTGCACTGTTCATACAGAGGTTTAACGAGCCAGGGGACTCTTTTTCTCGCTCAACATTAAGTGTCAAGTAGGCATGTTCTGGTGCATCTCGTGCACGGACAGTATCGAAATTCCAATGTCTTGTATGTCACGGGTACATATGCTGTGTCTTTGTATGGCATTGAACAAGCATACTTGAGGAAATTAAGATTCCTGGTAAGTCAGACGTCGACGCCTTAACAACCGAAACTAACCCCGTGAAGAAAGGCGCAAAGCGTTAATTTACACGTTCCTTTCGGTGGATTATTAGTCTTAATCCTGTTAAATTAGTCCAAAACATGATCTTTTCAAAGCTAGGGGTTGGAAGTTTGGTGAAGCGAAGCAATGTGTTGAAGGCAGTTTTTGAAGGAGTCGATTGATGCTAGTTTTCTTCCTTTTTCCTCAACCTGATTTATTAGGCATTAGTTGCATCATCCCATTCTAGCTTATGCCTTTCCCCATTTCTTTGCCTTTTTTTAACCCAAAAAAGAAGAACAAGAATTGGGTCGAAATCTTCTATTTGATTTTGGGGTTTATGGGTAGATAGACCGACTGGTCATGCCCCTTGTGGGTACTCTTATAATTTATAGAGAAGCACTTATTTGAGAAATTAAAATTGCGTATACCTTAAAGAGAAAATGTGGGGAATATTATAACTTTTCGCTAAATTTATATATCAATTGATGTATCGAGGTATATCGATTATTCATGGCTCGAAATCCAACTGTACATTTGATTCGACCCGAGCAGACTAACGCAATCTGAACACCTCTTTTTCTCCATTACCGAGCTAGTAAAGCAAATTGACATGTAAAGTGAATAAAAGAGAGCCTAGCTAGTTGCACGGGACAAGTAAATGCGAGGAAAACTAACTTCTCGAAACACACTTTATACTATAATCAATGTTAGTTTCGCGTACCTCGAATAGTTTGTCTCTCTAACTAATCTTAAGCATATGACCCTTCGCAAAAAAGTATTCAGCATTCGGGATTTTACTCTCGGGACAACTCTCTTCTTTGTCTTCTTCTCTACCGCGAAAAGGGCAAAAAAGAAAGAGGCGAACATGTGAGATAAAAAGATGGCATGATTGATCCCACAAAAGCGTCCACTTCTGTCGCACGAGCACCAAACTATGCCTATTCATCTTCCCTCACCATATCTTCATCTCCATGATAGTACCTTTCGACAAAAAGAAACAAAAGCATCTTCCTTTAGACAAATCTTTTGTCAGTCTTTTCCTGATCCGAGGCTAAACTCTCTGTCTTCTTTTCATTCCTTCGAGGGCATCAAGAAAAAAGTTGGTCCTAACTGCAATTATTGTTCTGTAAGACTTCTTCTCCTGATTCGACATTTCTTTCTACCCTCTTTTCTTTCTGCTTTTTCAGCTTGAAGTTCAGATTCACTGGAAAGAAGAAGAACTGGCAAATGATGTCAGACTAATTTCTCAGATAGACTGAACCTGCTTCTTTACAATTGCTTGCTCTCGCTGAACACAACTTTGATGTACCTTTATTTTTGTAGCTCAGCTAATTATACATGTTCTATGCTAATCGATAGTATGAAAATTACCAATTTCCTTTTTTTTTTGGCCATGGAGAAACTGGTTCAGATTTCGTAATTGAAAGAGTCAAATTTATAAGCTCCAATTTACAAAGCTAAACTAATAAGAGAACCTCCAAAAGTACCACATATAGAAAATGATTCTCAATCACGGCTCTCACCAATCACTGACGAAGTCGCACGACCTTTTTGAGCCACTATAGGGGGTGGCGGCTCTCATAAATGAGCGTCGTAGAATCAGAGCCATAAAAAAAAAGCGAAAGTTGTACAGGACTCTCGCCACTGCTTTGGGCCCCCCTTAATTTTTTCCCTTCAATTTTTAGTAAAAAGACTACTCATAATTTGATAAATGTATCTTATTATGTAGAAAGTAGTTATATATATAACTCATCATAAAGAAGGCTTTCCACGGTCAGATAAATTTTATTCATGAATAGGTATTACATACCACATGACATATGATATTACTAAAAAGGAAAAATGACATAAACAGTTTATGAACTTTGATTCAATGTGTAATTTGATACTTGAACTTTTAATTTATTCAATGTAATCTCTAAACTTTAGCCTAATGTTTAATTTGGTTCATGAATTTTTAATTTGTTCAATGTGGTTCCTAGATTTTCGGTACATGTTCAATTTAGTTCATAAACCATATGATAATATTCAATATAGTCCTTAAACTTGAAAAATGTTTAATGTAGTCCTTCCGTTAATTCAAGTTTAGGGACTATATTGAAATTTTCATATAGTTTAATGACTAAATTGAACATGTATCAAAAGTCCAGTGATCACATTGAACAAATTAAAAGTTCACGGACAAAATTGAACATTAGGCTAAAGTTTAGGGATTACATTAAACAAATTAAAATTTTATGGACTAAACTATATATTGAACCAAAGTTCAGGGACTGTTTGTGTTATTATCCCTCCTAAAACGTTCCAATTCTCATTTTGGAGGATAAATATTTACAGGAAATAAATTGACCTCACATCTTGTATAATGCCCATGGGCCATGGCCCGGGCTAGTTCTAACCATTCCGGTCGGGCATACCCAGCCCTCTTAGATCTGGTTCAAGATAAAACGGGTTGATGATGGCACTCACATGGAGTTCGACTGAAAATCTCAAAGCCCCGTTAAGCCCTACGTTAGCTTCTTCTCCGTTCATCTTCCTTCATCCTCGGCTACGAGTCTTCGGCTAATGCTTCATCTTCAACCATCGAGCTGCTTGGGATTCCATAGGTAAAGATCTCTCTCTCTCTCTCTCTCTCTCTCTCTCTCTCTCTCTCTCTCTCTCTTTCTCTCGCCTCTATTGCGTGTCGCTTCCTCGTTTTTGGGTGTTTGAATCTGTCGGGTAATATCGATTCTTGGTTAGACCCCGTGTGCATTTGGGAGAAAGGGAGCTGAGGTGAGTGCTGGTAGCTAGAGAACATAGTTGAGTAGCACAGGTTTGCTTAACTCTAGGAGTGTGTTGGGTCTTGGTAGATAGAGATTTATAAGGATAATTGTAGATTTGCTTGATTTTGCAATGTTACTTGATCCAGCTTTTGGTTTTCGAGTGTTTGACCATACGTGGGTGTCGATTTAGTTTGTTTAGTATGCAATGTTATCTTCTGTGTCTGGTTTGGTCATGCTAAAACTTATTGAGAAGTCTTCATCTGTCCGAAGAAGAAGCTGGCAAGGAGATTGGAGGCGAATTTGATATCTGTCGAGATTGGTATTACCATAAGACTGGAATCCGTGATGTTGGCGAGTTGCTTTCTCTTCGGCTGTGCTTACATGAATTGTCGTCTTCGCTAAGACTGCAAAGCACGAAGCTTGATTTAGTTGTCAAATCTGCATATGTTCGGCTCGGTGTCAGGGGCATTACAGGGCCTTTGCAATTGCGCTCATTCCAGCATGATTTTGTTCTCAGATATCTCAAAGCTAAGCCTAAGAGGTATAAATACCCAGCTTTTTATGATCCATATGGCCCTAGACCTCCGCCCTCGGATAAAATCATATAGTTTACCGAGCGCATAGTTGGAATGTCGCCTGAAGAATGTGCCCAAATTGGGCTTGCTCTTCAAGAGAGACTAAGGCATCCCAAGATGCTGACGATCTCTACTGAAGGCCCTAGGCCCACAAGGACAAGCAAATGTAGGATCCACCAAGGCTGAGGAAGAAAAGGCAGAGGAAACAACATTCGATGTGAAGCTGGAGAAATCCGATACAGCTGCAAAGATTAAAGTGATTAAAGAAGTCAGGACATTCACCAATTTGGGGTTGAAGGAGGCTAAGGACCTTGTCGAGAAGGCCCCTGTCTTGCTTAAACAAGGTGTCACCAAGGAAGAGGCAAATGACATAATGGAGAAAATAAACGCTGCTAGAGGAGTTGCAATGGTGGAATGAGATCTCCAACATGGAACCAATGTCGAGAGCTATATGGGTAAAGTAACTCACATGAACGACTTTATGATTTTTGGACTTTTTGTTGAGATGGTTCATGAAAAATTACAGCTATCTGATGAAGTTGAGAATCTTAGGATGGCATTCAAGTTGCATTCATCTGAATTCTTAGTTGGAACTTGCCATACAGATGGAGCAATTTGCTTGAATTATGGTTTTAATATGTTGTAAAAGTCTTCATGAATTGTTGTAAGTTTCTTGCTAAAGGTGGGTTAATTGCAAAAAGAAAGAGATGAACATGGGCCGGGCTAGTTCTAATCATTCTTGTTAGGCTAACCCGGCCTCTTAGATCTTTTCAAGATAAAAACAGGTTAACCTTAAACCCTCCGTTAGCTCCTTCTCTGTTCGTCTTCTTTAGCTTTGGTTCTTCCTCTAATTTTCGGCCAGTGCTTCATCGAGTTGCTTGGGATTTGTAGGTAAAACTCTCTCTCTCTCTCTCTCTCTCTCTCTCTCTCTCTCTCTCTCTCTCTCTCTCGCGCGCGCGCGCGCGTTTGTTGCGTGTCCCTTCCCGTTTTTTGGTGTTTGAATTTGTCGGGTAAAATCGATTCTTGGTTGGACATCGTGTGCATATGCGTAATCGCGTGTTTTGCTTGAACTATTTGTTTGTCTGTGATGTGCTGAGCGTGTGGGTGTGTGGGAGAGGTAGGTGAGATGGGTGCTAGTAGCTAGAAGACGTAGCTGAGTAGCGTCGGGTGTGAATCAACTAGAGGTAAGGTGTTGGACTTGCGGGTTGATTCTCGTTAGTGTCCAAACCACAGACAAAAGTTGCCCCTTACCCCTTTGTCACCCCAGGTGTGGGATGCTACTATGCATGCCTACCAATGGTAGCTAGTCTAAACTAACTTGGAGTCTACCTTCTCCAGCTAAAGGCCCCCTAGTTCCCTCTAAATTGTTTTCTTCCTTGGAGAGAGGCAATACGAAAGAGTTTGAGAGGACCTACCTCTGTAGAAGTGAGAAGTCACAAACTTCCCACCTCCACTGAGGTGTTCCCTCCCCTTATCTTCCTTAAGCCTTTTTAGATCTTACTCAGGACCAAGTTCAATCCTCATTTTGGAGGATAAATAATTTACAAGAAATAAATTGACCTCACATCTTTTTATTGTGCCCATGGGCCATGGGCCGGGCTAGTTCTAACCATTCCGGTTAGGCTAACCCGGCCTCTTAGATCTGGTTCAAGATAAAAACGGGTTAACCCTTAAACCCTCCGTCAGCTCCTTCTCCGTTCATCTTCTTCAGCTTTGGTTCTTCCTCCTCGGTCGCGAGTCTTCAGCCAATGCTTCGTCGAGTTGCTTGGGATTCGTAGGTAAAGCTCTCTTTCTCTCTCTCGCCTCTGTTGTGTGTTGCTTCCCGTTTTTGAGTGTTTGAATTTATCTGGTAAAATCGATTCTTGGTTGGACATCTTGTGCATTTGCGTAATCCCATGTTTTACTTTGAACTATTTGTATGTCTGTGATGTGCTGAGTGTATGGGTGTGTGGGAGAGAGGTAGCTGAGGTGAGTGCTGGTAGCTAGAAGACGTAGCTGAGTAGTGCCGGGTGCGAATCAACCGGGAGTATGGTGTTGGACTTGCGGGTTGATTCACATTAGCATCCAAACCGCAGACAAGAGTTGCCCCTTGTCCCTTTGTCACCTCAGGCGCGGAATGCTACTATGCATGTCTACCCGGTGGTAGCTAGCCTAAACTGACATGGAGTCTACCTTCTCCAGCCAAAGGCCCCTTAATTCCTTCCAAATCTTTTTCTTCCCTGGAGAGAGGGAATACGAAAGAGTTTGAGACGACCTATTTCTGTAGAAATGAGAAGTCACAAACTTCTCACCTCCACTGAGGTGTTCCCTCCCCTTATCTTCCTTAAGCTCATTTAGGTCTTGCTCAGGACCAAATTCAATCCTCATTTTAGAGGATAAATAATTTACAAGAAATAAATTGACCTCACATCTTTTTATTGTGCCCGTGAGCCATGGGTCGGGCTAGTTCTAACCATTCAAGTCGGGCTAACCCGGCCTCTTAGATCCGGTTCAAAATAAAAATGGGTTAACCCTTAAACCTTCGTCAGCTCCTTCTCCATTCGTCTTCTTTAGTTTTGGTTATTCCTTCTCGGCCGCGAGTCTTTGGCCAGTCCTTCATCGAGTTGCTTGGGATTTGTAGGTAAAGCTTTCTTTCTCTCTCTCTCTCTCGCCTCTGTTGTGTATCGCTTCCCCTTTTTGGGTGTTTGAATTTATCTGGTAAAATCGATTCTTGATTGGACATCTTGTGCATTTGCGTAATCCCGTGTTTTGCTTGGAACTGTTTGTATGTCTGTGATGTGCTGAGCATATGGGTGTGTGGGAGAGAGGTAGTTGAGGTGAGTGATGATAGCTAGAAGATGTAGCTGAGTAGCGCCGGGTTTGCTTGACTCTAGGAGTGTGTTGGGTCTTGGTCGATAGAGATTTAGAAGGATAATTGCGGATTTTCTTGATTCTGCAATGTTACTTGATCCAGATTTTGGTTATCAAGTGTGTGACTATATGTCGGTGTGGATTTAGTTTGTTTTGCATGCAATGTTATCTCCTGTATCTGGTTTGGTCATGCTGAAACTCATCGAGAAGTCTTCATTTGTCCGAAGAAGAAGCTGGCGAGGAGATTAGAGGTGAATTTGATATCCGGCAGAGGCGAAAGATGTATGTCGCGCTGAGATTGGTATTACCATAAGACCGTAATTCGAGATTTTAGCGAGTTGCTTTCCCTTTGGTTGTGCTTGCATGAATTGTCGTCTTCACTAAGACTGCAAAGCATGAAGCTTGATTTAGTTGTCAGGTCTGCATATATTCGGCTCGGTCTTAGGGGCATTAGGGGACCTTTGCAATCACGCAAATTCCAACATGATTTTGTCCCCAGAGATCCCAAAGCCAAGCCTAAGAGGTATAAATACCTAGCTTTATATGATCCATATGGCCCTAGACCTCTGCCCTCAGATAAAATCATACAGCTTGCCAAGCGCATAGCTAGAATGCCGCCAGAGGCTGGGGCCAACGGGGACTCGACCTTGTCAAATTTGGCGAGGCTCGTCCTCGCCCGCAACTGGCGAGGTCAGGCGAGTTGGGCGAGGCTGACCTTGCCGGCCCTAGCCTAGAAGATGAAGGGAAAAAAAAGAAACAAAAGAAGAAAAAATTAACAAAAAAATTCAAAAAAATAAGAAGTATTTTAAAAATTTCTACGTCAGTATTCACCAGCTAGCTGGCGTCCACGTCAGCAACAATTGACCAAAATTGGTTGGATAGACTAAATTGGCATAAATGCAAAATGTTTAGGATTGAGTTGGCAAAAAAAAATTTAGGACTAAATTGATATAATTGAAATAGATTTAAGATTGTTTTGGTAATTTTCCCCCAATTTGGTCACCCTCTAGCTAGTAATGGGCTAAACATTGGTCTATTTCACACCAAGACTTATATTTATGTGGACTCTACTTTTGTGAACATATTTCATCCTGCTTTTGAAATTCTAGCCACTCATATTTCATTCGGCTTGCTAAATATGAGTTAAAAACTGGGTCCTCAATCAAATTTGCCACCTCTCGCTAAATATGATTTAAAAACTGGGTCCTCTATCAAATTTGCCGCCCTTAGCGATTAATGGGTTGAAAATGGATCAAAGCTGCCGAGACACAAATTGGGTTCAGCTCAACTTCGACAAATCGATTTAAGTTGGCTTTTAAAGATTTAGTGTGCTGATACTCTGCTCGCCGGCTAAATATGAGTTAGGAAGGGGATCCTCTTCCCAAATTGTCTTTGGTACGACACAGAGGAGTTAGAAAGGAACGATGGTGCTATAAAAAAGAATGGAACGAATGAATCATACTAATTCAGCACTCCAGATTCCAGAAGGTGCACTTGATATCACAGCAACCAGCAGAGATCTTAGTTTTCTCAGGTTCGGCTTGTAGGATTTCAAGCCACAATTCCTGCGACCTAGGCATTCTTCTCCAGCTCCTCCAATGCTTTCCACAGTTTCGGGTTGAGAAAATCCGTAATGACGAAAGCAGCCCCAGCTTCCGTCAGTAATTTCTCCGGATTCCTTGTTCCTAACCCCACAACTGGCATTCTGGCCGCGACTCCAGCTTTTGTCCCTGAAGCTGAGTCCTTCAACGCCACAATGAAAATGATTATGATGCAGATGCAAAGAAAGCAAAGCTGCTGTGTTGCGAAATTGTAATTGTTATATGAGATATATACTTTGGTTAAAGCACAGAGAATATTTAACTCCTCTTCACATTCTATTTAGCTGCAGATTTAGTTTGGATATCAAGCACGACTTGTAATGATGCAAACAACAGCTAACAATACTCAATTGTACATAAGCACGGAAAATGAAGTGATAAATGGATATCAGACAGCACAAAACTTAGGTTTGTGAACCTGGAGGCACCTTTAAATGCGGCGACATCATAGGAAGGCATACGGCATCACTGTCATTATTCCTAATCGGAAGATGTGCAGAAAACAAACTTGAGGAAGCTGAGTAGTACCTCAAACACAAAAGCATGCTTTTCAGACACTCCAAGCACTTTCAGGGCCTTCAGGTAAGGGTCTGGAAAAGGTTTTGTGCGTTCACATTCACTTCCAATCACAAGAGTCTCGAAGAAATCATTAAGGCCTAGCAGAGAGAGTATGAGCTCGGCATTTGGTCGAGGAGCATTCGTCACAGCCGCTCGTCTCACGCCCCGGCCTTCAATCCACTTAAGAAGCTTCTGCAACCCTTTGACAGGTTCCAACTTTTCAGATGCCAATCTGTTTGTTCAGTCGATACGAATCCAAACTTTAGCACCCGAAAATTGGATTGTCACCTCTAGTGAAATAATAAAGAAGAATTATGGTGACTCTGATGGCTTTTCTTTTTACATTGTATCCATAACCACTGTTTAGAACCTTAAAGATGAAGAGTCTCATTTATTCATCATGCTAATTTTTTGTAATTTCTGATTGCCTGCATGTCTTGTCCTTCTCCAAACAAAACTTGCGTTGTTATTGTGTGACTTTCGGAAAATATGCAACCTATCGCTGTACATTACAAAGAGATAACAGAACTCCATAACAAATGCGTCAAAGCATATACTCCCGAGTAAAATTGATGATGAAGTAACCGCTGCTTGAGGCATTTTGGTTCAACATTTTGTGGAATGAAAACATCATTCCAGGCTCTCAAAAGTGTCCTGAGGACCACTTATTTCACTCTCTTTATCCTCCTTGATATCTACCATGGTAGTATATGATACTATCTATAAGAACTAGGAACAATACCTTCGGAACATCTCTTCCTTGTCTTCCATGAATTTGCGGGCTTTTTGAATCTCCCAATCAGGAAACAGGACATGACGAAGCTCTTCATTGTGTATGCCGCTAATTTTCTTGACATAGAACTCCTCGGTGATTGGAATGCCCCCATTAAAGCCGACCTGCGAGGCACTCTACAGTTTTAGAACACGCTGCACATGGATATACTTCTAATGCAATTGAAATATAAAATCTGAAAACGGGAGGCAAGTGGATCAGTTAGTCACCTCTTGAAGCATTTCTCGGAAGGCGGGATCGGAATCACAGAGCGTGCCATCAATGTCAAAAAGTATTGCCTCCAGCGGTGCAAGAGCAGCCAGAGAACTTTCACTGTTGAAAAAGATATTGCCATGACTACATCGACAATCACATGAACATTCTAAATGCGGGAGAACTATTTTGATTGCATTGCATATTCATGTTGCTTACCTCTCTAATGTTGGAATATTGCGTCCGGATACGATGCAGCATTGAAAAATTCAACAATAAGGAACGC
Organism: Syzygium syzygioides; assembly: GCA_031216285.1. Classification (NCBI taxonomy): domain Eukaryota; kingdom Viridiplantae; phylum Streptophyta; class Magnoliopsida; order Myrtales; family Myrtaceae; genus Syzygium; species Syzygium syzygioides. The sequence continues at coordinate 20,137,268 of CM062245.1, read as the reverse complement.
GAAAAATGCAGAAGAACTCTTACCAAAAAAAAAATGCAGAAGAACGGGTCAAGCACAAAGGGTATCAGATCCCAGTTCCCAAATTAAAGCAACTGTCCAATCCACGCCATCTTTTTCAGAAGACACATCAACTACTAATAGCAAGTCAGCAACAATAACAAACTAAGCCTTGTCCCATCAGGTTTAGTCGGCAATGTAAATCCCTTTTAGTTATATTGTGCTCGGGTATAAATTTGGAAAGTCTTCTAATACTCTTATGCCATCGGCCTTATGCAGACCCTCATGCTATATTGTGAATTGCAGCATAAGCATTATCCTGTACACTACCGTATGAAGTACAGAATTACCAACATTCTCATTTTGAGGCTCGGAGAACAAAAGGGTAGAACTGAAGTCGATAAAAAAGAAGTCAGAGATTGCGAACCTGGACAAAGAGTGAGAGTTATTTGCGGGGGGAGACATCCTAGCGACAGCAATCCTACTAGCAAGCTTCCACTTTGGACGAGTCGAGGTGGAGCGATGGGATCCGAGGAAGCGGTCTGAGAGGCAGAGGTGGCTGTTGTGTTGAGGAAGGCGAAGAAGGAACGTTGCAGATTGCATATTATGCCGCAGAGATGCTCTTCTGATTCTCTCTGTCTGAGAAAGAGAGAGGGCAAGTGAAATTGAATTTTTAATGGGAGTTGATGCTCCGGGAACATGGGGTCCTCAAGGGCAACTTTTGTTGGCTGCCTCTCCCCGTTGTTTCTTCCACGTTAGTTCTTCCTCGCCAATTAAAATTATTAGACTGAGTTTTGGTCAGAAAACTTTAGACTAAGTAGCATTGACACGCGACATGCGACACGGCACGACACGACACGCAACACGTTATTTTTCAAAAATATAGAATTCCGACACGTTATGACACGTTGTATATAAAAAGTACATTTTTATAAATACGTGATAAATTAATTTGATTCAAATCCATAAATAAATAAATAATAAGAAAAAAGGAGCCTAAAATGAATTTACAGTAAAAACATTATCTCCAAGTTTTTGGCTATTCACTCAAAGGAATACAAGGAGAAGGAAGCGCTATAGCATCAATGAATTTTAGAATCATGGAAACTGAGAAGCGAGAATCAGATTACCAAAAGAAAGTTTGAGTGGATTAAGGGTACGTTTGGTTCAGCATTTGAAATGTTACTTTGGGAATGCAAATACCTTTAGGTGAAAACCTTTTAGAGAAAATGCAAATGGTATTTGGTAAAAACTCATTTGCAAAGCTGCTTAAACCCAAATAGTGTTTGATTAATTTTTTTTTTTACAAATGGGCTTTGGGGGGGTTTTTCTTAAAAAAAGGCAAAAGTACCCTTCGCTGGCTCCGGCGAAGGGCTACAGTCGTCGGCAAGCCAGATCTGGCACTAGCGGCCATCGCCTATTGCCGAGCGACCCCCGGTGAGGGACGCCGACCTCTGGTGACAAGGCCTGAGGTCGCGGGACCTAGGCAACCGCACGTGGGCGGTCGCCCGACCCCGGGTGGCCATCTCTTGGGTCGGGTGACCTCGCCGGACCTTCGCCGTTGCCGACCCTTCGCCCTCGCCAAAGTCCCTTTGGTGAAGAAGATGAACAGTAACGAGAGGGCAAAGCCGGAATATTAAAATTTGAGTGAGGGTAGTTTGAGAAGTATAAAAATGATTTTGACATTTGGTTCAAGGCTGAAAGCCCAAAGCTGGTTCGGCCAGCATTGGGCTTTCAGCATTGAAAATGCTAGTTTTGAGCATTTTCAATGCTCAATGCTAACCGTTTGGTTCAGCATTTTTGGGAAGAGGCTTTCAGGGCCGAAAGCCCCTTCCCAATGCTGAATCAATTGCAGCCTAAGTTCTCCATGGCAAAACATACAGAATGAACTTGAAACTATTCAAAACCAGTGAATAGATGCAGCATGTCTTGTATTCTAGACTTCTCAGACTTGCAATCCTCCCTTTGGGGGATCACAACTAGAGGAGGCAAAGGCCTCTTCAAAAAGAAACATACATCTGAAGGTACAAAAAGAAAAGGGGCAAATTGACCGAAACTACCCAAAGAGAGCAATCATTACCAGTATTGCAAAAAGGGAACAACGTTGGCTGCGACAGTGGTGGTGGGGTAACGAGGAGGCGACGTTGGCGGCAGACGATACCCTTCGGCGAAATATCGTTGGTACCCCTCGAAGGGAGGTTGAGGCGGCGGCAGCACAGGCCCTGGGTAGGCCTCGAGCGGCGATGCCAAAGGGTAATTTGGTGGCTGGTGGGGAGCAGGCGGTATCCAGCGAAAAGCAAGATGCAAGAAAACATTCAAGAAAAGCAATCATGGCGGAGGAAAGGGTCTTGAGGAGCTATGCGGAGGAAAGAAGCTTAGGGCAGACAGAAGTAATCGAGCTTTCTTTGCTTTTCCTTTTTACTTTTTTGACCTTTTTTTTTTATAAATTTACATTTTGACCCCTAAATTTTTGGAAATTTGTAAAATTAACCTTGTGCATGTCGAAAATCACGTGTCGAATTCCTGACTTGCGTGTCGCTGACGTGTCCTGCGCCTTGACTGCGTGTCAGAGCGTGTCGGCCGCGTGTTCGAGCGTGTCGGACACCGCTTTCGACGCTCAAATAGCGTGTCGGTGCATCCTAGACTTTAGATACAAATTTTGATTGGAAGTGAAAGTAGGTGATGCCAATTTTTTGTAGGGTTAATATCATGAAAAATTTCAAACTGGTATGATAAATTTATCCAAATTAATTTTTTGATCACCGAAAACTCCAAATTGGCAAACTTGTGACTTTACCCTTAATTAATTTTCGTTAAATTTGATTAATATCACAAAAAAATTAGTACACATGTGACAAACGGAGGGTAAAATCTCAAATTGGTACATCTATCAATTGTCATGTGTCATCTAACTCATCAATTTCACGGTAAAATTTAACATAAACTAACATAGGATAAATTTATCATGGGTATACCGATTTGAAATTATTGAGGTAAATTTGTTACATATGTACTATTTTTGGATTATTCGTGATATTAACCATTTTTTGTAAACTACCAATAAATTGCAAAGAGGAAAACATGAACTCAACAGGTCTATAAAAAGGTTACATCTTTCTTTCATTCCTAGGCTGTCAACTAAACTAAAACTGAGTTTTGCCAAATTTTAATTATATGTTATTTTAGACGTTCGAAAGACCGTGTTAAAAACGTCTTGTGCTTTAATATTCGGCTATCTAAGTCATTTGGGCTTGCATACAAGTAATTCTCTTTTTTCCTAAAAGAAAACAAAAGACAGTACTGGAAATATCATGAATGGTGTTGATACGGTATTTGGTAGGTTGTTAGTAAAATGGGAAATTAGACTTTTGGTACATCTAGCATGAGTTCATATACTTTATTTTCGAGATGTGGCCTGGGCGAGGCTGACCCTTGCTAGGCCTCACCCTGATGCACCTAGAAGACCAGTGGACCCGTTATGTGACTAACGATGGATTTTTGCGATTCGGGATCATTTAGATGTTTTTTTTAAATTATTATAGTAATTTTTTTGGGTTAATTTAATAATTGGCAGTTTCCTAATTTATGTTTTGATGATTACGTTTCCTAATAGGGTTAGGTTTGAGTCTATATAATCTTGTTTTAGGGTTTCTTTTCATCAGACTTTGAATATTTTTGATTTGATAATCATATTTGGAGGACGAATTGTTCTTCTATCGAATTTTCTTGTTCAGTCAAATTTTCTATCTCGTTTCGGCATCAATTGGTATCAAAGCATAGGTTGCTCAAATCAATGGCTGAACAGAATCGCGGTCGTGGACGGCGGGCTCGTGGTGGCCGGGGGCGTGGAGGCGTTCCTGAAGCAGACGACCAACCGCGTCTAAGAGATCTGCGAGACGTAGAAATTGAAGAACAGAGAAGACGAATCCAGGATTTGGAGCGACAACTTGCGGAGGCAAGATTAGGCGTTCAATCCGAAGAAGGAGCGGATTTTGAGGATTCATCCGATGTTGAAGAAGAAGATGTAAACTCTTTTGGGGTTATGAACCAGGGGCGGAATCGAGGAGTACGACCTGGAAATCAGCATTCTTCTCAAAATTTCGAAATGAAGATCGAAATTCCTGAGTTTAATGGTAAGGCTCATCCTGATGAGTTTATTGATTGGTTGCATACGGTAGAACGGATTTTTGACCTTAAAGACCTAACTGAGGGGCAAAAAGTGAAGTTAGTGGCTATTAGGCTGCGAAAACATGCTTCGATTTGGTGGGAACACGTAAAAAAACAACGCGCAAGAGAAGGCAAGCCGAAAGTAGATCGCTGGGAGAAGATGAAAAAGTTGTTGCAAAATTTTTTTTTGCCTACCCATTATAGGCAAGAGGCGTTCATCGAGTATCATAACGTTAAGCAAGGTGATAAAACGGTTGAAGAATTTATTGAAGAATTTGATCGTTTGCGGATGCGTTGTGATGTGGCGGAGGAAGACGAGCAGACGATTGCACGATATCTGGCAGGGCTGCGATATGAGATCTCTGATATTGTCCAATTACAACAGTATTGGACGTATGAGGATGTGTGCAGACTAGCCCTAAAGGTGGAGGGGCAGTTTAAAAGAAAGAATAGTAATTCTAAGTGGTTAGGCAGCAGTTCCAAGTGGTCAGATAAAGAATCCCAAGGAAAAGCGGGAACATCTGTAGCAAATTCGACACCAGTTGCAATTAAGGATGCGAATTCTAAACTTGCATTCAACGAGGGGCAGAGTAGTGCTCGAACTAGCAAGGGAGGAACTGCAGCCAAGCGGTGTTTCAAGTGTCAGGGATTCGGGCATTTTGCTGCTGATTGTCCGAATCGACAGATTGTGACGCTTGTTGATAATCCAGTTTATGATGAAGATCCAATTTATGATAAATCTGAAGGCGAAGAAGAGGATGGGGAACAGGAAGAGATTATTTATGCTGATTCTGGTGAGTCCCTATTCGTTAGAAGAATATTAAATGTTGCTGTAGTAGATGATGAGTCGTGGCTTAGACATAATATTTTTCATACTAAGTGCACTAGTAGAGGAAAAGTATGCAGCATGATAATAGATGGTGGGAGTTGTGAGAATGTGGTGTCCACGACTATGGTGGAAAAGTTGGGGTTGAAAATAGAAAATCATCGTCAACCATACAAGCTGTCGTGGCTTAGAAAAGGGAACGAGATAAAGGTGAGCAAAAGGTGTCTTGTGCAATTTTCAATTGGAAAAAATTACATCGATGAGGTGTGGTGTGATGTAGTCCCAATGGATGCTTGCCATATTTTATTAGGGAGGCCGTGGCAGTTTGACAGAAAGACACAGCATGATGGTTTCAAAAATACCTATACCTTCAAGAAAGATGGTCGAACCATTACCCTAGGTCCTTCAGATTTCAAAAAGGAAGTGAAGAATAATCTGATCTCCAGGTTTAAATTTCAAGAAGAGGCAGTGAGCGCGCCTGAGCTTTTTGTCATTGAGGTGATGGAGCGGAATTCTAACAGTCCCAAAATCTCTACTCAAGTTCTGCCCTCGCTTGAGGAATTTACTGATGTCGTACCGGAAGAGTTACCACCTGGGTTACCGGGTGAGCACAATATTTCTAGAACTTTTAATGCAGCAGATTTGTCACCTTACTACGCTGAAGAGGAAGAAGATTCCAAGGAGATTGAAAACAATGAAGGCAAAGCAGATTCGAGGACGAATCTTTCTCTAGCAGGGGAGAATGATGCACCTAGAAGACCAGTGGACCCGTTATGCTACTAACGATGGATTTTTGCAATTCGGGATCATTTAGATGTTTTTTTTAAAAATTATTATAGTAATTTTTTTGGGTTAATTTAATAATTGGCAGTTTCCTAATTTATGTTTTGATGATTACGTTTCCTAATAGGGTTAGGTTTGAGTCTATATAATCTTGTTTTAGGGTTTCTTTTCATCAAACTTTGAATATTTTTGGTTTAATAATCATATTTGGAGGACGAATTGTTCTTTTATCGAATTTTCTTGTTCAGTCAAATGTGCGTGGATAGCAGAGCTGTTAACAAGATCACAATCAGGTATCGCTTTCCTATTTCGCGATTTGATGATTTAATTGATCAACTGCATGGAGCGACTATCTTTTCGAAGATAGACTTGAGAAGTGGATATCATCAGATTAGGATGCATCCTGGAGATGAATGGAAGACCGCTTTTAAAACCCGAGATGGTCTGTATGAGTGGATGGTGATGCCTTTCGGGTTATCTAACGCACCGAGCACCTTTATGAGATTGATGAATCAGGTGTTTCGTCCTTGTATTGGCCAGTTTGTCATCGTATATTTCGATGATATATTGGTTTATAGTGCATCAACTGATCAACACTTGCAGCATTTGAGAAGGGTGTTCGAGGCATTAAGGGAGCAGAAATTATATGCTAATACCAAGAAGTGTCACTTCTTGACTGATCGTGTGACCTTTTTGGGATATATCGTAACTAAGGAGGGCATTCGATGGACCCAGCTAAGGTTGAGGCTATTACAAATTGGGAAATTCCGAAAAATATTCATGAGGTACGTAGCTTTCATGGGCTTGCGTCTTTTTATCGGAGATTTATTCGGGATTTCAGTACTATTATTGCACCTCTGACGGATTGTCTGAAAGGAAGTAAATTTGTGTGGACTAAGGAGGCAGAAGCTGCCTTCCAATTATTAAAGAAGAAGGTAACTAAAGCACCTGTTCTCGTGCTTCCTGATTTTAATGAAATTTTCGAGGTGCATTGTGATGCTTCAGGTGTTGGCATTGGGGGTGTTCTAAGTCAAAAGAGTAAACCTGTGGCATTCTTTAGTGAGAAGTTGAATGAGGTGAAAAGAAAATATTCAACTTATGATAAAGAATTTTATGCTATTGTGAGGAGTTTGGAGCATTGGAGGCATTATCTTATTTCGAAAGAATTTATCTTATTTTCTGATCATGAAGCCTTGAAATACATCAATGGGCAACATAAATTGAATGCAAGGCATGCAAAGTGGGTGGAGTTCCTTCAAGCTTTCAGTTTTTCCATTAAGCATAAGGCGGGAGTGCTAAATAGTGTGGCGGATGCATCGAGCAGAAAATACTCTTTGCTGTCTACAATGCAGGTAAAGGTTCTAGGCTTTGACACTTTTAAAGAATTATATGTTGATGATCCTTATTTTGGGGATATCCGGAGGAAGTGCAAAACGGAGCCTTTTCAGCAATATCAGGTCGTGAAAGGTTACCTATTTAAAGGTAACAGATTGTGCATTCCTCAATGTTCTTTGAGGGAATCTATTATTATTGAGGGGCATGCAGGTGGTTTAGCTGGACACTTTGGTGTGGATAAGACGAAGGCTTTATTGAGTGAACATTTTTATTGGCCTCGGATGGAGCGTGACGTGACACGTTTTATAGAAAGGTACAGGGTTTGTCATGTGGCAAAGACCAAGAGTACTAATGCAGGATTGTATATGCCCCTACCTGTTCCAGTTGCACCGTGGGAGGATGTTAGTCTTGACTTTGTTTTGGGTTTGCCAAGAACGCAGCGGAGTAAGGATTCAATTATGTTGGTTGTCAATAGGTTCTCGAAGATGGCCCACTTTGTCCCATGTAGCAAGTCATATGATGCTTCACAGGTTGCTCGATTGTTTTTGCAGGAAATTGTTAAGCTACATGGAATTCCTAAATCCATAACCTCAGATCGTGATGTGAAGTTTGTGAGTCATTTCTGGCGCACTCTTTTGAGGTACATGGGTACAAGTTTGAAGTTTAGTTCATCTCATCATCCTCAGACTGATGGTCAAACCGAAGTTGTCAATCGAAGTTTAGGGAATTTGCTGCGGAGTTTGATTGGAGATAATCCGCGACAATGGGACTTGGCATTGCCTCAAGCAGAATTTGCATATAACAGATCAGAGAACCGGACTACAGGCAAGACTCCTTTTGAAGTGGTTTATGGACGTAATCCAATTACTCCATTAGATCTCACACCGATACCAGTTCTCAAGCAATTTAGTTCAGAAGCTGAAGAACATGCAAAACATATCAAAGAGCTGCATTCCCAGGTCCATAATCAAATCAACAGGCAGAACATGAAGTATAAGCAACGCGTGGATATGCGCAAGAAAAGAGTCGTCTTCAAGGAAGGTGATTTAGTTTGGATTCATCTTAGGAAGGAGCGTTTTCCCGCGGGTAGGTTTGGCAAGCTTCAACTTAGAGCTGATGGACCATTTAGAGTTCTGGAACGAATTAGTGACAATGCTTACAAGATCGAATTGCCGGGTAAGTATAATGTATCTGGAACTTTTAATGTAGCGGATTTGTCACCTTACTACCCTGAAGAAGAAGAAGGTCCTAAGGAGATTGATGACGACAACGAAGGAGAAGCAGATTCGAGGACGAATCTTTCTCTAGCAGGGGAGGATGATGCACCGGCGGGACCCGTTATGCGACTGGACGAACCGGCGGGCTTGAAGTCAACTGTGTCCGATTGAGCTCAAATTTGGTCGGCTGAAGCGAAACGGCGTGCTGATCAATACTCACCGCCTTTGGTTGTGATTAACGATGGATTTTAGCGATTCGAGATCGTTTAGATGGATTTTTCTATTTTTTTTAGTATTTTTTTGGGGTTAATTTAATAATTGGCAGTTTCCTAATTTATGTTTTGATGATTACGTTTCCTAATAGGATTAGGTTTGGGTCTATATAAGCTTGTTTTAGGGTTTCTTTACATCAGACTTTGGATATTTTTGATTTGATAATCATATTTGGAGAACGAATTGTTCTTCCGTCGAATTTTCTTGTTCAGTCAAATTTTCTATCGCGCTTCGGCATCACACCCGATTTGGTGAGATTGGTCCCTTGCCCAGGCCATGGCAGCCTCGTCGGGCGTCGCCCCTTGTCTGGCTAGGCCTCGCTTGTGGTAGTCAACGGCGACCCTCGCCCAGGCAAGGTCAACTCACTTAGCGGTGGCTGATGGCTGGCCATCGCTTGTGGCTGGTGCTTAGTCACCAGCAAAAGGAGGAAAAAAGAAAAAAAAAGAAAAAAGAAGTAAAAAAATCTAAAGTTATTAAAATATTATTAAAATTTTCCATGTCAACACTGGCGGTGCCGTGTTGGCTAGCTGATGCCCACGCCAGTAATAGTTAGCTAGTTGACGCCCACACTAGTAATAGTCAGCTAAAATTATCTGAAATGACTAAATTTGCACTTTTTCAAAAGATTTATGATTAAACTGGCACTAAAAGAAGGTTCAAGACTAAATTTGCACCGATGCAATAAGATTAAGACTTTTCCGATACTTTTTTTGAACTTTTATTTGTCTTACACCAACTCGGACTCGAGATCCAAATTTGGCACTCGTTAAGCCGCCGTCAAAACTTACCGCGGCAATAGACGTGGAACGTGCGCCTCATGCCGTTGCCGGGCCTGGTATCCAAACCCATCGAAGCGACGCCGTTTAGTCAAAAAGTAAATAGGGCGAGGCGGGAGAGAGGACGTTCAAAAAATTGGGGAAATGCTTGGGCTAATGTGGTTCTTCAACTTCAATTGCAACCACAGGGTTCTCCATTTGGGGGCAAAAAAATAAGGGTTAGGGGGAACAAAAGTTTAGGGGCTCTTGCTATTTGAAAGGGAAATCGTCCTCCACTGGAGACAGCAATACAGACACTGAACTATTCGTATATTTGTATTCGGTTCTATTTGGATTTGCATTGAGATTTTCAGTAGAGAGACCGGAGAAACCACGCCTGATTTCAATAAGGGTTCGAAGAAACCATGTCGGTTTTGCTGAAGGTTCGGAGGTCCGGTCAGAAAATAGCGTAAGTCGCGCATAGTCCATGTCCGTCGCCACGTTAGCTGTGGAGGGCGGATTGCAATGGCGGCGCTTAACACGTGTCGGATTTGGATATCGAGCCGGTTTTTTTTTCTTTTCCGACAAATGAAGGCTGACGTCCAAATTAGGCGACAGCCAAAAACTTGTGCGTTTTTTTTTTTACATAAAATTGGGCCCTTTATTTTCTACGATTATAATCTTCATTTGAGTTTTTTTATGGCGATTTCGTCATTGTTATTGAATTTTCGTCAGAAAACCAGCGGACATTGTAAAGCAGACTGGGGTAATCGACACGAGTTGCCTTACATCGAAAACATCCTAGCAATTCGAAAAAAAAGATGAATTTTTTTTTCATAATCCAAAATTGACACAAAAAACTAACGGGAAAATTGTCCAAAAAGTCATAAATTTATTACACTTTTGCCAATTTAGTCCTAAATATTTTAATTTTGTCAATTTAGTCCTAAACTTTTTCATATTTTGGCAGTTAAGTCCATTCGGTTAATTTTAGTCGAAAATTGCTGATGTAGATGTTGATTGTCCTACATAACACGGCTAGTGCTTATGCAAATAATTTTTTAATGATATTTTATGTATTTTTCATCATTTTTTTTATTTTTTCCGTTTTTATTTTGTCTTTTCTTTCTTATTCCTTTTGTTGGTGGTCGGCCAAAGGTTGCCTACGCCTGCCTCGGGCGAGGCCGCCCTTGCCTAGGAGAGGGTTGGCCCTGCCACGTCTAGCGATGGAAGCCCTTGCTAGGACTCGCCCTTGGCCAAGCCATATTTGGTGAGGCCAGTCCTCGCCAAGGCTAGGGTGGTCTTGCCAGATCTAGCTTGGGTGAGGCCTACCCTTGTCGAGTCTTGCATTTTAAGGTGGGTGAGGGTGACCCTTGCCCAGGTGAGACCTGCTGGCCTGGCCACCAACAAAAAGAAGAAGAAAGAAAGAAAAGGAAAAAATATAATAAAAATAGAAAAAATATTAAAAATTATCTACGTCAACACTGACTATGCCACTCAAGAAGTTCGATGACCAAATTTGGCCGGATGGACTAAATTAACAAAACGTGAAAATGTTTATGGCTAAAATGGTAAAATTGAAAGATTTGTGATCGAATTGATAAAAGTGCAATAAGTTTATGGCTTTTTGGATAATTTTTTCAAAAACTAACAACAAAAGTCCGAAATGATAAGTTGACTTTGTGCGCCAAGTTAGCCAACAGTATAGGGCCGATACAGCACAAAATTGATCCCAAAACCTTTCAACAACTAAGGTTGATAGTCTCATTAAAATTAATTCCACGACAAGCAATGACAGCTTCCGTTCGCTAAAAGTCCCAAATCTTATATGCGCTGCATTATGCAACGCAATCCAAAACCTTTCAATGAATTTAGTCAAGTCCTGAAGTTTTCTTAAAAAGTGTAGTTAAGTCCTTTACGCGAACAATGCATAAGAGTACCCAAACTTTTCTTATCAGTATAATGAGTTCCATACGATGTTCTCCAACTTTAAAAAATGAATCGAATGAGGTGAACAAATGGTTAGAATTTATGAATCAAACGAGATCGGAAAGTAGGAGAGAGCCTAATTGGAACTACAAAAACAAAAGTAATCTAAACACAAGCAATCACGATATTCAGGCATGAGGATCCAACTTGAAAGCAAAAGACCATAAAAAACCAACTCAACGAGGCTCGAGGATGCTTGAGAAAGGGCTGCCCGCGCACCCATACAGATCTGCACATGGGCTGTGTCGCGGGTGACTAGACAAGCGTTTCGACCGGAGACATTGGCCTTGATGCTTCATCACGGGAACCTAGTGCTTGTGCCCAGGTCCCCAGGGGTGGGACCCGAGTCTAAAGAGGCTGAGCTTGGATCCTGAGCGGCCCTGCTCGAGTACCCGACTCCTGATCCCACTCCATCAAGGCCGAGCCTAGGTCCACGAAGGTTGGGCCCAGACCTCGATTCTCATGCTCGAGTACTCAGCTCCTATGCCCAAGTCGCTAGTGTCGAGCCTAGGTCCATCAAGGCCAGAACTAAGACCTTGATGCCTGGTGCTCCGGTCCCCAGCACCTATGCTTTACAAGATCAAGCCCATAAAGGCCAGGTTCAGGATCCCAATCAAGCGCTTGGGCTCGAGTCCATCAAGGCTAGGCCTAGGTTTCTATAGTGGTTGGGCTTGGGACATGTTTGGGTCATCCAGGTGGCCATGCTTAGGTACTCGACTTTTGCACTCTAGCTCCACAAAGGATGGGCCCAGGTCCCTTGAGATTGGGTCCAAGACCTCAATGCCCATGCACTAGTCTTTGGCGACCGTGCCTGGGTACCTAACTCTCCTAACCAAGTCACCAGTGCTCAAACTTGAGTCTATTAAAACTGGGGCTTGGGTCCTCAATGCTTGTGCTCAAGTTCCAAGTGGTTGTGCCCGAGAAGCCTCGGCTCCTACAATTGGGATCTCGACGGTTGGTTATCCTTGATATCATGGGAATAGTGCATGTCTCTTTACGAAAATAAATTCAATGTTTTCTTTTCCAAACAACGAAAATAATTTTCAAGTCATTTCCATATTTTAACCTAACATCGAAAAATATTGCATTTTCCCTAGAAAATGACTTATGGAACAACATTTTTCGGAAAATATCAAATTTTTCACGAAACAAACGGAGCTTAAGCCTTGGTTTGTTTTTGGGTAATGCATTGAAAGTCTAAAAACTTATTACAATTGAGTTTTAAAACTTTTAGAAGTGCAATTAAATCATAAAACTTGTCAAATTGGTTCATTTAAGTTCTTCCATTAACTTTGTCTAACTTGGTAACGGAATATGTTGACCTGGCTTTTTTATTATTATTTTCTCTCTCTTGCGTGGTGATGATGTGGCTAAAACATCAAACATAAGACTAAAATAATGTTGTTTTGGTCCAAATCTGATTGTTCAATACAAATTTTATTTAAATTATATTAAAAATAAGCAAACTTAAATAAATACAAAAAAAGAAAAAAAGGGAAACTCAAGTGAGGGCTCACCACCGCTTCCCCACCTTATCTTGGGAAGGACCGGCAATGGTGGAGGAATGGTCACCGAGGCCCGGCAATCCCTGCTAACTACAACCCTCTTCCAATTATGGGCAAGGGCCCTCTCCCAGATTAGGTGAGGGACGCTGGCCCTCACTTAGATCTGGCTGAGGGTGGCCATTGATGGCCAATCCCACCACTTGCGGCCCTTGGCCAGACTTGAGGGAGGGCCACAACCTTCGCCCCAATCCTACAAGCCCTCTTGCTTGCAATTGGTGAGGGCCGCCGGTCATCCCCTTTGGTGATGGTGGGATGGCGGCTAGGGTTGCAAGCACTTGCATGCATTATCCTTCTTTTTATATATTTTTTAGTGTTTGCTTATTTTTTCAAAAATATAACTTAAACAAAATTGTATTAAAATTTGGACCAAAACGATATCCTTTTAGTTGCGTTAGTGCCATAAATGATAGAAAAAATAATTAAAAAAATGCCATATCAGCATTTTCTATTGGTCAAATTCGATGGAGTTAAAGCAAAGACTTAATTGTACCGATCGGCCAAATTTTAGGAATAAATTGACCTTCTCGAAAATTTTAGGACTTAACTATATTGTTTCAATAAGTTTTATGACTTCTAATGCACGCATTGCTTTATTTTTCCTCCGTGACTCTCACTTACTCCTCCTCTCTCTTTCTGATTCTTCCTGTGCGTGCACTCCACAGTCTACCAGAACGCGTGTTGCTCTCTCCGTTGCTTTGTTTCAGCTCCTGCACATCCCCCCTTTGTATGATGCTGATCGGTTCCCTTTTGTAAATTGCCGGAGAAGATACCACGAAATACGGTGATGCCGCCAAGTCGATGAGGACTTCGTGGAGTCAATGAGGACTTTGGTGGAGCTGATCCTGGACTTTCCTGATCCCCTTCCTAGAAGATTCCCCTTTCCTGATACAAAATGAAAACAGAGGCCCCCTTTCGTGCGGTGTGTCCAAGAATTCCCAAAAGGACGGTGAATCCCAATTCGCCGAATCTCTCCCTCTCTCTCTCTCTCTCTCTCTTTCCAATCCCCAATCTCATCTCTCTCATTCTTTCCACTAATGCATTGACCGAACGTGTCATTTTCTTCATTCTTGCCTTGCTTAGAGTGGTCCGTGTATGGCATGCCCGGATGCCACTTCCATGTTCGATGCAGATATATGCTATTCTTAAACAAAGATGTCCGTAATTTCTAAATGCGGAAGAATGCAGTAGAGGAATGAGAATGCAAGATTATGCGCTATGCATGTTTTTTGTTCGAGTGTTAAATTTTGATGTCATCAGTGGACCCGATTTGTCACTTTCCCGCGATTTGAAAGGGACAAAATTCAAGTGTCAACACTTTAGACTAGAATATATGGATTTATTTCTACTTTCTACTTAATATAAAATCTTGTGCACATGCATTATATACCCACCGGGCACGCGGTTCAGTGTTAAGGGAATTGGGTGAGGTGGAGACGTTTAGTTTCGAGAATTGGATTAGACTCCCGCGTTCTACAAAGAGATAGGTAAAAGTCTAAGAAAGAGAGAGATAAGAGTTATAGTAAAAATTGAAAAGAAAAGAAAAGAACTACACCTTATATATGGATGGGTTTGGGCTCGGATCAAAGCCTTAAATTGAGGTCCCGTGATTACAATTCTTTTCACCTTCCCGAGATGAGGTGATTGAATACGTGTGTCCCAGCAATAATAATTTTTTCAAATGAATCTATCTTGTTTGTATCTAACCAATTGATTTCGCCTTTAGGCTAGTTGGTTCGTTCGCATTATCGTATCAGGTACACCAGATGGTTAACCATTACTGTAATGCCCTGTTGGTGCCACTTTGTTCCCTTTGATAAGTTAACCTAAATTTCTATCCACATGGATATCATTCAATTGAACGCCCATCCCATCCAACCATCACTTTGGTACCTATCGAGTGCTCAAGCGGCCGTCCGCCACCAATGAGACCCACACCTCGTCACCTTCGTCTCCCAAATGGTCGTCGCCAAAGCCGTCGCTAATTTGACTCTTACCCTTTGACGAATCGAATCGCTATGACTGACCGACGGTGGTGAAAACCCGAAAAGCATCCACGGGGAAAGGTGCACCCTTGTAATAAAAATTTAGTCCTAGCCATGGAATCTAAACCGTAACCTCGCACGCGGACGGGTCTTGGGCTTTATGGAATCTTGAGCTGGGGAAATTTACGTTGCCCGTTCGTTCCTGTTAAGGTTCGGGCGCGAGGGTTGTCTGTAACTGTAACCGTCAGGATCACGCAAAGTTGCCAATCGACCCACACCACCCAACGAGCCTATAAAGCCTCGATTCACCAGCTTCTTCCTCCTCCACCATCATCTCTCCGTCTTCCTCTCAGATCTTTCTCTCTCTCTCTCTCTGGCATTTTCTTGCAGAGGTAATCCTCTGGATCTAACGCGTCTCTCTCTGTCTCTTCCTGCAAATTTTCTTGGTTTCGGTTTGATCTGTGTGCGGCTTTCGAGATCCTCCGTGCTTTGCTTGTGCTTCCGTTTGTTGCTTCGTTGCATGCTCGTGTCTCGTGGGTTTTGCTGGATCTGATCTGGTTTGGCTTTTTGGTTAGATCCGGTTGCTTCCATCGCTTTTTTGTGACCATTTTGTGTGCTGTGAAGTGCGAACGATTATCAGCTGCTCTGCGTTTCGGTTGGTGTCTCTGTTAGAATTTCGGAATGTTTCGGCTCTGAATTGTTCGGCGGGCCTAGTTGTTACCCGACCCAGCATTGGGATTCACCTCTTGCGGGGGTGATCTTTCTTTTTCAGCATTTGGGTTGACAGGGTTCTTGGAAGAGAGCTGAGGAGGGCAAAAAAGAAGAGATTTTTCTTCTTCCTAGTTGAGTATTGTGTCAGAATGTTCACTCGTTAGATTCAAGTTCCTTTTTTTATGAAACTATAGGCGTATCTGTTTAGTGTATGCGCATACGATAATCGTAAGTTTAATGCTTTTTCTCATGCGGTTACTTATCTATTGAAATATAAGTGCGACCATGATGCAGTGAATTCAATTGGACGATTTGATCGTCCAAGTTGTCATCAGTCGAGTCAATGATCTGGATTTGTAGGGTTTCGTCTTAAGGTGTTCTCTTTGGGATCAGATCTGATCCGTAGAATGGAATAGTTAATAGGTTATACCGAAGCTATTCTACAACGGTCTGAACACCTTGATTTTGTGAAGGGTAAGTATGTTTTAAGCTCGTATGGATCAAGACAGATCGATCAGCAGATATGGTGCATGTTTGCAAGCTGATCTGCTTTTGTGCCAAATTATATGTCAATGGTTTCTGGTATTTTCTCTCTGAAATGCACTCCATTGTTTGGAGCTTAACATGGCCTATACTTGGCAGCCTCTACCAAGAATTGATAGCATGAATTTAGCTGTTCTAATACAATTATTCTTCTTGGCGATCCAGATCTTGTGGTTCAACATTCTTTAGCTGGCTCTCATGGGAAGCGTTATTGATGTTGTAATTGAGGCAAGCATCTAATTTCTTCTCTAGCGCGGCTTTCTTTTGGTTACTTTATGTTCTGTTTTGAATGTTAGTCCTAAACAGTAGCCATGATGTAATGCCTGATGTGCACTCAAATGTTATTCTTTCTTCCAATCTGGAGTAGTAGACTTCTCAATCTCAGTTATTTCTGCATCTCCATGCTCATCTTTGAATTTCATTCATACTCAAACATTTAGTAAGAACTTAGAAGTTCCTTTTATTTCTGAGAGTTGGGGCCATATCAAAGGTATCTTGACACCCTGCTAAGGTGATAATAAGGGATCAAGTTGAGCACAATGGACTGCAAAAGTTGAAACTGAAAAGTCTGATAGAATGCACTAAGCATGCATGATGATGAGACAAGATGCATTTGAATTGCTAGGTCAAGTCTCCAAGTGAAATTTACTTTAGAATAAAATGCTTGACTGGTTTCTCATTATACATTATCGTAGTCTAGAGCATTGAGTAACTGTTCTGCTGAGCACGTTCCAGAAAAACTTTGATTCTATCCCTCCCCCTCTCTGTCTCTGTCTCTGTCTCTGTCTCTGTCTCTCTGTGCATGCGCGTGTGCGTGTGCGTATGTGTATGTGTATGTGTATGTGTATGTGTGTGTGTGTGTGTGTGGGTGTGGGTGTGTGTGTGTGTGTGTGGGGAGGGTGGGGTGTGCTTGCGCTTGTGTTAATCTAAGGTTTGTGTGACATCCATGTATCAAAGTGACTTGACAACTTGCTATGAGAACATATTCAGAGGAATTTGTTGATAAGAAGAATACTGGTAGTTGTGAAGATTCTCTCTCTGGGGCAAAGTTGCTTTTGACATAGTCTTCCAACTTCACTGATGTGCAATGCTGACATGAGAAACTGCCCTGCTTACAGGACGGAAGCTTGACAGATAAGAAGCCCACAGTTGTTTTTGTTTTGGGTGAGCATCTATTCTTAAGTTTCTGCAACTTGCTTTAGGGATAATGGGGTTCTTTATTTTATCAGTACGATCTTTTTAGTAATAACCAATTCCATCAGTTAGCTTCTATTAGATTCCATGATGCTATATTTTGATCTATTATTTAAGTTTGTCAATTAGCAGAAAGTAGACTCATTTAGATCTTTCAGCAGAGTTGCTTGAGGGATGCATTGTGTTTCATATTTTCAATATGTTTGTCTTTCATTTGAAGTTTTGATCCTTTTCCTTTGGATCATATGCTTGGTGCTTGATTTAGAGTTAGGTGAGATTTTTTTCTGTAGGACAAAACTAAATTAATCACTCAGTTTTTCTTTTTCTTTTTGACTTTATTTGATTCCGTTTCCCCCTTTTTTCAGCATTAACCTTTCTATTTTCTTTTTCAATATATTCTATTCCTTCAAAACTGAATGAGCATTCAGTAGCTCCATCATGTTAATTTAAATATAAATGATTCATTTGAAATGGATCATATGTTATGACTAGGGGCATAATATGTGACCATTTGCTATTATGAAAGTTTAATAGTTTTTGCTTATTCTCATGATAAACTGGGGTTCATGTCTGTCTTCTGGATGGAGAATAGTAGAATTGATTTTTTGATGGCCGAAAGTTTAAATATGGAGTATATGATTCAATGTATTCACATCTAATTTTTCTTATACAGATTTGATATGGGTCTTTAAATTTCTTTTAATTTATTGGAAGGAGTGCTTTTATCGCTTCAGAAATTTCTAAATTCTTATTTGCCAAATGAGTAGAGGCTCTTTCAACGTTTTTAATTTAGCTTTCTTAAGTTTGTAGGTGGACCAGGCAGTGGAAAGGGTACACAATGTGCCAATATTGTTCAGCACTTTGGCTTCACACATCTCAGTGCTGGTGACCTTCTCCGAGCAGAAATCAAATCTGGTTCTGAAAATGGGTAATAATGCCGCTGTCATTAACCTTCTATTATTTCAGGAAGTTAGTATAGATAGTATCTGCACTTGTACTTTTTGCTAGAGATGTGCATTCTCTATTCTCCATGTGGTAGGATCCTCTTCTTGACTAAACCTAAATATGTAAGTCCAGGTATGCTCAAGTAAAGTTTTATATGTCATGCTATTTTTCTTTCTTTTGTAGTTCTTTTTAATGCTCAGTTAAACAGGATTGCTTGGTCATTTCACAATTGTTTTTGGCTTTGTTTCCACTGAGATAATGTTTCATGAATCATTACGTGGTAGATGATATTATTGTTCACACCCACATTAGTTGTAATGATACTCTGCTTTAACGCCTATACAGAGAGAGAGAAGGAGGGAGGGAGGGAGTGAGGGAGCGAGAGGGAGTGAGAGAGAGGGGGGGGGGGGTGCTTGGGCAGCAATTGGTTGCACTGTGTTGTTATTGATTCACTGGAGTTTGAGCTCTGGTTGAGATATCAAACCGGTTTGCGACATCACGCACTCGTGCACGCACGCAGAGCTTTGCCACTTAGGCGGTGATTGGTTGCACTGCGTTGTTATTGACTCACTGGTGATTTTGAACTCTGGTTGAGATGACGAACCGCCTTCAAAGCTGCAATTTGTTACATGGGTTGTGCGTGTGCGTGCGCATATTTGGCGCTTGGGCAGCAATTGGTTGCACCGTGTTGTTATTAACTCACTGGAAGCTGCAATTTGTGACATGGGTTGTTCACATAACTCATATTTGACTTTTAGTTAGTTCACTGTTTTGAACCCAACATCACAGCATAAATGGTGCAACATGAAAAAGAACCATGTCCTACACAAGTTAACACTTGGCAGTCTCTTAAGCTCATTCAGAAATGTGTATTTGACTGGTTCAACTATTATTCATCACACCTTGTCACTTACACACATTATAACCCGTTATCATATGCTTATAAGTGACAAAAAATGTTGTTAAACAAGCTTGTTTTATATGATCAATTTTTTTTTTTGTGTTCTGAAAATTTGATGCAAATAACTAACATGTTATCTCTGGGTCAGACGTATTTATATTCCTGCTAATTGGCATTAATGATTAATTGTGAGGTGGAAACTTCAGTTGTTAGCCCTAACTACACGGTTGACATTCCTATTTGCCTTTTTTAACCTGAGAGATGACTGAAGCCATCTTGAGATGAATGAATGCACATGATAGGAGTCATGTCTTTTAGGTTCTTGTACAATTGAGTTGTCTCTTTGAAGGCCCAACGACCAACCAAAATTCCTCTTTCAATTGGCAGAACTATGATCCAGGATATGATTAAGGAGGGAAAGATTGTGCCTTCAGAAGTGACAATCAAGCTTCTGGAGAAAGCAATACTGGAAAATGGAAATGACAAGTTCCTTATTGATGGTTTCCCTCGGAATGAGGAAAATCGTGCCGCATTTGAAGCTGTTGTAAGTTTGGCCACACCTCACAACCTGTTTTTGTCTGTAATGCACTGTTCTAATCTTATTACTGATCTAGTATCATCCCACATATTTCAAATGTGAGCCTATTAGCTATTGCATGTTGATCTTCCTTCTGAAAGGGATAACAAGTGAAATTTCTGCAGACTAAAATTGAGCCAGAATTCGTGTTGTTTTTTGATTGTTCTGAGGAAGAGATGGAAAGGCGCTTGTTGAACAGGAATCAGGTCAGGCATTTATTTCTTCACCACCTTTACCATACGAGCACACATCCCTGCTTTTGTCACCTTTCCAGCTCACGTAGTCATTTTAGAAATCTGATGTTTTTCCATTATCTGTTACTGGTTTTGAAGGGAAGAGAAGATGACAACATCGAAACAATAAGGAAAAGGTTTAGGGTGTTCTTGGAGTCTAGCCTCCCAGTTATCGAGTATTACAATTCCAAGGGAAAAGTCAGAAAGGTGAGGAAATCTCTAAATGTGTTGAAATCTTCTGTAGGTGTATTTGCATGTTCTTATTTCATTTAATTGCTTATCTATATTGGCTTTTATTCAGATTGATGCTGGAAAGCCTGTCGAAGAGGTCTTTGAGGCCATTAAAACAATTTTCACCTCAAACTCTGAGAAGGTAAAGCGCCACTGTTGTGTTATCTTCACTTAAACGAACAAATCAATGGTGATCAATTGGGCTGTATCGTCTTCACAAGTTGATATAATGCTATATGTTTTTTAAATATAATTGTTGCACCTGAGTCATCCCTGAAGTAGCTTTTAGAGAACCAGTACTTGAGCATAATATCTAATGAGATCATTTAGCATAATGATGTAGCTTTTAACAATTTTGCATGTGTACATTGATCTAATTACACAAGGCTTCTATTTCCACACCCAAAATGGCTCTAGTCATGTCCAACGGCTATTATACCCTCGTTTAACACAGGAGTAAAAATTGCAGTTGCTCTGCCCCTTATTCCCCCCAGCTCCTGTTTCTGGTCCCTCACCCAGTCTCTCTCTCTCTCTCTCTCTCTCTCTCTCTCTCTGATGCTAAAGCTTTTCAAGCTCCATCATTGTTTTGAATAGAAGTAATTCATGCATTGATAAGGATTTAAGATTTTCCAAAAAAGTTTCTGTCATATTGTATGTTACCTTGTTAGTTGAAATGGATGCAATGTAGAGCATGTTGCATTCTATGAATAAAAGATCAAGCAACACTTGATTGGTTGATCAATCAAGTGCTGGTTTTTCATTCTTTGCAGAGAAGGCCAATTGGTTATATTTTAGAATCTTGATAAAAGCTAATTTCATCTTTTGAAGGTGCAGCTTCGAGTTTTTTTTAGGTCTGTAGCAGAATGAAAGAGTAAAAGATTTAACATCATAATAAAAACTCATCACTACCCCATAATGAGCTTTCTACAAGACTTCTGTGCAATATGAGGGCGGGGGGTGGGGGGGGGGTGTTGCAGGAGAGAGACTTTATATATCAGATAGTTTGAGTAACCTCTGTGGGTAGAAACCCTTCTTTGAGAGGAACTAAAACCACAAGCTCTGGGGTTTGCAGAGAGGTGTGTACAGCGCGTCAGGGCTTCTACCAATTGTTCATTCTCCCTTAGTTAGGAATTCACACTCATAGGAGATAGAGTGAGGATGGCTTATGAAGTGCGGTCAACATGCTATTCATTTTCATGGGTTGCCTACTTATCCCAAAGGGTGTTCACTCATTTTAAGATGTTCAATTTCTGAAGCCGTGGCTGCATCATTTGTAGCTCTGGAAATAGCTTGAGCCTTTGTGCGGTCGTACTTTTTTTCTCAATTGGTCCTATGCAGTATTTTAAGTACCATAAATAAAAGTTGCTTCCAAGGGAGGCTGAAGATGGAGGTTACCTAGTGCTATGCATGGTGAATTGGTAGGTCTACATATTATCATTAAATGCTGAAATTTAGCATAACTCTGACAGAAAAATGGATTTCAACACCTTAACTAGGGTATAAGGAATAAGAGTAATATTTTGAAAGTGATGAAATTAAAAATGGGGGTGCTCACAGTTATTAACTTCTCCATTTACCACTTATAAAATTGAACGGTGATGGCGCAGCCAGTTTTCGTTGCGTCAACAATTTACAAAGGCCTTGCGTTAACAATCATTGCCAATAGAATGAACATAATAGTTATTCTGCCATAAGTGGCATGTCATGGTTGAAACGTCAGGCCATGTTGCTCTTTCCCCCCTCCTTTTTGGGTAAATAGGCAAATAGTGGTTGACCTACTTTAATTCTTGCATGTACTTTTTTACTTGATTTATTTGAATATGTTGTTTTGGTAAAAAAGGATGGGAAGTGTACACGCTAATTCTATCTTGCACATTTCTGCAGGCTACTGTCTAGAGCATCCATATATGTTCTGTCATCAGCTTTGGATATCCTGTGGTAACTCTATTATCTTATTTTTTACAAGTACCGTTTCAATTTTTTCAATATGGATTAAATTTTAAGGTTGAAGAATGATTGTAGTTTTTGTTCTAGTGGTCATGCAAAGACCTTGTCCTACACTGCCCCTCGTTTTGAGATAATTAGCTGGGTGGGAGAGTACAAAGGTTTCTTGACCTTATGTTAGTACTATGATTGAAATTGGCTTAATGATGTTGATATCCCAAGTTTGGATTCTGATATGTTTTATATGAAACAGAACCTGATTCTGTGCTCCACTAATTGAAAGATGGAATACATCTATTTAAGTATATACCCGCTTCCACTTCATATTCAGACCCTTGAAAGTGAAAACTCTGCTTCTTCCACTTCATATTCAGACCTTTGAAAGTGAAAACTCTGCTCCTTCCACGTAAAATCTTTTATATGGGTAGGAAGGTTCTTACAAGAATCTTCATTGAGTACATTCCTTTGTTCCTTTTGGAAAGGGGTGCTTTCTTTTGTTGTCATTTTTCATGCTGTCTTTTTTGTTGCGCCAATGGCTGTTAAATGATAGAGTTCGATGTCTGGTTGGGACAAACCGTTTAGTCAGTTATAGGACTAGGAAAAGTGAGTTGGCTGAACGCAGCTTTTATTCTGCTAGCATGCTCGACTCTTTTAGTCTCCCTTCTCTACAAATCTTTCAATGTGTTGTTTCCAAGAGGCTTCACTGAATGGACTTCCATATGAGAGTAGACAAACTTATAATGCTGAGAAATCTGGTTATATGGTTCTGAACACAGCGATGTAATGCTGGATTTTTGTTGTTCCGTGCCAGGTGATGACGCTGTTGTAGCTGCCTATTGTTACTTCATTTTGGAGGATTTTCTTGTACCTATTTTAACAATAGAAATTATTATACAAGTACGTAAGGGGAGAGAGGCTCTGTATTCTTATGCTGACTGCATTTAAAAAGGTTATTAACCTGAAAATAAAGTTTTTCTACACCCCTAGGCCCAGAATCGTTTATTTTTGGTTTTTCCTCCTTTGCCTCCGGTGCCCATGAATGGACCTCCATGGAGGTCTCTGAGATTTGGGAGCAGAGAGAGGGAGAGAACGATGGTAGAGAGAAATTGCATAGAAGAATGAGCGGGGCGGAGGCACCTTGTGCATAGGGGGAGGGGACGTTTGCGACGGCTGCAGCTGTGGCGGTGAGGGGGGGTCGTTGGCGGCGGATGGTGGTGTGTGGTGAAGAAGACATGAGGGTTTGTTTCTGGGAGCGTTTGGGAGTAAAAAGTCTAATCCCAAAGTTTAAATTAATAGATAGAAAGAGACTCTTTGTGAGATTTCGGTGCCCTCTTCTCAAGTGTAAACCGGACTGAGAATGACACATGGAATTGATGACTGGGAAGCCTCGGCCGTGAAATAAATCTAGGGCAAAATCAAACTCTGATACCATATTTGAAAGTCGAATCCAATAGCTTAACCTAATAAGTAAGTGGAAACAATATATAAAAAAAGGACCTCATAGCGAATGCTGTGGGATACTTTCTTAGTTACTAATAAGAATTCGTAGTTTTTCCAAAGCTACTAGCTGCACTAGAATTATGATTTTTACTGTTATTATGAATACTCTTCATACTTATGGTAGTGACGGTAACGTTTTTATATTTAGTTTTAATAGCACTTATATTATTAGCACTATAAACATTTTTTAGGCCATTTAAATCCAATTTTTTGAGGGTTAAACTCTTTCGCCTCCCATTTGGATTGTCATGTAATAATTTTCCATCGGAGATTCATTGCTTGATATATCATCGCATGTGAAAAGTAGGAAAATTTCAGGTGTTGGAATATATAAACATTAAATCTGATAGCTTAATTTTTCAAAACAGTTGGGTGGTCTCATCAGTAACCAATCGAGTAAGATGCAAGCCAAAAGTCAAATAAAATTTAACCTAGCCTTAGTCGTGAAAAAGCACCAATTTTCGGTCGGCAGCCACTACCAATTTCAGCTATCACGAGTTTCTGTCAAGCTTTTGCTGAGTACACATGGAATAACTAATCAAATCTTTAACGACATCATTTAACAAAAACTTGATGGAAGCCGGATTAGGGTATCGACTAAAAGTTGGTGCATTTTTAAGAGATAACAAAATCTTTAGATAAAAATTGAGATCCAACCTAAAGTTAGTGCTTATGAGACAATAAAAAAAAATTTGGGCCAGGATTGGGACACAACTTAGAATTTGTGTTTTCTTTATGGGACAAAATAAAATTTGGGCCAAAATTTTGGACCCGACCTAAGTTGGTGCTTTTTAAGGTAATTACGCCTCTAATTTTGTGACATGGCACCACGTGTTTGAGAAAATTTAACCTTTTCTTTTCTATGTTCCTGATCATTATATTTTTCTTTATTAGAGAAAGACTGACATTCACGTGAGAGTCGCACCAATCGCACGCAATTCGTGCCCCTTAACTTGTTGATCAATTAAAAAAAAAATGAAATCCAAGTGACATTTCAACATTGTCTTATCTGCATAACATCGAAAAGAGATCCTTCGATCCACGCGACGCTGACCTTAGCTCCGGAGGCCATTACCTCTAACGCGAGGCGCAACCTTGACGATGGAGGTCGGCCCGACAGATCACAGAACGATAGTTACAATGAAATTCGCATGAGGAAGAAGATCATGAAAAAGAAAGAAGAATAAAATTATTTGATTAATCTAAATTTAGTTGGCAACCCTAGTCAGCATTTTTGGCTGAACAAGCAAGCTGCGCCAACATTTTTATTGAGTGAACGAGCCATGTCAGCGATAAACATATGACGTGGCAATTTTTTTTTTAACCGGGGCGCTATAGCGAGTCACTTTTTTGAGATATTTGATCGAACAAAAATAATTCAAGTACTTCATTGCGAAACTAATTAAAAGTTAGGTATTTGCGGCGCCATTATCTTTAATATTAATATATATTGAAGATCTAGACGAACATTGAGATTCTTATTTGGTAGGAAAAAACCGTTAGGCTGTTATTGACACGCCCGCGTACACATTTGAAGTGTCACTCTAGAGAAAGTCTTCGACCTTTTCCGGATTCATCAATCACATAAAAAAATTGCATCAAGTAAGATAGCAACTCTTTTCAAAAAATTAAACGTTAGTGCTCTAATTGTTAAAAAATGATTTCGGACCACGTGTTAAATATCGAGATAACGAAATATCACGGCTCCAAATGTATTAATTGTCATTGTGATGTGAACAATTGATGCTTTGAAAATCGAATGTGTCCACCTCGAAACGTGTCTTTAGCAAGCGCCTTAACAAAATCGAAATTAAAATTACAATTGCGTACACGACCTAGGATCAAAGTGACTGACAAGATTGGATAACTTCGATGCCACAAAACGCCCGGTGTTTACCTCCTTTTTCGGCCCCACTTTCTTAATATCTCGATACTTTCCAAGTCGATTAACATCTTTTTATATAATTATTAAAAAAAATAGAAAACTTGTTCCAATAAATGAAATTCATTTTCTAATTTATTGTAAATACACAGAGTCAAGCCAAGAGGGGAAGGTGGTGTACAGAAAGTCCGTACCTTTTCACTTCATTTGATGCCAAAGCATTGACAATCGTGTAGTTGGGTGCACCCGTCTCCGCTCCTGTCCATTTTCTTTTCTTTTTTTATTTAAATTAATTTACTTATTTATTGTTGGGAAAATGACACTAATGATCCTTAAACTTTAGCTCAATGTTCAATGCGGTCCATAAACTTTTAATTTATTTAATGATGTCCCTGAATTATAGCCCAATGTGCAATGTGGACCTTGAACTTTCAATTTTTCAATTTGTTCAATGTGGTCCTTGGACTTTTGGAACATGTTCGATTTAGTTACTAAATTATATGAGAATGTTCAATGTTGTCTTTGAACTTGAATTAATTATTGCACATATTTATATAGTTCAGGGACCAAGTTGAACATGTACTAAAAATCCAAATATCCCATTCAATAAATTAAAAATTCAAGGATCATATTATGTATTAGGTTAAAGTTCAAGGACCGTGTTAAATAAATTAAAAGTTCAAGGATCCTATTGCATATTGAATCAAAATTTAAGGATCCTTCGTATCTTTATCCCTTTTGACTACGTTTGGTCGTCCGGATTTCTAATCAAGATAGGACTGGATAGGATAAGATAAGAAGTCATGGGATTTTGTTATATCCTATCTACTGTTTGGTGAATTTTGGATTTAAAGTCGAATATTTTTATATCCTATCTTATTCATTGTTTGGTAGAAACCGGATACCAATATAAAGGATATATATGCCCCTATGTAGTGTCCATGAAATAATATCAATCTCATCATCATAAAAATATCTTTGCGTGACCAAAAATGACAAAAACTGCTGTCACAAATTCACAAGGTTTGCTACTCTAATGCACATGCTGACTAACATTACTAGCCATAAATTAATCTTAGCAGAAAATATGTGGTGCTTCGGGAACTCAGTGGAGAACAAAGAGGTAGAAGGCGGATTCTGGAAGCCTAGAGGAGAACCCGTGATATAGTTGGTGATGCTTTCGTCAATGGTCGAGTAGCAACTCATGAATTCTATGAAGAACAAGGCCTGCATGTTGCAAAAACTAATTGGTTGATGCTGGAGGACTATATAACTTTTAAGGTGTCAAGAGAAGCTGTTTTGGCAAAATGCCACGTTGTCTATGCTAATTCATAGATGTATATTGACTCTATTGCCAGTCAATGACCAGTTTAGGTTGGATTTTGTGCAGGATGCTAATTCGCTCTGCAAAGTCTTCTATAGTAATAGCTCGCCACTGTCTAATAGTGAAATGCTGCAAAATGTTGCGGATAATGAGATCCATTAAGAAAACTACGTTTACTCACTGCCTTAAGATAATTTCAACATACCTAACGAGCAATGTGTAACCAACCAGATCTCACAAATTGAAGCTCGAATTCACCAAGACGGAGCTTAAATTCGTCAGATTAGAGCTACGGAGAAGAAGACGTTTCAACTCTCGCTACTTTCGTAGTTTGGTTTCGTGAAACTTCGATGTGAGAGGAGTCGCACGTGTGAACGAAGGAGAAAGAAAAGAAGAGTGTAGGGTTTTTTGAAAAATAGCTAGATAAGAGAAATCCTATTCGTATCTATCCCATCTTATCTTTAAAATTTTTTTATCCGGATTATATCCTCTTTATATTTGACTTTATACTATCCTAGAGATCTACCAAACACGTTATAAGATAAAAGACAAGCCTCGTGTGGGCCCGGCATGAGACCCCGGCAATCATCTTGAAATGTCAACGAGAAAAAGTGGACAACATAGCATGGGCATTTTCCGTCCTTTAACGTACTCATCAGCCCGCATTAATGTGATCGGCCCACCTCCAAGACCACGAGATATTTATCGCGTGGGTACTGTTAATTGGCTCGTTAATCAAGTCTGTCTATCGTGAAAACGACACATGTTACTTCGATTGTCAAGATTGATTTATAAAATTGATCTGCTAAGTGATGTGATGAGATAATAATTATATAGATAATCGATGAGATTCACTTATTCGGCGATTAATTATATTTGTCAAGAAACTCTGTACGGAAATTTTGTAAGTTAATCATTTGATAAAGGGCTTTTTTCTCTATTTGGAAGGGAAGAGGATATTACATCTTATCCATCGAAATCACAAAATTCGGTATACCTAGTAATACGGCAGACTATGAAGGGACGGTTCAGCAAATGAGCCGCCTTTAATATCCAACAATAATTGGTCATATTATTTAGTATACCGATCACGACCCAAACTTAGTAATGACATATCTCATTCATTATAATATATGTATCGTCCCAACTGCTAGAATAATATCGCATGTCTAATCAAGTTTTTTAACTTGTTAAGTTAGTGAAAATAGAAAAAAAAATTACTAAATTTATGACATCACGAGAAAGTATTCTATGAAATTGATATAGATTGTTAGTTGAGGCGAGACCCACTATTTTCAATACTCCAATTTTAATTTAATGTATACACTATGCACTGGTATGATAATTTTTCACGACTTCACGTCAGTACGTTCCACTCTGATGTTAAGATTTGTCTATACTTTTCCCCCATCCAAAAGGTGAGAGTGGGTTTTCAGGAATCTACCTGTATATATTTGCAAGCATAGAAAACCCCAACCTAATCCCCTTTAAGCTATAGAGGAATAGAGAGAGATTACATGGCGAGCATGCTCAAGCTCAATACCATTGCGACGACGGCTCTCGGCAAAGCCACGTTGGCTGTTGCGACCGCCATCGCCTCCCTCGTCTGTCTCTATGCCAAGGCGTTCCAGTGGAGCCAGTACCCCCCGGCCCTCACTCTTTGCCGGAGGCACCAGGCTCCGCCGTACTGCACAGTATGCCTGCATGACGTTGCCGCAGGCGAGCGCTACCGGAAGTTGCAGGAATGCTGCCACTGCTTCCATGCTGAGTGCATCGATGCGTGGTTCGAGCGCCGCGACACGTGCGCTCTATGCCGGAGTAGCGTCACCAGGGTCGGTCCTCTGCATCGTGAGGGCGGATGTGGGCGGAGCAGTGGCGTGATCCTCGGTTTCCTGTCGCTGTCGCAGAGCTTTTTTGGGAAGGAACTCGTGGTTCCGGGGGAGAATTCTCGGTAGGTGACGGGGCATGACTAAATTATTTGTGGCTCGGTTCAATTTGCCCCTGAAATCAGCATGACTGGTGAAGGAGGCAATGAGGGAACTTTTGCTCATGTTATTGGCTTATGGCCTTTGAAAATAAGTTTGTATGTTTCTGCTATGGGATTGGATGGGTTTATCGTTTTGGATTCATTCGTGGATGCGCCCGGTTCGTGTGAATCCCGTGCATCCAAGCTCATCAGATATCGTGGGACTCACCATAATCAAAGATTGTGATGCATTAGATTCACTTGCACCCCGAGCACTCAAGCATTTTTTGGTACTTAGATACTTTCGGGAGTTATGGATTAAAGGAAACAGATTTCGAAATATAATGCAAAAACGCGGAAAATGTGCCCATTCTATACTTGAATCATCGATCGAACGAAGCATATTACGTAAATGAACATACCTCTTTACCACAGATTTAAATGTCTCTATTGCAGAGAGAGATAGTGATCCTTCTTCACTTTTAGTTTCAAGTGAGTGAGAGTTTTTACTTTTGGATAATGAAAACACATTCATACACTCTAAAGGAACATACGTGAGTTTGTCTCATCTCATTTTTTGTTCCCACAAAATAACTGCCATTTGCAGTTATTTCTTTCTTGGGCTCTTTTAAGGTTTATGGGCTGGGTTTGGTCCAACATGGGCGGCCCATTTATTTACTAAAACCCATCATCTCCTACTCGCATATGGGGGGCTAAACATAACTCTATCTTCTTCGCAATATTCATACTAGTAAATAATCCGTGCGACCAGCATACTTCGAGAGCTCGTTGCGATGCATCTGTTAAGAATACATAGTAACTTAAATTGGGCATAACGTTTTCGAGTAGATATAGTATGCAGTACCCTAGATCAATCAGTCACATTTATATCTCTTTTGATATCTTTTAGTATCTCGTATATTGTATTCACAACTATGATTTACTCAAAATCATAATTGGTCGACCTGTGAATACAAAAAATAGGATGTGATATCATAATAAATTGATCTTCTTTTTTCCTTAAACCTCTCTATTTCAGTCCAGCTCGCTTTTCTAGAAATGCCCCATTAGATCGAATCATTCATGATCATTGGCAACACTCTAAGATAGTGAACGCTAAATAAAAACTTTGAGAATAAGTTAGAGTCGTGAGGGCACTAAATTAAGAACTCATATCCTTAAGAGTCTCACACGGCATAAAGTTGAGATAAAAAACTTTTGCCACTCTTGTCGGTTGTCTCATGCATACGTAGTATGAAATACGTATTGCAGTATTAGCTCCTTTCCCGTGGAGCGTATGTCTTTACATTCAATACCGTACAGATGATAGTTTAGACATACTCAATGTCTAAACTTGAGTTCACGTATCTACTCTTCTAAAGAATCCATTAGAACTCACATCTGGCATCAAAAACAGATAAAGTAAAATATGTGGGCTATTTTACTTTCGAACATAGTAAATATTATGTTCTCATCTTAACACTCAGCTAAGGCGACATTTATATTTTAAGCTTGAGCTCTTGATTATCACCTAGATAATAAGCTTAAAATTGTCTCATCTCTATTTATTACATGATAAATAAGGCGATTACCCGTGTGAGTGGGCTAATCTCATCTGTCCGACATACTTTTTCAACATAATGCACTGAGCAGTAAGATGCATAAATATTAAATAGAATCATAGGCATTAAAAATGATATAACAATTTCATTTAAATGTGAACATTGAGGGAAATTACAATATTCAGTACATCAGCATCTACGCAATCCCAGAGATTTCACATGACCACTGAAAACATCTCTAGGAATTGGCTTCGTTATAGGATATGCTATCATTCTATGCATAGATATGTACTGTAAGTTCACATCCCTTCGTGCAACCATGTCTTTGATAAAGTTATACTTGGTATGTATATATTTTGTCTTGGCATGATATTTCGGATCCTTGGTGTATGCTATCGCTGCTTGGCTATCACAATTGACTAACAATGAGCTTGCAGCATGCTCAACAACACCTAAATGATCCAAAAATCTCTTAAGCCAAACTCCCTATTGTACTGCTGCTAACAATGCCACGAACTCGACCTCCATGGTGGATAATGCTATATATGTTTGTTTCTTACTGCTCCAAGATATGATGCCATTATTCAGTAAGAATGCAAATCCAGAGGTAGATTTCCTTTCATCTAAATCTCCTCGCCAGTCAGCATTTGAGTAGCCTTCAAGTCGCAGATCCTTTTCTTGATAACTCAGAGAATGATCAGCAGTACCCTTTAGATACCTCATGATTCTTTTGACGGCTTTCCAATGTGCTTGACCCGGATTAGATTGGTACCTACTTACCATTCCAACTACAAAACATATGTTAGGTCTTGTACACATCATAGTGTACATTAAACTTCCAACAGCACTAGTATAAGGAACATGTTTCATTTGTTCTTTCTCTTGTGGAGTCTTGAGACACAGTCTTTGGCTCAATCCTTCACCTTTTGCAATAGGAGTGTCAATGGGTTTGCAATCTTGCATATGAAATCGTTCAAGAACCTTGTCTATATACGTCTCTTGCGAAAGAGACAATAATCTCTTGGAATGATTTCTTGAAATCTTAACTTCAAGAATATATACAGCCTCACTCATATATTTCATTTCAAAATTGGATGATAATAAATTCTTTACAGTATTAAATAACTCCTTATTGCTTTCGGCAATCAGTATGTCTCAACATATAATGATAAGATCACAAATTGATCTTTGGATCTTTTGATATATAAGCAATGATCTTCATCAATAATTGTAAAATCATACGCCACTATGGCATTATGAAAACGTATATACCATTGTCTCGAAGACTGCTTAAGGCCATATATCGATTTTAGAAGTTGACATACCTTTTGTTCTTGGCCTTTCATAATGAAGCCAACGTATTGCTCCATGTAAATTTCTTCTTCTAATTCTCCATTTAGAAAAGCAGTCTTTACATTTATTTGATGTAATTCAAGATCCATACTTGTCATTATTACTAGAATAAGGCGAATTGAGGTAAATCTCATTACAGGAGAAAAAGTTTCTTCATAATCAATTCTTTCCTGTTGATTATATCTCTCTCGTTCTTACCACAAATGCATTGACCGAACATGTCATTTTTTCTACTAATCTCGGTGGTTCCCCATAACTTCCATGAATGTCTCCTTTCTTTTCTTGCTTAGAGTGGTCTGTGTAGGGCACGCATAGAAGCCGTTTCTGTGTTTGATGCAAATATGATATTCTTAAACAAAGATGTCCATAATTTCTAAACGCAGAAGAATGAAATACAGAACGAGAATGCAAGATTATGCCGTATGCATGTTTTTCTTTAAGGGTTGAATTTTGATATCATTAGTGGACTCGATTTCTGACCCTCATGCAATTCGAAATGAACCAAATTTAGGTGTCGACACTTTATACTAGAATACATGGAGTTATTTTTACTTTTCACTTGATATAAATCTTGTGCACATGCATTTTAAGTAGAAATATACATGCCCTTAAACTACACCTTATAGCAATTTCTCCAAATGAATCTTATTTGTCTATCATTGGTTAATTGTTTTCGCCTATAGGCTAGTCGGTTATTTCGCATTGCCGTAGCAAGTACACAGGATGGTTAACCGTTACCCTTAATGTCCTCTGGGTGCCACTTTGTTCCCTTGATATATCAACCTAGATTTCTCTGCAGGTGAATCGCCTATAATTCAATGCCCATCCCATCCGACCATCACTCCGTTGGCTATCGAGACGCTCTAACGACTGTTTGCCACCAAAGAGTCTACAGTTCACGACCTTTGGCGGCCGGAGGGTCGTCGCCAAAGCCATTGCTAAATAGACTTCTACTTTTGGAAGATCGAATTGTTCTGACAGCAGTGAAATCCCGAATAACATATGTTCAAAAAATTCACATGCACATGGGTGCACCCTTGTAATGGAACTCTATGCTAGAATTAGATTCCGAGCTAGACCTAACGCACGACGGGTCTGGGCTATAGAATATTTGAATCTGAGTTGGGAGAATTACTTTGAGCGCTCCTTTTGAGCTTCACAAGACGTTTGTCTACAACTGTAACCATCAGGACCACGCAAAGCAGTCTATAAAGCCTCGCTTCACAGCTTCTTCCTCTTCATCATTGCAATTTTCCGAACGTTTTGGCTCTAAAATTGTTCGGCAGGCCTGGTTGTGACCTGAGCCAGCATTGGGATTCACCTCTTGCGGTGCTGATCTTTCTTCTTCTACGTTTGGGTTTGAGAGGATTCAAGGAAGAGAGATTATGAGGAGGGCAAAAAAGAAAAAGATTTTTCTCCCTTCCTAGTTGAGCATTGTGTCAAAATGTTCAGTCGTTAGATTTCAGTTCCTTTTTATTTGAGAAGGCATAGGCATATCTATTTTAGTGTATGTGCATAAGATTATCATGAATGCAAGTATAAAGCTTTTTATATTACTCTTACTTAGCTATTGGATGATCATAATGACAACCATCATGCGGTGAATCCAGTTAGTAGGATTTGATCTTCCAAGTTGCACATCACATGAGATAATGATCTGGGTTTGTAGGATTTGGTCTTAAGGGATTCTATATCGGTGGGATGAGATAATTGATAGCTTACACTGAAGCTATTCCACAAGAGTCGGGACACCTTGATTTTGTGAAGAGTAAGTATGTTTTAAGCTTGTACGGATCAACACTATCAGATATTTCTGTATGTGTATGTTGGCAAACTGATCCGCTTTTATGCCAAATTAGATGTCAATATTTATGGTATTTGCTATCTAAAATGCGCTCAATTCTTTGGAGCTTGACATGGCCTCTCCATGGCAGCCCCTAGCAAGAATTTGATAGCATGGATTTAGCTGTTCTGAGTCAATTATTCTTTTGTGATCCAGATCTTGCGGTCCAACATTGTTTAGCTGGTTCTCATGGGGAGTGTTGTTGATGTTGCAATTGAGGCAAGCATCTGATTTCTTCTCTAGTATTTGTATTGGTTACTTGTGTTCTGATTTGAACGTAAGTCCTGAACAGTAGCTATGATGTACTGCCTGATGTGCAGTCATATGTTATTCATTCTTCCAACATGGAGTAGTAGACTTCTCAATCTCAGTTGTTTCCGCATCTTTATGCTCAACTTTGAATTTCATTCACACTCAAACATTTAGTAATAGCTCAGAAGTTCCTTTTATTGCTGAGAGTTGGGGCCACATCAAAAGTATCTTCACACCAAAAAATGTCATCTAAACCTTTGCTAAGGTGAACAAAGGGATCAGGTTCTGTACAATGGACCGCAAAAGTTGAAACTAAAAAGTCTAATGAAATGCATTAAGCATACGTGATGATGAGATAAGATGTATTTGAATTGCTAGGTCAAGTCTCCAAGTGAAAATTGCGTTTGTATGGAATGCGTGACTGGCATCACATTTTACATTATCTGAGTCTATGGCATTGAGTAACTCTTCTGCTGAGCATGTCCAAGAAAACCAACCTTTGATTCTCTCTCTCTCTCTGTGCGTCTGTGTATGTGTATGTGTGGGTGGGGAGGGTGGGGCGCCCTCGCACTCACACTCGTGTTAATTTAAGGTTTGTGTGGCATCCATGTATTAAAGTGACTTGACAACTTGCTATGAGAACATATTCAGTGGAAACTGTTGATTTGAAGAATGACTGGTTGTTGTGAAGATTCTTTCTTCTTGGCAAAGATGCTTTTAACACATTTTTGCCAACTTCACTAATGTGCGGTGCTGACAGGAGAAAATGCCCTGCTTACAGGAGGGTAGCTTGACTGGGAGAAAGCCCACAGTTGTTTTTGTTTTGGGTGAGTATCTATTCTTAAGTTTCTGCAACCTGCTACAGAGATAATTAACAGGGGTCCTTTAACCAATTCCATCAGAGTTAGCTTCTATTAGTTCCTAATATTTTTATTTTGACCTATTATTTAAGTTTGTCAAGTTGCAGAAAGTAGACTCATTCAAATCTTCCAGCAGAGTTGCTTGAGTAAATGCATTGTGTTTCAAATTTTCAATATGCCTGTCTTTCGCTTGAAGTTTTGATCCTTCCCCTTTGGATCATATGTTTGGTGCTTGATTTAGTGTTAGGTGAAATTTTTTTTTTAAGGGATGATGATATAAATGGTTCATGAACTTTGGCCCAATATGCAATAAGGTCCACGAATTTTTAATTTGTTCAATGTAGTTCCTGGACTTTAACCCAATGTGCAATAGAGTCCCTGGACTTTTAATTTGTTCAATGTGGTCTTTGAACTTTTGGTAAATGTTCAATCTAATCCCTGGATTGTTACATCCCTAAATTTAATCTAGTCCTTAGATTATTTAGTGCATGGACTAAATTGAACATGTATAAAAAAAATTCAGGAATTACATTGAATAAATTAAAAGTTCAGGGACTGCATTGCACATGGGCTAAAGTTCAGAGATCACATTGAACAAATTAAATATTCATGAACCATATTGAAAATTAGGCCAAAGTTTAAGAATTGTTTATGTCATTTTTTTAAGACCATATTCAACTTAACCACTCGGTTTTTCTTTTTCTTTTTGACTTTATTTGATTCCTTTCCCACTTTTTTCAGCATTAACCTTTCTATTTTCTTTATTTTCAGTATATTCTATTCCTTAAAATACGAATGAACATTCAGTAGCTCCATGATGTTAATTTAAATATAAATCTTTTATATGAAATGCACCATATGTTATTTCTAAGAGGCATTATATATGACCATTTCTTATTATGCAAGTTTAATTGTTTCTGCTTATACTTATGACAGACTGGGGGTTCATATTTGTCTTCTTGATGGAGAATATTAGAAAAGCATCATTTAATGGCCAAAAGTTTAACTATGGAGCATATGATTTAATGTATTCACATTAAATTTTGTTTATACAGATGTTTATATGTCTCTTTAAAATTCCTTTTAACTTTTTGGAAGGAGTGTTTTTGTTGCTTCAGAAGATTTATACATTCTTATATGCCAGAAGAATAGAGGCTCTTTCAACCCTTTTAATTTGACTTTCTTAAGTTTGTAGGTGGACCTGGCAGTGGAAAGGGTACCCAATGTGCCAATATTGCTCAGCACTTTGGCTTCACACATCTCAATACTGGTGACCTTCTCCGAGCAGAAAGCAGATCTGGTTCTGAAAATGGGTAATAATGCCGCTGTCATTGATCTTCTATTATTTCAGGAAGTTAGTGTAGATAGTATCTCTACTTGTACTTTTCGCTACAGATATGTGCATTCTCTATTTTCAAGTGGTAGGATCCTCTTCTTGACTAAACCTGATAATGCAAGTCCAGGCATGTTCAGGGTGTATTTTCAAGACGTAGGATCCTCTTTTTTTAACCGGAGGGATGACTGGAGCCATCTTGAGATGAACGAATGGACATGATAGGAGCCATGTCTTTTAGGTTCTTGTACAATTGAGTTGTCTCTTTGACGGCCCAACGACCAACCAAATTTCTTCTTTCAATTGGCAGAACTATGATCCAGAATATGATTAAGGAGGGAAAGATTGTGCCTACGGAAGTGACAATCAAGCTCCTGCAGAAAGCGATGCAGGAAAGTGGAAATGACAAGTTGCTTATTGATGGTTTCCCTCGGGATGACGAAAGTCGTGCTGGATTTGAAGCTGTTGTAAGTTGGACCACACCTTTTTTTGTTGGAAATGCGCTGCTCTAATCTTATTACTGATCTAGTATCATCCCACACATTTCAAATGTCATCCTTTTGGCATTGCATTTTAATCTTCCTTCCTAAAGGGTTGACAAGTGAAATTTCTGCAGATTAAAATTGAGCCAGAACTCGTGTTGTTTCTTGATTGTTCTGAGGAAGAGACGAAAACGCGCTTGTTGAATAGGAATCAGGTCAGGCAATTATTTCTTCACCACCTTTTCCCATACAAGCACATATTCTTGCTTTTGCTATCTGTCCAGCTCATCTAGTCATTTTAGAAATCTGAAGCTTTCCCACTACTTGTTACTGGTTTTGAAGGGAAGAGAAGATGACAACATAGACACAATAAGGAAGAGGTTTAAGGTGTTCAGGGAGTCTACCCTCCCAGTCATCGAGTATTAAAATTCCAAGGGAAAAGTCAGAAAGGTGAGGAAATCTTTTAGGAAAAATGACACAAATAATCCTTGGACTTTGACCTAATTATTAATATGATCCATGAATTTTTAATTTATTCAATGTCGTCCCTGAACTTTTGTTACATGGTCAATTTAGTCCTTAAAATATATGAAAATATTTAATGTATTCTTTCCATTAATTCAAGTTCGAGGACTACATTGAATATTTTTATATAATTCATGGACTACATTGAACATGTACCGAAAATTCAAGGACCATATTGAATATTTGGCTAAAGTTCAAGAACCACATTGCACATTAGATCAAAGTTTAGGGATTGTTTGTATCATTATCCCGATTTCTTAATGTGTTGAAATCTTCTCCAGGTGTTTTTGCATGTTCTTATTTCAGTTAATTGATTATCAATTTGGGCATTAATTCAGATTGATGCTGGAAAGCCTGCTCAAGAGGTCTTTGAGGCCGTCAAAGTAATTTTTACCTCAAAATCAGAGAAGGTAAACCGCTGCGGTTGCATCATCTTATAGGCCTCCTTTGCTGTGAAAATCACTGAAAGGAACAGTTCAGTGGTGATCAATTGGGCTGTGTCGTCTTCACAAGGCGATGTGATGCTATATGTTTATTAGATAACATTTAATGCAATTATTTAGCATAATGATGCAGCTTAAGAAACTTTGCATCTGTACATCGGTCTAACTATGTAAGGCTTCTATCTTTCCACAGCCAAAACGGGTCCGGTCACGTCTTACGGCTATTTGTGCCCTCGTTTAACTCTCTAACACTAAAGCTTTTCGTGTTCTATAATCGTTTTGAAGAGAAGTAATTTGTGCATTTATAGAGAATTTCCAGGAAAAAAATTCCATCATGTTGTACGTTACCGTTTTAGAAACAACTGCAACGTGCACCGCAGGTTGCACTTTTTGGTGCCTCGCTATGAATGAAAGATCAAGCAGCACTTGATTGGTTTGGTCAGTCAAGTTCTGGTTTTTTCATTCTTTGCACAAAAGGCCAATGGGTTATACTAAAAAAGTTTTCCGGTTTGGATAAATTATCCAAAAAGTCATAAATCTATCGCATTTTTATCAATTTAATGTTGAACATTTTAATTGTGCCAAATTAAGTCCCGAACTTTTTCACATTTTGCCAATTGAATCAATCCGACCAATTTTGGCTAGAAATTGCCAACGTGGACGCTGGTGTCCTACATGGACAATTTTTAATAATATTTTAATATTTTATTTTTTTTCTTTTCTTCATTTTTCTTTTTCTTTCTTCCTCCGCTAGTCGTTGGGCCTCGATGACGACTGGCGACTAGCCAAAGACCAGTGAGGGCAACCCTCACTAGCCTTAGATGAGGTCACCCTCATCGGGATCTAGCAAGGGGCAACCTCGTCGAAGGTTAGTGAGAGCCGGCCTTGTTAGATTCGGACAAGGGACAATATTGAATATATTCATATATTTCAGGGATTAAGTTGAACATTTATTAAAAGTCAACGGATCATATCGAACAAATTGAAAGTTCATGGACCGCAATGAACAAATCGAAAGTTTATAGACCATATTAAACAAATTAAAAATTCAGGGACCATATTATGCATTGAACAAAAGTTCATGGACTACTTGTGTCATTATCCCTAATCATATCAAACTGAGTCAACTAAATGTCGCAAATTGTTTGGATTTGGGAGAAACCCATGCTGAGTGTTAGCACAATCTCGTAAGAGGCTCTGACCGCCCTCACTTGGAAAGCCGTTGTTCTAATCAACGCCCCACCCCTCGGGGATTTCACGTCGGGAGGGTCACGACAATGCCGAGTGTTAGAACAATTTCACTTTTATTTAGAATCCTCATTGAGAAATAATAGTGGATGGTCAAGAACTTTCCCATATGCTTTCTTTCTTTTTCGTGCTTTTTTCCTTTTGGCCAATGCATGGTTGGTCAATGATAGTGAGATTGTTGAAGATTTTGTCATTGATGTTCAATGAACGTAGCTTTTATTCATTACGAATCTTTCAATGTGTTATTTCCATGAGGCTTCACTGAATGAGAGTTACATATCAGAACAGGCATATTTTCTTAACTTTGTCTGCTGTTATATCGAGTCACTTTTCCAGAGAAATCCGATTACGGCTCCGAACACGGTATGTATGATGCTGGAATTTTCTTTGTTCCATCCCAGGTGTAACAATTGGGCCAGAGCCCAAAATTGTTTTTTGGATTAATACCACCAAAATTTTAAATTGGTATACCTACCACAAATTTACTCAAAACTAAATTTATTTATCACGAAAAACCTCAAATTGATACATTTGTGACAAAATTACCCCAAACTAGTTTTTTTGACTTCCTAAAAATCTCAAACGGGTACATTTATGATGAATTTACCATTCATTAATTTTTGTTAAATTGGATTAATATCATCAAAAATCACGGACTGGTACACCTGTGACAAACAGAGGATAAGACCCCAAACTAGTATATCTGTTAACTATCATGTGTCATCAAACTCAGCAATTTGATGGTAAAATTTAACTGAAACTAACAGAGGGCAAATTTTCACAAGTGTAACAGTTTGAAATTTTTTATTGTCAAAAAATTAGTCTGGGGTAAATTTATTATATGTGTACCAGTTTAGAGTTTTTCGTAGTATTAACCCTTCTTTGTTTAGTCAAACACCTCAAACCACTTAATTTCCCTCAGCTCTCATTCGATCTAATAACATATTTGAAAGTTCAATTCAAAATAGTGAAGGGAGATCACATGTATATAAAGAGAATATGAACCCTATTGTTAGGCGATGTGGTACATCTCAATAGTCCTTCTCATGTCCAAATCGAATTATAAGTGGCAAGTGGAAATTTGACTAATGGGGGTGAACGCACACGCGAAAGGAGCAGAACCTTAGCTCTGATATCATGGTAGAAAGTTTGATGCAAAAGCTTAAATTAATAGGTAGAAAGAGGCAACATGTATATAAAAAGCATATGAATCTCATTATCAGGCAATGTGTGGATGTTTCTAACATATTAAATTTTGGGATAAGTGCACCGGAAGTTCTAAAACTTGTTACAAAAATGTAATTGAGTCCTAAAACTTATAAAACTTGTCAAATTGGTTCAATTAAGTTATTCCATTAACTCCGTCCAACTTAGCTAATAGAAAATGCTAAAGTGGTTTTTTTTTTATAAATATTTTCTCTTTCCTATCTGGCATTAATGTTAACTAAAACACTAAAACGATGTCGTTTTGATCAAAATTTCAATATTTTAACTTTAATTCAATTAAATTAGACTAAAAAAATGAGAAAGCTAAAGATTTTCAAAAATAAAAAAAGGAAAATTCAAGGGTGGCCCTACTCCTCTTGCCTATGGCCGCTATCCTATCACTTGTGGGACGTTAGCGATGTCCCTGGCCCTCGCTAGAGTCGAGAGAGGGAAGCAAACATCTCCTAGGTATGGGTGAGGGTCGCCGGACTTTGCCTAGTCTAGCTAAGGACCTGGGCAACAGTTGCAACCCTTCCCTATTCTAGCGAGGGTTGCCAGCCATCATTGCCGCTCCACTGGCGATGGGGTGGCAGCCACAGGCGAAGGGCCTAGCTCTCCTTCCATTGGTGGTTTTTTTCTCTTTTCTTGTGCGTGTGCTTTTTTTTTTTTAAATTTTAGCCTTTTTGTATTTTAGTTTGTCTTTTTTTGAAAAACTTTTAAATTATTTAAACCTAATTTGATTAAGATTTGGTATAAAAATTAGGATTCGAATCAAAACGACATCGTTTTAGGGCTTTAATTAACCTTAACACCACATAAGAGAAAGAAAATAATAAACAAAGCCACATCAGTATTTTTCCATTAATCAAATTAGACAGAATTAATGGAATAACTTGATTGAATCAATTTAACAAGTTTTAAAATTTAATTACATCTTTTGAAAGTTTTAAGACTTCATCACACTTTTGCTATGAGTTTTAAGACTTCTACTGTACTCATACTTTAAAATTTTCGTACAACAAAATGTCATGATTCCCAATGCATTAATTGTCCTTATGATGTGCAAATTCGATACTTTGAAAATGGAATAGCTCCTTGTCAAACACTTTTAACAAGCCACTTAACAAAAATCAAAATTAAAATTACAATTGCATACCCGAACGAAGGACCAAACTGATTGACAAGGGGACTACAAAAAGTTCGTACGTTTTACTTCATTGTGCCCCAAAGCATTGACAATCTAGAAGTTGGGTGTACCTGTCTCTACTTTTGGTCCATTTTCCTTTCTTTTCTTTCCTTTTTTGATTTTTTTTTGAATTTTCTTATAGAAAGTCCAGCAGGCCGTGGCCCGGCAATAACTCCTCTCCTTTAATTTAAATCGCCGACTTCCTATTTTCGTGACGTGAACTTCGTCGACAAGAAAAAGTGGACAACATAACGTGGGCAATTTTCTTCCTCTGATGTACTCCATCAACCCCCACTGATTGCGCCATTGGTACTCTCCTCAAAGTTCACCCCACCTCCAAGAAAAGCCCTTTGGATCCTCTTGAAGAAGATATTTATGCAATTATTATTTGACATATCATCAATAGATGAAAATGCAAGTTAGTGACAAGTGATAGGATCTTTCGAAATTCAAGTACCAGACAGAATTAAGGTTCTCATCATTCGGGTACCTTAAACTGGCTGGTTAATCAAGTTCATTGTGAAAACGACATATTTTATCATGACTAATGAAATTGATTTAGAAAATTGATTTGCTGTAGGATGTGATGGCACTTGTTTAGACATTTAATGGGGTTCCTTAGTTCGCCTTGTCTAGCGAT
This sequence comes from Syzygium syzygioides, assembly GCA_031216285.1. NCBI lineage: Eukaryota > Viridiplantae > Streptophyta > Magnoliopsida > Myrtales > Myrtaceae > Syzygium > Syzygium syzygioides. Next base: position 20,095,495 of record CM062245.1, on the reverse strand, counting down.
CAATTAAATTTGTCGCGAAACTTATGTATGCGAATTTCGTAAATTAATCTTAATATTATCAATCATCAATTGATAGGATTTTCTTTTTCTCCTTTGCAACAGAATATTACATCTCATCCATCCTAATCATTCTAGCAGGCTAAATGTTATGCAATTCTCATTTTCTTTTCTTCTAGAATCATGACATGCCTAGGGTAATGATTGGCTTGTGTGTCCATAGGAAAATGAGTAATTTGGGTGAAGGGAAATAACGTACTTTTTTTTTTTTTGGTCGAATGAAATAACGTACTTTAAAAGCACCTAAAAATCCTCTTTACGGAAGTATTCAATGTCGAGCTATGCCATAAGCACCTAAAAAACCTCTTCATGGAAGTAGTCAATGCTGAGCTATGCCAGGCACACTACAACCTTCAAATATTCGGTAACTATTTGTCGCATCATTTTGATCATAACCTAGACTCCATAAACATATAGCATGTATCGTCTCACATGTCCAATAAAGTCCTTTAAGCTAGTGAGAAAATTGAAAAAAAAAAGTTGATGGATTTATGACTCAATGAGAAAGTATTCGATAAACCAAGTACACATATTAAATTAAATCTGGACTGTTAGGTGTGGGTACATACAATAAATAAACTTATAATAATTTCTCGTGGCTTCGCGTCAATATGGTCCATGTTGTTGTTGAGATTTATCTGTATTTTTTCTTCATCCAAAGAGTGGAGTGGGTTCACAGGAATAGACTATATACACTTGCAAGCATAGAAAACCCCAACCTAATACCCTTTTAAGTTATAGAGGAATAGAGAGAGTTTACATGGCGAGCATCCTCAAGCTAAAGGCCATAGCGACGGCGGCTCTCGACAAAGCCACGCTCACCGCCGTGGCCGTTATTGTCTCCCTCGTCCGTCTTTGCGCCAAGGCGTTCCGATGGAGCCGGTACCCCCTGTCTCTCACCCTTTGCCGGGGACACGAATCTCCCCTGTACTGCACGGTATGCCTGCACCACGTCGCTCCCGGCGAGCGCTACCGGAGGCTGCAGGGATGCGGCCACTGCTTCCATGCCGAGTGCATCGACCGGTGGTTGCAGTGCCGTGCCACGTGTCCTCTCTGCCGGAGCCGCGTTGCCGGGGTCAGTCCTCCGTGCGGCAAGGGCGGAGATGGGCGGAGCAACGGCGTGATCCTCGGTATCCTGTTGATTTCGCAGAGCATTTTTGGGAAGGGAGTTGTGGTGCCGGGTGAGAATTCTTGGTAGGTGACGGGGCTTGACTAAATGTTGGTTGTGTCAAAAAAATATATATAGTTGTCTCTAATTGAATTTCTCCCGATTTATATTATTTGTGACTCGCTTCAATTTGCCCTTGAAATCAGCTTTGCTTCAGTAAACTATATGACCGGTGAAGGAGGTAATGAGGGAACTTTTGCTCATGTTAGTGGCTTTTTGCCTTTGAAATTAAGTTCGTTTGCTTCTGTTAACCAGTTGGATGGGCTTACTGTTTCGGAGTCATTCTTGGGTCCGTCGGGTTCATGTGAACTCAGTGCATCCAAGCTCGTCAGATAACGTGAGATCCACCAAAATCGAAGTTCGGGACGCATTATGCACCCAGAGCACTTAAGCGTTTTTCAGTACTTCGTTACTTTCAGGAGTTATCAATCGAATTGATTGACACATAACCTGCTGAAAATCTCCCGAGCTAAGATTTTAGAGATGAATTTTTGTCTTGGTAAGTTTTCACATTCATCATTGACTATGTACTTGCTCGGAATTCGACCCGTGCATATAAGATTTTAACCTTTATCATCGAACTTGGTCAGATGCTGCTGTTCTGTGTTCATGTTCTTTGGTATGTATGAAGTATTTGGAGTGCAAATACATGAGAGAAGAATGCATAGGTTAAAGCTTGTATGTCGCCTTCTTCCTCCGGTCATCCGAGTCCTCGTTCTCAAAAATCTTGTTGAAAAGGGTTGGTGAGTCGAGGTGCACCTTTCTCCTTCACATCCTTCCGCACTTCCATCAGCATAAACTGTTCTGGTGACATCTTTCTTTTGGTAACCATAAAATAGTTTCGAATCTTAGGAATTGCCGGAGTAGTAAGCGTGTTTGTTTCCTTGATTGGGGCCTGAATTCGAATCGACAGGCTCACGCATTCTCTTGAAGCCATTCTCACATTTCTGTGGTTACTGGGTACGCGATGTTCAAAGGCTCCCGCACAACACCATAACATAATTCAGACTCTCGATAGGATAAGTCATTCGCATGCGGTAAGCGTGGACAATTCCATGACTTTTCCTTCGGTTTAGCACTAACGTCAGTTCCGGTCCACATCTTTTCTTCATAGGACTAGCAAAGTCGTTCGTACAGTGTTTCTAAGTTCCAATTAACACGCGACACAAATACCCTGCGATGATTCAGTGCCGTGACCAAGTTGTCTATTGTTGGTGAATAGGCAATTCACTAACTTCGTTACTCACATTTAAAAAATAAATTAAGAAAAAAACAAAAATTATCAACCTCACTTAAATTAGTTAAAAAATGACGCAAATCCTATTTAGAATAATTAATTGCTTCATGGGTAGGTAGACCTTATATTATATTTGATAGTTTCTGGTGAAAATTTGCAGACTAGTAAAGTGCCGGTATGGTTAGGTAATGAACATGTGAAAAAAGACCTTTTTCATAAGACCTGTTGATTTCCTAAAATACAGGATAATTGTCCAAAAAATTCCTAAACCTATTGTATGGCGATCAATTCAGTCATAAATTCTAAACCTTTTGACGATTTGCTAGTTTAGTCTTAAACCTTTCAATTGTGCCAATTTAGACTTAAACTTTTTCAAGATTTGCCAATTCAATCATAAACATATTATTAGGATATTTAGCCAAAAGGATTATATTGGCAAATCGTCAAAAGTTTAGGACTAAATTAACACAATTGAAAGGTTTAGGACTAAATTGATATACCGTCAAAAGGTTTATGACTAAATCGGCACAATTGAAAGGTTTAAAACTAAATTGGCCTCCGTATAATAAGTTTAGGACTGTTTTGACAATTTCCCCCCTTAAATACATCTTCGAGTTTTTGTGTTAACCTACTAATTTTTCGCGTAATTTCCAAGTCTCATCACTCTTCGAGCCCGATTTATTTCCTTCCAAAGTCAATTAGGTTTCGTCTATCGTGTGAAGATGATGAAGTTCATACACGATCCGGCGGGCCCAAATCAGCATCTAACAACATCAAATACGTCAGTACCATTAAGAGACTCAAAATATGGTGTCACACGCTAATGCACCACTAACCACGAAGTTGTTCTTGTTTTGGGCGACGTCCCTTTTGTTGTTTGGACCACGAGTGTCCGGAAAAAACGATCCGACATCTTATTTTACTATATTGAAATTGCGTTCGGTGATCCAATTTGTTGTAGTTGAAAGTTCCTTTATCCATGTCCATCGATTTCTTTATCTATGTTTCCAAGTTCAGCTAATAGGTTACGTTGCTGTCTTGTGGTGTTGAAGTGGGTAGGTGGTGGGGACACTTGTTGTGAGCAAACACATTCGAATTGCAGTGGGAGAAAGACATTATGGTCGGTGATACCCACTTAGAGAGAATCTATAAGGAACACATCTAGATTGGGAAAATTACAAAAAAGACTGGTCATAAACTTAACGTACGGATATCAATTCTATTCGAAATTTTTCGATTTGGCCAATTTAATCCTAAGCTTTTCGATAATTTGCCAGTGTAGTCATTCCGGATGATTTTGGCTGGCAATCACTGATGTGGACATCGGCAGTTCTACGTGGCATGACCGGCGTTAACTTGGACAATTTTTTCACTTTCTAAATATATTTTCGGATTTTTTTATTTTATTTCTTTTTATTTTCACTGTGGGCTGGCGGACTTCAGTATAGAAAAAAAAATGAAAAGAAAAGAAAAAATAAAAAATTATTAAAATTCAGAAAAATTTGAAAAAAAATTTAAAAAATTTTGTTTACATCAATGCTAGTCGTGTCACATAGGATGCCTGACATCCATATCAGCGATTTCCGGTCAAAATTAGCCAGAAGAACTACATTGGCAAATTATCTAAAGGTTTTTGGACTAAATTGGCCAAATTGAAAATTTTATAACTGAATTGGCATATGTACAACAGATATAGGACTTTTTTGATAAGTATCTCAGCATGAGAAAAATGTTAGTGAAAATACAAAAGAATACATGAATTGTCACCCTTTGCAAAAAAAAACATTAGGTCTACTTTTCAAAATACAAATCTCATACCTCAGTCTGATCAGAACTACTAAAAGGCCCATCTAGTGAAGAAAGCCCCCAAAAGACTCTAGCCCAAAAATACCCACAGACCCAACAACTCAGCTCCACCACCACGCTCCCCGACCACCTACCACCGTTCCCGCCGCCTCAGATTGCCCCGCCACCACCGGCGACACGGCTCGCTATCGTCCTGCGATGCCTAAACGCCCTCTTTCTCTTCCTCAGGTATGGTCCGAATGGGGGACTAGATGAGTTATATAGGGATGGGATTTCAACCAAAGCCATCTCGCACTGTGTTTGAGCATCTTGTGGGCCCAGATAGAGCCTGCCTGACAAGAGATCCGTGGAATTATGATACTGTGTTTTATCATACCTAACATTCAATCGAGTAATTAAAAATTAGGTAAACATTGATAATGTTATAATCATCGTAACATAGCATATATAAATTTCAGATGTTATAACCATATTTGTATTATATATCTGTAGCAATGAATCATTTGCTATACATAACAACATGATATGCACTTAATCTAACATAGTTTCCAGACTATTATAGTATTAGCATCAAATACATTGGCCCTAGTTTTATTGATAGTTGCATCTTTTAAAAATACAGATTGTTTGCGAGTTATATGATTTTTTATATAAATGATTAGTCATTGTAGCAATTGGGAAACTTTATTTTTGCCATACATAAATGTCCAACTTTCGTTAGAAAAAACCATTCAGTTTCGTACAGAAGGGAAGTGCTTAGGTTTTCTCTAAAGGGTGCGTTTGTTTGGTGGTAATTGAATGATTTGGAAAACATTTTCTTAAATTAATTGTTTGTATCGCCCGCAAAAATGAATGGACGAAATTTTTTTCGTCGTCCATAAAAGTATTTAGACACAAATTGTTATCGATAATGAACATATTTTTTTCATTAATTAATTCTTTCAAGCGATATAAGCAATTATTTTTTAGAAAATATTTTTCAAATCATTCATTTTTGGAAAGTATTACTAGCAAAAGTGCACACGCATTGCGTGTACATAGAAACTTACATTTTGAAGATTGTACAAATTATCTGATTATGTCATATTAAAATATTTAATAGATGACAAAAATCATCGACCCAATATTTGTATGCATATATGTGAAAAGGGACACCGAAATAGTTTACTGACATAATCATTATAAGTAAGTTATTTCGGATTGAGAACGTTTTTTTTTTGTCGAAACTAAAAC